>CM056201.1:109067555-110267555 GCA_029692085.1 Gymnothorax javanicus | reverse complement strand
GCTAGCTAATTAGCCGTCCCATTGACTTGAATAGACCGCTGACTAACGACAAATGCTAGCGATTGATAACGGTCATCTGCGAGCTACCTTGGTACCCTTACCGTTGCGGGGACTGCATTAACTTAGCAGTTAATAAAATTAACAAGGTACCTAACAAGCTAGCTACTTGTAATTGACATTCAACAACAATACTTCTTGTCTGCATAATATTTAAAACAGTGGACAAGTCGCTTTGTCTGTTTATACAGAGTTTCAAAAGACAAGGAGGGGAGGCAGGCTTGGCTGTTAGAAATCAGGAGAAAAAACTTTTCTCTATTTCCTCGATCCATGCTGTGCAGTGATCATTTTTGAGAGAAGTGTTTTAACGGGACAGGGGCAAAGATGACGCTTAGTAAAGGAGTAGCCAGAGTTAACTAGCACTTCCTTTTAACAACGATGGCATTACCCATATGATTCAATATGAACAATTCGGTTGACAGCAAATATGCTCAACCAAGGTACAATGAATTGTGGAAACCAGAGAGTAATTTGATAACGTATACGGACATTCATCGACGTTTCTGAAACGGCGAAAACTTCCAAGCAATTATGTTATCAGAGGGTAATTAAAAACCTCGTCACCTTAACTTTTCTGCTTGCACTTTAACTTTGACACCAAGTCACATTTCGATTTTCCCATTAGTATGTGTGCCGCTTTCCATCCTCTGAAAAGCACATATTTAGGGAGACAAAATGCCGCTGTGCACAACGATACCAAAATAACACCGACTCGCATGCAACACATCAGTGAACAGAACCAGCGTCGCCTTGCTTGTTGTTTTGAACTCAGGCAAGGCTGAAGTTTCCGGGTTAGTTGTCCGACCTAGCAACAGTAACAATGGGAGGCGGGGCTTGGGATCAGTCAATTCCCTGGTTTCTCTGTGGTGTTCGAGAGTGTGCACAGTCCAGCGTGCCCTGTAACCCACAGATTGCCTTCCTGGTATTGACCTCAGACCAATTACCAACTACAGCTTGCCTTACCACCTTGATCCTGTCAGCCAATGTACCGCCCCAGACTGCTCCCGGTCATTCCGCTGCTCAACCCTTCTGTGTTTTTCATCCTCAGTTTGTGCCATTTGCAGCTTGATCTTTGAGATTAAAGTGCCAAGTGGCTTTTTTCTGTATCTGTGCCAGGTTTCTTTGCTGAAGTTCATAACACTGATGAACTGGTGTGCCATATTGTGTTAATGCAAACACTGTAAACCCAGATAGTGCAGAGTACTCAATCGTTTTGTGGGCACAAATTACCTAAAAAAAAACCTGTGTAAGCCAACAAAATGATCTTAAATACGTGGGAAAACTCACTTTTCAAAGTGTTTACCTTATTTTCTTCAACTAATGTCCACAAAATGCAATAAAGTTGGCTTACACATTTTTTTGAGGTAATACGTTTCCACAAAACATTTGAGTTTGCCACACTATCTGGGTTTACAGTGTGGAGAGTTTTGAAATTGAGATCTCAGTATTGAAAAATTCTACTGAGGAAATGTAACAAAAAAAAAAAAGTGCATACAAATGTGGCACAGGCTTGAAGTACAACAAATGCTTTGCTCGTAATGTAGGTTTTGTGAAAGATGTCTGTGTTCAGAAGGAGTACTTCTGTAATGCTCTAGTTTTACGTCAGATGAATTACGTGTTCCATGCACTGTACACGGCATTGATGGCATGTTGTTTGCATGTTGCGTGGTGAAAGTGACATGAAGTATGTGTTCTTTGCGGTAGGCACAAATCATGAGCTGTATGTTCCTGCATGTCTATAACACTGCAGCCTCTAGAGCGAAGGCTTTGCAGAGCAGGAGTCATCCATTCTCAGCCATTAATAATTAATATGAATTACCCTGCGCCTGGTAACTCTTTCAGTCAGTGGCAAATAAGTGCTGACCCTGCCCGTGGCTGGCAACATGAAAGGCCATTACTATGGAGATTAAACACGGTACAGCTCCTCCGCGTCTCTCCGCAGGCTCTGAGCGGGGAATGAAGTTCCGCCATCTTTGCATATGCAGGAGTAAAGACGGGCTGTATTATCATGCGAGAGAAAATAAAACCTGCACACAAAGAGCGGATTAGAGCAGCTCGGACACGTGGAGAGATTTATTTCTGTTTGTGTCTTCTCTCCTCACCCTTCCGTCTGTCCACCTCTGTCATGTCGATAGATTATATGTTTCAAGCATGTGCTTCTGAGGGTTTCTATTCATTTTTGTGCTGATTCTAGGAAGAGGGAGTGCTGTTTTGAAATAACCAATCCAAGCATATAGGTGTGATCATAATATTCTTGTGCAATGGAGAGCAATGGAAAGAATTAATTGTAATTTTGAACAATATAGAACTCTTTGTATTACATCAATACATTTGTGTGCGGCTGTGTGTACTTGTGTGCGTGTTTGTATTTGCTAGTGTGTGTGTGTATGCGTGTGCGTGCGTGTATGTGTGTGTGTGTGTGTGCACGCTTGCCTGTGCGAGTGCATTTTTCAAATGCCCTGGTGTTACAGATATGATTGTTTGTTCTCATAAAGTACCATTATTCCCACGAGAGAACATAATACAATGACTCAAAAGTACATCCAGCTCCCAGCTGCACTGGACTAGACAGATAAATTACCTGCACTAAAGAAATATTTGTGTAATCACTGAGTGTGGACGAGCTCCACGTTAATCAGACATCGCCTCATTAAGATGCGGCCCATGTTACCTGTATCGATACTAAAGAGCGCAGGGTTAGCTGGACTTTAAACATAGACCGTGGGCATTGTGTTTCCATGGATTGCATCAGATAAACAGGGCTGAAGTTCAGTTGCTGATCAAAAGCGAAACCCATGGTAACTACCTGCTTGGCCATAGGTCAAACGGCTCGTTCTTCTAAAGATTGGTTCGTGTTTACACGCTTTTACAATTTCCTTTTCTGTGTACAGCAATGTTCAATATCATTCACTCTCATCAAAATCTGGTCATGTCCTGAGACCACTGAGTGACCTACAGCAATGAAGTCCATCTCTGGGAAAAACTATGGCAACTATTGGCCCAGCCTGACCGGGGATAAGACTATTGGGCTGCCAGGTGCTTGTGCTAGTAGGAGCCAAATAAACCTAGACTGAGTGACCTTCCGATAGCATAGGCAGTGTGTGATTGGCAGTGCATGCGCACAGTGTAAGGAGGTAAGGGCCAATCATCACGTGAATCGGAAGAATCAAGTGCCATCAGGTTGCTGTGGTGGATAAAATAGGTCAACTGAATTCAGGGTGGCAAAATGGAAGGGGGAATTTACTCACGTTCTTAGACATACTCGAGAATTTTTGGGCATCTCCTCCCATTAATAATGATAGCTGGGTTTGGCGGCAGTATTTTTTCAGAGCATTTTAGTTATATACGATTTCATTAAGATAACACAGCCTAACAGATGTGGATTTCACCAGATGGTTCTGACCTCTTCAACCCATGCATGTACGTAGTTACACGTCGGTATAATTTGCAATCTTTGCGATTGTTGATGACTGTGCTGAAGATGAACAATTTTAGGCTTTGTATATCTCATCTTTATTTGATACTTCAATCATTATTTTTGTTTTTGGGATATTAGATCCTTTAGTTCCCATGTTTGCTATCAAGTCTACATTGCGTTGAATCAGAGACAGTACACAAGAGGCGTCAATCACTAGCATTGCTAATCTTCCTCAATGAAACGAATGGTAGCAGATGTTAGCAAACATTCCATTCATCGTGAATGGCCATGCTGTGGATCATGGGTAATATTTCCACAACAGAATGTGTAGCCTGTTACAGGCCAAGAAAAAAAAAAAAAAGATTGGATATCACTTTGGATCTTCATTAAGAGTGCAACCTAAACCCTATGATCAGCCATCCTGAATCTTTTATTTTCATATTTTGTTCTTGATCCATAAAAAACATACTTTGCTGTAATGCATGGTGAATGTTGTATTTCGTCTCTAGTCAAATCAATCGATAAGACACAGCTTGGAGGGAATTTTGGCTAATGGCAGTGATGTCATAGTATTGTGAAGTAACATTGTCATAATCTGCTTGATTAAAAGAAACCTTCAGTGGCATGAGCTGCGCAGACCAGCTCTCTACCCCACCTAGATTTAATAATAAAATGGCAGCCATTTTTTTTCAGTAGCCTGTAGAAGTGGAGAGAGAGACAGAGCAGGGGGCACTTCAGCAGACGCGTCTCAACATGGCGATCAGAGGCCGGTGTGTCGAGCTGGGGAACGGTCTGGAGTGGAGGTGGGGTGTTTAAGGGTTCGGTGGGGAGGAGAGATCTCTATCCATCTCTCCTTCAGAATAAGGACGGGAGAGTCGGGGCCAATAGCTGCTAATCTAGAGATCCTGCCAGGAGTCTCCTCTGCGGAGATAAAATTGAATGTCTTTTGCTTTGATTATAAGTTGGCTTTGGGCCCCTGTTCTGCAGCTACAAATCTGCTGGTCTGTCTCAATGGTATCAGCACATGAGCAGGTATCACTGTGAGCCACACAGGTCACTGATGTACCTGTTTCCTCTCGGAGCATATGAGCTTAAATCTTCACTGTCTAATACCCATCTCTCCCTCCCTCTCTCTGTCGCATTTATTTTTTCTTCCTAGTCTGTCTCACTTGCTTACCTCTCTCTCTCTCTCTCTCTCTGCATCCCTTACCATCTGTTGGATTTATTTGATATTTTAAGAAGTTGTGGAATGTTCTTGCCTGATCTCTTGGTGCTTGATGACAGTTCTCACCCTCTGGCTTTCCAGCTCTTCTTTTGTCCTCATTTGCTCACGTTTCACTTTCTCTCCATCGGAAATCGCACTGCAGGCAAAGATGTCACAGGATGTGCAGTCGACTGGGCCAAGATTCTGACTCAAAGCCAATCACAATGTACAATACTCAACCGCACCAAGAAGCTAACTCCTAACCAATCAAACCACACAATGCTCAACTGCACAAGAGAGATGACTCCCTACCAATCAAATCACTCAATACTCAACTGCATGAAGATGCTGACTTCCAATCAATCAAACCACACAATATTCAACTGCACCACGATGACGAATCCCATGCCAATCACACTGTGTTGTACTCAACAGCACCAAAATGCTGACTCTCAGCCAATCACACTGTACAACACTCAACTGTGCCATGATCCTGACTTCCAGCCAATCACACTGTTCAATACTCAACTGCACCAAGATCCTGACTCCCAGCCAATTGTACTGCCCATTTGCTCACTGCCTAATCATTCAGTCTATCTCAGCCCCAAATGCCATACAGCCCTTCCGCTTCAGTGCTATCATTGCGATGATTCTGCTTCTGCGTTCTCATTGGCTCCTCTGCACTGCTCCTAATTTCATATCACTGTATGAACGTAGCAATACATTCTTGACTTTTTATAAGGCCAGTTTGCTCCCGCGGTGAATTTTTCTCGCCATTATGGGGCAGGAAGGGGCTTTTCCACTCTCCCCATCCAACTGCTATACAATCTGATCCACCAGCGAAGGTTTTTTTTTTTGGTTTTTCACCCTCTCAGGAGCAAATGCAGAAATTCATTCTACAGTGATTCACATCATTCAAATATCAGTATCAGAAGACAACATGGCTGTTGTCTGCACATAGTCTTATCACCTAATATAGTTTCCCTGTAATATTAGCTTCAAGGGAAATGACAACATGGCTGCTGTCTTGTCTTTCCGGAAGCAGCCTGATATGTGTCCCTCTGTGCAAAGCAGTTGCCATTGGTTTGCACATGCTCAGTGCGATGCTTTCTGTCCCAGCTGCTGAGCCCGTGCCCCTAGGGAGCCGCGAGCGAGGGGAGCACATTGCTACCTTCAGTGTGCGCCAAGTCTAGCCCCCGCCGACCCTCCCTGCCTGAAAAGCTTTGCGAGGTGTCCTTTGAAACTCTTCCAAGCTGGCACAGCGTATCCAGGGCCTCACTTGTCAAAGGTGGCATGTGACACGCTGCTGTCCCATTCTCTGTCCCGCCCTTTCCGTGTATTTGACCCCCCCACACCCCACTTTCCCCTCGCGTCACCTCCCAATTCGCCAGCTCATGCTGATGATGTCATTCAGCCGAGACAGGCAGTGGCTGTAGAGGTAACGAGCGAATGGTGTTACACTAAATGTTCTCCCTCAAACCTGTCCGACTCTCTCTGCGCCTTCAGTTGTACTGCTGGCCTTCGCCACAATCCGAACAGACGGTGCCCTGCACTGACCCCTCAGAACAGCTTGTTACAGCCAATGTTTTAACTGTGTTATCAACGATCTCAGGAACGGGATGCAGTTTGCCTAAACTGCCGCAGAGCTGAACTCCTCTAACAGCCCTATGGCTTCTAAAAAATACAGTTATTGTATTTATTTATCTGGTAACTATTCTTATTCAGGGCAGATTAAAAGGTCATTGCATTGGAATTTTTTAGATGTCTTCATGCAAGCGCAGTTCATACGGGCCTATATTTAAGCTGAACCAAAAAAAAAAAAACTGCACAGTATTATTCTTATCGCTCTCTCTCTCTGTCTCTCTCTCTCTGAGGTTGGGAGATCCTAAACAATTGAGTCAGTCTGGATTCTATGCATTAACTATCATTGTGCCCCAATGATGTAGACAGATGCTTTGGCATACCATAGGAATGCATGCACTCATAGAAGAGATAATCAACTACATTAGCAGTGATGTAGAGCCACCTGGGAGGACAATCGCTCGGCATAAAAGGCAGGTGGATCTGTATCTGCATAACCATTACGGATTTACATTAGCAGAGCCCTCGCCATTCAGCAGAGGAATAGAACAAAAGAAGAAACACATTGAATTACTCTGGAGATCATTTGTGTGGCTGGCGGCAGAAATAAAGCCCATTGGCAGGTTCTCATCTCATACACACGTTCTCTCCATTTTAGCTCTTTTCTCCTTCTCTATCTCCGATCCGCATTCCTTCCTACCTCATTTACCAAACTGTTAATGGAATTCCCGTTAATGACTGCAAATGTCTCAGAGACGAAAGAGAGAAGAGTGAGAACGAGGGAGCGAGGGAGGGAGAGAGGGAGGGGGCGGCGAGAAAGCGTGAGACTGAGAGGGTGCTGGAGAGATGGAGGGAGGCAGAGAGAGAGAGAGGGAGAGAGGGAGGTGAATCATCACAGGGTGAGAGCGAGAGAGACGGAGAGCGGGGGAAATGGAGGAAGAAGGGGCTTAAGCAGCGAGACGAAGGGAAAGAGCAAGGGAATGATGGAGGAAAAAGACAGAAATAGGTGCTGAGATGGAGAGAGGGAGAGGGAGAATGAGAGAGCGATAGAGTGGGAGAGAGAGTGAGAGAAGGAGAATGAGGGAGAATGAGGGAGCGATAGAGTGCTGGGAAAAATGGTCAGTCAGCGCGGTGCGGAGCGGAGCGAGGATTTGGGTCATGTGGAGACGCAGGGCTGATTCAGCAGCTGGAGCACTGCAGCACTCTGCCTAATCTACTGAAGAGCTCTCTCTCTCTCACACACACGCACACACACACACACACACACGCACTCTCTCACACGCACACACACAAACTCTCTCTCTCACACACGCACACACACACACTCTCTCTCTCTCTCACACACACACACACACACACACACACACAATCTCTCACTCTCTCTCACACACACACACTCTCACTCTCTCACACACACACTCTCACACTCTCACACACTCTCTCTCACACACACACACACACACACACACACACATCTCTCTCACACTCTCACACACACACACACACACACACACACACTCTGTCTGCCTGTGTCTGCTCCTCGCCGGCCTCTCGTCCCGCCATTTCCTCACAGCGGATTAAAGCGGAGCGACGTCCCGTCCGCAAACCACCGCCATCACCTCAACTCTGCCTGTCTGTTCCTGCACTCCACTCTCCCACCGTCACTACTGCAGTGTCACTTTCACAGACTTACACACACTCACAGATACACAAACACGCACACATATGCGCACACACACATCTACACACATACCCATGCGCACGCACACACACACACACACACAGAGTAATTATTCAAATTATTATGCAGAGGAGGAAGGAGAAAGGGAAGAAGAACTGGATTTAGAAACCTGCAGGATCATAATGTTTTATTTATTATTATGTGCATATTAATGAACAAATACAACATTTTAATAAAACATAAACATTAAGGGCAAGTGAAATTTGGGTGCTATGAGCATAATATCAGAAAAGCGTAAAGCTAGAACTAACACACCAACCCTAAAGCACTTCTCAGATACTCCACTCTCCTGATGGTTATAAACGACAAAAATACCTAAGAAATAAACCACCGTACGCCAACATACAGGTCAGCACCGCAGTCGCTGTGTGACTCTGTTTCAGTCTCCATTCTCTATGCCCTGGTGTGTTCAGCAGCACTAGTACAGGGTACATTGTTTTTAAAATGCCCACTTTTCATGAATGTTTGTGTTCTGTCTCGCTCCGTACTGCCAAACTTCACTGTGTAAATGCCTCTGCAGACAAGCTGCACTGCCCCAGTTTGTCACGATTAAACAGAATGAGAGGATGGAAAGTGTGAATACCCTCACTGTGCCATGAATTCCCCCCTCTCTCTCTCTTTCTCCATCCCTCTCTCTCTCCTCAGCCCCCCTTTCTCCCTCCCTCACTCACTCTCTCTCTTTGATGAAAATGAGCAGTTTCCTGTTAATGAACTGCATCGTATGCTGTGTAATCAGAATGCCTTGGTGTTGGTGAGCGTGCTTTCCTGTGGGGGGGGTTGTGTTCTCCTCTTAGTTTCCCCGTGACATTACTGCACCGGCGTCTCCTGGCTTCTACACCGAGAGGATACACCAGGCGATGCCTTCTTGACAGTGCTGCATTATTTAGCTACCAAGGAAATGCCTCTGTGCAGGAATGGGGCCGTGGGGTGAGGGATAGCTGGAGCTCAGGAGATGCTACGGAGAGCACATTTGTGCTGAAGCGCTTTACTCAGCCGCTCGACCTCTGCGTGCGACCTGGGGTGCGCTACGCCCCAAACTCCCGACTGCAGGCCGACACCCCTTTAAGCTGCAGAGTCCAGAGCCTTGACTGATTCAGCAGACAGCTGCAGTCCATTGTTAGCAGACCCGACATGCAGTTTCCCTCCAGCTCCAGCAGGGGGCACTGACGTAACACACTCACTCCAGCTGCCTGCTGAACCGGCTTCTTGTGTGTAATGCAGCAGGAAAATCCGCTCCGTAACCCATTGTTCTTATTGGAAAAGAGGAGGAAGGGCTTGTGTGGTGGTATGTGTATATATGTGCACGCACGCTTGCTTTGCGTATCTGTGTGATTCTCTGAGTGTGTCTCCGTATGACTTCGAGAGGGGAGGGCTGAATTAAGCAGGGCATTAGGGTAAGAGCACTGGGACTCTAGTCATAAACTGGGGAAAATTACCAGGTCATCTTCAAACCGTGTTAGTATTACACACCACAACCCTTGTAATTTTTGGTTCCTTCAGCTAACAGTAGGGAAGCCCGATTCAGACACTGTGGTGCAGCTGTGCGAGCTAGAGACTTGCTTTGTAGACTTGTGTGATCTGATGCGTTTTGGTCAGGGAGTGGGGGGCAAGAAGAGGGTTTTTGGGGTGCGCGATTAAGTCCTTGTCAGTCCTGTAAAGCGTGCAACGCGTCTTGTACACGACGCCACAAAGGCAGTTTTGTCCAGCACGTCATATCGCGTGAAAGCGTGCCGACCGCCACAGCGCTTTTCACCGACAGGCCTTTAATTTACTTAAAAGGGTCCTGTGTTTTCCCATCAGCCCTTCATTTCAGATCGTTACATCCTCAGAGCTGCCACACAAGCAGCACGAGAAAACGAACGATTCACTGGCGATTTTTTCTCTCCTTTGAATCAAAGCGCCTCAATAGATTTGACCTTTAATAAGGAAAGAGAAAGGAGTTATTCAGAATGTTAGCACTGTACGAGATGATACATGTCGCTCACATGTAACTCTTTTATATCCGTGTGTGTGTGTGTGTGTGTGTGTGTGCGTGTGTGTGAGAAGGCGAGGGGGGACTTAAACTTTAAAATGTTATTCTTTCATCTCCATACAATTACGGCCTGCAAAGCGCAAACTTTACATTCATTACACAGCCATTTAAGAGCTGACGTGCTTAAGTAGGGGCACAAAATCACTTCTCGACCCAGTAAATCCAGGACTGTAAAGCAGAACACGAGTTCAAGAATCATGCGGTGCCTCTTCGCCTGAGCAATCAATTTGCACTCTGCTTTGGTGACTGAGTGTCTCGGGAGTAAACTACACTCGTCTCCCAACAGCTCTGAGCATTGTAAGCCTGTGGAGTTCTTTAAAATGTTTTACCGGCCTTGGCACAATAGACTGTATATTACACAGCTAGTAGCTGCCATCACAATCTCTCTCTCTCTCTCGCTTTCTCTCTTTTTC
Source organism: Gymnothorax javanicus (assembly GCA_029692085.1). Lineage (NCBI taxonomy): Eukaryota > Metazoa > Chordata > Actinopteri > Anguilliformes > Muraenidae > Gymnothorax > Gymnothorax javanicus. Next base: position 110,257,109 of record CM056201.1, on the reverse strand, counting down.
ACTCTCTGTCTCCTCGTCTCTCTCTCATCTCTCGTTCTTCCAAAACATCCTGCCTTCAGGCTAAGTCTATCAATTCCAGAACAACAACTCCAACCGGGGATTCGCAATGAACGTCAAGGTTACAACTGTCGCACTGAATCCAACTTTTACAGCTGAATCGCGTCACTCTGCGCACTCTTATCATAAATCACATTGGGTTTCTGTAATTCTGCATAGTTTGAATATAAACTAGGTCTGAATCGTGTAACTCTGAGCAGTGTGTGTGCATAAATCAAATGAGATTCTTTTAATTTGTGTTGTCTAAATACTAACTGCGTCTGAATCGCGTGACTGCTCCAGTTATCACCGATGTAACCTTTAGCAGAATGTACACCCTGAACTCGCTGTTATATAAATAAAAAAACATTGCCTTTTCGGAGCAAAAGCCACCCAGCAGCAGCTGGTCCCTTTTTTCGGCTTAATTTTGTTTCATTTATGTTGTAACCTATTAGCATGGAATTACAGTGCCCCAGTGTGTCTTGCATTAGCGTGAAGGTCAGGCTATGACAAAGGCAATCAAGTTAAATGTAATCTGTGGCTAATGGGTGATCCTTATTTAAATTTGCACAAATGTTATTTGTTCAAAATTGGAGAAATGGCGTGATTACGATCAAATTACCCCACCCAAGCCATTTTACTCAACTCAGCCACCAGTGCGACTGTGTAAAACCTGAAATTACACGAAAGCCAGATGGGATGATGGTACTCATTTTTGAATATCTAAGACATGAATCTCCGAAGGTGAAGTTGTTCCCCAAAGGGCCAAGCATGACCTTTCATTAGTAATATGATCTTTTAACTGTCCACAAATCACGGCATGATTGTTTGTGTAGTGAATGATAGAAACCAAACTGTCACAAACTCTAGTAAACTTTCGCTTGCAGGCACAATGACTGTTTGCTAGCATCAGGCCTCTCCTAAATGTGGCTTTTTAAAATTAGCGACTGTAAGCAGGATCTCAGTTATGCCTGTATTGATGGGATAATATAGTATAATGTATAGGCTGAAGACTGTAAACAATAAATGAATAAATACACTTGGCTAACAGAACACATAACCCCTATTTTGTAACATTTCTTTTCCTTCACAATTCTTCACTATTATAAGAATATCTCCTAAAAAGGAGATTAGTCTGAACATTTTGCATTATGTCATTATTTTAACTCTGTGTTCTAGACCTCATTTGACTTCAGTTTCCATAGTAATTATTTCTTCAGCTTTAGAATTTTCCTTTAAAAAACCATTTAGTCACATATTTGTGATCAAGCTCATAAAAATGGCAGAAAACACCTTGCATGCAGTCAAAGTGCCACTTTTCTTTTTTAAATTTGGCATCTCCAATCCCACCCGAATCTGGAATGCCCAATTGAGGAACTATGTACAAGACTTGCTCGTATGCGACCCCTTGTTGCCAATTCAGGAGAGAGGGACGTTTCATGGCTCTCCTCCGAAGCACGCGCCCATCAGTACTGTTTCTTTACACTCATTGGTTGAATCCTCGCAAGTTCAGAATGAGGGCGGAGGATACCTGAACATGAACAGGCTTAGAATCTTCCTGATGAGCGCCCGGCTGGCCAACGGGAGGCGCTTGAGCAACGAACAAAGCTACCATTTTATATTTCCCTTCCCGGCAGTCCCTTCCCAATCTGCATCCCTGTAGCGCATTGGCCAGTTGCGCGCTGCTTCTGAAAAAGCTGCCGACCACTGCCGTTTGGTATGACCAGGGCTCGAACCCGCGCCCTGATACTCACTTCTGCAGCGCAATGCGGTGCTTTTACAGAGTGAGCTATCCGGCAGCTAAAGTACCGGTTTTCAATTTTTTAACATTTTGATTACACCATTTAATATTATGAGCATTTCTTGCACTTCGTTTAGCACACCACAATTTTTGGGACATAAGCACTTTGAGAAAGACCGTAGTTGTGCTCACATATCCTTTGCATCCAATGACTGCTTGCAGTATATGACTCATGTTCAGTTTAGTACCACTGACACAGGCTTCCCATGTAAAATTGCAAAGAATTGATAATATGACCTAAAAATCTGCAGTCTTAGCAAATTCAGCTTAAATTAAATAAGGTGGGCAAACCAGCTAGCTACTTGAAATAATCATTTGAGTGAAAGGGCTTAATTACATGGGCTCAAGTGAACTATTAGTGAAATTGGAGCACTGTAACTTACCAGTTGAACCGAAACTTGTGTATAAATAAAATTTATTTTAAATTCATGCCATTGTGACTGTGATGAATGGCAAGTGCCCCTGAGAAATAATAAATTACATTTAAGTTCTGACTGTGATTGTCCCTGTGGTTTTAACATTATTTTGAATTCGAAGGTGATCTCAGAACCAAAACATCGGTAGAACGTGACAAAAGGAAGTGGGAATTTAGGACAGGTCAGCTGATAGCAGAGCTCAGGTGGAAGGGAGGGACTCAATCGTCCAGAATGACGGTACTACTGCTCACTGACTTACAGGTAATTACAATGTAATGACTGGTAATTGCTCGAATTAATGAGTAATGACCAGAGGTTATTCTGCAATCATGTGACATAACATCGGTGACCATCAGCCATATTAGCTGTTGCGTAACCTTGTGAAACTGCCGATGCCGTTCCAATGACAGTGTTGTGTCAGTCAGTGGGTTGAAGAAAAATATTCTCTTTACTGCCGCGCTATTGCTCTAATTGGCATATTTACTGAGTAACAGTAAGTCTCTGTTTAAGACCGTACTCTGCTTAAGACATTACTTAGTATTAGCCAGCAATTACTCTGTGATTAATTGCCTGTAATTCCAAGCATTATTAAGTCTTCCTCTGACCCATATCTGTGCAAACTACATGAGGACTGCAGCACAAAACAGAATCGTGATCTGACATCTCCTATGTTAGAGAAAGCGTGCACACATCTGTGCTTCCCAGAATTAATAACGGCAGCCGTCTCAGCAATGACTGAATGCCATTTCAGCATTCAAAACAGGGACGCGAATGCACAGAATTTAAAGAAATGGCCCTCTCTGAAAATGCTCACGACATACACAAACTTTACATCAATATTTTTCAGACTCGCCACATTTCCTGCCCGCCCTCTACATCACCGCTGGCACGGTCCTTATCGGTGTCACGCCACTGTAACCACAGACGAACAAGTAAATCGAATTCAGGCAACAAAGGTGAGGAAATATAAAATGGGAGAGAAAAGATGACTGAGGGAATTTGAAACCTGACCACGTACCTGACTGACAAACAGTGCGCACGCTCGGCTGCATAATGGATGGCAGTCTGTGCCTCGGAGCCACTGTAGCCTTGGTCTGACTGCTGTTCCAGTGGGGAGACTGCAAGAACGGGCAGGCTAGCGCCGGATCGCACTGTTCGGAAAAACAAAGATCACTCGCGCAGATTCAACAGTGGTACAAGAATAAAGTCTAAAACATCAAAAGACCTTTTCAAAGACTATAACCGCGAAACGACTGAAAGTGGGGCGATAACGAGAACATCAAACAATGACAAAACACTGTATTGTTCAAACAGTACAAATGACCATGAAGAATTCTACAGTGCCAATGAGAAAACTACAAGCACAGACAGAAGTACTGTAAAAACAACACAGAGCAGTACCTCTCAGCTGTAAGATCGACAAAACAAGCAGCATAGCAACTGTTATAGGAACACTTCCATCACCAGAACTATAACTGTAAGTTCAGTAGCCACACAGGCAACACATTCAACATCCGGCCATAGATGATAATGCACTGCTGCAGTGTGGCTTGTGCGTCCCTGATGACTAGCTGAAACACAATTGCACAAAATGAGCGACTGTGAAAAAGAGCAGGGCCGTCACTGAAGGGCTGAACTACTTCTGGCGGTCCACTGCTCGGGGTGAGGCGAGTGTAGGTAACCGTGGGAGACGGCCGTCAGGTTTTTTTTAAAGGAAGGCCTGAAGAAATATTCTTTCAGGGTGATGCTAACTCTTAGTTGCTCTCCAGGACACTACAGACCCCACCATCCACTTCAAACAGTGTTACAACTGAATGAGCATCTTCATCAGAGCTACCGAGAGCTGTGCTGGCTGACTGTGTGTTGCGTAGAAGCATTATTGGCAGCTCAGGCCGAAGGAACATTTCTCCATAAATAAACAGACATTGAAGCCGGAGGGATTGTCATCTGAGTCTGCAAATAGTAATAGTTTGCAAGCTTACAGCCACAGTTATGCGCTGTAAAGCAGAACTTCCTATTCTTTTTATGATACATTAAATCTTGATATATTGAGAGAGCTGTGTGTCATCTGACTGGATCCTACATGATCTGCATTGGAATCAGTGACAAAACTCCATACCACATCCTCTGGCATTCCCACCTGGAAATCCGACTCCTCCCAGCCCTATTCCTACTGTCAGGCAAAACACACACACACACACACACACACACACACACACCTGCAAAAGCATGTGTATTTTACAGCTCTAAAGAACACAGGAGGTGAACATGTAAGTGTGCATCTATGCAAACAGAACATTAGTATGCATGTACTGTATAATTGCACTAATGCACACAGGAAATGTGCGTGCAAGTGCACACACAGACACGACCCCAGAAGTATGCATGTGTGTCTCACACACATAATGAAACATGCACATCAACAAATGCACACAGCCTCTGAATACAGAAGCACGCACACACGTGCACACACAAACACAGACGCACACACACACACGCGCGCGCGCATCCAAGCCTAATCCCACACATGCACCGATAAGCACATTTTACTGTGATAAGCTCTCACAATTCAAATACTTTACGAAACCCTGTCTGATTAGGAAAAAATTCCAATTCAAGCACCTCCTGTACAAATACAAGCACTTCACCGTAATCTCTCCCAATTTAGTCTCTACTGGGACACTTGCCCCAATTCAGTCACAATCCTGAGGAACTCTCCAGATTCGACCAGGACCATGAGAGGCACATTGTGTACATGCCCTTGACCACAAAAAACTCTCCCACAAAACAGTCACATTCAGAAGAAAAGCTTCTAATTGATGCATAACTCAGAAAAATTGTTTTCACAGTGCTTTAGCATGAAAAAACAGCCCGACTGCATTGTCACCACCAAACACTCCCAATTAAAGGATGAAAGCCTTGCATCTCCACTATTATTAAGGCTGGACACTACAAGAGGGGAAAAGATCTGAAAAGACCAGATTTTTATTTAACCGTAAACACACCACTACATGCTACACTTGAAACAAAGAACGTGCAGCCATACAAAGGCTTTGTCCCCAGTATATATATTTATCCAGTATTACTCGTCCTGGTCCTCCAGTCATTTACATCACACACTCTTCCGTCTCTCAGGAGACATTCTGCTCTGTGATTGGCCTCAGGAGGGGATCTTGCTTGCATCACAAAAGGACGATTTCAAAAGCAGTTTTTTCCACTCTGTAATTACCTATTTGCTCAGCTCACATTCTTATCCAGAGGGGCTAACATTTAATGTGTGTTTAAAAAAAAACCCTAATGCTTTACCTCTGAAGCTTTACGCTTTTGTCTTTCCTTTTTTTTTTAAACCCATCTCGAGGTAAGAGCTTCGGTCAATAGAGTTTCTGCGAAACCTCATGTGAGACTCCATCTTGGGGCTTTCCAAGTATGATTTAGATCTCACAGTCAGGACACCGTGCCTCGATTCCCCTCATTAACATTCTTACTGACCAGCAGCGGAATGCATCGGGGGTTTAATCGCGCTTGATGCTGCAAATGGAGTATTATTATCGGCGCATCAAAACGCTTACTCCTGGTCAGAGGTATAAGGTGCATGGGGACCTATCTTAGCACACGAGGGGAGAGAGGTAGGGGTTAGACTCCGGGTAATTCACACAATTTAATCACACACTCATACCCACAGGCAATTTAGAGGCTGCGGTTAGCCTAAATTGCTTGTATTTGGACTGTGGGAGAAAACCTGAGTACCTGGTGGAAACCGAAATAAGGATGTGAGAACATGCAAGCTCCATAAAGATATCTGAACCTACGGCCTTCTCGCTGTGAGGCAGCATGGCTACCCATCGCCACATGGTGCTGCCACCCAAAGGAATGACTTATTAAAATTAGTGTGATTATGAAAAATATTATTGCTCAAATTGAATATTTTGGTCATGAACTAGGACTAAGACTAAGAAAAAAAATGTATTTTGTTGTATTATATTGTATAGCATAGAATTGCACTGCATTGTATTATACTGTATAGTACAGTACAATATTGTATTGTGTTACATTGTAAGTCCAGGGGTTGGTATTCACAGCCCTGCGCTAACACTGTAAAAGACCACAGTTCACAGCACATGATGGTCGTACTCACCAGTGCATAGCAACCAATCCATTTTTCAAACTCCAGGAAAAAAAGTCATGCTGTTAGCAAGAATACAAGCACTTTCGCAGCAGCGAGCTTCTCAGAGTTCAGAGATCTCAAACCGAACGCGGCAGAATTTCTCTCATAATGCCACCTGCTATTATTACTATTATTATAAAGCATTTATATCTGTAGCTTAGAGACTGTACTTTACAGGACTTCAAATAGAATCAAATTTATTTACTGAGGTAATTGACACTAAGGGCTCTAAGTGGAGTTTGATTGGTCGCCAACCGATTCCTTTAAAAACTCTCATCCTGCACCAGGAATCTTCATTCTGTCGGCATTTTATGGCTGCCGTTCGGTGTCCTTGGAGGTTACCAGCTTGATTTCTGCCCCCTTCGTGTGCATCAGCACCCACCATCACACGAGCCCTGCCCAGAGACTGGGCACACCGCCGGTCACCTTCGCTGTGAAACCCTGTGAGAGACCGAGCATGTCTTTCACGCACTCATCCCAGTGATCAGGAAACACTAACGCTGGCCTCTCTTAAAGGCAGATGGCTCTCTTGTCTGGGCGCTGCATCAATAATGACAGATTTTCTTCATTTATTTTTCAAAAATACACATTTTCATTCAAGCAAATAAAAACAGGGCCAAGCTTTAGCGTTTTCTTTTGCTTACAACACAGTATGTCAGTGAACATGCAGACCTGTTTCCATTTACTGTACCATGAAATCTGATTGCGGAAATAATGTCAGAATATACATTTGCCAGTGCCAATGATCAACCTATTCATTTTTAATGGCCCAGTAAAACACTCTATTCTGCTACTCTTGTAAACAGTTGGTAGTACCATGAGGATTTTTATTTGGCATGTTTTGGCCTACCGTAACATCAGCACTTAATACAAAGACCCCAACCATTTACGAGCACAGGGGGATTATCGAAGTTCAGTGAGATGACACTGCAAGACAATTGGCCACATATCAGAAGAGAGTGTTTAACAGAGAGGTGTAGTGTTCCTGAAATCTGTAGCAGAAAACTCAACACACATACAGTAACACAGTCAAAGGAGAAATAAAACTTTCCCTCAAAAAAAAAATTAACTTAGAGCTGAAATGTCATAAATAATAATTTTAAAAAATCTGTCATTAAACCAGCAAAGTAGTGAGATTACTCATCCCCTGGAGTGAGGAAATAGAGAGACATCCCCAACAGTTATCAGCTAAAACTGACACAATACCAGAACCGAGGCTTAGATGTTAATGCCTGTTCAGATGAATAAAAAATAAATCCCTCCACTAATCGTGCCACTAGACACGCACTGGTAAAAGGTTTTGTGCAAATTACGGAAAGATTATTTTCCTTCCCATTTTATCTTCAAGTCCAAATAAAAGTCTTTCCCGAAAATCTCCGAGTCCTCTGAGCAGCCTGGGTTCCTGTTTGACTCGGAAATCCCACCTGATTTTTAAATCCTCTGATTGTCCCGGCGGGAACTTCAGAACAATGTTTTTAGGTGGATGGGCAATAATACGGGATTTGACAAAGTTTTGAGAGATGGGACATGCATTGGCTGGCATCGGATTATGTTCCGCACTCAGACGGTCACTGGTGTGTAAATTCAGAGGTTTTTTCCGCCCAACTCTGAGGACCCAAAGGAGGAGCGAAATCGTTTGCTCTGCAAATCTGAAATATTTCTCTCTATTTTTACTTCCTCTCCTTGACCCAGAATCATATTTGAACATTAATATTTTAAAAAGTGCCCAAAAATGTCTACACAAGCAGCCTGCTGCATAACTTAGAGAGAACACATTTTAACCAAGGAAATGAAAAGAATCTTGTGTTCATTCCTCTGTCAGTAAAGCGGGCACCTCCTCTTGAAAGTTAACAGATCATATCAGGAATAGAATGAGATGAGTGGAAGAAGGTAGGTATGAATTATTTTTTGTTCTTTTTGTCTAGTTTCACAACTGATGAAGTGAATCATCATTTGGATTTAGTTTGATTGGTGATTGAAACTGTAATCGGTTTAAAACAAGTGCCCGTCAATTCAGTAGACTGTATCTGTTCAGTACCCCATCAGCGTAAACTTACATCTCATACAGAACTGACTGCTATGTGCAGGGTGGGAATTGTAGTCTTATCTTGATCAGTTTGTCTATGTCCACTTTAGCTGTACACCCCCAGTGGAAGTGGAGCGGTGTAGGGACCTCGCAGTCAATCTGACCAAGATGAAGACAGAGCCGTCCTCAGTCTACCACATCTTACCTGATACACCATCTACGCCCCTCAGCCACACCTTTCCCACTTTCTCCACCCTTATATCACAGCCAGCCCAAGTTTAACAAGGTGCCCTGCATTTACGAGATTTTATGTCAATCAACGTTTGCGCTGTTGTATGGTGGCGGGTGCAATTACAGATCTTTTGACATAATTAGGTCAAACCAACAAGAAAAAGGTGTGTTCTGGCAGGCCTCATGAACATGTAATTATGGAGATTACGTTTTTTTTTCCTTCAGCAAGTTGGCTACATTCCCAAGCAAAAGCACTTGTTGTGATGCATTTTACCTCAACCAACAATGATGGTTCGGCCAGAGTTGAAGGAGGCAGTAACTGTAGTGACGGAGTCGGCTATAGGAAGTGCCCAAGAAAAGTTTCTGATTCTCCACATAAAAAAAATAAATTTGCCATTCGGAGGAAGGATTACAGTAAAAAAGAAAGCAATCGATGGCAAGGATGAACATGGTGTAGCTTTTTCACATTGGATAGTTGGAGAGAGCTGAAACACAGGACTGAGTGCAGACACATTATGCATTATACTCAGGGAAGGCTATGTTAGCTATTATTTTGTAGTAGCGAAAAAGAAACAGAATGCTAATTTTTGGTCTGAACTTAGACTGAATGGCTAGCTAGCCGTGAGTTTCCATCCACTACACCAGTCAGTCGTAAATTAGGAGGTAACATGTCGTTGGTGTATAACAACCTTCTCAAAAGACTTTTTTCTCCGTGGAGGAAAATCAGCAACATTTCTGACTAAGAAAATAACCAAATGACTCCATCATTTAATGTTTTTCCCTCCATGGGAATTTGCATGTGAAGATTTCAAGTGAGTGGAACACTAATGGGTTCATGGGAGATGGGGGCAAACATACATCATAAGCGAGCCCACTCTCGTTCTGACTCGTCATATCGTGACGCTACCTGACCAAGCGTAGATATATGACGAAAAAGCAGGCTTTTGGCGTCCTTATTTGACATCAATTTAACCCTTTTGCCCAATGATGTCAGATATCAAAATCAGACGCTGTTGAAAACCTATCATGTGGCAACTTGTTGCCACATGATAGGTTTTCATAAGCTCAGGATGACTACATTTTTAATTCCTTAAAATGTATTCAGCGCTCAAAGGGTTAAAACAAATCCTACCCCCTATTAACCCTTCTTCCAAACCCTAACCCTAAACATCGAATAAGGATGCCAACAATTTCCACCTGCGTCGTGTATTGACGCTTAGCGTCAGTCAGTTAGCGTCACTATATGACAATAATGTGTTGCATAAGTGGGTGTCAACAGTGTTTGTGTAATTACTCACACTGCCATAGGGGGAGACAATCATTCCACACTGCAGCTTTAACTAAAATGGAGGACACTCTGTTTTCTCTCTCTCTCTCTCTCTCTCTCTCTCCCCATTCCCTCAGACCCCACCATAAACAAACATGGACCACCGCTGATCATGTTGTCACATAAATTTGGGCTTGCTGAGTTACTTTGAAACTGTGTTTGGGAAGGCAGCACTCAGCTTTCTGGATGATTTAAACAGAAAAACAAGCAAGTGTTTTATTTGCGTGTTGAAAAAGTGAAGTGAATTTGTGAAGTTTGAAGCTGGCTCTGCCCTTGTTTCCTGACCCGACATCATTAGGGAGCGATAGTTTAAAGTGCTGCAAATGACTTCCAGCTCTGGCGGATAAACCTCAGGTCTCCGGCTAACTAATGGCCTCCTGGTGGCAAGGGAGGTAATTACCATGTCCACACGGACACTGGTTCCCAAATTATTTTATTTTCTGATTTGCTATGACCTGCAGTTAAGTAAACAAAACAATCAAAAACCCCAGAAGATCACTTGAGGACAGAGGGTGGGAGAGGCAATGGAAGATTCCAGAACTTATGAGCTGAAGCAGGAGTGCACAGGATAAACAGAGCTGCGTCAGACTGTTCCTATCATTTCGAGCCTCCAGCTGGGTCCCGCATTGTTTTAGGATGGAGGCATTAATCTCAATGTTGTTTAAAAATATCTAGTGAACTGCTCTTGTTTTGAGAGATTGTTACTTTGCTACTCTGAGACTCATTTAAATTTTTTTTATTTTTTTTTTTCCCCCACTTCTTCTTGTGTTGTATATATTAGGCTCCCCAAATCTGGCCCTTGTACCCAAATCCAGCCCTAGTTTTCTCTCCTTCTGGGTAAATAAGAGAACAATTATTGCCACTGATTGGCCAGACTGTCATCAAACCTGACTCCTAGGTAAAGGCAGGGTGGCAAACCAGCTGTTCTTGGCTATTGAGGACCGTTATTTGGGGAGACCTGGTGTAAAGGTTTGATTTAGTTTGTGTTTTGTAATAGACGGCTGAGCAAAAAAAAAAAAATTCCTGGCTTTTTCCAATGTTTATTCAGCATCTCTGCTCTGCGGTTGCTTGATCTCAGCTTCATCCTTCAAAGTGGCAGGAGATGGAAGTAATGAAAAGATATGAACACAGGAGCATCAAAGATACCAGAGTTAGGAAAATAATACACCTTTACAAATTCAGGACAACATAAATTTAATACATGGTGTTTTTGGCAGAGGTTGATTCACTAGAAAAACAACTATCGGTCTGGAACTCTGGAAGTTCATTCTTACTTCCTGACTAATTTAATGCATAATTATTACCTTCATGATTTTAATCAACTTCCGGGTCATTCACTAGGAAGAGTGGAAGGGCATGAAAAATATGACTGTGATGAGCCCTTCGTCTCGGTCATGTCCCCTGTTTAATGCATCTTAAAGAAAAATAAAGTTTGTGTTATTTTAATGTTTGATGAAAAAAGGGAAGGCCAAAAATAAGACCATTTAAACTCGCATCGCTGGCTGCTTCCCGCCGTTTTCTATTGATTTGCCCCGTGGCCTCGAGTTTGGCCTCATGATTTGCAAATGTGGCTTCATTCGGCGACGCGTAAGGATTGAGCATATTGATTGGCGCGTGAGGCGGTGAGAGCGATGATCGTGGCGTGTGGTGAAAAAGCTTTGCTTCAGGCTGTAACAGCGGGCGGTGAGACGCACAGCTTCCAGTCTTTATAGCCGCACGGCGTTTGACTCTTCCCCGAGAACCGCTTCAAAAGCTGACGTCATCCGGAGCCCCAGCTGTATATATCATCAGGAAGGGCCAATCGTGAAGAGAGATTATTCGGCGTACGAGACAGCATGATGCAAAGACCTGGCACGTCGTTCACTCTGGACCGACTCCAGCCGGCTGACTGCTACAGATCGGTCTCTCCGAAACGAGTATAAACAGTGAGCCTGATGGCCGCAGGGTCCCCAGTATAAATGATGAAAGTGCAGATTAAGGTAGTGGATTGAGAGGAGAGGACACTGCTCCAGACTAACGGCCCTGACACTGACCCACGTCTCCCGGGAGAAGGACGGCCCTGACAATAACGGTAACAACCCTGGGAGAGAGAAGCAATCGTCCAGATCTACACTGTCATCAGCCACACGGAGAGAGAGAGAGAGGGAGAGAGAGAGCACCCACAACAACCTAAAAAATGAACACAACAAAGCTTCACCGTTCCCCCTCGCGGGTGCCTGGCAAAAAGAACAAACTCACGCAACAAGAGCGACTGAGACAGAAGCAGGAAAAACAGTACAACAGAGAGAAACACTCCTTTAGGCGCTTGGGCTGATTAGTTAACACAGCCCCGGTATTTATGCGCTCTCCGCTGTGAGGAGCCCAGGAAATGGGCTCCTTCGCCGGACCGAACGCCGCGCGGAGGAATGAGGCTATCCGTCAACGCGGGGAGGGATGAAGGGAGCCGAGAATAAACCTCCTACCACTGTTTGTCACTGACGGTTTCGACAGCGTCTGCCCCCGCACCACCCACCTGCTCTTCTCTCAGGCGAACGCGTCACGAAATGTGGCGAGGTGCGAAGCCTGAGGTTTATAAGGGCCTTCTGACAGTCCTCTTTCAACGACGCACCCTGCAAATGATCAAAAATAACATACTACCGCTGCTCATAATAATAATAATAATAATAATAATAATAATAACAATAATAATAATAATAATAATCATCAGTGTCACTTTCATTATAAAACTATGGTCACCAACATTATTCTCATAATGATGATCATTATTGGAATCATTGTGATGAATAAAAAAATGAATAAATGTACAAGTGATGCCTTTCAGAACTGATGCCTGGGACTTAATGCTTGGGAGCAGAAAGACACGGAAAAGGATGTTTACGACCGCCGGTGCTGATAAACAGTCGAGCCGAATAGCTGGGGTTAACTAGCCACGCCGTGCGTACTTCAGAGTGTAATTTGCACTTTGCGAATCATGACTATTTCATTAGAATGCGTTTGATGTTGTTGTTGCTCAGCTGAAATGGAGTATTCGCTCCTATATCCTTAGATGACTCTACGATGAGGCCGTCTGTGCACCCCCCGTTACATTCGCTCCACAACCCCAACCCCCCTGCCCCCCCCCCCCCGTTCCATTTATTTCATTTGCAATTTTAACGAGCTTACTTATGGGCCTCATCAGCCTGATCATTTACCGAGATTAGACTGCGTCACGAACTCCCAATGGCTCCCGCGCACACAACTCCCAGATACTGCCGAGAGGACCGGTGTTTAGGCCGTTAATGTTCCTCAGTACTGAGAGGATTGCAGCGTCTGTCAGAATGGCGATGGAACAAAACCCTCTGTGGGTCAAAGAGTTTAAATACGCACCAGCTGTGTCGTGCAAATAAAAACAAAACTTTCCAGGAGATACCAGTGTGTTGGAATGTTAGTTAGCACATACTCTTTAAAATGGGATGGATATTGTGTTTGCGCCGCTTCCATAATTTTCCTCTGAAGCAAAACATGTTTATCGTCCTGTTGGCCAGACGCTACCCATCATATGTGTCCACAGACCTTTTAGACCACACCTGATTATTGTCTGGTCTTCGGGTATTAAAAAAAGAACTTGAGATGATTTCCATAGCTCTGTTCTGCACTGAACCACAGCTCATGACAGCACAGAGGAAGACGGCTATAGGTAAGCTCCAATCTGGACCAAGCACAGGAGGTGTATCCAGATGAAAGGCTGTCATTCCACTATTTTGCAACTGCAGGAGTGCTACGATGCTCCTATGACTGTTGCCGATTGGGTTTGTATACCTAAAACAGAAGGTCTAGATGGGGTGGTCTAAGTTCTATGGTCGGGGTTGCTATCTCTGCCAATTTTTGCTCAGATCTTTATTGGAAAAAACACGCAGATGCACCATGGTAACATACAACACCTTCTCGTAATCCCCTTCATCCAGTGAATTGGATGTGTAGCAGTGTTCCAGCAGGACAAAGCTTGTCCACGTTCTGCCTATATCTGTAGAGATTATCTTGAACAAAACAACATTGATGTCCCACCTTGGTCAGCCATTAGTCTTGACCTTAACCCCCTGGGGAATCGCAGGGATTTGTTGCAGCAGAATGTGCATCAATGTCCAAATCCACCTCAGAAAAAAATAGGATCTCCTGAGTGCACTGACGGAAGAATGGTTCGCTATACCTCAAAATCAGATTAGACGCTATCATCTCTCCATCAGGAGGGGTATTTATTAGGACCAAACATTATTGCCTTCAGTGTGCGACTCACATTTTTGGTTCATATAATTTGGCAGTATGCCATGTGTGCTACCTGATTGCATTCAAAACACGTTCATTTAATAAATAGATACTGGTTCGCCATATTACATCGTTGGTTTTACAATCATCTATAAAAATCTGTGGGATGGTTTTTAATCTCAGTGAGTATAAAATATGCTCACAGAGCTTGTACATCTGTGACTGAGGCCCAGACATCGCGCCAGAACTGGCGGTAACTTTAGTAACAGAATAATCAGGACCAAGACACAGCCCACACTGATTAAGAAATGGCACTCCTGAGAAAGTGATAGGCTTAAAATGTAAAATTGTACAGACAGTTATAGTCTGAACCATTAATTAGAGAAAAAATCTAAAATATTTCTGTATTTTGTTCTAGTTCACTGTTATAGTATTTTATTTTACATTCAAGATTATGAAAGATTAATTAAGAATTACGACAGGCCTACTTTTGATTTTGTTAAGTTTTCAATTTAGTTTTAAGCATTATTGCTTTTAAAGCAGAAAACCAGTGCTGAATGACACATTAAAGACTTTCACTCTGATTTGAATCGGCAGCAAGTCAAGCTGACAAAGTTACATAAATCTGAACTATTTCATGAGCATCAAAAATTCAGATTAGTCGATAGACAATCACATGGTATCATTTGATTAATTTGGAGAATGGTTCACAATTTTGTGATGCACTGAACAATTTTAAATGCCCAGTCATTCCATTAGTTTTAATTACTGTGCTAAAATTATTATTTTTTTGATTGCTAATCAAGCGATGTAAACGGTAACAAGTTGGGAGAATTTATGCTTTAAAAGGTGAGGATCCTCATTGTCATGTTACCTCCGTTCGTACATTCGTGTGCAGAAGTGTTCTTCTATGCACAGCCGTACCTTGCGAGCAGTAGTTAGATTGATTTCAAGGGCCCTGACTCAGAGAAACACAGCGAGCAAAATAGTGCAGTAACTGCGGAGGCACAGATGGGGCGGCCTGGGGTCACAGGGCCTAATGTTAGATCTTTTCACCAGGCTTAAAATACCTGGCGGTGCCTATGCTTCTTTCTCCCTCGTTACCTGCTCATATTCTCACAACCAAGGCGAATCGATGCTTTCATGTAGCCTTTCATCTCTACACCTGATGCAAGGAATCCAATGCTATTTTTTGAAAATAAGTACCTACATTTTAGTGCGGATAGTTACTCGTGTGCCAGGGCTTTAGGCGTGCAGTATCTAACAGGGCTCAAGTATTGCTGTTTTGTCCTTGCCTTAAGTCCGATCTGGACTTTCACTGACTTACCCCGGCCGTATTCTCATCTCGTATCGAACTGAGCTGCACTAATGTCTTTGCATTCTGTCCCATCACACTAGAGCATCAACTGCTTCCTTTCAAAGTTTGCATGAGACATCAGAAGGAGAGCTGTTTGCCTCACATATCATCGTTTCAAATAAAACAAAAAAAAGAAAGAAAAAAATGTTGCCGCAGGGACTTCATTTGCATTTTTTTGTAGAAAATGGGAAACAGGATTGATTGTCACAGATTGCTGTCTGCATCTTTCCACTGTGCCCAAGGTGATGTTGTTTTTTATTTTAAGAATTTCTCCAGCACTTATTTTACTGTTCTTGTTCTTCTCTTCAGAAGCCTGTGCCCCCCCCTCGCGCCCTGTTCTGGGCCCTTTGGCACGATTCTGGGCACAGAGCTGAGTGCCACATATCACACTGTCCAGCTGGTGGGGTTCTCCCTCTGCAAATACATGTGTATATTTAGCCTTTGTTAATGAGGGAAGAGAACGCCATGTTGTTACAGAGAGTGCTTTCCGCACGACGCACTGCAAACAAATCAGGGACAGCGGGCCGATGCCAAAGTGGCTGCTCGCCGAAAAATCAATCAAGAAACGCGGGCGAGAGAAAAAAAAAAAAAAACTTCCGAAACTACGAAGCATTAGGATCGACGCGGACGTTTATCAGGATTGGGATCGCATTAAAATCAGAAGATTGGAAATTAAATTTTCATGGCGCGTTTCCGCTAAGTGGAGATTCAAAATGAGCTTTCCTGCCTCTAACAAGTTTGCGCGCTCGGTAGCGGCGGTGGCAGCAGGCAGGAGGATCTGCGTTAAGAGCCGCCGGGAGAGACGCCCAGAGCTCTCCACTCCTCTTCAGAGGCCATTTGTTTTAATGAAACGCAGTAAAGAGACAAAGAAGACTCTCAGTCCTCTTCATTCATATTTCAAAATCATCTGACACCTCTCTCAGATTATGTGCATTTAGCTGCAGCTGACGCTCCTGCGCATACTCGCTGCTCTCGTCTCCTGAGACCCTCGATAAATGAAGAATAAAGAGAAGCAGGAAGTACTCGGCACAAAGAGCAGCGTGTGTATGCAACACCGCATGAAGAAAGCAGTGAAAATACACTCATGTGCTCACACTGACAGTACCGCAGTTACCAGGGTGTTATACACTCATGTGCGCACACTGACAGCACCACAGTTACCAGGGTGTTATACACTCGTGTGCTCAAACTGACAGTACCGCAGTTACCAGGGTGTTATACACTCATGTGCTCACACTGACAGCACCACAGTTACTGGGGCGTTATACACTCATGTGCGCACACTGACAGTACCACAGTTACCAGGGTGTTATACACTCATGTGCGCACACTGACAGTACCGCAGTTACCAGGGTGTTATACACTCATGTGCTCACACTGACAGTACCGCAATTACCAGGGTGTTATACACTCAAGTGCGCACACTGACAGCACCACAGTTACCAGGGTGTTATACACTCATGTGCGCACACTGACAGTACCACAGTTACCAGGGTGTTATACACTCATGTGCACACACTGACAGTACCGCAGTTACCAGGGTGTTATACACTCATGTGCGCACACTGACAGCACCACAGTGCCCAGGGCGTTATACACTCATGTGCGCACACTGACAGTACCACAGTTACCAGGGTGTTATACACTCATGTGCGCACACTGACAGTACCACAGTTACCAGGGTGTTATACACTCATGTGCGCACACTGACAGTACCGCAGTTACCAGGGTGTTATACACTCATGTGCGTACACTGACAGTACCACAGCTACCAGGGTGTTATACACTCATGTGCGCACACTGACAGTACCACAGTTACCAGGGTGTTATACACTCATGTGCGCACACTGACAGTACCGCAGTTACCAGGGTGTTATACACTCATGTGCGCACACTGACAGTACCACAGCTACCAGGGTGTTATACACTCATGTGCGCACACTGACAGTACCACAGCTACCAGGGTGTTATACACTCATGTGTGCACACTGACAGTACCACAGCTACCAGGGTGTTATACACTCGTGTGCGCACACTGACAGTACCACAGTTACCAGGGTGTTATACACTCGTGTGCGCACACTGACAGTACCACAGTTACCAGGGTGTTATACACTCATGTGCGCACACTGACAGTACCGCAGTTACCAGGGTGTTATACACTCATGTGCGCACACTGACAGTACCACAGCTACCAGGGTGTTATACACTCGTGTGCGCACACTGACAGTACTGCAGTTACCAGGGTGTTATACACTCGTGTGCGCACACTGACAGTACCACAGCTACCAGGGCGTGATACACTCATGTGCGCACACTGACAGCACCACAGTTACCAGGGTGTTAAACACTCATGTGTGCACACTGACAGTACCGCAGTTACCAGGGTGTTATACACTCATGTGCGCACACTGACAGTACCACAGCTACCAGGGTGTTATACACTCGTGTGCGCACACTGACAGTACCACAGCTACCAGGGTGTTATACACTGTTATACACACTGACAGTACCACAGCTACCAGGGTGTTATACACTCATGTTACCAGTTACCAGGGTGTTATACACTCATGTACGCACACTGACAGCACCACAGCTACCAGGGTGTTATACACTCATGTGCGCACACTGACAGTACCACAGTTACCAGGGTGTTATACGCTCATGTGCGCACACTGACAGTACCACAGCTACCAGGGTGTTATACGCTCATGTGCGCACACTGACAGTACCACAGTTACCAGGGTGTTATGTGCGCACTGACAGCATTACCAGGGTGTTATACGCTCATGTGCGCACACTGACAGTACCACAGTTACCAGGGTGTTATACACTCATGTGCGCACACTGACAGCACCACAGTTACCAGGGTGTTATACACTCATGTGCGCACACTGACAGTACCACAGTTACCAGGGTGTTATACACTCATGTGACAGCACCACAGCTACCAGGGTGTTATACACTCATGTGCGCACACTGACAGCACCACAGCTACCAGGGTGTTATACACTCATGTGCGCACACTGACAGTACCACAGTTACCAGGGTGTTATACACTCATGTGCGCACACTGACAGTACCACAGTTACCAGGGTGTTATACACTCATGTGCGCACACTGACAGTACCACAGTTACCAGGGTGTTATAAACTCATGTGTGCACACTGACAGCACCACAGCTACCAGGGTGTTATACACTCATGTGCGCACACTGACAGCACCACAGCTACCAGGGTGTTATACGCTCATGTGCGCACACTGACAGCAGCACAGTTACCAGGGTGTTATACACTCGTGTGCGCACACTGACAGTACCACAGCTACCAGGGTGTTATAAACTCATGTGTGCACACTGACAGTACCACAGTTACCAGGGTGTTATACACTCATGTGCGCACACTGACAGTACCACAGCTACCAGGGTGTTATACGCTCATGTGCGCACACTGACAGTACCACAGTTACCAGGGTGTTATACGCTCATGTGCGCACACTGACAGTACCACAGTTACCAGGGTGTTATACACTCATGTGCGCACACTGACAGTACCACAGTTACCAGGGTGTTATACGCTCATGTGTGTGACAGCACCACAGCTACCAGGGTGTTATACACTCATGTGCGCACACTGACAGTACCACAGTTACCAGGGTGTTATACACTCATGTACCAGGGTGTTATACCATGTGCGTGACAGCACCACAGCTCCAGGGTGTTATACGCTCATGTGCACACTGACAGTACCCCAGTTACCAGGGTGTTATACACTCATGTGCGCACACTGACAGTACCACCGAGTTACCAGGGTGTTATACACTCATGTGCGCACACTGACAGTACCGCAGTTACCAGGGTGTTATACACTCATGTGCGCACACTGACAGCACCGCAGCTACCAGGGTGTTATACACTCATGTGCGCACACTGACAGTACCACAGTTACCAGGGTGTTATACACTCATGTGCGCACACTGACAGTACCGCAGTTACCAGGGTGTTATACACTCATGTCGCGCACACTGACAGTACCACAGTTACCAGGGTGTTATACACTCATGTGCGCACACTGGGTAAGACAGCACCACAGCTACCAGGGTGTTATACACTCATGTGTCGCACACTGACAGCACCACAGTTACCAGGGTGTTATACACTCATGTGCGCACACTGACAGTACCGCAGTTACCACACGCTCATGTGCCACACTGACAGTACCGCCAGTTTACCAGGGTGTTATTACCAGGGTGTTATACACTCATGTGCGCACACAGACAGCACCACAGTTACCAGGGTGTTATACGCTCATGTGCGCACACTGACAGTACCGCAGTTACCAGGGTGTTATACACTCATGTGCGCACACTGACAGCACCACAGTTACCAGGGTGTTATACACTCATATAAACTCATGTTACCAGGGTGTTATACGCTCATGTGCGCACACTGACAGTACCGCAGTTACCAGGGTGTTATACACTCATGTGCGCACACTGACAGTACCACAACTACCAGGGTGTTATACACTCATGTGCGCACACTGACAGCACCACAGTTACCAGGGTGTTATACACTCATGTGCGCACACTGACAGTACCACAGTTACCAGGGTGTTATAAACTCATGTGTGCACACTGACAGCACCACAGCTACCAGTTACCAGGGTGTTATACGACAGCTATGGGTGTTATACGCTCATGTGCTGACACTGACAGCAGCACAGTTACCAGGGTGTTATACACTCGTGCGCACACTGACAGTACCACAGCTACCAGGGTGTTATAAACTCATGTGTGCACACTGACAGTACCACAGTTACCAGGGTGTTATACGCTCATGTGCGCACACTGACAGTACCACAGCTACCAGGGTGTTATACGCTCATGTGCCACACTGACAGCAGCACAGTTACCAGGGCGTTATACACTCGTGTGCGCACACTGACAGTACCACAGTTACCAGGGTGTTATAAACTCATGTGTGCACACTGACAGCACCACAGTTACCAGGGTGTTACACGCTCATACGCACACTGACAGTACCACAGTTACCAGGGTGTTATAAACTCATGTGTGCACACTGACAGTACCACAGTTACCAGGGTGTTATACACTCATGTGCGCACACTGACAGTACCACAGTTACCAGGGTGTTATAAACTCATGTGTGCACACTGACAGTACCACAGTTACCAGGGTGTTATACACTCATGTGCGCACACTGACAGTACCACAGTTACCAGGGTGTTATACACTCATGTGCGCACACTGACAGCACCACAGTTACCGGGTGTTATACACTCATGTGCGCACACTGACAGCACCACAGTTACCAGGGTGTTATACGCTCATGTGCGCACACTGACAGTACCACAGTTACCAGGGTGTTATAAACTCATGTGTGCACACTGACAGTACCACAGTTACCAGGGTGTTATACGCTCATGTGCGCACACTGACAGTACCACAGTTACCAGGGTGTTATAAACTCATGTGCGCACACTGACAGTACCACAGTTACCAGGGTGTTATACACTCATGTGTGCACACTGACAGCACCACAGTTACCAGGGTGTTATACACTCATGTGTTATGACAGCACCACAGTTACCAGGGTGTTATACGCTCATGTGCACTGACAGCACCACAGTTACCAGGGTGTTATACACTCTCATGTGCACACTGACAGTACCAGTTACCAGGGTGTTATAAACTCATGTTATAACAGTTACCAGGGTACCACAGTTATACTCGTCATGTGCGCACACTGACAGTACCACAGTTACCAGGGTGTTATACACTCATGTACCACGCACACTGACAGCACCACAGTTACCAGGGTGTTATACGCTCATGTGCGCACACTGACAGCACCACAGTTACCAGGGTGTTATACACTCATGTGCGCACACTGACAGCACCACAGTTACCAGGGTGTTATACGCTCATGTGCGCACACTGACAGCACCACAGTTACCAGGGTGTTATACACTCATGTGCTCACTGACAGCACCACAGTTACCAGGGTGTTATACAGTGTGCACACTGACAGCACCACAGTTACCAGGGTGTTATACACTCATGTGCGCACACTGACAGCACCACAGTTACCAGGGTGTTATACGCTCATGTGCGCACACTGACAGCACCACAGTTACCAGGGTGTTATACGCTCATGTGCGCACACTGACAGCACCACAGTTACCAGGGTGTTATACGCTCATGTGCGCACACTGACAGTACCACAGTTACCAGGGTGTTATACACTCATGTGTGCACACTGACAGTACCGCAGTTACCAGGGTGTTATACACTCATGTGCGCACACTGACAGTACCACAGTTACCAGGGTGTTATACACTCATGTGCCACACACTGACAGCACCCGCAGTTACCAGGGTGTTATACACTCATGTGCCACAGTTACCAGGGTGACAGTACCGCAGTTACCAGGGTGTTATACGCTCATGTGCGCACACTGACAGCACCACAGTTACCAGGGTGTTATACACTCGTGTGTGCACACTGACAGCACCACAGTTACCAGGGTGTTATACACTCGTGTGTGCACACTGACAGCACCACAGTTACCAGGGTGTTATACACTCATGTGCGCACACTGACAGCACCACAGTTACCAGGGTGTTATACACTCATGTGTGCACACTGACAGCACCACAGTTACCAGGGTGTTATACACTCATGTGCGCACACTGACAGCACCACAGTTACCAGGGTGTTATACACTCGTGTGCGCACACTGACAGTACTGCAGTTACCATGGTGTTATACACTCGTGTGTGCACACTGACAGCACCACAGTTACCAGGGTGTTATACACTCATGTGCGCACACTGACAGCACCACAGTTACCAGGGTGTTATACACTCATGTGCGCACACTGACAGCACCACAGTTACCAGGGTGTTATACACTCATGTGCGCACACTGACAGCACCACAGTTACCAGGGTGTTATACGCTCATGTGCGCACACTGACAGCACCACAGCTACCAGGGTGTTATACACTCATGTGCGCACACTGACAGCACCACAGTTACCAGGGTGTTATAAACTCATGTGTGCACACTGACAGTACCACAGTTACCAGGGTGTTATACACTCATGTGCGCACACTGACAGTACCACAGTTACCAGGGTGTTATACGCTCATGTGCGCACAGTGACAGTACCGCAGTTACCAGGGTGTTATACGCTCATGTGCGCACACTGACAGTACCGCAGTTACCAGGGTGTTATACGCTCATGTGCGCACACTGACAGTACCGCAGTTACCAGGGTGTTATACACTCATGTGCGCACACTGACAGTACCGCAGTTACCAGGGTGTTATACACTCATGTGCGCACACTGACAGTACCGCAGTTACCAGGGTGTTATACGCTCATGTGCGCACACTGACAGCACCACAGCTACCAGGGTGTTATACACTCATGTGCGCACACTGACAGTACCGCAGTTACCAGGGTGTTCAGGCTTATTCTTGCGCTCTTTATGCAGAAGTATTTAAATAAAAAGAAGAATAGAACTTTAGCGTCAGTGTTTTTATTTCTGGTAGAGTGTAGATTTTTTTTAAAAAACTGTGTATATTTTCCATCTTTGCGTCAACTTTGCTTTCTTTTTAATTGGATCCCGTGTAAATCAGTTTTCTGTTGGCCACCTGTGTGGGCGTGTAATTACCCAATGTGCCTGTGTCGCTTGGGTGTGAGCTCCTGCTGACCTGTTAGTCTGGGCCAATCGCATTCTGACGATGCGACGTCTTAGAGGAAATAAGTATTCCAGCTATGCGCTATTGTTTCCCTTCCATACATCTTTCTTTTCTCAAATTCCCCTTTCCTGCCCCAGATAAACCACACTAAAGTCCCGAGAACATTAGCATTCCGCGATCGGGATCCGTTGTCCTTGGAAGAATCGAGGAAAAAGAAGCGCTAGCAGCTCTCTGCCGTTAGCGCGAGTGTCGTCCTTAATGACAATGAGAGCACATAAAACATCTGCAGGTGGCAAGTCTTAATATTTATTCTCACGTAGCGTCGCTTCTACACTCGGCAAAGGCCATGCGAGTGGGAGTATAATTTGTTCTTTCATGGTTTCCGTCTGCAGCGACAATGTTAATGCAAATGTAAATTAAAGAGGCCAGGATCCGTGGGCACCCTCAGTGTTTAGGCTCGAGGAGACGGGCTAATTGCTGTGTTTGAAAGCAGAGGTGACAGGCTCATCCCTTGGCAGCTCCACTGTGTACTGGAGGAGAGTGGGAGAGGAGGAGAGAGGGAGTGTGTGATGTGTGGAGGCTGTGATGAATGTGTGGAGAAAAGATTATTTATCCCTGTTTTTTTTTTGTAAGAAAGTGCACTGTCATACATTTCAAGCTGGTTAAACTTAGAAATGAAAATTCACTGGTTGCCTTTAAAATGCAAGTTAACTAAATGTGACCCTCCAGCACCAAACCAGTCACATGGGTCAATTTTTCAAATATGAGTTTTTGGGCTCATCTGAAAGGGCATTTAATATGAGCATATTTGAAAAATTGACCCATGTGACTGGTTTGGTACTGGAGGGTCACAAATATGAGTAATTTAGCTTGAAGATTTAACTTTTTTTTTCAACTTGCAGTTGGTCAAGACAATTTATAACTAAGTTTCACTTTTGAAAACTTATGAATTTCAGTTCAATATCTAAAACTTGTCACGACAATGGAGTTAAAGGGAAGAAATTACTTTACATTGCTTAATGGGGCTATCATGTGCTATAGTGTGTAAAAGCAAACAATTACTGGCTTTTGATGTGATTGTACACAGGGCTGGACATTAACTTTTTGAGGCACTTGTCCTTTGGACAAGTAAATTTACCTTTCACTTGTCCAGGCTCAAAAGTCACTTGTCCGGGTATAATTGAAAAAAATTTACTTTTTATGCCCTCAGAGTCGAAGATTCGGGGGCATATTGTTTTTGGCCTGTCCGTCTGTCTGTAATTATTATCCCCCCAGCAAATAATACAGGGGTATATAGTCATGGGTGCGGTTGTCTGTCCGTCCAACCGCCTGTCTGTGAACATTTTGTTTCCGGAGCATAACTTGAAAACCGTTCAAAATTTTTTTTTTTTTACACAACTTGGTGTGCACATTACTCATGACCTGAAGTAGTGCCTTTTGCTAATCCGAATTTGATGAATTTTGTATTTTTTCTGGTTTCCATGGAAACATTTTGAACTTAGAATTTTAGGGGGTATGGTCTGTTTCCGGAGCAGGTGACATTTTCATTCTTTCAGTATGTGGGGCCGGGGGGATATGCCCCCTCCTGATGACTCCTGTTTGCGGCCCCATGGGGCAGCAGAGTGTCGTGTCTAAAGGCTCTTGTCCCTTTGACCAAGGAAGATGAGCTGGAATATTATAGGAATGATATAGAAGACTATTGAGGTGTTTTAAAATTTTGTTACATAAACATTTTCCAACATTTAAAACTGTGCTTAATGAAGTGTTTCAGTCAATATGACTCCAATCTAACAAATCAGCAGTTATTAAAATGTGGCAAACATTATCTGGGAAACATGTTTATTTACTGTACATGGAGCTAAGATTGGTACTGAATTATATTAAATGTTTGCCAAATGAGTTAGTGTATGTTTGAGTTGTAAAACACAAATTATCTTGAAGGAGTAGATATTTACCAGTAAGTTTGACTCCAATAACTAAGCAATATGTCAACAGATAGCAGTTGAAGACTTTTCCGATGGTATTTAACTAAATCTAACCAATAAAAATGTTTACCATCGAATTACATTTTGAATGCAGGACTTATATTTGTTAGGAAATGAGGTCAGGTGGACACCAGGCGCAGGATCCAGGAGGTTTTATTTGGAACCTTGACACAGGCCAAAAAGAAACACCGTGCACATGCACTGAACCAGGAGAACCAAGGTACTCTGCCAAAGGCAAAGAAGGGGGGAAAACTAATATACACTCCACGAGTGGCTAGAATAAAACTAAAACAAGCTGGCGGGAACACGGGGACTTAGACAAGGGGAAGACACTGGACTTAAAAATACAACGGAAATGCTCGGAAGGAACAGAGATCTTCAATGCCGCACACACTCAGGTGAAAACGCGAAGTCCCGTCTGGCATCTCTTCCCTCTTCCCAGTTTAAATACGCTAGGGAGGAGGCGGGGATAAGGCAGGTAATCTCAAGGGGAAACAGAAACACATGGGATTAATTAACAAATTCATGAGGGCCGGGTAGCCAATGATGACTCGACACAAGACGCTAAGACGATCAATCAAACTGGACAGTTTAGATTGAGGTAATCTAAACGTGACGAGTAAAAAGCACCACGATAACAGCAAAGGAAAGCACAGCTTTAAACGCAGTTAATCAGGGAAAGCTTAGGAAGGAATTCACAAAAGCTAGAAACACTCGCACTCGCTAATGAGTTAATTAGGTTAGTACTATGAGACAATATATACGCACACCCTTAAATAAGTGCTGGTTAGTATGGTTAGTAATAGCCCTATCAGAGAACGCATTCACTCAGTTTTACAAGCCATTCACTCAGAGTTTTGCGAGACCCAGAATAAGCACAGGTGGAAGCAATGAATGAAATACCAAAGCCAAAACCGAAAGAGGAAATATGATTGGACAACGGGACTCAGGCATGCAGGCTGTCACACGACATCACAGGAACCAGGGCGAGGGGGAATAGATGGACTGGCTGCAGGAATGGAGCTGAAACACAAATCAAGAGGGACACGGGGAAAAACACACAAGCACAAACAAGCACACAAGGCAGAATCATAACAATATTTTAATTAAGTTATTTCTCAACATGACGCTATTAACATCACAAAATTAATTAAACACTCTTTTTCTCACCAATCATTAGCGCACAGGTGACTGTGGGCCTCACTACAGCGTAAAAACTGGCATGTTTGGGTTCGTGCCTCTGCATGAGTCATTTAAAATTTAAATTACTTAACCTAATAATTCTACTACCAATTTGTAGACTGACAGACCTTGGCAGTGAGGTTCCGGAGGTGAAACCCCAATGACATTCAGTAACTGGGATTGCGATTATCAGATATAATGTCGTAAACATCGAGGGCAGACTGACCATGATCTAGGAGACTGTAAAACAATAATATCTGCTCCTGTAGAAACAACAAGTCCACATGAAATCAACCTTGTTTTGGGAAAAAAAAGAAAGTTTTATACATGTCACGGATTAGTACTACATTACCCACAATCCTATGCTGTTACCTTGGAAACGTTAAATAAACCCGCGAATGTCTTCACCAACTAGTGAGTTTGGTCAGTAGCGAACGAAGCACTGGCGATGTCACTAAATACAAATAATATGAAACACTTAATATACTCAAGACACAAACTAAAATATATTACTATGATAAATTAAACAAGCAGCTTAACTATCGATGCTGCAGCGAGGTGGCATTGATTCATGTCTCACTCACTCTGTCTCTCTTCTTACCGTGCTATTACAGTTCAGTTTTCATTCATCGCACAGATCAAGTTTCACATCGCTCAGGTGCAGTTGCTGTTTTTCTTGGGGCTTTTCCTGGAGCTTGCCCGGGTTGCGGATCCTTGAGAAACATCGCTGCTCCTCTGATCAGGGGCACAGGAAGCAATTTCATATTGGTCTGGCAGACGGCGCTGGGGGGATGGTATTAGAAAATTTTTTGAAACTGGGGATTGATTTGGTTAGCTGTGGTTGCATCGAGACTCATCTTTAGCCTCAACAGTTTCAACTTTTGGGTGGTGTTTCTAGTCACAACACAACAGCAGATTAGTTCATTCTGTGGTCTATAGTATGCACTTTCCAGCATTAGCAGTTTGAAGCATTTCATCCATGAACTTGATATAAACCTTTGAGACAGTGTTCAAGTAATGAATTGGAGGCTTATAGAATACCTTATAAATTGAGTTATATAAAAGAAGGTGACGTCCAGAGTAATGGAGTCAGGGTTATCCACCCATAGAAACTGACTGTCAGTTTCCTTATGCTCTTTTTCTCCCTTGCTTTTTTACATTTACTGATTTATCTTATTTACCTTATTTATTTTATTCCATATAATGCAATTAGGCCACGTATCTAAGAAAAAATTATAAAACACTGACACAAGATTACCAGGAATGGGTAAATCCCGTCATAGGCTAATTCAGATATCATATTTGGACATGCGATATGCATGTAGGTAACTAATCCCTTGTTCTAGAAATACAAAGTAAAAACACAAGCAGGACACAAGCTGCATTAATATTGTGCCGATTGAAATCTTACCGGGAATGTAGGGGCACAGCCAGGGCGTGCAGCTGATGATAACTGTGTGAACTCGGATGGTGGATACCCACAAACACAGTACGAATTGTTTAAAACGTGTTAGCAACAATTAGCCTAGTTTTTAACCTAGTTAATGAAAAGAGACAGGATTTTGTGAGCTTTCTTAGACGCACTTAGAATACACTGCTTCCGCACACAAGCACCATCTCACTCGCGCCCTCAACCAAGCTTGGGGTCGCGTAAAAAAATAATTTCTTTCGGACACGTGGCCCTTCTAAAAGCACAGCGCGCCTCCAAAGCATTCAGTTTTTAGTGCGCACCCGTGACTGCCAGCAATTTGAAAAGATCTGAGCCGCATACGCCAATCACAGATGCCAGTTGGCGTTTGGTGGGGGATTTGTCATTAAAAAAATCAATTAAAAATTAAAATGAAAAAAAAAATTGAAAGGGAGCTCTTCATACAAGGAAGTGCATCCAGATCAAGCAGTTAAATGCAAATATGGGGATAACGATAGTTTGCGCTGCTTAGGTCTGGTAAATAATCCAAGACGTTCGAATTAAAATAACATTGCACTCTGTGATTGTCTGTTGCAATGTGAGGATGGCAGTTTAGCAATTTTAGGTGATCCCCGAGAGACTGACTGCCCTTCAAGCATAGTCCTTATCTCAGGGGCAAAACTCTCTAAATAAATGAGTAAACCATCGCTCTCGATGCAAATTGTATGCATTTAACAAGCGTGTGAGGTCACAAACCAAAGCCCTGCAACGCCAAAATCACACGGAAATTAATAACTTATAATAAATAAGAATGTTTTTTGCACTGGATCATAATTAATGAGAGTGTGCAGTAGCATTAGTATCGCTGACGAACGCTAATGACACTGGTCTCGTGGCAGTGCATTAATCTGATAGGTGATAAGCAGCCGGGATCGGCTAGACGGTCTAAAGCTGCTTTCACACCGGACGCGAAACGAATTTTTCGCACGACACAGTACATTCAAAGTCACTGCAAAGACTTTGCATTGACTTTGAATTTAATCTGCGTGCGAAAAAATCATTTCGCGTCCAGTGTGAAAGCGACTTAAGATTGACATGACATGAGGGAGAGAGGGGAGGGGGAGGGGCGTATTCGGGAAAATATTGGTCCGGCGATCGCCAGGTCTGCCGGGCCGGTTCTTACGCCCATGCTAATGTAAGGGGTTCCTACCAAGGACTGTATAAAACATGGACGACGCGCCTCCATTCACTCCCATTCGACAAAAATGGAGCCAAAATATCCTTGATACGGTCGCTGCCATGTTGCACATTTTGAGCCTGAGTCGGCGCAGTAGTGATCGGGGGGTAGAGCCGCGCTATCGAATCCCGCCCACACACTCACCCGAACAGCCCCCTGAACTTCTAACCTGGGCTGGTGGCTACGCTATTAATGTAAGTGCCCGTAATAGCCAGCTCTCACACGGAGACGGTAGCCTACAGTTTACCATAGTAAAGTGAAAGAACCCAACTGCCGGCAGCGTAACTATTCGGTCGTTAATAATGTAAATAGACTCTATGGCTAAACAGACCCCACCCCAGTCATCTGGTTCAAAATTAGTTGAACTACCTAACTGGCTATCTATGATATCTTGTCACTGAATCTTGCTTAACAAGCTAGGTATGTAGCTAATTACATTAAGTAACGCAGGTGTCAGATTTTTGCCACTTCTCGGCCACAGAGCTAGCTCCAGTCAATGTTCTCAACTGTCACTTACCCAATGTTGCGAGTGGCGAGCATATTAACACCGACTTTCGTTGTATTTTCTAAATCAAGTTCCGCCGGGAAAGTGTGATTTCCTATGTGCATGTTCTAGCTAAGTAATGGGTTGTACTTTTAATTTTTCAACACGTTAGAACCATAGACTGTATAGAAAGATGGACGCAGCACCCTGGTCTGAAAAATGAAGCCCATGCGGAAGTATCGTAAAATGGCATTCTATTTAATGGCCAGCAAATGGCGACGTCAGTGGTTGCAGAAAGAAGTTCAATGCTATAGAAGTCTATGAGAAAATGACCCTACTTTCCCACCTGATTTTTCATTTAAATAATGATTTTACACATTATTTTGTGGTAGCTATAGCAAGTTTCAAGTCTCCTACGCTATATCATGATGTTCATTTTCGTAAATTATGGTTCCATATAGACTAGAATAAAGGATAAAGCCAGAATATGCTGTAGGGGCGTGGCTATCCTCTGGTCCTCGTCCGATACAGTCAGATCCAGAGCCACGGTCTTCCCGGATCTTCAATACACACTCTCGTCCAATAGAAATCACATCCGGTTTCAAAATGACAACATGGCGCTATTCAAATTGCCAAAATCGAGGCTTCCTTTATGGTATGCTGAAACCAATGGGTGACGTCACGGTAGCTTCGTCCATCTTTTTATACAGTCTATGGTTAGAACGGTAGATCGAATTTTGAATTAAAATAAACTGTACTTCTCACCAAAGTTAGCTTGCTGTGGTAAATAAGTCGCAAATCTTACCGTTTGCTATTGTTGTATTTCTTAAAAAGGTAACATAATCGCAATGGAAGATAACCATCCTAGCTTGGGGGACTAGCAATTCATTCTCTGTGATAGTTAACTTAGAAATCCAACACCCCTACACTTTCTTTTATGTGGACTCGATGTATTTGAATGCATCGATAGTAATTGTTTGAGTTTTGGTATCCTCATTTTTATACGACAAAATGGACTAGGCAATTCTTGCATCCTCCACAGTGGCCAAGTGTCTGTATAAATCTTATGGGAATATCTGGAAACCGATGCCTGTGGTTATTTAAGCATAAGACTTTTCACTGGAGAATGTCATAAAAAACTGAAGTTTATAACATTAAGTCACATCTACTTCATGCATAAAAAGCACAATACCACCTGATAAAATATGGAATAATAGAATATACACATGAAATATGTTAAATTGCATAAAATGCCAGCAGAAGTGACATTTAAAGGTGAAATTTGTATTTTACAACCAACAGGGTCAAAAGTTTATATTATTGGGGACAGCTACATTCGTCGTGGGGAAAAATGAGCAAGGGTGACCACCGGGACCAACCTTGGTCTGGATGCCCAGGTCCAGTGGTTTGGCTGGGGTGGCGTGGTTTGGGGAAACCACCTCCCCTTTATCCACCTGTGCCTGGGAGGAAGAGCTGTGATGGAGGTCCTGCTGATCCACTGTGGCGGGAATGATCTCGGAAAAATCAAGAGTGTGAAGCTTGTCGCAGGGATCAAGCAGGACTTGGAAATTCTCCATCGGCAGTTCCCTCGGATGAAGATCATCTTCTCTGTCATCACCCAGCGATGCTGGTGGAGGTCTTCCCATCCAAAGATTGACAAAGCCCAGCAATATGTCAACGGTGTGATTGTTACCTTTGTTTTGTCTATTGGTGGAGACATCTTGCATCATCCTCATATAAAGCATAGAGATCCTGGCCAATTTTTGCATGACGGATTTCATTTGGATTTTCAACATCAGCTATGGGCACAAAAAAAATGTCAGTTTTTTTGCTTTATGTGATGGTTGATGCGCTTTTTATTCATTTATTTATTTTTATACTAGGGTGGTAGCCATCATACTTGTTTTCCCAGCTCTTGCTCTCCATCCACCTTCCTTTCTCTCTTCCTCTTCAATCTTTTCTCCAAACCATTTGCATTCCCCCAGCCTTTCCACCTGATGGACTTCCTTTATGTTTCCCCATGGCAAACGTAACCAATGGGTTGTCTTTGGGCCACACAGAACTCTATGCTGTGTGTAGTTTTTGTTTAAATACATATTTTTTATTTAACTCATTTGCATGCCTCTGATTTACTGCAGCTGAGAACATAGTATATGTGAAAGAATTCCAGAGTGAAGTTTTCGCTCGGTGTAAATCTAAAGACCTTTATTGTACATTACAGGTTTAATTCACCACCATCACAGAAAATGTACATTGAATTACAAAACATTTCTCATGTACTCCCAGTCCGAGGACAGATGACTGGAGTCTTTGTTGGAAAACAGAAGGCTTAGAAGTCAAGATGAACGGCTTTTGAATGTATTATTAACTCTTTAAGGCCTAATGCAAAAATCCCAGCAGAGAATCATGCTGCCATATGTACCATAGTAACCTGTATTTGGGCTGAAGCACAGCTTCTCAGCTTTCAGGAACAGTTGGAATTTTTTTTCTATTGCGCAAAACTTACAGTAATTACGGTACTTTCAAAATTACGCGCATATCTGTGTCGGCTTCTTAAAATGCGCACATGCTGTCCCGGTTTAAATGGGTTAAACAAACAAACAAACAAACAAAAAAAGAATGACAGTTTATGCCAATACTTGAAGACGACATATGGAAGACGACATGGACGGAACAAGCATATATAAGAGAAGCCAGTTACATGTCCATTATTATTCAATCAACATGGACTTGTCTACCTCCAAGTGTAAATGACCGTCTTACAGAACCATTGCAAGTTTCAGTGACAATGCATAGTTGAGCAGTTTTGACAAGCATTTTCATCAGTTTTTCATTTACAAATTACTTCAGAAGTATTCTCCAGCAATAATGCAAAAGAATTGCTTGTAGCATCCTCCGAGTCTTCACTGGATCTAGGTATCCTCAGCGTTACCCAGTGGTTTGGCGGCTTCTGTAATCACATGACAAAAAAAAAACAAAACATCTGATTATTTGTGAAGCTTACGTCTGAAACCTGAAGTGCAGTCTGCCCTACCATGACAGAGCAGTGAAATTGACTTGCACGTTCCAACCCACACATCTGGCAATTTTGCAAACGGCAGGTTTGACATTAAAAAAAAAAAAAAAACTAGAATGGAGATATATGCAGCTTTATATACTTTGAAACTAAATTCTCTCTGCTACCAATTTACATTCCTTTTTATGTGGGGTCACATGCACCTAGTCCGACTTATTTGAAACGTGTTTCAAACATAGACTGTATATGAAGAGACATCAAATTTCAAAACAAAATAACTTACTACAGTTTTCAAGAAATTATAAAGCTGATCAAGGAAAATATTATTTTGTCATTGTGCAACGCCCAAACTCAGCTCTGACCTAAATTAAGATACTGAAAGCATTACCTTAACAGATATGTTTCAGTGGCTGAATTAATTCATCATTAATTGCCGTGAGCAAGGTAATGTGAGTTAACATTAACTAAAGTCAGCTAGCTTGCTATTTAACGTAAAGGTCACTCGATAGCAAATGCAGCAATAATTAACGAAATGACTTCGCACTTATTTAAGTGCGTCCAAGCACAAAAATTGATCGTAATTCGCTTTCGACGTACTTATAAGTGTGGCCAAGATGCACTCTGCTCCATTGCCCACACTTATTTTAAGTGTGTCCTAAGCTAAAAAAATTTTTACTTGGCGAAACATATTTCAAGCGGTACTTTCTAAGCGGCACTGGAATGGTCATTAACTGGCGCACTTATAAGTGTGGCCAAGAAAAAAAATCAGCATTGGCCACACATATAAGTGCGAATAACATCGGCCATAATTAATGTATAATTTAGTAGCGCAACAACCATCATGCTATAAACAATTTTTAAATGATATTCTTCCCGGTTCACACCACTCCCTCATTTACATTTTGTGCCCATCTCCTTCCAGGCCAAACTTGAAATGTTGTCAGGTTTTCCCCGATACTTCGTCCGATCAATCTTATGAGAGTTACCCCGTTACCTAGCCAATTCCATTAAAGTAGATGCATTGATTCCAGCCGTAATCTCAGGGTAGGGTTAATCTGCTGAAACATTCTGCTGAAAACATTCTGCTGAAAAACTACAACCATCTATACTTTCCTTCATAATTTATTTATTTCTTAATATGTTGTGATGAAATTTTCACCAGTTATTCTTGAGATGTATATCTATCAATATCTATTTGAGTTGATGAAAAAAAGAAGAATTAGCGAATTTTCAGCAGAATATTTTCAGCAGATTAGCCCTACCCGTAATTTCATCCAAAACCTGCCGAATCGACATTGAAATTATTGATGAATTGAACCCGCTTTCGGTATGTTTCATTTTTGTCATATTGTCGTTGGTAAAATAATCTGTATCTCCTCGATCCAATTAGTTTTTCTTGCAGTTTTAGCTGCTGTCCGTAAGGTTGCAACATAAGGTTGGACTTTGGTTGTGTTACCTGCTGAAAAACGAGAAGTTGGCTAACTGATGCTTATGGAAACACTCGAACCTATGGGCTCGTCTACTGAACGTTAGATAGCAAGCTTGCTACATCGTTTACCCTACTTTAATAGCCTTAGCGACTTCTATCAGCTTCGAGAAAAGTTGAAGGAATTATCCAGCCATTTGCAAGGTTCTAACGCTGATCCCCTGGGTAAGCAGAATTCCTACCGGGCCAAGTGACTCGCAATCTGTGTTCGTTCTAAAATTCCGAGATACAGACTGCAGAACTGGAAGCTAAAGGCGAAACTACTGCGGCACTGGCCTGATATTTCAAGTTCAAGTTCATAAGAACGACATTTTATGACACGGTGCCGTTAACTTCATTCAAATGCTTACCTTAATAGGTATTCTCTAAAATTAAAAATGTATATTTTGCCAGTTACGAATGGCTACCGATCGCCATTTTCTTTTTTCCCCCATGTTAATCCTAAACGTTTGCTACTCTGCTTGCTGTCTTAACGCAGCCAAGGTTGCTCGCTAACTTGGTAATAACTTAACTGACCGTTCAACTTCAACAAACAAAAAATAAACTTACCGAAAAAACTGCAAAGATCCTTCCGATCGGTCCAGTTGGTTAGTACAATTCACAGCAGAGCAACTCATTTCGTCGTTTTTTGTTGCAATCTGTCCTGCTTGAAGCACAATCGCTGTTAGCTATGAAGAATTTCAGATAACGTTAGGTCTCCTGTCGACGTTCCTACTCCAGCTCTGCGTAAAATTACTATTCGCGAAACGAAA
The DNA here is from genome assembly GCA_029692085.1 of Gymnothorax javanicus. Lineage (NCBI taxonomy): Eukaryota > Metazoa > Chordata > Actinopteri > Anguilliformes > Muraenidae > Gymnothorax > Gymnothorax javanicus. The sequence goes on along the minus strand of CM056201.1, from coordinate 110,222,229 downwards.
TCCGCGGGGGGCAGGGACTATTGGGACTCCGTCCGCGCACTGCAGTTGTCAATCACTGCTGTTTATTATGACTACACGCCCCTTTTGCATAATATCAAATAAAAAGTTCACTGCAAACTGATCAGAAAAATTGACGCTAGAATATAGATCGGCATGGTAAGAACTTCTTAAAAAGGAAGAAATCATCTTCAGAAAAAAACTATTTTTCATGTATGCAATTTTTCTGCGTGGCATTTCTCCCCTTCACAAACATGGAGGGGGCGGGCTCATAATTTGTACTGCAGCCGGCCAGTAGTTGGTGATCGAGACGTTTTGGCTTCACTTTTCAGGAGACGTTCGGCTGTCCATGTTTTATACAGTCCTTGGTTCCTACTGTATATGTGTGCGCGCACGTGTCCGTGTCTGTGTATCTGATCGGTCAATCAAAGCATTCGAGTTGGACGCTGGTTAGACGTGTCGTGGGGAAAAAAAGTTTTTGTTTCAAACTGGTATTCTGAATGTATTAATTTAGGGAATTGAATTCAGGGCACATAACGTGAAGACACTGTATTTTTTCAGCAACTTTTAACTTGCCCGGTGGGGCAAGTAAATTTCTCTTCCACTTGTCCGACAATAAAATCTACTTGTGCCGGACAAGCAGACAAGCGTTAATGTCGAGCCTTGATACACTTTCAAAAGCAAGCAGTTATGGTAAATGAAAAGGCAGGAAGGCAAAGAGAAGGAAGTCTGTGTATCATGTGTACATGAGGTGCATTCAGAAAAGTAGTCATTCTTTAAGGGAACGGTTCACTTTAAAATTAAAATAAAAAATATGTAAATTCGACTAAACCGCACCCACAAACCGTATCACTGCGCAGAAGGAGACATGTAACTATTCATGAATGAATGGCTTGTGCACCGTGAGCCGATTCTTGTTTCCTTCTGAGCAGTGATATGGTTGGTGGGTGTTGTTCAGTAGACAGAAAATAGTTTCTGCATGAAACTGCAAACAACAAGGTCTGCAGCTTAACATGAGCAACTGAAACTGCCCCTTTAAGTTATTTCAGCAATGCCAGTTAAGTAATCCACAGGATATAAGTGCACCGTATGATCACCTTTAGTTGCGATCACAGGGGTTTTAAAAGTGGTGGAAAGGTTGCAAGTGCACTCTCCAGATCTAGGATAGAGTGCTTTCATGCTTAGTTGCTTGGAAACCCTTGTGCTATTCATAAATCCCCAGCCTGAATGAGATCACACTGTGCTGTGGGGCAGACCATGATGCACCTGGATAATCACACATCTAACCTGCAATGCTCATCTGAGTAAATGATCTCTGAATAACCTTAAACACCCATGTGACCCATTATTATAAATCAAACGGAATGAGATGCGTGGGACCTTGACCGAATGCTTTATTTGTGGGAAGAATGAAAACAGGGGTATTTTAATTTCAGAATCATATGAGCGCAATCAATATTAGACTTTTTTTTTTTAGACTTTTTGTCCTATAAAGCAATTTTAATGTAATTACCTCCTATATTTCTAAAGACACGGGGCTGACAGATTCCAATAAAATATTTAAAATAACACAGCTTTAATTACGGCCAGATGAAGGTCACTCTTGTCCCACAAGTATTTTTGCCGCAAGCTTGTTAAGTCCAAATTAACCCTGAGGTTAAAGTGTAGTTATAAATACAGTATCATGAGCAGGGCCCCCCCACAGAGCAGGGGACGGGACTGAACCACACCGCGACCCTCCATCAGCATCACCATTACTGCGCTGCAAAAACAGATAATCTGCGCATATTGCAGTCATTATTTGGTCAACTGATTCTTTCATCATTCATGATACAGTTCTGTTTCAATGCAGGGCTCTGTTGAGAGAGAGAGACAGACAGACAGACCGTGAAGGAAAGACAGACATACAGACTGACAGAGAGAGAGAAAGAGTGATTTTCCATACACCTGTAACCTGTTCCCTGCCATTGCTGAGATCATGACGGAACACTCTCCCCGCCATTGAAGAGATATTCTGCGGGCCGTGGTTACAGATTTTCTGACACAAACAGACATCAAAAGATCAATGAATATATATATATATATATATATATATACTATTCAAAAAAAGTAGGGGATATTTTATTTTAAGATCAAAATTTTCACATATACAAAGGGATACGAAACCATGTTGTATAGTTCCTTACTGAGGAAGCATTTCCAAAGAAATTCATCACCCAAACACATCAATGACACTCTCACGATCTGCACGGGATGCTATTGATGATCAAGGGGGTTGTGCCACAAATTTGCATGACTCTGAATTGGAAGGTTAGAGCCACTGTAAAGGAAGATTTTGAAGAGAAAGCATCAGATTATCAGTGGTTGAAGTCGTTAATTAAACAGAGACCATGCGCCGCCTAACACAGGAGGAGAGGTTACGTGCCCTTGGCATGCTACAGGTTGGCACAAGACAGGTCGTTGTGGCAAGGGCAATGAATGTTTCCCAGTCTGTCATCAGCAGATTATGGTCCAGACATCGTGCTACAGGGTCTGTTCAGGATAGACCACGATCCGGTCGACCAAGGGCAACAACTCAGGCTCAGGACAGATTCATCCGCACTATTGTCTTGAGAAATCGTATGGTAACAGCAAATCAGATAAGGTCTCAACTTCAAAGGGATACTGGCTTGGTAGTGAGTGGCCAGACCATCAGGAATCGCCTGCACAGATTTCACTTACACGCCCGACGCCTCGTGTCATTCCCTGTTTGAGGGATCGTCACATTAGGGCCAGACTCAATGGTGTCGCCGCCATCATCAACGCTGGGATAATCGCCGATGGAACAACGTAATGTTCTCAGATGAGTCGAGGTTCACTGTGGACTTCCTTGACAGACGCAGGAGGGTTTGGCGCCGACGTAACGAAACGTTTCCATGACGTTAACATCATTAGACATGATCCGTATGGGGGTGGATCTGTAATCGTGTGGGGATGCATCACTGCTGCCGCAGAACAGACTTGCATGTTGTTGCTGGACGTGTCACAGGGCAGTACTACCGGACAACATCTTGGCACCCCATGTTGTGCCGTTTGCACGTCGTTATGGCCGCCGTTTCATTTTCCAAGATGACAATGCCAGATGTCATAGGGCCAGGATCGTTACAGATTACCTCCAGCAGCAGAATATCACCACATTACCATGGCCAGCACTCAGTCCGGACCTTTCCCCCATCGAGCATGTCTGGGACATGCTTGGACAGCGGCTACGCCAACGCCAACAACCTCCTGCCAATGTCCAAGAACTTGCTGCAGCATTGCAACAGGAATGGAATAACGTTCCCCAAAATGACCTGGGACGTCTCGTTAGGAGTATGCCACGCCGAATTCGAGCTTGTCTAGCCAACCGAGGGGGTTTTACCCGCTACTGACTCTGTTTCACAATGGTGGTAAATTTGCTGTGTGACCCTGTGTTTGTGTCGACCCTTATTCTGGAGAATCTGTCCTTTCCTGACTGTACACAGGGTTTCGAATAAATTGACAAATGTTTCCTTAATGTTTTTATGTCATTTGTTTCCTTCCTGACCTCATGATCTGCATTTCATGGTACTTGTAAATCCAATATCCCCTACTTTTTTTGAATAGTATATATATATATATATTTTTTTTTTTTTCTATAAATTTGGCATCTCCAATCCCACCCAAATCTGGAATGTCCAACTGGGGAACTATGTATAAGGCTTTCGCAGATGCGACCCCCTGTTGCCAACTCAGGAGAGTGAGACAGCTCGCAGCTCCCCTCCGAAGCACGCGCCCGTCAGCCACTGCTTCTTATGCACTCATTGGTTGAATCCTCGCAAGTTCAGAACGAGGGCGGAGGATACCCGAACAAGCTTAGAATCTTCCTGACGAGCGCCCATCTGGCCACCAGGAGGCGCCTAAGCAACGAACAAAGCAACTTATATTACCCTTCCCGGCAGACCCTTTCCAATTTGCGTCCCTGTAGCGCATTGGCCAATTGCGCACTACTTCTGAAAAAGCTGCCGACCACTGCCGGTTGGTACGACCGGGGCTGGAACCCGTGCCTTGATAGTCACTTCTGCTTAGCAGCGCGATGCTTTAACCGAGTGAGCTATCCGGCAGCTTAAGATCAATGAATATTATCAAAATTCTGGCAGAGCCTGGCAACTAAAAAAAAATACACAGGTTGGAAAAGTGTTTATATGGCCACTCATGGCATCAATTGAACAATTAGTATGAAGACCGTGAATTTTTACACAAATTAAACATTAGCTAAATCACAAAGAACAGGTTCAATTCTCTGGAGCAAAAATACTTCACAAAAACACAAAATAAAGAAAATTAAAAAATGAACCAAAAAAGCCCTCAGGATTTCTACCCCCAAATATCTGCAGCCCCCAGTTCCTTAACAAACTGAGACCAGGTGTAAAACAGGACCTCCTGTGAGCGATATCAAGGCACTGATAAAATCAGTAAAAAATTAATGCAGTCATGGCGCTGAATTAACCTGCATCCTATATGAAATACACGTCTTCAGGTTCTCAAGATTAATTCCAGAGAAAAGCAGCAACAACAAGGCAAAGGGCAACAACCCTGAGATAAAATTCAGCTCCGACCCTGAGGAGCATGGACAACAGGAAGCCTCACAGTGAGGTAGCACCTACAAGAGGAAAAGATTATTGGCCTTAGAGTGAGGAAACATGGACCCTTGACTTCTGTTTCACAGCCTCTCTCCCTCTTCCTCTCTCATTTTGTTGCTCTCAGCTACACCCATTTGGTGATACAAGAAAGAAATCAAGATTAGGAATAGCTGAAGAGGAATTAAAGTGATGTAAAATGGAATTTTCTTGCGGCTGCAGGTGTGTGCTCGAAGTGAAGACCGCCACAGACAGGGCTAATAAGGATGTGCTGTAGATTCACAGGTCTATCATATATATAGTACCTTATACATCCCAGTGAAAAGCATTAGGATTGTAGAGAAGCTGTGAAAATAAGTGAGTTGTATCAGCCACCAATACAGTGGCAGAAGACTAACTCCTGTACGGCACAGGGGGAGACAAACTCCAACCATAATGCAAAACAGGAAAACTGGAAAACTCATGTCTCATGTGCAGAGAGGAGAGAAACTATCGTCAGCCCCTATAAAAACATGGCAGACTCGTCCCAAAATAGAGGGCTCTTAATGTTATCAATGAATGGGGGGAGACATCAATACATAAAGACACTAAGCCCAGTATCCGCAACAGTAGGAGACATATCCCAAAAGCACAGCTAAGCCAGGCAGTACCTTCACGTTTCGAAGGAAACTCCTTGAAGTGAGGGCTGGCAAGCATCATCTGTTGAAATGAAGAAAAAGTCATCCATGTGTCTGGCCATTACAAAACCCTAAAACCCTACTGTGACCATCCGAGACCAGCCGTGGAGCAGGGAGCAGGCCGGTCACACCTCTTTGGTTTTCATTTAAAGAAACTAATCAAGCATTCGCTGTGCACATAGAGTCAGCATTTCACTTATATCCTCTTTGATGAAATGTGCCAGCGCTCCTATCGATTTTTCTCTCCAAAATTTTACAACCACATCACAAAACAAATAACCTCACCCCTTCAAAGAAAGAGAGGAAAAAAGCACAGAGACACAAATCAATCAGGAGTCAGTTGAAAAAGGTAAACACACTCACATAAACCTTATGCCCCGTGTTGTTAACTGTCTATATAAATAACTTCATATTTTTTAATGGAAAATACAGTGCGGGACAGGTTGTGAACCACCCAATTAATTTTTCATGTTTCTTGTTTTGCTCATCACAGGCACCATCTGCAAATTCCACTTTTTTTTTCCATTTGTCTCTTGACACCAATTTCATCAGAAATTGTTCAGAGAAATATTTGCAAAGAGAGCAAACACAATAGTGTATCAAAATGGCCATGGAAACAGTAATGTCGACTGAGCGATCACATGGATATACAGATTTAATGGTGGTGCTACGTTACAGACCTGATCAGTCACAGGCTGGACACATACAATATTAACAAAGTGCATTCGCCATAATGTAACAGCAACAATGACTTTTATTACCCCGCCCCACCCGAAGGGTGATAGAGGGGTTATTGTTTTCGGTTTGGTTAGTATCTGTGTTTGTGTGTTTGTGCGTTTGTTTGTTCCTGTGTTTGTTTGTTAACACTCTAGTGACAAAACTAATGGCCAGATTCACCCCGAATTCGGTATAGGGATTGCCACTGACCCAGAATAGATCCCTATTGAATTTCGTACAAGTAGGTGAAAGTATGTGCGAGGGGCGGGGTTTGTTGTGCCTGGCACCACTTGTTGTTGTTATTATTATTATTATTATTATTATTATCATGTTAAACTGGTCATATGCAAGCAAATTTAAAAAACGATTTGGAGAAATATTTTTGGGTGAAAAACTGATCCTTGTATTGACATATGGAGCATAAATTTCCAAAAATAATGAGAGACCAAAAGAATGAGGTGACAGCATGCTGCTCATACACTGAAGGGTGCTATAAATGGGACTTTGCAATCATAAGTCAGTGCTGAATTAATAAACAAGTATTTCAAACAGTCATCACAATTTGCAGTTGGCCTACTTCAGAGTCTATACTTTGTTTTTGATCATTGTAATGATAACTGAGTGAATAAAAGCATCCATTTCCTTCAAAACACATACATTTCTAAGTGAATGCAAATTTTTGAGCAGTATTGTACATCATTGCATTATTGGAAAGATAAATGTTTGAAAACAGCCAGAAGAGGTTGAGAAGCTTTTGAAGATTAAATGAAAATGAAATGAAGTACATATTTGGCTCTCCTGGAAACTCTGAACAAAGTCAGACACATCCCTCTAATCATGAAATGTTTGTCGAAACAAGTTTATTTCCTGCTCCTCACATGTACGTAGACAAGGCCAGGTCTGAAACAGAGCTCTTTTGATTGGATCATCTCCCTCTCTATTCGGTCTCCGCACAAAATAAAGCACAGTGAAGGGACATCTGAACAGATCACGCATTCCTGGAGTAAAAGTGATGTGTGCTGATTAAAAATTGCCAAAAGTTAACACTAAAAGAAGCCTGATCTTGCATTGCGTAATTTTCATGGTATACTTGAAGTGCATGTTCTCTCAACTACGTGACAAATTTAGCATAAGCAAAAAATACAAACAAAAACAATTAACTGTTATTTTTCCAAGAGTCCAGCCTCTTCTCTGGCCCCGGTGAACAGGATGAAATGGCCAAGCCTTTGTTACAGAAATTTAAGGCATCACCACAAACAAACATACGTTGTACATGGATGTAGCTTCTACAGCATGTTCTGTTCTGTATTTCTCTGCTGACAATTAACATGAGCTATTTATTGTGGCAGGAAGTAGTGGTGATATTTACTATATAGTGAAGACATTTTTGTATGAAGCCCAACGAGCATAATCACCCAAAAGATGATGTTGCTGTTGAAAATGGGTTGCCTTTTGGAAGATCAAATCTGAAAATTTGAGGTTTCTTTTTCCTTCTTTTTTTTGGGAAAGTGCATGTGGCATAACACAGCAATTACACAGAGTCTGTAGCCCCGACTCGGAAAAATGTTACGACGAAATAAAAGGCACAGAAAAACAGTGCAGTAATTTCTAAATTTGCTTTGACTTCTGTTTCATTGTGGACAACATGTAGACAAAATATTCAATGTTTGTTCTGCTCAACTTTGGATGCAAGTCTTAGCTGAATACCTGTGATCTCAAATCACTCAAAAAGTTCACCATCAAGAACCGTAATTTATCTATAAGTCATACAAACACATGGGCTCAGGATTACTTTGGCAAACCTTTGTCAATGACAACAATACGAGTAAATACTGGTGGTACATCCACAAATGCCACTGCAAGATTTACTGTGCAAAAAGGAAGCCTTGAGTTAACAGTGTCCAGAAGCGCAGTTGACTTCTCTGCGCTTAAAATACATCTGCAATGGACCATCTCACAGTGGGAACACCTGTGGTAAAATGAATTAATATTTCAAGTCTCTTGAAATAATGGAAGAAATGGACATTGCGTGCACCAGCCCAAAGATGAAAAGGACCAGACTGTCACCAGCAACAAGACCCTAGGCAAGGGTCACTTACACTACTGTGAAGGCACCATTTATACTTGAAAGAACACTGAGATTTTAGAGCAGCATACGCTGCTTTCAAGAAGACATCTTTTCCAGCCCATATGTATTTCAACAAGACAATGCAAAAATGCAATCTGCATGTTTGTACTATAAACGCACGGCTGCGTAAGCAGAGGTTTTGTGGGTCCTGGACTGACCTGCCTGCAGTCCTGACTTGTCTTCAATAGAAAATGTATGGCACATTCTGAAAAGCAAAATATGACAAAAAAGACCACATACTGTCACACACTTTTGCAGGAAGAATGGGACAAAATTACATCTGGAATGCAAAATCAGTTTGTGTACAATTTATTCAGCGTAGTAAAAAGGAATGGCACAATTACAAAGTGGTAAATACTATACAGCCCTGAATCAAAATTGATACTAGGGTTCATTTTGAAATATCTGTAAAATTCTTGTGATGAAAAAAAAAAATAATGTGTTGTTGTATTGTTTTCAATATGATACAGGTCAACAATAATTTAAAAATGACAGCATTCAGTTTTAATTTTAATTTCAAACAACATCTCGACGTCCTCTGATTTGGGGCAGAGCAAAAATGCATGTCTTGCTGACATCTCTGGCTGTGCTGGTTGCCTCAGCGATCATGCCCTGATCTACATTTCCTATTAATTTACTCCTTTCATCCACTCAGCATCAACTGTGTATTTGCTTTTCTCCGCCTCTGCTTCATGTTAAAGTCAGTTTGTCTGCGACTGCCTGCTGATTGGCTGATAGAAGACAAAAAAGGTTTAGAAAAAGATTTCTGCCCGTAACTCGTGCAGTGTTGTGGCTTTCAGCGCTTCGAAGATGGGTATCATTGAAAATTCATGGTTTTTGGTTAACCTTAGCTCTAAATAAGTGCCGCGAATGCATCGAGCATCAGCCGCCAAGCCGGAGCCGGTTCCAACACAATCAGAGTAATTGCTGAAGGTGCACATTAATCATGCTCACGGCTGAATGACAAATGAACCCAGCGGCTGACGTAAACCAGATTCGATGGGGCCCTGGTATTACGGAAATTACCAGGGTTCTGTAAGCAATTTGTATCCCGCTTACGCCTATAAGCAATCGTAAGAGTCGGTTGCAAATGGAAGTCTAGAGTCAAAATCGTGCCGGCTTGAAGAGAAAGCCATGTTAGTTTACGGGGGGACACTCCACGAAGGGTTTACATGACCTGAAATGGGGAAAAGATGCGAGTGAGAGGGGGTGGGGGTTCCGGAAATTAAGCAATTATCCTTTCAAGCCTAATCTACACTGCTATTGGAAATTAACCTATGCAAATGAGAGGCAAAATAACATTGCGCACCCTGGTGACTCAGCTCTTATGAGAACATGCTCATTTTACTCGGGAGAGGATCTGCGACTGGAGCTGCATCACTAGAGTGTTATGACAGCGAATGCGACAAATTAACTTTTTTTGATAACAGGCCTCGGTGCCATGTTTCCCTGTCTGCAGATATGTTTGCCTGTTATACGATACTAAAACAAAACAAAGACAGGTGCAAAAAACTAATGTGGATTGATTTACCATCGCCATCCTTCCGTCCTGGATCTGACCCACCTGTTTCTGGTCAGGGGCTTGTGTGAGAGGGGTTTTTTTGGGGGTCTATCCCAGCATGCAATGCGCAATAAGCAGGGACACACCTTGGATATTTAAATTCACCTTACATTCATGGCTTTGGAGGAAACTGAAGCACTCAGAGAAAACCACTGTGAACACGTGGAGGACATGAATGCAAACTCCATACAGAAAGGCCCCCGGCAAGATTTAAACCCACAGCTTTCTTGCTGCAAGGCTAAACTAAATCAGTTTTAAATAGGAAAGATCTTTTTTTTGCCTTGAGTTCAAATTGTTTTAAATTGCTGCAGAAGTTGCATAAACTAATGCTCATGCTGGTCCACTATGCTTTCAAAAAATATACTATGTCTGTGTTTAAAAGTGCTCAAGTCACAAAATGCCCATTTTAAAAAAACTAACTATATTGACTGGCAGTGGACTATATACTTAGGTAACTATAAAAGATGTTTTTGCATCCTTAACACACGCAGTGTGAAAATGTGACTTAGGTACTTTTAGCACTATGCTCTTCAATTTTACAACTACTGCCACAACTACTACCTCTACTGCAGTGTGTCATTTTCACCTGGCATTGGAAAATCCCAAACAGAACCAGACAGGCTGGATTGGTTTGGACCCTAAATTTGTAATGTCGTATCTCGCTTGTGTCGGTTCGGGCCCAAATACTGTATGTGCTTCGTAGCTGGTGCTTTAATTCTCGTGTGGAAAGCACAATGAGAACTGGGTTCATTGCTGAACATAGGAAATTGATGCTTCAACACAATTAGGAAAGTGATGAGCGCAAAGAGAGTAAGAAACAAAGCGATGCTTGTCTAATGCAGAAATCAGAGGTCTGCTTAAACATGATTTCTCACAAAGGAAAGTGTGGGCTTCAGCGACTGCAAACGCTGCCATTACCTGGTCAATTATAGCTGCAAAACGGGCTCTACAATGGCATACTGCAGAGTGGCTGCGTTATATATTTAGCATAAATTGAATTTTACAGTCTTAGGTCATGCATAGGTTACTGCAGGATAATTGGGCTAATTAATGATCCTTCCCAGATATTTAACGAGGGCGACAGAGCATAAGTACGTCTTTTTATTTGAATACTCCAGTCCTAATTCACTTTAGTTAATTACCGGAGCTGGCTGGCAATTTTGATTTGTGCGTTTATAAGAAGTGGCAGAGAATTGAACTTGCCAGGGTGTGTCAACTTTGGGCCAATGACACACATTAATGTGGGCTTTTAAAATGCTGTCAGTGTGGCCTCAGGTCTGGCAGGGCAGGACAGAATTCGAGCTTAGCTTAGATGGGCCAATATTTTTAGCATGATTTAGGCCCTACTACGACCATTAGACCATTAGACATAACATTACAAGCATATTGATTTTACACTGAATGTTAATGATTGGTTTGCAGTATACAGCCTGTGTGTCCAACAGGACCTGGCAGTCATGTGATCAGTCATGTGACAGTTATGATGGAATGAATGAACTGGGCTTTCTTTTACTGGAACGGGCTAAGGTACAAATGCTTTGCTCAATGCTTCATCTTGCTTTATGTATGGAAGAGCAAAGGTCGGGAGATTCAGGGACGTGGAGAGACAGATTCTCAGAGTATTGAGATATATCTGCTACAAATTGGTTGTCATGTCAGTATTTTACAATTCTTTGAGATATTGCTCCTACAGCAGCATGTATAGCTTTCAGCTCTGCTCAAAGTCTGGTCTCATTTGGGAATGAGCTGTATCTTCCTCAAAATATATTAAATGGTTCATTTCCTTTTAACTCACCTCTATAAAAATTTACTGAAAACATGATAATGATCTTGAGTCGGGCTGCCCCTTCTGGGGTTTATTTTAGGTGTTTGAAGTGAGTTTGGATTCAAAAGTCTTTGAGCCTGTCTCTTGCCACCAGTCACATACAAACTCATAAATATAATAAATACATTTGGAAAATTTAAATCGACAAAAAGTGTGTGTGTGCATGCGTGTGTGTGTGTGTGTGTGTGTGTGTGTGTATGTGCATGTACTTGTTTTCCAAAACGTATGAGCACTGAAAAAAACCCCACCAGTATTGTAAAGTCTGGATAAACAGGAATGTGGGGACATTTTTGGAACTCATGAGGAAAAGGTATAATTCTTGGTCAAGGGCTCGGTTTAGATCAAGGGTCATATTTGGGGTTATGGTTAGGAATAGATCTAGTGTTAAGGTTAAACAGCCTCTTTAGTATTGGCCCCAGACTAAAGTCAGGTGTTGACTGATGGTTAAGAATGGGATTATTTGGGGTCTTTGAAGATTAGGGCTAAGATTAGGATTTGGAGGAATGAAGTGGCGGAGATCAGGGGCGACTTTAGGGTTTCTTGGCACGGAGATAGGACTTTGGAACTGAAATAATTTCAGTCCCCTTATGTGTTATGGAGACAAAGCTACACCTGTGTGCGCCTGGGATTGTATGTATCATACATGCTCCTGTGTGCATGTGTGCGTATTTGTTTGCGTCGGACTGAGTGCGCTCTGAAGCTACTTCCTCCTATATTTCCCCTGAAGTATTTGAAGGGAAGATGAGAGCAAATGCTAATGGAACAAAAAGGGGCGGCCGAGACGTTCGGCTCGAGCGGTAAAACTCCGACCCGCCGCTCCCTCCCCACAGACTCGCGCGAGCAGCTGCTGCTCATCATTATTTTGTTTATCTACTTATGCACATACACATTTATTTATTAATGCCTTCCTTTTTCACTAAACTGTGCACATCAGTGTTTTCCGCAGTTCAGAACTGCGCTCTTCATTTATCCATTATCCGTATTACGGCTGAGTCCCGTCGATGCGTTATTAACGGTTTGCTTATGATCGGCTGCTGATTTAAATGCAAATTTACGAGCGCGGGGGCCGTCTTCCAACTTATTAACTACATGGATGGGTTTGATGAAACCCCCACAGCAGCAGGGATAAATTGTGAAGAGGGGCATTGGAGTGATGTAATTAAGTAAATTAATTAGTCCCTCTTTTTTAATTTTTTCTTCATCCTTTAGTGATCGCATTCATATTCATCCCTGAGGGGTTGCACAAAGCTATGGTACTTTTTTAACTGTGGGATTCAGTGAATGAAGCTGTGATGCTGCAAACAGAGGTAAACAGTGATACACGATGTTTGGGACACGACACTGCTGGAAACACAACGACACGACCGAACGCAACTATGTCAGTGTGGGAAACGCAAGGCCCGATGTGGGATGTAACTCACGATAGAAAACATGATAATATTTTTGCGGTTCTGCTTTTCTCATTAGGATTTGTGGGAGTGCAGTACAGTGTAAAGTTTTATCAACGGAATCCTTCATTTGACTAATTTAAGCTTTCAGCTGCAGGTAATAGTCCTCATTCAAACAAAGTGCACATCGCTTATAAAAACATTCTGACATCTCTGTCACATGGATTAGTGACCATAAAGGAGTATCTGTCTGTCCTTGTACGGTGAGCTGGAGACATTTTTACAACCTATTATGACTTTATTTCGGTGAATGTAATACAATATGTAAAAAGTCTAACTTGCAATGTCTTCTACCCACCCTTCTTTCACACACATGCACACATACAAACACACCCTCTTGATGTTTTCTCAGGGTTGGTAAATCCAGCTGACCCAACCCTGTGAGAGCATCATGACTGGACACGGGAACTCTAAGTACAGACACTCAATGTGAATGCACCAATTTCAGACTACTTACACTGATCGAAAAGCATTTGATTTATAAAGCATTTTCAAAACTGGTGGAAACAAGCGGTTCAGAATGGGTCCCATCTACAATATATTTTGTAATATATTGTTACTATGTGGCCCCTGTCTTTTTCTGTCAACCACCATAGTTGCAAAATTTCTGCTAAACATGAATGGTGCCCATGCAGGCAATGTCTTTAGTCACTCATGCCTGGACCAGGGCTCAGCAGGAACTTAATGCAATATTTTAATGATACGGTTTGATAACTTTTGGAATTATGCTACTGATTCTACCTTACCGAAGCAGTTTGGATTTTATCTACTGTGATTAATGTTTTTATTGACCTCAGATCTTGCAACAGCGCTTCTTTTTTTGCCTGGTATCAGTGACCTGCAATCCTGACTCTTGCCCTGTTTTTGTCTTGGAATCAACGTTTAATTTACAACTGTAAAACCAAGTGATTAAGCTAAGTGAGTGAACTTGGCAATCAACTGCTGAAATTTATGAATTAAGTGTGGAGGAACAGCACAAACCCGCACAGCCTGTGACTCACTCGGACAAAGGTTGCAGATCCCTGGTATCTTCTCAGTCTGTTTTCTCCCCTGAACTTCTAGTACTTGCAGTACTGTGACCTGTTAAACCCACTTACCCACTTAGCCAGTTCAGTAATTATAATGGGCTTCTTACCACTGACTCTAATCCATGTTATTATTCATACTTGGAGTCTTTCTTTTTTTTAAAACTTCATTTGCTCTTCTGGGTGTCTAGACTAGGCATCTGCCCTTGAGTTACTCTGTTAAAGATCTTGGTGACAGTCCTTCTGTAAGAAAGCACTGCGCAAATATCGCTGGGCTGAATTATGTATCACTGAAGACTGTACATTTCAGCTCCACGCCACACTGATGTGAGAACAGTTCTGTGCACAACACAGGACAGAATTGGGCGAAAAGGCTCCTCGGTTTATACAGCTCTGTCGGGTATCAATTTTCGGAAGAAAAGAGCACAATAGGACAGCTGGGAAGCAGTTTTCCCCTGCTAAGTAAAATAAGCATTAGATCTAGAAATGCAATATTTATACTACCGGAACATATCCTTTTCAGAAGATTTTACAAAGATTTCCTAGGACATGTCTTGAAAAGAAGTGAAAATGTTAAGAGCCAAACAAGCTGGAGTTTGGTAAATATCGGGGAAGAACATCGTGACAGAGACGCCACATGTTGGTAAAGCGATTCAAAGAGCTACTCCTAAAAAACATTTTAAAGAAAAAAATAAAAAACCATATCAGGGAGGATTTGAAATGAAAGCAATCTTTACCCTTTTGATATGTAAATGGTCCCTGATTTGCACAGCACCTTTGAAGAAATCATGTTATTAAAAATTCAACGACTGCACATTGCTTTCATTGATATTGAGTTTATAATCTTAAATAGGGCTTTTTTATTTTTGTATTTTCACCTTTATTTGCCTGACTTGTTTTTTTATACATGGGAAGGTTTCATTTTAGGGGCCACAAAATTCAAGCTTCCAGTGACAGCCTGTGCTCACACACACACACACACACACACGTGCACATGCACCAGCATAAGCTCCGAGATAAATGTACATGCGAACATGGTACATACACGCTTAGTCACACATGTGCGTGTTTAATTGCGAACATGAACTTATTCAGTCCTTTAGTGTACTCCTTAAACACACACTCTCTGCCCCACACATGGATGTGTCAGAACTCATGCACTCAAACCAGACCCACACAATTACAAGCACACACACATCCTCACTGTGACAGCTGTCAGTCACAGCGAGGTGTTCGCGGTGAACAGACATTGATGCATTCATCCTGTTTGCCATCTGGAGTGTGTTTTTGAAGTTTAGCGGCTCTGTGCTGGTCAGTAGATGACTGAGTGATCACAATAGCTGGAGCGTCCCACGGTACGGTACCATATGCTCACGCTCAGCAGTGTGTGGCACTCACAGCCAATCATGTGCTTCCACTCAGCTGTTTGGTTCTCTGTAGAATCAGCCAATAATGCGATTCTGCACAGCAGATTGGCATTTTCTTCTAGCAGCCAATCACATGATTTCACTCGTCAAGTTTATCCATTCTCAATTTCAACACAGCAGTTACCATAGCCGAGTGTTGATGGCTTTAGAAATATTCCAAGCTGAAAAACGCAGTTATATTTGCATCCAGAGTGACAGCATCTCCAGGGAATTAAGTAATTGCTGGAGTTGGAGATGGTTGGCCAGTGGGGGGCAGTCTTTCTGATGGACAAAGATGGAGACAGATGTACATGGTGCAGGGAGAGAAGACATTGTAGAAGATTCTTTGGTGTAACCGGGAAGTTAGGCAATTGAACCATTTAAATCAATGTGATTTTTTAACATTCAACTTTCAGTTCTATTCTGAAGCAGTTAAAAGAGTCTTTGTCATAAATTATGTGTTTTCTATTGGGACCACAATGATGTGCTGAATTTCAGGAGTACACATTAGGTAGCTGTTTTTAAAATGTACATTATAAACAGATTATAACCTTTATTTTGGCACATAACATGCTAATGGCACCTTATTTAAATACAACCACATCTCATTTGCGTTGTAATTACAAAGGCCATGAGCTATTAGAAAGGCAGAATATTTATATGGTAATTAAATTATAATTTTAAACATTTTCTCCATCAGTGGTGGCACCACCCTGTGCAGGCAAAAGGAACAGAAATCGGGGTGTGAATTTATTATAAACCTGCGCATGAGTCCATTATCTGGACACACTTAAGAATGTTGGTCTTGTGCGTTATGTCAGGTCGAAGTTAATTAATTCAGTCAGTAAAACGTTACATGGATCATGTGATTGATTTGGCTTGGGTTTACATATGCACCTCACACCTCAAGAACATTTTTTCTTTTTTCCTGGTTTGTTGAAATTATCTTTGTAATTTCACAATGTGCCACACTGGCTTCAGTTACCTTACTGTATATATAATGCTATGTATATTAACAACTGCATGATCAAGACATACAACTGTTATCTTTGGACATCTGGTACAACACTCGAGTTTGCACTTCCTGTTCTCAGCAAGTATTATACCTCTCTACTTCGGTACACTAATGGGTAAAAAAAAAAGAGAAAAAAAGCCAATCCAAAACTTGCGAAATATTAAACTTTTAATAGTCTTTACGACAAATCATTGGTCAGACAATAAAGAAGAATTAAACAAATACACTTCTGAGATCTTGTTTGCCACTATTTTCCCAAGAACAAATGTCTTGAGAACAAGTCCATCAGGCCCATATTTAGGCCTGGTCAGATATGACCCCTATAGAGAACAGACCTCTCTGACAAAACATTGAAGCCACTCACAAAGTCAATATCATCTCGTAACTATGGTACAGCTGAAGGCCCGCAGACAGACCTTAGATGGTAAGCGGACAGATGGTTCATGTAGTTGATGTGTTGGATGTGTGAGAAATCGGTGACTTTGACAGGAGCCAAATCATTATGGATGGTCAGATGAGGGGGTCAGATCATCTCCAAACCAACAAGGCATTTTGAGATGCTCCCTGTCAGTAGATGTGAGTATCTATCGACAGTCCAAGGAGGGACAAACCATGAACCGGCGACAGGGTGTTGGGCACTCAAGGCTCATCAATGCAGAAGGACAACAAAGGCTATTCTGTCTGGTCTGAATCGAAAGAAGGGAGACTGTGGCTCTAGTCGCAGAGAATTTGTGTGATACTTACATTAGGACTGTGCCATAACACACAGTGTGTCGCACCGGGCTGTGCGTAGGAGCTGCCCAATCAGAGAGACCAGTCTCACCCCAGTCCATCTCCAAAGGAGCCCACAATGGGCATGTAATTCTCAGACCCAGATCTTGGAGCAACTGAATAATGCATACTGTTTTCAGGCTAAGAGGTGAACTGTTGTACTTTAGACGAGTCAGTCATATGATGTGAATCCAACTGAGTATGTATTTTACTTGCCGAAGGCGAAACTGATCGCACCGAGAACAAGAAGGAACCGTAGACAACTGCAGCCTGGCAGAGCATCACCTTGGAAGAAACCCACTTTCTAGTGATGTTTATGGGTTCCAGACTTCAGAGAGTCATTGGGCTCTATTTTAACGATCTAACGTGTGGCACAGGTGCATTTAGGTCGCATCCAAATCTATTTTTGCTAGTTTAATTGCGGGTTATCAGGATGCAAAGTAAAGCGCAAGGTTCAAAGGGGTCTTACTTAATTTCTTAATTAATCATAGCCGTGTTTTGGGCGTAACACAAAATAAACCAATCAGAGTGTCATCTCCCATTCCCTTTAAAGGCCAGATGCCCCTGCACCTTGGTGAGTTGCTACTATAAGGGGAGATTTTCAAAATAAAACACCTCTGCAGAGAAGGGTCCACTAATGCACAAACTGAAGGTGAGCGAGCAAATCACTGCTGAAACCTGATCTGTGTGATGTCTAAAAATTTCGGCTAGTAAGAGGTGTATTTTTTAAAATATTGGTTAAAATTGATTTAATCATATTCCAATGAAAAAAAGTCATTATACACCATGAATCCTGGGGTCACTTTTTTTTTTTTTTTAAATTTGACATCTCCAATCCCACCCGAATCTGGATTGCCCAATCCGAGAACTATGTACAAGACTTGCTCGTAAGCAACCCCCAATTGCCAGCTCAGGAGAGAGAGACAGTTCGCGGCTCTCCTCCGAAGCACACGCCTGTCAGCCCTTGCATCTTTACACTCATTGGTCGAAACTATCGCAAGTTCAGAACAAAGGCGGAGGATACCCGAACATGTGCAAGCTTAGAATCTCACTGACGAGCACCCGGCTGGCCAACAGGAGGCGCTTGAGCAACGAACAAGGCAATCATTTTAATATCCCTTCCCAGCAGTCCATTCCCAATATGTATCCCTACGTGCGCTGTTCTGAAAAAGTTGTCGACTACTGCTGGTTGGTACGACCAGGGATCGTACGCGCCGTAGTAGTCACTACTGCATTGCAATTGCAGCGCCTTAACCAAGTGAGCTAACCCGGCAGCCTCCTGGGGTCACATTTGAACGCGTGCATAAAACAAACAAACAAACAAAATTTTGAAAAAAAGTTTTAATTCAGGATCGCAGTTAAAAACAATCATGTGTGGGCAGGGAAATGACCAAGAGAAATTAAAATGAGCGAGGAAAATAATAGCTTGGGAGAAAAAAAGCAAAAATAATGATATTTTGATTACGTTACTGTAACCTCTTGAAATATATCCAGCAGGAGTGAAATGGACCTGCTTCTGCTTTGTAGGCAGTGCGGCTGGGAAAGACATGGACCAACCCTGATGACATAAGAACAAGAATAACTGTTGGTGAATTCCAAATTGTTGACAACTCATCCTCCGAGGCCAAGTCAGATATATGGAAGAAATTTGGATACATAATAGACAGTGACCACAATGTCACCCATCTCTTCAATGCTCATAAAGTTCCGCCTTTTAAGGTTGCTTTGTCTGTCAACCAAATTGTAAATTATAACAAGCGCATTTCAAATAAAATGCAGTTGTGTATTTAATAACAGAAGTTGGATGGATGGGTTGCAGGTACGTATTGTAGGCTATTTGTTGGGAGCAAAAATCTGGAGCGACCAGCTCAATGACTCACCTACAATAGGATTTTCTGACCTGCGCAGCGCTTCAGATCCTTTGTAGTGCTTCAACACTGGAGAATTGGGGAAAAAGTTGTGGCAGAATTCAATGCATATACTGTCTGAATATAAGAACAAAACAACATTAAAAAAAATCAGGTGTGTCCTATGTAACAGCATTCCTGACCCATTCTCACAGCATCCCACGGTTCCTCAGGCATATTCACCCTCATGCTGGGCGAGTCACTCTGCCATCGTTACACAAACTGCATGCTTACTGAGGCAGCTCAGGTTAAATGCCAAACGTTGAAGGTTCAACAGCAGTGCCTCACCTGGGACTCAAACCTGCAGCCTCTGCATAGCAACGACACCCCCTCCTCAACTACCCAACTCCCTGTCTCCCTGTACCTCTACCCAGCCCGTGTACGCTGAGCTGGTGCTATTACTGTTATTGCTTTGGAAATATGGTATTCATAATGGCTCCTGGAGTTGAAGAGCTTTCACTGAGTCCACGGATCAGTAGCCGTGTGTTTTTGTTGGCTCTCGTGGGTGAATAAATGAATATAATGCGGCTCTGTGCAAAGGTGGCCTCCAATCCGTTGGGCTTGAATCACAGAGAGGAGAACGATCACGCTCTTTCTGACTGCCGGAGATTTGTTATAAAAGAGAAGCCGCTTCCATCAGAAAGCCCAAACAATTTTGTACTGTTTGTGTATCACTTGAGACTGGAGTGTGCAAGTACTGCATCATGATTTCTCAACTACGACGATTCTTGTGACCCCTGCAAATGCGAAAACATCCCCTGAATGTAAAAAAACACAAATCTGCAGCTTTTAACGTGAAAAAAAAAGCGTACATAATACATTGCCCATTAACAAAATAACCATTTCATTTGTGCAAACTTGTCACATTTATGATAGTAAACTGGTGTTACGTTTGTGGTAAACATTAAATTTGCTGGACTATGCCGTTAATAGCTGCAGATTTGTATTAAGTTGGTAGGTTTTTTTTTTTTACATTTGTGGGAGGGTATTACCGTGACAATGCTCCTGCATTTGCTTTTTAATTCAGAGTTTGTATTTTTCTGGAAAAAATCACTCTGAGATCAACAATTCGGCAGTGTTATTAATCAATCTTTTAGTTTCAGGTAGTGCTAATATTTTGTGGGTAATGAAAACAGATGCACAATATTTTTTTGCTCCATCAGTCTTGAGAGCATCTATTTGATGAATGACATATCTAGTGAATCAAACCTTCACCCCTCTCCGCAGATGTAGACACCAGTGGACAAGAGCTGCTCCATTTATGCACACAGTTACATTATCCTATCAACAGGTCACGCACCCGAAACAGTTATTGAATATTCACAAGGAAGCGGCGCTTGTAAAAGAGTGAGAATTTAGAGGAGTTAAATCCCATCTCTGTTTCCCAGGAATTGTATGAATTAAACTCATAAGCAAAGCCTGATGTGCAAACTGCCTAATATATGTGTAAGACGGGAAATCCAGCTGGGATGCAGCAAAGGGCTGACAAACTGGGGGAGCCCAGGAACTGAGGCTCACCCTAAACTTCAAAGGACTCGTGTGGCCTGCAGTATGACAATAAGCTGTTCGGCCTTCCTCAGGATGAGTGGGCTTTTGACTCCCCAGGATGTTTGCTGAGTGGTTTTGGGGGAAATTGGGGGTTTATGGTTGTGTCTATGGAAGACTGGAGGGTTTTATAACGGCCCGGGACAATAAGCAGGACTCTGGCGAAGTGAGGGGGTAACTATCACAGCTCTCCCCCTGTGAACATCATCCCCGGCCCTGGTCATTCCTTTTATAAAACTGGACCTTAACTCATCTGTTTAAATTTTCTGTCACTGTAGTACTGTCAAACCTTTTTCTTATAAGCTTCCGGATAGCTCACTCGGTAAAGCATTGCGTTGCGAAGCAGAGGTGACTATCACATTATGGGTTTGATCCCCGCCTTGTACCAGCCAGCAGTGGATGGCAGCTTTTTCAGAGTAGCGCACAATTGGCTATTGCGCTACGGGGTTGCAAATTGGGAAGGACTGCCGTGAAGGGAAAATAATGGTTGCCTTGTTCTTTGCTCAAGCGCCTCCTGTTGGCCAGATAGGAGCTCGTTAGGAAGATTTTAAGCCTGTTCATGTGTGGGTATCCTCCGCCCTTGTTCTGAACTTGCGAAAATTCAACCAATGAGTGTACACGAAGCAGCAGGCTGACAGGCGCGTGCTTCGGAGGAGAGCCGCGAACTGTCTACACTCTCCTGAATTGGCAGCAAGAGGTCGCATACGAGCAAGCCTTGTACATAGTTCACCAATTGGGCATTCCAGATTCGGGTGGGATTGGAGATGCCAAATAAAAAAATAAAAAAAATACCTTTTTCATACATATTCTATGTATTACTATGAAATAACTTATGGGCTTAGAACTGAAATTGCCTATACAATAATCCAGTTTAAGAGTTTTTTCATGACAACTGCATCATATTAATACATATTCATATCATTTTTGGTATTGTTATTCTCAGGAGAATCCAAGGAGTTGGACGGAGTATGTGTCATACCAACTGAAATTATGGTTTAATCACTCTTAGAAACTCCCTAAAATTTGGTCAAAGCAGAATATCTTCTCGGGTAATCATATGGTTTTTTCCTCACTATGCTAAATTGTTTTATCACCTCCTGCAAGTGGCGGAAACCCAAAATTCAGATTCAACCCCCCCTCCAGGTAATTTATGGCCATGCTGCCTGGATCAAAGACATGATTTGGCTTAAAGCAAAGAGCAACAATCCATTCTGGTGAGATCGTACCCGATCCAGTGGCATAGCCAGTGGAGGGGCACAGACACGTCACTTTATGACAACAATTAGTCCTGGCTAGTTCTCAATCATTTTCCTTTATTGACGCGTTTTCCAATTATCTTAATTTGCAACTGAAGACACGGTTTATCTCCATATGCATCTAACAGCGATTAAATCATGGGCTAAATTCAGTACAGTGGCGGAACAAGAACAGAGATTTGGGTTGCACAAAACGTCCGTTAAAAACAATTCTTAGTCCTGACCTGTTCTCAGTCATTTTCATAATTAAGAGAAGGTTCACTCCGAGAGCACTCCAAACTTATCAGGTGCTGCTTGTTCTCCCCAATTAGGTAAGACGACAATCATTCATCCGGACGCATATTTGCTGCATTTAAATCAACGTTATTCAAAATGGCTTACTTGTCGACTCTCACGCAGATAGCTGGAGCTGCACGCTTTTTATAGCCTATTGAACTGCCGAGTGCCACTTTTTTTTTTTTAATCAACCCACACAATACCAAGAGTGAAAGTCCGCGTTTCATTGGAACACGGACCAGTTCAATCAACGCAAAGCATTGGCTTATTAATAAGTAAATTGTTTTTCTGTACTGAATTTAGCCTATGATTTCATCACTGTTAGATCGCATATGGACAGAACCCGTGTCTTCAGTTGCCTACTACAATAATTGGAAAACGCGTCAATAAAGGGAAATGATTGAGAACTAGCCAGGACTAATTGTCATAAAGGGATGTGTCTTTGCCCCCCTACTAGCTACGCCACTGATCCGATCTCTCCCTGCGTACGTTAGTGCATGTGTAGTCTATAGTTATGGAAGATCGCAGACGACTTCCCTTACGTGCATCTCTGTGTGTCGTCTGTAGCCAAAACAGGTTTGGTAAGAGACTCTAGCATTCAACTATTCTTTTCTAAATTAAGTAACGGACTAATTAAATTTACTTTGTGGACCTACCTACCTGTGTAATAAAATTTCTTTCGTATTAATAATTTGTCTTGTTGTAATTGGTGTGGTTTTTATGATTTTAAATCCATCTTGGTTCCTTTAGCCAAAATTACGGTTAAATACTTAGGGGAAACGGGTGCTGACTGAGTCCTACTGTCAGAGGCCAGTTGCAGACAAAGTTTTAGGGAGCTCTGGTAAGTTAGAATGGGGGCCACATTCGACTGCTAACGGGATTGGCGGGTTATTTGGCTTAAGAGGACCCATGGGCGTAATACGCCGGTTCTTGTCAAATTCTCCTTAAGGAGCCCGATAGATACTACTAGTATCATACTAGCTGACCCGAGTCCGTAACTGTTGTGAGGGAAAGGTACTCGCGTATTATGGTGGTTGCTGGCTAACCAATGCAGGGCTCCCCGAACTAAGGTTTTGCGATTGTGTGGGTCCGGAAGTGTAATCTTGTAAAATTGGCAAAACACCAAGTATGGTATTATGATTCTAAACTCAACACATTTATACAAAATTTTATATTCGTAATTAATAATATGGAGTCAGATTAATCATAACTGTTGTGCTTTTGTGCCCTGTTCTAACGAACGGAGATGTTGATCAATGCTTTCTTTTGGGTCACATCAGCAAAGAAGAACGCGCCGAGCCTTCACCTCCTGCTGTGTCCGTCGTTGGTATTGCTGTGAGGTTTTACATAATATCTATCCAACATTCATTCATTCATTCATTTTCTATACCCGCTTATTCCTCACTAGGGTCGCGGGGCGAGCTGGAGCCTATCCCAGCTGACTACGGGCAAAGGCAGGGACCCACCCTGGACAGCTTGCCAATCCATCGCAGGGCGCACACACCATTCACAGACCATTCACTCTCACACTCATACCTATGGGCAATTTAGTGTCTCCAATTAACCTAACATGCATGTCTTTGGACTGTGGGAGGAAACTGGAGTACCTGGAGAAAACCCACGCGTCCACGGGGAGAACATGCAAACTCCACACAGAAAGGCCACAGGCCGGATTCGAACCCACAACCTTCTTGCTGTGAGGCAGCAATGCTAACCACTGCTATCCAACAGTTAATAAAAATTATCTCCTGCGACAGAAAAAAAAATTGTTTTACTTTGTTGCAACCAGTTCAGCTATAATAGCCTTAAGGTATCCCAATTAAGCAGTAAAGAAAAATCAGCTTTTTTAATCAAAAATTCAGCATGGTATTGATACTAAGACATTCTACTGTTGATATTGTTATGTATGAGTATTTTGTGTACAGCACTGCATATCATTTGTAAATGGAGATTTGTTAGACACTATTTAAATGCCCATTATGACTGGTCAGCGATTTGTTTATTTTTATCATTTAGCACCCTCTGATGATATGTCTGTGTAACAGTCAATTTTGCATGGTCTGATGCAATACCACTTGTTTGTGATGAAATAGACTGGTGCTTTCTAGAAGCTTCTGGCATCTTCTTGCCTGGAGGGGGCCGGATCACCCAGGAATCCTGTAGATCTTTCCAGAATGTTGCTAGTCTATATAAATGCTGTGATTTTGGTCAGAAAGAGCAGAGTTTTTGTTTGGCATCAGAGTTACATAGTGGCATTAGAGTGTTATTGTAAGATTACAGTGGATTATTTCTAGAAGTTTTTTTTATCTAATCAGTGAAGAATAAATTTGTTTAAGTTGTCATTGCTGGTTTTCTTTGTTGTGATTTTCAAGTCATAACAATATAGTCATCAAATATTAAAGACGCATTATACCCGGCCATTAATTTACGCATAGATTCGTCCCACGTACAATTCAGTGGCCACTTAAAGCCTCAAATGATCTCCCACTGAAATGCATCGCTTTAGTGATTGCTTGGGTTTATCAGTGTCAGGCGCAGTTATAATTCACGCCCACATGAAACTTTCTCGGTAATTATCTATTGACTGAAAAGGTTACTATCCAATTCCAGACAGCATCTATGATGATTGAAAGACATTTATTGGACCCTCAGAAAAGTATTTAAACCTTTGCGCATCAGAGCAAGATTCGTTGCTCCCTCTCAACTTTGTGAATCTGAATGATGGGAATGAATTGAAAAAATGCTGCAAAAAGAAACTAAGAAGTCCTCAGGTAACGATTACGAGATGGAAATGTGATACGGACATTGACAATGGAGTTTTTCTGAATGGAAGCAGACTGGACGGTTCCTTGAGCCTAAAAACATTGATTCTCTGTAGGACGAAGTCAATGATGGAGAGTCTTTCTTCATGATGGGTGAGTACAACTCTTGTTGTAAGGCGTATATATGTGACCCTGCCTGTGATAACCCAGCTAAAGTCATTTTCTGGTAATGTACAGTTTTTACACAAAGTCATTCTACATCATGTAAGGAATATTTGGTGAAAAAAATCTAACTGAAATCCCTAATATTGACAGATAAAGGTCATTTCAAAGTTTTGGCAAATTTCAGGCTCAGAAAAATTGTTTTTCAAGAAAATAAGTACATTTTTAAAACAGCCATACTTTTGAACCATAATTTTCCTGACTATGTGTCATATACCAAATTAAAGCTTACATTATCCTCTTTCCTTACATGTATGATACATACATAGGAAAATTCTAGTAGTTTGACAAAATCAGTCTTTTTATAAGGATGCGCATGACCAAAAAGCATAAATCCCATTGAAATGCACGGAAGGAAGGGGTATCATATAAACTTTACTGCAACAGCAGTAATTAACTTTGCTGCAACAGCAATTATCAAGCAAAAATAATTCTATTGAGATAATTTGTAAATTGTATTAATAAAATTGCATATCAGTATCAAAATCTCTTTCAGCTCCAAGGCCATGGCATAACATTTGTATAATATCCCGGACATCTTGCGTTCTTGTGTTTCGGGTGCCGCCACCTTGTTGGATAAAAAGATACTTCCAGGGATGCGTTTCCCAAAATCACAGAACCTAATTTACATAGTTGGACCCATTGACTGTGAAAGGATGAACTATGCAAGTTGCTAACATAGTTAGCAACTACGCTTTTGGGAAACGCATCCCAGAGCAATGAGTCTGCTTGCCATCAATGTCCAAACACTGAATTGTTTCGCAAAGTAGCTGGCATGACATGTCTTCAAACTAGTCTGGTTAGCTTCACATGACATTAGTCTATAAATGCAAACACTTAATTTCTGACATTTCTCAGGTGATGCGACACAATCCATGGCTTAAGTTGCAACTCTTCTGCCTACCATGAAATGACCTTCTTTATGATGGTGCGCATTGATATTATGGTCCACATTCATTTTCAATGTTAGAAAATAAGTTCTTAAGCCGAATGACATGCAAACTATCGGGTGTTTATCCACCAAAGGTAAACTAAAAGCCGATTGAAACCAAACTTGAAACGCGTCTAGTGGAAACCAACTTCCGGTATTTCTCTGTTAAAAAATGTAAACGGGGTGTCAATAAATTCATTAATTTTAATATGTAAGATGTTAGAAATTAATTTTTGAACAATATATTTTGAAACCCCAATATGTAACCTATCATTTACACCAATAAACTCACATCCCATATTTGTGACATTTTTTATCATAGGGACTACTTGACTTTATCTCAAAATTAGATCAGGCGAAGTTTAGCCGGGTTTTCATGGGCGGGGTCACATATTACTCATAGCTAGCTAACTAACCACCTGTTTTTTTGTTTATTTTCACTTCACCACTGTAGCCATGATGATCACAAAGCTAAGTTGCCACATTGGTTATTATGAGTAACTATGTAATTATGACTAGTAATTATGAGTTTTAGCCTTTGCTAATAATACTGCATATGGAAATATTTTGCTCAATGTGGCGATCTGTTTGAAAATTTATACCACATTCAACAAACAGAATGCTTATGTTTATGCTCGATTAAAATGCAAACAAATCGAGGTCTTCGGTAAACCCTCTGCTACGTTTGTTACACCAATTCTGTCCAATCTACGGTAGCGTATTGCCTGCTTTTTTCTGGTTGCTCTTAAATATACATATAAGCCATTTTGTTCTGTCATATTTTTCAATGCTTCCTGATTGTGCCTCTGCTTTTTAAAAATAAAATAAAGAAAAACAATCCCTCTTATTTTTAATGGTGATTTTCTTGCCTAGTGCCCACTGCCATTACCTCTGTGGTTAATTCAGGGGAAGATGTGGCGAGCTTACATCGTACAGGAAGTTTTCTTCATCACAACACAGTTGGAAAGTTGAACACATGGATCATTTGAGAAGTACAGGAGTCAGAAGAGTCTAGCACTTCAAGAGCATCTCAAAATATGTGTGATTTTGTTCATCCATCAAATGCAACCTGTCCTCCAACCATATGCTCAAATAGGTTGATTATTCTCATTTACTCTGATTTACGACACATAGGAGCGTTTCCTAAAATCGCGCCTCTACTGGCAGCAGGAAGATACTGTTAGAGTTACAGTTTCAGTTCCAGATACAGTTTCAGTCATATTTACACTTATAATAACAGTTTGGGTAAGGATTAGAGTTGAGGTTAGGGTTAGGGTTAGTATTAGGATTAGGGTTAGGATTAGGTTTAGGTTAGGGATTTACTGGCGGCGACGCTGACGATGGAAACCACATTGTAGTTATTTTAATGACCGCAAGAGGTCGCCTAACTCCTAAACGTAACTTTAGGTCGTAATAAGCTGCTTGACAAATGACCTTTCCGGGCGTATTCTGTTGGAGGACAGGCTCGTCAAATGGTATGAATAGAGATGCCATCATTTCTTTCCCATCCCTGGATGAGTCAAGAGTCAATTGTGTGCCGCCCTGTTGAGCAGTTACTGAGCACTGAAATGTTATTAGAACAGCATCTCAACGCGACGGGTCCCCAGGATCACCTGCATCACACACTCAAGCTCTTATTCAGCTCCACAATTAAACAAACTGGCACCTTTCTGGTAATGCTAAAACAATTTGAGAGTTTCTGAGAGCTGCATGACAGCTACTTAAGAATGTTTTCTCAAATGAAACTGAAGTGTCTGAATGTTATTTTTGAATGCCAAGCTTTTGCAAGGTTTTAACCCAAAATAGGCTATTAACCAAAAGTGCTCTTTGTTCTGTTTTTGGCTTTGACATTTAATGAAACAACACTTTTTTGAATCTTTGTGCCATTTTGCTATGCAGCAGATTAGATGTTTTCAAATAAATGAAGATTAAATTAAATGTGACAGTGCGGTAATGGCAAAGCAATTGTGGGATTTGGGCCTGAATGTTTGGAATGAGTGCCATTTCATAAATGAGACAATCATCAGATTGGGACAAGTAATTCAGCTCTTTTAAGATGGGAAGTGATTTGTGATCAATAACGCTGTGACCCTGAGTCATCCTCCTTTGTGGGAAAATTATTTTACCTTTTGTTTTAAATGCAACACACAGCAGGTGTGCCCAGGTGTTGGGGTTTTGTACACATTAATCAAAGGCCAGTGTTTGAATCTGGCACTGCTCTGAGTTCAGTCCTATGCCAGGTAAAGTCAGACCATAATCATATTTACACTAACTACCACTCCAGAGCATTTTACTCAATAAAGGTGTTTGTAGAAAAGTAAATTATGTTAAGTGAAACAAACACCGAAATGTATCTTAGGATGTTACATTGAGTATTCTACGTATTTGGGGGAAAATGAGTTTCAAAATGATAAATAACATTTGTTATACATTTTAATGATATCCACCATGAATTTTATTCTCTATTTTTAAAATTTTGGGCATTCAAGATATTAATTTTGCTAAGGTAACATTCTCAGTGAATTCCCGAGTACAACTGCAATACTGCCCATCCCAGTGCCGTTAAAGATAGACACACATCATGAACTTTACGACAGGTGATCCTACTACAGTTCTCTGGGGTTTAAATAAGGTTAGAGTCGGCCACTCCATATATTTTTATGTCCTTGCCAGGAAGTCCCTGAAGAGTTGGGACTTGTTTTGGGTCATTGTCTTGCTGTAACACTTTCTTTCATTTCATTTCTATGTGAAAATCACTACTGATTCCATTCCTCTGAGTGACAGTGTATGTCTCCAAACATAAAAGCCAAGCTCTCGCATACTGAGACTTTTTTTTTTTTTTTTTGGCTTTGTTCCCAAAGGCAAGCACTGACCCCACAGTTTTGGAATTTTACAAGCCCATATCCCTGACAGCAACACTAATTTTTGTGTAATTCGAGCAATGTGTAACTTTTTTGTTATAAGCTTGGTTTTATAACATAATAGCCTGCCAATTTTTGTATTTGGATGTCCTTTGGGCCATTTGGGTTACAAAACGCACTATCTATTAAATTAGAAGTTAAACTAAGGTCCTGACTCACTGTGATGTTGGGTAGTTAATTTACAGACAGACAAATGAGAGACAGAGATCGAGGTGAATTTGTGGCTTCTGGGTAGAAGCATATCAGTGAGCATCAGGCTCTTGAAACAGGGCTCCAACCAGATTCAAAATCCTTTCAATTCCCTGTACAATTTGACTGTAAAATTTCACCTACCAACGTGAGTGAGGGTTTATAAGTTTTGGAGACTCCCACTCTGTAGAATGGCACTGTAAATAATACAGCCACGAGAGGAAATTATTGTCTAATCGACAGCGATATCGCCAAAAGTTTGGGACATTAAACACATGCAAGTAATAACGAAAACCTTGATTTATATGTCATGTTTGACCTGTATTAAAAAGAGAGTAGTGCATGACAAAATATTTCATTTCACCTTATAAGTTTTTTTTTTTAAAGAAATTTATGCCCATTCTGAATTTAATGCCTGCAATACATTGCAAAACACATTGTAACAATGGTATTTTGTGACGGACCAAGCAAGCAGGCACATGGACTTGCAGGTTTAAGTTTGGAAAATGATGACATTTATTTCACTAAATTCCGAAAGAAGCAACATAGTTTAAAGCAGAGGTTCATAGCAGAAGTTTCAGGCCCTTAAATTGAGGTGGACTCGACTCAAGTAAATTCCTGTAACACCCTAACCTGAGCTGATCAGAAATTAACCTACCCTCCCAAGTCACATAGAGGGGCTAACATGGGCTGACTAAACCATTCACACATAGGGGGGTAGACAAAGACCAACTACACAAAATAAAGTTCATGAAATAAATGCTAAGGTTTAGGAAAATTAGGCAAAATATACTATATAACTTATTTAGATTTATTTACAAAGTCATTCAACGTATCCTGCAAGCATTAACGATAAACCAAAATGATGAGATCCCCCCCCCACAGTTGGTATCTCCCAATTAGTCCTCTGAGGATTGGGGACAGCTGTGCACATTGGCTCCTCTTTTTTGATGCATTTTCCATATTGTCCCAGCAAACAAACAAACTGTTGATATTATTGTTACAACCAGTCCTCAGCGCAGTAATGTGAATGATGCTCCAATGCTGCGCTATCTATAATGGCTGTATGTAACAGATCCCCACAGGGCAGGTCTAGAGCAGAGCCATTGATATTCTCAGAGTTGCGACACTCCCATTGACTCTCGTGTACAAAAAATGGCGGTGCACTTCCAGGGTACTGGAGCTTCTCATAGTTCCAAAAGAGGATTCTCGCAGCTTCAGACCGATTCACTTCCATTGAGACAACATCGACGGTAAGAAATAAAATATTGAAGTCTTATGATTCATGAAATGTACATATCATATCAGTGGTCATGTAACATTTATAATCCCCAATTGTGTATGATCGGCACGACGATATATATGTTTTAAGTCTGAAGAGGTTGTGATGATTTAAGCTCATGTTTGTTTGCTTCGTAGTTATCTTGGTCAGCTGTGGGAATTCAGTCATTTACTCTATGGAGTTTCTATTTCTATCTCTCACAAAACCGATATAAATCGCGACGGTAAATGATGGGATGAGGTGCCTGTGACTGGTTTTGGTAAAGTTTTTTTAAATTTTATTTTAAAGTTAGCTTTGACAATTTTGGCATGCTCTTTCCTAGCCTAGCTTGATCCGGTGTTTTAAGTTCAATCACGAACGGCTGCGGAGTTTCTAACTCAGTTTAGCTCTCAAGAACCATTTCGGATGAAAACCACACCACTTGTTATTCATAAAATTGAATGAAACTGCAAGTTAGGACGTTGAGTGTCACCCATCATGTTTTAGCTAGCTATTATGAAATTGCATTTGTCATTTTGCATTTGTCATGCCAGGCGCTGTTAGCTGTCTAGCGATCTTGCTGTCTTCAGCTAGCTGTATTATATGCCATGTTGTATTTAGCAAAGAGATGGTCTTTTTAAATGATTTGCTCTTGAAGAGATGTGGTGGCTGTGGTTAGTCTTTATTGCTTTTCTGTGCTCATTTTATTGTGCTATGTAGGCTTACCGTTAATACAGGCAGAGGCTGCTGTTGGCGATGGATGCTCTAGGGTTCGTGGGAGGTTCTGAGATGTATAAACTTTGCAAATCACACATTTATTTTAATCCCAAATTAAATGTAAAACTCCTTTTTAAAATAATGCAATGTTTTTGTTAACTTTTGTAATTGCATGAGTGTCTTACATGTCAATTATGGGAGACTTTGAAAAGGTCTTAAATTTAACTGACTGAAAACCTGCAGGTACCCTGTGCTGCTGGCAGTGGTGGAGGCAGGCGCTGGCGGAGGCGGGCAGAGGCTGCTGTTGGCGATGGAGGCTACAGGATTCGTGGAAGTTCTAAGATGTATAAAATTTGCAAACCCCTTCCAACATTCCTGGCCCTTGTATTTGTAATGTCCCCAACCCTTTTATTTAATTATTTGTAATTCCACAAATGTTCATGCTTCACAGTATCGTTCTTGTTCCAAGAGTTTACTTGTCAGTTCTATTCAGTACACTCCTGTTAAATCCATTTAGTTGTTATAGTGCATTTCACAACCCTGCCCTGTTCTGAAAATGCGCGCGCACGCACACACACACACTTAGTAGTTCCACACATCGAGAAGGTTTATTAATTTGACACTGATCACCCCCTCTCCCACACTAGAACCCACCACCACCCTGCCACATTACTATGTACAACTTTGTATTTCTTTTGTTCTTTGTTGTTCAAGGTTCACTCATGGTTCACTCACTCACACTTGCACCCTTCCTTGTTTAATTTGTTTATCAACGTCAATTCCTGTGCCGTCCTGTTGTCCACTGTTCAATAAAAATCTTTTTGTTGAAAACCTTTCCTTGCATCAGTCATTGTATTTAATCTCAGTCAGTCTCCTGGTCTCACCAGCTGTAGGTTACACGTATTTCATTCATTTTATCTAAACATTAGAATTGAGAATATCAAGGGCTCTGAAATGAGCATGGTGGTGCACCTTTGCTTTAAGGAAGAACTGGCGTGACATTGAATGATATTACAGGTCAGCAGAACTTTAACATGGTAAGTTGTGGGTAAATCCAGAAGATAAAGGCAGACCCTGGTAATCCAATAACGTAACTTAATAAAGCTAAAATATGTTAACTTATCCATCCCCATGACAGTGTAAATACAGGGTTAAATTTACTTAGAAATTATAGCGGATCAATGGTACTTATAAGTAGGCCTACTAGCTCACTGATGCTAACATGAATCTTTCCCTCCAAAAGCAATGACATAATCTTAGTAGTAAAAAAACGACCTCTATAAACATGTATGTAAATAATGTAATTCATAAAGAGAAATGTGCGGCAATTGTGTTCGGTTGAATTTAATATTTAACGTTCAGTAACGCAATCGCTGCTGTCTTTCCCATAGGAGACAATGACAGCGCGGCGTTTGTTTGGAACTATAGCGCTTCCCCACGAACCACGTGACCACTCAAACAACGAAGTCAATGGGTGTCGCCACTCTGAGTTATCTACCGCTCTGGTCTAGAGAAGTGAGCCAACGCAATGCATTGTGGTAGTTGTTGTCTTTACAATGAATGCACAAGGAAGCCCACAGGGGTGATAAATATGCTAATATCTCTGGCTGTATGTTATGGGAGCAACTTATTTACAAAGAGCCTACACACTGATTTAATTGTCAGTGAATTGCCTCTTTAATTTGTACCCCATACCTGAAATATTTATGATAGAGAGACAACGAGAGGACTATTGTTTGCTTTTAAGCTTCTCAGTGATGAGTCACTCTGGCACAAACTAGTGGAGTACGGATGCACTTGTAGGAGAAAAAAAGTTTTTCTTTAAGTGCTGTTGAATGAAATATCACCACGCAGATCTCCTGTGATCTGGAAAAACCTATTACATTTGTCACTTTTGGGAGAAACTGAGTTTGACCCTCATTTGCGGTAATTAAGAGTGGTGAAAATCTTAATATAATAGCTATTTGTGTTATTTGAACTGTCAAAATCAGGTTTCTATAATTTCTTCCGGTTAGAAAAAGTCCAGAATCCAAAGGTTTTTGTTCAGTTGCAAGAATCCTTGCTACTGATGAATTCACTAGGTTTTTCCAGATCACAGGAGAAGTGCATAACTGTGTCCCACTATGATGATTTGCTGTCATGTGATTTGATCTGATCTTGATGATTGGCCATAGAGGTGTGACCACACCCTTCATTCCTATTATTGCTCCCTCATGACAGGTATGATACGCTGCTCAGAGACAACAAATGTAGAGCACTTGTTTCTTTGTCTCTCTCTTGGGCCGAAAATGTTGTCCACTGACTCACTACGAAAGTTAGTCAGGCGACAGAAAGTGAATAATTGGCTGGGTCAGTCTCAGGAATCTTTCCAATGCTGTGTGCCAGGACTAATGCGTGATTTATGAAAGTATCAGTGTGTGTGTAAGGAAATAAGTGAGCAAGTGAGTGAGTAAATATGAGTGAGGGAGGAAAATGATGAAAAAGTGAGAGAGGGAAGGTGAGAGAGCCAACTTTTTTCTTTCTTTCTGAGCCCATGGATAGATGTGTGATAGATTGGGAAACAAACACAAGAACTTGTTTTTCACTTTCCTTTTTGGGTGAGTGACTGAGTGAATCAATGAGTGAAGGAGGGATGGAGAGACGGCCATTTTCTCCAGCACTTTACACCCCCTCACAAAGCCATTCAATCTGTAATGTTTTTGAAAGTGCAGGGTGCGGTACCTTCTATTTTTTGTAAAGGATGAAGGAATGCTTGCTGTCCATTCTTGCTGTGCAGACTGTTTTTAAAAAAAGAGTAATCCTGTAGTGAGGAAATCCTTTTTTCATTGTGCGCTTGTAATTCTGATTTGCTCACCTAGCGCCCTCAAAACAGAAATTAATTTCTTTGTTTTCTTTCAATTTTTTTCCAATAGTTGTGAACTACAGGCGCGGGGAATCTTTCAGTGGACAATTGCATTACCTCCATTCTTAGCAGTACATCTCCCTAAGCTCACAGCATTCAAAGTGTTGCTGATCAAAAGTAAACCTAACTCAAGAATGACATTGCTGCCTTTCTCTTAGCAGCAAGCACCAGAAGTGAAAATTTAATTTTTATCTACATTTTCAATTTTATAAATGACCTTTTTGGCACAGTAACTCTGTTAACATACTGAACAATATGGAGAGAAAGCGATTCCAGACAACATACGGAGAGAAAGCAATTTTAGATATAATACTATTAATGTAATGACTCTGGCAGAATTTGCAGTGTAGAGGTAATGGAGTCACTTGGGACAAGCGATCATTTCACGGTTAGTTTTGATGCATCTTAGAAATGAATAGAGCCTCCTGGTAGATTTATTATTTATTTATTTGTGCAAACTTTAACAGGATGTGCATATTTTTAAGTTCCATAGACTACACGCAACTGCTTGATTGCAAGACTAAATTAAATGTTGGGTAGGTTCAAGAGGGTCTTTCTTGATTGGTAGTGTGAATTAATTTGAAAGGTGCGCAAAAGTACAATGAAAAAAAAACTTACACTTTGTAAAATATATTAAAATGACAGTAAGTTGAATGATGAGGCTTAGTATTACTACAGTGAAAAAATAATTGAGAGTAACCAAAAGAGCGAAAGGAAAATAGCTGAAGATGCTGAACCTAATTCTAAAGGTCTTTTTCTGTTCTTTAGAGGTTATAGGAAAGATGCCTGATATATCAGAATGATGATATTGCTGAAACCTTAAACCATTACCCTGTTGAGAGTTTTGTCTGAGAAGGTTTTAGCTGATAATGAAATAGGGCTTTGTGAAGTATTAGACAAATTGCTTTAACTGAAGCCAAATAAGGTAGCAGGCCCTGATGGCATATACCCAAGGGTACTTCAAGAAGTCAGTCATCTTTAAACATTCAGTCATCTTTAAACATCCAGTCTTCTTTAGACATTCAGTCATCTTTAAACATTCAGTCATCTTTAAACATCCAGTCATTTTGAAACATTCAGTCATCTTTTAACATTCAGTCATCTTTAAAAATTCAGTCATCTTTAAACATTCAGTCATCTTTTAACATTCAGTCATCTTTAAAAATTCAGTCATCTTTAAACAACTGGAAACTATTTTTAGGTCTTTGGAAACTAGGAAAAAACAAAGCGAAGGGAAGCAACTCTTCACTATATGAGTACCAACCAATGAAAGCTAATTAAAATTAGCCTGGAAAATGCATGATCTTGAAGCATATACTGGGCCTCAAAAAACCTTCAGACACAGTATAATACTCCCACTGCCCACCAAGCGACACCCTTGGCAACAAACCGTCAAACTTCCTGAATCACCACGTACTGCTGCACTAGCCGAATTACTGCGGCAAACAATTGAAGGACCATTCTATCCATTCAAGCCCATTTAATGAAATCACTTCAAAGATTCCACGTTCCTTCCTGAAATAAATCTTATTATGTTTGGTACTGTATGACCTAGAGTGCAAGTATGATGGAAATCTCCCAGTCATCCCTGCATTTGATGGAAACAACGTGAATCCATGAACCCATCCTGCACTGTGTCGTGGTTCAGCTTGGCGGTGATGGTGTTATGGTGCGGAGAAAAATGACTCGGCGCACATGACGCCCTTTAGTACCAGCTGAGTATCATTTAACTGCTGCAGCCCACCTGAGCATTGTTACTGACCAGATGCATTCCTTTATGCCCTCAGGCAACTCGCCTTCTAATGGCTACTTCCTGCAGGATAATGTGCCCTGTCATAGAGCACAGCCAGCTGCTCCACAAACATGGCCATTTGTACAGTCTACCCCAATGGTCCATGTGGACACTAAATCTCGAATTATGATCGCTCAGAATTTCAGTGGTACGTAGAGTACAGGAGGTTCATTCTCAGGATTAGAAAGGTGTGCTTAATCATTGATTTATACATTGGTGTGTGTGGTGTGTAATCAGGCCGTAACTTGTTAATTTCATAATATATCGGCCACATCAGTTTGACTGAGGTGGTTATAAATGATGAGCCGACAAACCCTTTTTCAGATATTTTTCAAAGCTTTTCCTAATTATTACAAAGTCATGTCAAACTGAGGTTTACCTTTAAACTTTTTTAATTATTTTATTATAATGTGGAGAATGTTGTTTTGGTCTTTGGATGAATTTCCACTTTCCAATGAGAGTGTCATTAATCTGTCTTTTCCAAAATACCCTGCACACACGGGTCAGAGTTTTTACAGATTTACACAAAGTTTCTAGTCAACTGTTGTTCCATGAATCCCAACTGCTGTGTGTGGGAAGATGCAAATACACATTCCAAAGCCCTTTTTGCACAGGATTTAAAAATGAGGACCTTGAGTTTGGATGAGCAGATTGAAAAGCAAAGCTGGTACACTTGGGTTTGGTCTTTAGCTGTTTTCAGTAAGTGCTGCTGTTATCACAGGTTTAGCAGGGTCAGAGCCAACCGCGCCCGGTCATATCTAAATATCCTAATGAAAGCATTTTTCTTCCCTGTCAGACATCGAAGCTGGAGCTGATAGGGTGCCCTTAACAGTTTTTAAAATATTTTGCTCTGGAATTAACATGAGAAAACAATTCAATGGGAGAGACAGGTGAATTATGATGTGTTTTTTTAAATATTTTTTAACTTTTGAACTATCCACATAAATTTCAGCCTTTTAAAACAAGAGAGAGAAAAAAAGATTGTATCTCATTAAAGAGGCATGGCGCATGGACCACTCTGTGAAATGCTAATTCCATTGACATAAAAGGAAAAGTACCATCGCTGGTGTTGCCCTCAGTTAAGTATACAACAAAAGGAGAGTTTTTTTGTTAATAAGAATATTGGATTAAGTCATGAAAGCAACTTTTTCAGGGACACAATATTCCTGTAAGCAGTTTTTTAATAAAATAAATGCGACTTGGTATGCTTTCATCCACAGCAGATATTTTTGTCACTGCGTACAAATACGGCCTTAAACTTGCAACACACGAAGTCCTGGCTGTGAGTTGCATATTTTATTTAATTGAATTGAATGTTGGGATATGGACATTAGAAGCTACACCAGAAACTGTAAAAAATAAATAAATAAATAAAATGGCACCATTGGACAAATCAAGACTTATATTCCCTAATAATGATAATAATGATAATAATAATAAATACATTGTCAAAAATCCATTTGCAGATGTTCATGTTCATACTAAATGAATAAATGAACATACTTTGCTTTGTAAGGCCTATTCAAAGTAACTTTCAACTAAATAAACTAATTGAAAAATTATTTTTGAATTTATAATTTTCACTGCTTTGAAGTTCCGTTTCCCCTCTTAGGCGACTTATAATGAAGAAATCAGCTCTTGCTTTCAGGCATGCTTGACAAGAATTTCTTTTGATGCGTATTTCTGGTTAGATTATTAAATTAAAATGGCTGCTTTTTTTCCACCGGCTAGAATGCTAATGCTCCCCCCCACCGGAGAACAGCAGAGTCCCGTAAGTAATGGCCGTATCATCATTAGGTGTTGACCAACCGACCCATTTTCAGTGTTATCAGTGACCGGGGGGGTCGGTGGGAATTTCCCACTGGGGAGAACAGGCTGGGAAGTAGGACAGATTATAATGGCTTATTTTGTTTTAGGCTGAAGACCTGATAAAATACTCACCCCTTCTCCTACATTTAAAGCCGATATACATGTACCGCAGCAGTCATGTTGAGATCCATATGCCTGGAGTGGAGTTTCTGAGTCTTGCAGAGGACGATATCAGGCAATGTCTGTCTGGCGTTTGGTCCGCTGCACCATCGTATGAATCAGTTCAATAGAGGTCTCATGAACTCTGAGAGAGTTGATTAAGTGTCAGGGTTAGACTGTTTGAGTTAGC
Organism: Gymnothorax javanicus; assembly: GCA_029692085.1. Taxonomy (NCBI): domain Eukaryota; kingdom Metazoa; phylum Chordata; class Actinopteri; order Anguilliformes; family Muraenidae; genus Gymnothorax; species Gymnothorax javanicus. The sequence goes on along the minus strand of CM056201.1, from coordinate 110,184,183 downwards.
ATTTATTTCTGTTTTACGTTGTTTATTGAGTTTTCTACCTGTCAGTGTTTACCTGCCAGCTCCCTGCTCGCCCTCCCTGTCATTCATTTGTCATTCGTAACCTCGCCCTCCTAGTGCTCCGTTCCCCTTTGCCTCGCCTGTGTTAGATTTCACTATCACTCCCCTATGTATTTAAGTCCTTAGTTTAAGTTCCCTGGCGCGAGTCTGTCCTTGTGTCCGTTTACTTTTGGCTTTAAATATGATTGGTTATTTGGCTTGTGATTCTAATTTCCCCTTTTAACTCAATTCTGCTCTGTTGGTTTTTGGATCTCTGCCTGTATTGTGACTCTGATTCTGCCCTCTGGATTTGAGCTGCAATCTGCTTGCCTGTTAACAATCTGGAGTGTCTGACTTTGATTCCCTAGTTGATAAAGCGTGTGAAACTGATATTCCGTCTGCGCCGGAGTCCGAACCTTGTCGTGAAGCACTAAAATTTTTGCTTTTTTGACACAATGTGCCACTGCTTACTAACTGGTTAAATAATTTTACAGTATTAACGCGATACTTCTGAGGGGACAGCATGTAGCAATCATGTCTAAAGTGGGATCCCTGAACTGCTGTGTCAACTAGAAATCTGCAAAAATGAATTGAGCCACAGGAGGAGGCACACATTGGCAAGTAGGTTTACATCAGCTAACAGGAGAAAGTGTTTGCTGTTTTTCTCCAGTACTACCAGGAGAAAAAGAAAAATAAAACCATCCGAAATGGCAGCGAATTAAAGTTGGGGGCAAACCAAATGAACCAGGACTATATTACCAATAGAGGTATTTGGAAAAAACAAGAATGCATCCTGAAAACCCAAACACACTAAAACCACACAACACAGAACCTCTCGGGATTAGAACCCAAGACCTTTTGGCTCCAAGAAGGCAGTGCCATTTCCTGGACTGCTGTGCTGCCTGAAATGTTAAGCAGTACTGAAATGTTAATTAAATGCCTGAAATGTTAAAGGGATATTTCAACATTTTGGCAAATTGGCCTATTGCCATAATCCTTATATTCATATGAGTAGGCAAATTACCTTTAGTTATCCGTGCCCGTTGTTTTGAGATTCGGGCGGGGGGAACACGAGCTGCTCAGCGAACATAAAGAAAGTGAACGATACAGGTCCCTCGCTCCTTCAAAACTCATTAAATACGCAATCCAGCAGCTCTAAAACACTCGTGGACAACTTGTGACCTGCACATTCACCACGCTATAAAATAATAATGTATAATTACGAGACAGAGTTATTTTCAAGGCAAATGCATAACTGGAACTACATTCCAGACATCCCGGCTGGGCGGAGTGATTTCAAAAGCGTATGTTTACTGGAGCTACTCAGAGCGTCTGAATGCGGCGCTAACTGTGTCAATCCGCCTAGCGGGTTACTCAAGAAAGTAGTTCAGAGTATTTGCTTCATGTGTCGTAATGTTACATAATTATACATTACTATTTCACAGCGTGGTGAATGTGCAGGTCACAACTTGTCCACGAGACATTTTGGAACTGCTGGATTGCGTATTTGATGAGTTTTGAAGGAGCAAAAAAGGACCTGTAATTGCCTGAAATTTGTTATGTTCATTGAGCAGCTGAAATGTTAATGAAATGCCTGAAAAATCTCAAAAACAAATGCCTGGTTGCACGGATAACTGAAATGTAAATGTACCTACTCTCATGACTATAGGGATTATGGCAATAGGCCAATTTGCCAAAATGTTGAAATATCCCTTTAAGCAGTACTGAAATGTTAATGAAATGCCTGAAATGTTAAGCAGTACTGCAATGTTAATGAAATGCCTGAAATGTTAATCAGTACTGAAATGTTAATGAAATGCCTGAAATGTTAAGCAGTACTGAAATGTTAAATGAAATGTTAAGCCTGAAAATGTTGTGCAGTACTGAAATGTTAATGTTAATGAAATGCCTGAAATGTTAATGAAATGCAAATGTTACAGTACTGAAATGTTAATGAAATGCCTGAAATGTTAAGCAGTACTGAAATGTTAATGAAATGCCTGAAATGCCTGAAAATGTTGAAATGTTGAGCAGTACTGAAATGTTAATGAAATGCCTGAAATGAAATGTTAATGAAATGCCTGAAATGTACAGTACTGAAATGTTAATGAAATGCCTGAAATGTTAAGCAGTACTGAAATGTTAATGAAATGCCTGAAATGTTGAGCAGTACTGAAATGTTAATGAAAATGCCTGAAATGTTAAGCAGTACTGAAATGTTAATGAAATGCCTGAAATGTTGAGCAGTACTGCAATGTTAATGAAATGCCTGAAATGTTAAGCAGTACTGAAATGTTAATGAAATGCCTGAAATGTTGAGCAGTACTGCAATGTTAATGAAATGCCTGAAATGTTAAGCAGTACTGAAATGTTAATGAAATGCCTGAAATGTTAAGCAGTACTGAAATGTTAATGAAATGCCTGAAATGTTAAGCAGTACTGAAATGTTAATGAAATGCCTGAAATGTTGAGCAGTACTGAAATGTTAATGAAATGCCTGAAATGTTAAGCAGTACTGAAATGTTAATGAAATGCCTGAAATGTTAAGCAGTACTGAAATGATAATGAAATGCCTGAAATGTTGAGCAGTACTGCAATGTTAATGAAATGCCTGAAATGTTAAGCAGTACTGAAATGTTAATGAAATGCCTGAAATATTAAGCACTACTGAAATGTTAATGAAATGCCTGAAAAATGTTGAAATGCAAATATTAAGCAGTACTACTGAAATGTTAATGAAATGCCTACTGAAATGTTGAAATGCAGAAATACTACTGAAATGATAATGAAATGCCTGAAATGTTGAGCAGTACTGCAATGTTAATGAAATGCCTGAAATGTTAAGCAGTACTGAAATGTTAATGAAATGCCTGAAATATTAAGCAGTACTGAAATGTTAATGAAATGCCTGAAATGTTAAGCAGCACTGAAATGTTAATGAAATGCCTGAAATGTTAAGCAGTACTGAAATGTTAATGAAATGCCTGAAATGTTAAGCAGTACTGAAATGATAATGAAATGCCTGAAATGTTAAGCAGTACTGAAATGATAATGAAATGCCTGAAATGTTAAGCAGTACTGCAATGATAATGAAATGCCTGAAATGTTAAGCAGTACTGAAATGATAATGAAATGCCTGAAATGTTGAGCAGTACTGCAATGTTAATGAAATGCCTGAAATGTTCAGCAGTACTAAAATGATAATGAAATGCCTGAAATGTTAAGCAGTACTGAAATGATAATGAAATGCCTGAAATGTTGAGCTGTACTGCAATGTTAATGAAATGCCTGAAATGTTAAGCAGTACCGAAATGTTAATGAAATGCCTGAAATATTAAGCAGTACTGAAATGTTAATGAAATGCCTGAAATGTTAAGCAGCACTGAAATGTTAATGAAATGCCTGAAATGTTAAGCAGTACTGAAATGTTAATGAAATGCCTGAAATGTTAAGCAGTACTGTACAGTTTTGACGTGACTCCCAGTGCACGCAACTAAATTGTGCATCAACTTGGTAAACTGATTGAAATCTAATTTTTGAAGACAATATTTTTAGCTTTGCAACTGCTTACCGCCAGCACTCTGCCACAAAACAGGTGATAATTAGCATGTCCCCACCTGACTGAGTTCTCGCTGACAGCCTCCGAGAATGCCGTGCCGAGTTTCACCATTAGACTAATTAACTTTGATTGTCTTGCCCAGATTGCTCGAGAAAGATCCACACAGTTCAGGAGAGCTCAAGAGACAATGGGCAAAATCCTGCAGACAGGCATTCACACAAAATGTTAATTTGGCCTATGTATAAACTTTATTATGGCAGAAATTACTCCTGTTGTGATTGTTTATTTCAAACCCAAACAAGTATGTTGTCAAAAGAATGCTTGTCTTCCCTTAGAGCGAATTTTCAAAAATCTTCTCCATAATTAAAGCCTTGAAGTTACGTTTTCTGTCATAGGTATTGCTTTCAGGCAAGCATGACAATAATTCCTCACTGCAGAGAGAAGTATCTTACTGAACTGACACTGGACCTGTGAGTCTTAGCGCCTATTCTCAGACACAATTTCTGTTCGAAACAGGCTTTCTGTGTCCCTGCTACTAGTCTAACACTGATGTTCCCTGACACAACGTAAATTCAGCTATCATACCACTGATCCTTCTTTGTGGAAACAGTCCGATAGACCTCCAGCACTGACCTGCCATCAGTGGTACGAAAGGCCTGCGGTAACCACACCTTTCAATGATTAATTACGTTAAATCTGTCCCAGTTTAAATGATTAGCAACTATTCAGTACAGTTACATGCACAGTTAAAGCGGTTGTGTGAAGTAAGCAGACATATCATTTTCATTCAGTTTTTCTGTTTGTTTGTGACAAGAAACTCATTTCAAATGATTCTGCGTTGGAATTTTTCCAAAACTCCCTCCGGTTTACGAGTAATGGCCCTAGCACCGCCCTTAGCAACGCAGACAAAATTCTTCGGCGGTCTTCGGTAATCTCCGGTAGTTACGTCAATTTCAGAACAGCCATTGTCATGATTCAGTGCATGCCATTGAAATTCCTGTTCATTCTTCGCTGTTTTGGTGGCTTTGTGTCAAAATTCCTAGGATGCCTCGGTGGTGTGTCGCGATGTATTGTTCTCATTCAGCAGTTCATTTTTTGCAGATTGTCATCCTTGCAGAGTCATATCAACATAGCCAATAGGCAATCGCTTTGTCATTAGCATTTCTTAATCATTATGTGTCATGCATTGGTGGTGGTTGTTCAGTTAATAAATTGTTTGATTGTTAATCAGGCAAACTTGATCGCAAACAGCTTAAGAGCAATTATGCGGGAAAGGGTAATGTTACTGAAGGCCTTCCTAACATCTGAGGCACGCCACTGGACTTACCATTCACGCCACTGAAGATCGGGTCTTTCAGGGGCAACGGACTCGGGATTATCCACGGCTTCTGGCTCATACATATACGGTCCAACATACATCACTGCATTGCCCTCTTCCTCATCTGTCTCCTCAAAGACTCCAGGCTCACCAGAAACTTCAGAAACCTGGGAAACAAAGGTTTCTTACTCGCTCTCTGAAAAATCTTCTACTTGTTCCGCTATTGTTTTTGCTGTGTTGTTCTTGTTTTGACGTCAGACTTCCAGCTTTGCCGTCTTTCGCAGGAAAATTCGAAAAAACTTCGGAAAATTAGCATTTTAGCCCCAAAACACATTACTGACCACCTCTTTTTAATTTTTTTTTTTAACCTGATTCCTTTTATTTATCCTCTTTTACACTTGAAAACCATTTAGTCAACATCTTTTCAAATTGTTTAGATGTTTATGATAAGTTTTTGGAATGCGCCATGACACTTCTAGGAGACGGTATTTTTGAGGAAATACTGCTAGGGCGCTATAAATGGTGATGTCATCCTGGCTTACTTTGGCTGTCATTTTCATCTGTATTGCATTCACGCTTTATGCATTGTGATGATAATACTTGAACATTACGCGTCTTTTGTGTGACATCCGGCTATTATGATGAATCGCCTGCTTCGAAAGAAAGTGGATAAGTTAGATTTCCTGCACCTAGACCTTGACTATGTCTGCATGACCGACATACAAACATACATGACCAATGACATGCTACCAGTTTGCCACCAGCTAACTTGTTTGTTGATTTTTTTCTTTTCTTTTATAATGTTACTTTTTATTCTATCAACTTTTTACTTCTGTTAATCTTGAAGTTGTTTTTAATCGCTTTTACTAGTGATTGATTTTTTTATGTATGTCACTTTATAACCCTGTTTTGAAAAAATGCTTTATAAATCAAGTTTATTATTGTTTGGTTCCCCAGAAAAAGGTCCAATACAAACAAGCTGAAAGGGGGCATATCACCACCTATCGTAGGGGAGACGCACATGTTTTGGTCGATAAATTTTATTTCCTCCCGTTCACGTATACTGGGACAAGGACAGTAGTCCGAATAAATGGCCTAATCCGACTATAGCTCGACTCAAAGAGGTTGTGTGAAGTATCCTAGCAAACTCACTGTGCAGTACAGTAGCCTACCCCCGGGATATACATGATACAGAGGATCTTACGAGTGAGCGTGTCACATGAAAGTTATGAAACGAGTTGAGTAAATTTTGCGTTTATTGCGAGCTGGAGAACTTTATGGCTCTGAATATTTTTAGACACGCTGTACACTATGCTTTTCGTACAATTGAAATACGTTGTACATGCTATCCCTGGTGGATATAGGCCAGAGCCGAAGCTGGGTGGCAACGCCGTTATCCTCTGCTATGTGCCCTCTCCGGTACCTTGTAGTGTGTTTCCCAGAAGCATAGTTGCTTCATTTGTATTCTTTTGAATGCATACGACATTGTGATGAAATCAAGAGTCATCTTATGATCAATTACACAAAAAAATGCCAAAATTAGGAACAAAAGTCAGAGAAAGTTTTAATTTTTTTTTTTCATTTAGTCAGATTATTCCCATCCTTACAATATCACACTATTATACAAATATAATCGATTGGCAATCGCCGTCATTTCTCAATCATTATGGGCTCCATGTTAGTTAAGATTATTCAGTAGTTAAACAGTTTGATTGCTAATGAGCCGAACTAAGATGGAGGCAGTCGAGTGTGAGAGGTGAGGTTTGTTCAGGCCTTTAACAGCCCTGAGCTGCAGGAGGCCGTTTCTCGGGGGATGGGGAATGGGGTTATCGGCGGTTTAAAGTCCTGCAGTGCGGCCCTGTCTCACCCTGGCCCCGTTATAACAGGTGCTGATGCCACCAGCACAGCTGGGCCCCTCATTTTAAGGTTAAATGGGCTCTCAGCTGCCAGTCAAGTGATCAACGGGGCTTTCAGCCTCTCGAGTCTCGAATCTCAGAGCGAAGTCTGCAGAGATGCGCTCTCACAAAAAACAGAAGCTTCATTTTTCTCTCCTCTTTTTTTTCTGTCCCTCTCGGTGCCCTCTTTCTCTCCTTCTTCATCCCATCAACAAATCCCATGCTGTCTTCCATAAGTATCAGTCCCTCTCCATGCTGTCTTTCGTAAGTATCAGTCCCTCTTTGAAAATCTCCCTTCACACTGCCAGTGTGTTCATCCTTTATGGGGGTTTTGGTCAGTACAGCAGTCCTCAGATTTATTAGGAAGACGGCCTTGCAGTTGTCTTGGGTTGGACTGGCTCTGGACCACAAGCTCTCTGTTTAGGCAGGGAAGCAAGCAGCCAAACCTCAGGCAGCACAAACAGATCAGATCCAGCAACAACAATCACTGTTTTGTTTGCAATCATACGGAACAGATTGACACACGAGCAGGTAACCCTGATACCCCCTGGGTCGTCCCCACAGGCCCGACGGGGGCTGGTAAACTCCACACAGAGAGACTTCAGATGATACAAACCTTTAGTTGTGAGGTGACAATCCTATCCAGTGCACTACTGCCCATAAGGGATAGCCTGAACACAGCCATATATATATATTTTAAAACATGTTGGTAAGCATCCCTGCGCACCCTAGTAACACCTTTCCACCTCCAATTTTTATTTATTTACTCATTTATTTAGTTTTTTAAAAAATCCATTAAAATCGTGCCAAAAAGAAATAAGAGAGAGAATAGAATCCAGTCCACGCAGCAGACGATCTGTTCAGCTTTCAATCACTGGGCTTATCATGCATCAGACAGATTTGATTCCTTATGTTGACAGAAGTACCTGTGATTTAGATCTGTTGTGCTAAGTGGATCTCAAACTCTTATTGTGATGAAATTAAAAATTAAAGGAACCTCTTACCTGCCTGTGAAAATTGAATTGTGAAGGATGCTAACCAGCTATTTTCTCACATGGCTTAAACACCTGGGGGAGGAGTTGAGATGGGCGGGGGCGGGGCTTCATGTTTACAGGAGGAGCAGGGCGTGAGCAGCAGCGTGCAATACTTCTGCGCTGGGGGGTGTCGCTCACTGTAAAGGAGGAGGTTGTTTTTAGTGGACTGCTGTGTTGTGAGAATAGACTGTGATTGGTTAATCTTCTCTGAGATGAGCTTTCGGCTGATGCAGCTGAAGCCCCCGTCTTTCGCTCCCTGCCAGAATGACGCGATGCTCGATTTAACAACATCGCTCAGGTTCTGCTCTCATAATCACGAGGTTCTTGGTTCGAATCCGTTACTTTTCTGGTGTTTAGCAGACACTGCTATCCTGAATGAGTTACAATAAAAATAAAATAATACATTTTGTAAAAGTCTGAATGGGGGGGGGCATGGTGTTATAACCCTGGCAATAAGTGTGAATTACAAATATTCAGTGTAAAAAGTGTTTGTGAGCAGAATATCTATTAAAATAAGATATACATGCAGGAACAAAACCACCCGCATGAGCATTAAACTAACAAATAAATTTAATAAACCACATCCTCCCCCAAAAACAATTACGAATCTCTTCAGAATGGTCCACCCTCAAGCAAGGTTTATGCCACGCACAGTGTTTCTGTAAATATCAAAATGTGTAAATCCTGCATTTACTACAAATGTATAATATAGTATGTATAGCAGAATGTATGAAATATTCCAGGCATGCAGATCTGTGGTAACAGTTGCTTTTGGCTCAGAAGCAGCTCTATCTGAGCAAGTGTTGAATGGTAACTGGTAATTCTTCAAATTCACAGATTAGTGGCTGTCAGCCCAAGAGTTTAAATCGGCTCACAGTCGTATGAGGCATGATTCCTGTTCCAGGGGCATAAACAGGCAAGTCAAGTAAACTTAAATGTGAAAATAAACATTTCTAAGAAAATCCAGAAAGTAAAATAAAATAAATTACAAGGAACAGGCCTTAGCCTGCTTGGTGATAGTGTTTTTTGTGCGCTGGGTCTAGCTGTCAGTCAGAAGCAGATCGCCTTTGCATGTGGCATGTATGTTAACTTCTTACATGATGTGCCTGCTGCCATATCGATGTCGACCGGCGACGGAACAATATGGCCAGCGCTAGGGTGCCAGGTTCTTCCCCAGCTTTCCGAGGATTACGGTCCATCCATCATAGCGCCATATGGACGTCACACCCTTGAGCGAAGCTAGCACACAGCCGCACCACAGGTGATAATTAGTATATCCCCACCTCAATTAGCGCACGCTGACATTCTCTGGGAACACCCTGCCCAGTTTCAGCGTTAGACTAATCAACTTCGATCGTCCTGCCCAGATCGCTCGACAGATCCTTACTGTTTCAGGGAACTCAGGATACAATGGAGAAACAGGCCACACATTTACTGGACACACACAATATTTCTCTTTTGTCTGTTCAAACTTTCTTTTGACGTAAATTTACATCTAATGTAATGCTTTATTTAACACCCAAACAAGTGTGTCATCGAAAGTATTCTTGCCCTCTTATGGAGGGATTTTTGACCTTTACAGAAAACAGGAAAAAAAATCTCTGTATGAAAGTTCCTCAACTAATAAAACAATAATAACAATATTAATAATTATTAATGATTGTAATTAATTCACATTTATCATTTATTAGTCACTGATTACCGATGAATATTTTTCATGAAAAAAACCCAGGATTATTCGTTTATTTGTTTACCTTGTTTACACAATAGAAACATACAACTCTATACACACAAATGTGAATGTTTTCTTGTGGACCTGTGACCCAAACCAAAGGCTTTTTTTGAATGTCAGTTCAGAAGATGAAGGGCAAATAAGTTTTTGTTTTCAATGGAGGATATTTCTGTTCGCTTGCAGCTATAAGAACAATCTGATCAGACTTCTGTTAGTCATGCTGACATCTCCAAAAATAAACATTTTGGCTCATTATCTGCGCTGACCAGGTGCCGAGCTACACCGACAGCATTACAGCTGTCAGGCTCAGCTCCAGAACCTGTAAGCTTCAATGACCCTTGATTTGGGAGATATTTAAAGACATTTCTGGACAGACCACACAGGATGGGAGGAGGGTGATGAGGTTACAAACACAAGGAGCTAAAATACAGGCAAACTAACTGAACAGGAACCCTGCAGCAGGGGAAGCGCTGTGCTATTTTAACACTTTTATGTGTCTCTTTGTAAATCATGAAAGGGTATGTTTACTTAGACTTTTGTGTTGGAAGCACAGGCAGTGTTTGTTTTTCTGTCTCTCTGACACCTACTAACACAGTCACCATTGATCCGGGGTAATTTTGTGGTGCAAATAACTTTCACACAATTAAACGGCAAGACAGCTGGTTTAGTCAATGGTGAAGCTCACACTCAGTGAGATTTTCAGAGAAAGAGAGTTGATGTCTGACAGGTTTTGCTCTTTGGCTCATAATGGCCCAGGTTAGGGCAGAGCGACCGAGGAAATCCAGGGCCTGTGAAACGAAGGTGGTATCCTTAGTTTACCCGAAATCTGCGAGTAAAATCTGAAACAGCTACTTTTTTTTTTCAGCCTTTACAGAAGTAAAATCCAAAACAGAGTTTTTTTCAGTCCCTGCTCCAGATTAAAGGGACATTATCATCCGACACAATTTGCAGCTTTAATCATTCCCTGATAACAGTACATTCAACTTCGATCCTTTTCTGGGTGAGTCAACCCCCATGAAATCCAAATATTGAATGAAGGTGCGAGCAAACAGGCTATTCTCCCTCGAATGGGGCGCACCATTTTATTAGAGCAGTCTCTTTTTCGTTCCTTCGTTGTGATGTTACGCCAGCTACTCTGCATATACGCCACATACAGCATACGCAGTACAATCGCCATCTTCCACCACAATTTTTATGAAGTGAGAAAACTAGCCAGCATGCACGGAGTACCTTTCCATAACCATTTTGTAACATTAGTTTGTTAGCTAGCTGGCTAGTCAGTGTCGACTGTGAGTTTAAAAACCATGGCACGTTCAACCAGGAATGTCTGTGACTCAATACGGCATATCAGAGTGACGAAGCTCAGTAGAAACATAAAGCTCGCAACAAACGCAAAATTTACTCAACTCGTTTCATAACTTTCATGTGACACGCTTTCTCGTAAGATCCTCTATATCATGTATATCCCCGGGGTAGGCTACTGTACTGCACAGTGAGTTTGTGTCATTGGTCATGTATGTTTGTATGTCGGTCATGCAGACATAGTCAAGGTCTAGGTGCAGGAAATCTAACTTATCCGCTTTCTTTTGAAGCAGGAGATTCGTCTTAATAGCTGGATATCACACAAATGACGCGTAATGTTCAAGTATTATCATCACAATGCATAAAGCGTGAATGCAATACAGATGAAAATGACAGCCAAAGTAAGCCAGGATGACATCACCATTTATAGCGCCCCTAGCGGTATTTCCTCAAAAATACCGTCTGCTAGAAGTGTCATGGCGCGTTCCATAAACTTATCATAAACATCTAAACAATTTGAAAGGATAACCCCACATCAGGCACAGCGCTACACCGGGGCTAGGGGGGTGCTATAGCCCCGTCACAAATCTACATGGCCCCAGTTAAGCCCCCTCAAGTATTTTTTTAAATTAATTAATTAATTAATTAATTAGTTTATTTATTTGAATAAAGGAATATTTAAAAGGTAATTAGTCGCCATTCCGTTCCCAGTCTGATTGCTGGCTGCGTGCTCGTGTCGCGCGGTTTGTGTGTGTGGGGAGGGAGCTACTCTCTGCGCTCGCCCTGCACCTCAGGCTGCGAAATCTTTTTCTGCGGGTCGGCTGGTACCATTTCGTACATCAGCCAATCACAGATCGGCTGTGGTACCATTGTACGTGCTATCAGCCAATCACAGCTCGGCTGTACTCATGCATCGATGAGAATGGCAGCGCATTCGACCTTCTGTCAGCTGAGCTGTGCACGCGGCAAATTTGTAAATGCTTGGCCGACAAAAACTATGTAAGTGCTCCACAGTACACAAAATTACACTAGTACACTAGCTGGTCTGCTGCAGAAGTCCAACAGTGTATTTATTAGGCCTTGGCTTCGGTGACTAATACTGCAGATCGGAGAGCAAATTTCGTGATATCACTGTGTTTCCATTACCAGTTTTTTTTTTTTTTTTTTAATTTCGCTATTTAGATTTTGCGGATTTCTAAGGGTAATGGAAACGCACACAGTGAGTGAGGACGATGTCCGACGTTATTGGCCCAAAAATCACAGTCTGCTTTGTGACCGTTCGTGACACATACTCCTATTTGAGGCATTGCCCTGATAAGCATATGGTCGTCGCTGGAGTACATTGGGGAGGCGTTACCAGTTAGTTTCTGAATCAGTATTTTGAACATTTGCTGTAATCGACAAAATACAATTCTGCTGACCGCTGGCCAATTATCGGAACCCCAAAGAAAACGGACTGTAAATCTATAACAACCGCATCTTATCTCATTTTTATCGTACTCGAATGAAAATAAATAATCTTGCACTCGGACGAACCACCGATTTCATACACGAATATAGATATTAATATAAAAATAGAATAATGGACTTCTGCAGCTGCAGTTTACTTGTAATTTCGCGTATTGTGGAGCACTTAAATAGTTTTTGTCAGACGACCATTTACAAATTTGCCGAGGGCATAAAGCCAGATTCATGCTTCTTGCGGTCGGCGCGGTCAGCACGGCCTACAAAAATGACCAGATTCATGCGCGGAGGGTCCGCGGAGGCTCTAGCCTGATTCATGCTTCTTGCGGTCGGCGCGGTCAGCACGGCCCACACGGTGAAATGACGCAATTGCGGCCAAGGCGACAGAGCTCGGAGGGTCCGCGGAGGCTCTGTACGCCGAGCCGCGCACCCGGAGGATTTTGTAACAACGCGGCCGGGGTCGCACAGACCGCGTTGCAATGATTGGCTAGCTTCAGGACCCGGAAGTACGTATACCTATTAAAATTAAAAATGAAAACCTTCAAAGAAAAGCCAGCTGTACGTACAAACAGCTGAAAATATAAACATCTTTACTACAGTTCCTGTCGGATCTACAAGGATGCTCATTGCCAGACATAGGTGCAGGAACTGCCGAAATGCAAACCATGTCAACTTAGTTTTCGGAAGTTTCAAGTGACCCAATTATCGTAATAGTGGAGAAAGCGCGGCCAGTAATATTTGTTCTGACAGCGACGCACTGTCTAATCTAATTCAAAATAATCGAGCCGTGTGTTTGGTAGTAAAAATAATAATAATAGTTACAATATAATAGTGAAAATGAACGTATTTATCACAGAAATAAGATTCAGTAGCGCAACTGCAGAGCAGGTCCGTTCTTGGAGCCGCTTTGACCGCATCAAGCATGAAACGACTGGACGTTCGTGGGGACCGTGCGCGCCGTCCGCACCGCTGAAACCGCGCCGACCGCAAGAAGCATAAATCAGGCTTAACTGTGGCTCAGATGGTGCTTTCCGGTGCTGAAGTCTTGCACCTTTGCACGTAAAAGATGTTTTTGCCTTGTGGTCTCTTGTATTAGACTTATAGCTATTTTATTGAATATTCTTTGGGCAAATTTAACCAAAAACTACATTTATATTGAATGTGCTGTACGCACCATTATCTGCTTTTATTGAAAAAACAAGAACTGTCTAATAAAATATTAAAAAATAACTCTTAAGTCACGAAAATCAATTGTTTTCTTAGCACCCCAAGTTTTGGTCAAGCCCCCCATTAGCCCCGGGAGAGAAAAAATCCTAGCACCGTGCCTGCCCCACATGAAAAATTTCCAACATATGATTGATTTTGTATATTTAAGCAGCTATAGAGAGTGACTTGCTGTACCATGATAATGTCACTTTAAGTACGGTTCTGGATTTTACTGTGCTCAGTAATCCAACTGATTTAGTAAGCAGGCCGCTGATCCTTCTTCAACACAGTGGTATTAATTTGAAGAGTTCACAGATCTTGAACCTACATATTTTTGGCCACTAATTTTGTTTTAGTTCTCTCAAAACCTCTCAAACAGTTTTTCTGCAGTTATATTCGACACAAACAGAATTACCAGATTTTCCTTCCAGTTAGAAAAGTCCAAGATGATGCAATTGTGTTTAAGCCGTAATAAGTTAACAACAGTTTTACTGCATTATTTTGAGTGCTCTGGGCGATGTGCTAACAGATTTATCACTACTGCAGCTTTTCCATTTGAATTAATGTTGTTTTGTTTTTCTTCCCATTGCTTTTTGAGTAATGAATTGTGGATGTCTTGTGTGACAAATGGTTGTTATTGCATGTTTTTTGGTCTTGTCGATGAGAGGGAAGCTCTATGTTTTAGATTCCGTTCACATGAAAAGGGATACTTTGGCTTAAGAATTTTGGAATTTAAGAAACTAAACCAAATAAATGCTTGTTCATCTGGTCCTAAAATGATGAATTCCAATGCAGATAACTGGGATCTATCTCTTTTTCCTGGCATACAATTCATGTATAAAATAATAGCCTTGCTCCAACACAGGACACAAAATGAATAAAATATTTTCATGTGATGACAACAATTACCTTCCGTCTGTGAACTTATAATGAACACAGACAGACTGATTAGCCAAAACATCATGACCACATGCCATGTGGTGTTTGTCCTCCATGTGCTGCCAAAACAAGCCCTGTCAAATCTCCATCCACATGAACGCCCAGAACCAAGACTTCTCAGCAGAGCGTTTCCTACAGCATCACACTTCCTGCATCAGCTTGTCCTCTTCCTAAAGTGTATCCTGGTGCCATCTCTTCCTCAGGGAAACGGCACACATGACCCCAGCGCATGACCCCAGCCAATGTACAACGTACAAGATGCAACGGTAACGGACTCAGTGGACCTGGCTACCTTTGCTTATTGCCATAAAGTCCAGTTCTGATGCTGACGTGCGCATTCTAGGCGCTGTCAGTGGGCCGTCTCGCCGGTCTGTGGCTCCAAAGCCCCGTACGCAGCTGAATGTGATGCACTGTGTGCTGTGGCACGTTCCTCCCATAACCATCATCATAATTTTTGCAGACTCACGCTACAGTAGCCGTTTTGTCAGTTCAGACCAGATGACACAACCTTCATGCCCTTGGGCCCTGTGGCCAGTTCGTGATTTTACCCTTCTTATGTCGGTAGGTACTCACCACTGACCAGGAGCATCCCACAAGCCTTACCGCTTCAGAGATTCGACAATACAGTCCAGAACGATTCACCCCTCGTGAAAGTTGCTCTGGTTCCATTTCTCCCATGTCCAAAGCATCATCTGTGAGAACCGACTGTTCACTCACCATCTAAAGCCTGTATGCAGACCTGCACATGCAGTGCTGTTACGAGATAATCTTTAATCTTAATAAATTGTTCAGTTCTTCTCTATGGTCATGATGTTTTGGTACCTTGGTATATATCGTGGTTAGGCATAAAAATAAGTGGATCTAGGGAGCCATGTCTCAGTTTCCAAAAACTGTAAACAAACAAGGCAGCTCTTTCTTGAGGAGCACACTGCGTGTGCAAGGAAATTGATCAATATTGCGGTGATTATTGCACTGACAGGGGAAACCTGTCCATCGAGTCAAGAATCACAATGTAGTTTATTCTGCATCTGCATGCACATTCTGTGGGAATGGATGAGGCGAGGCGTTTGGTAGGGGGAGTGTTTTTTGACTCTTTCACGCAACCTTGCTCTTGTAGCCAGTGCTGTTCTGTGCCAGGTGTTACGTCCAAGGAGGGATAGTTGGAAATGTCTGCCGTTTTGGTGCCTGCTGTGGTTTGTCTCATCTCTCAGGTGATGCTACTGATGAGGCTTTGAGTGATTGGACCTGCCAGATCCCAGACGTCATGAATATCCGCACAAGCAGTCTGAAGACGGGTTTTCTTTTCTCGACCCCAGAGCACGCTGTTACTGTTTTTGTGACTCACATAGCTTTGTTTGGAAAACCTTACTGTATTTTCGGTGCACATTGTATATTTGGTGAACTCGTGTCAAGGCCTGTGTGGTACGTACATTTAGTGAGCTTGTTGCAAGAGCTGTGTACGTTGTGGTGAACTTGCGTAAGAGCTGGAGGGAGTGGGTGCCATTTTGCTCTAGTTTGTTTTTTCTTGGTTCTGGTGAGGGAGGTCAGTTTGATGTCTTTTGGTTTTTGGTTAGGATATTAGAACTTTCTTTTCTTAGATTCTTTGTTATTATGGCATTACATACTCCGGTGACATGAAGCTCTTTTAATTAATGGAACAGCTGGCTCGAAAGATCAAAAAAAACTTTGGTAATCTTTTGGACACCCTGCAAGTGTCTGCAGCCCTGCAGCCTGGAGAGGGGATTCTCACTTTTTTTTATTGTTTGTTCGATCCACCCTTGACTGGGCTGTAACACTCGTCTGTGCAGACCTGCTGCACAAGAGCGTGTTCAATAAACCGAGAGAGTATGTTATAGTCTGATTTGAGTGTATATGGATCTAATTGGACTTTTATCCTTGAGTTTAATTAGTACTCAGCATTTTCCTGTGTCTGAGCATCATTTTTTTTTTCACTTTCTATGTTGTATGTCGAATGCTCTTGTGCTGCAGATGGAATGAATTACGTATGCAGCTTAGAGCCGATGAGCTGTTCCAGTGTGGCTCTACAAATGTTTGGTTATGCACTTTGGATGAATTACGCTACGAAACATGATGCTATTACACTGAGCTATTTGGATTTACGCTATGTAATAATCACGTAGTTTACCAGAATCACAGTTCACCTTGCAGCATACTGATTCACTTCGCAAGCGAATTTGTCATCAGTCGCTAATTACCGGATTAATTTGCTAAACATAGCAATTACAATTTCTGAGTCCCGTGTTCTAAAGATTGTGCCTTGCCCATTTCAATTAGTACCTCAATTTTTTGTTCTCACACAAATTAATTTCCAACTGGTGATATGAATAATAATTACTCAATTAATATTCAATGTCCCTTTTGCATTGAAGGATTCTCAGTCAGGCTGTGTCTCAATGGCTGCTCTGTTGTAGCTCACATGTTCAACAAATGGGCCCTGTTTTTTTTATATTTGTTAATGCACAGGAAGTGCAAACTGGAACAGTTCTGCATAGAAAAGGACAGCAAACTCTGGATCTAAGTAAATCCTGGGGGACATTCGGCAGCATCATAAGGAAGAAAGGCATAGTTAGAGTTAAAGAAAGGCAGGGTCAATTAGAAAATAAAGTGTGGCGGAAGGGTAAACATGTACGCGGATCTGCATGGCTGTGCATAAAACTGTGACACATTTTTACCAGCTGCAATAGAGAAGCTGGTATTTTTTTAAAGTTGATCTGTAAGTCTGTGTGTCAACCAGCCAAACCTCTGTGAAGTTACTCTGAAACCACTATAAGACCACCAGGAAAGCAGTTTTGAGCATTTTTGCAAGCATCCATATTTCTGTTTATTTGTGTGTTTGGGGATAATGCTGATGAACATGGCAGCATCGCAACCTTTCAAGATACAGCCTTCAAACTTCACAGGTGAATAGCTGTGATAAAAAGGAAGGCTGAGTTTGAAGATGGGCGTGTTCTGAGCTGTACTCTAAGCAATGCCCGCTTCGGTATTGTGGCTGGTGCGATTCCAGATGATCTCTGAAATATGTGATTTTTTAACTGAATCAAACATTTCCTGGCACAATATATTGCTCTCTTTTCACATGCAAAGCGGTTAATGAGAGTCAGTTACTCAGTAAGTGTATCTGATTCAGAGATGCTTCTGATTTCATCCTCAGGCTTTGATCAGTTTAATTTGTCATCATGGCTCGGCTGCTCAGGCTGCTGGCTGGAGACCCAGGGGCTGTGCTGTTATATTCTGCCCTCGCTGCCAGCCGCCCCTCCACTGTCGTAAGGAAGCTTTGCTTCACTGTCAGCAGGAGCAAACACATGGCGAAAACAAATGTGCGAAAGTACAGTTCACTGTTTACTGACATCTTTATTAATCATCCTCATCAGCAGAAATAATAACACAGGATTTTAAAAGTACATGTAGCAATCATATTTAAAGCTTAATAACAAAATATGTTTTCTGCACCAGTGGTAACTGTGAGAAAGATAAAATATGCATAATATGAAAATACCATAGATGTGAACAACTAGTGATGTGGAAATATTGCCCCAGACCACAGCTTTTGTTGTAGAACTAGAGTTAGTCCCTGGGCACAGTGCTGTAGCTGCCCCCTGCTTATAAGTAACTAGGATGGGTCAAATGCAGAGGACGAATTACCCCACAGGGTTCAATAAAATAAGTACAATATAATGTACAATATTCTTCTTACATAGATCACAAAAAGCACAATAACAACAGTTGTATTACTTAAGCTCTCTGGGAAGCAACATCACAATTCAAAAGAGGAATTACGGACCATTCGAACTGCGAGCAAGCAAGCTCTCAATATTTGTATTAAATAACTGGCATCCATGAGTGAAGCATTCGAGATAAACAGACGTAATTCATTGTTGAAAAAATAAATGATCAGTTTTAGAAAAGGAAATAAAACCGGAGGCATCTAATTACAATGAAGGAGCATCATTACATTCTATTAATACAATTTCCTAACCTTGAATCGTTACGTTGTTGAGGAAAAACAGGAAAACAGCTGTCAGACACAAACAAAACAGCCTATGACAGACTCTCTGGGAGCACAAATTACAGCACTATGAAAAAGATACTTTGCCCTCGCACCTGCTAACTAGCATCAAAACTCTATTAGAACGATAAAGCAGCCTCAGATCGTGCTTTCTTTATGGCTTAATTTGTTTAATTCAAAAGGATTCCTTCAATAGCAGCTCCAGCTCACTGGAGGTAGAGCTCCTGGATCGATAATCTTCCCCAGCCTGCTATTGAGCAGATATTCTACAGCACCAGTGAAGAACAGCCTCGTTTCTTCAGATCTATAGGCTTTTCTGTGCTTTCATCCAGCCCAGGACCCTTTTAAGTCTATTTAGAGTGTAAAAAAATCCTTGCTAATGATGACATTTTTAATGCATAGTAAAAATTAATAGTTTTTTCAATGAGTGGAGTGGTAGTTGCATGTCATGTAAAGAGTATTTAAGTACTTCCTTTGAAAACAGTGTCTGCAGGCACAGTGTTAACCATAAATGTGACCTGATTTCAAGAGCCCTCATTTTCATGGGAAATTTTAATAATAATTAAAAAAAATCACTTATATTTGGGATGTAGGCCTAGTCAAAAACTCATAAATCGGGATTCATATCATTGATGAAAGTTTGATTGAATTTTCTTTCCAGTCAGTTCTATATGAATATATAGAAAACATAGAGAAAACTTCAAAGTTTCCTCTTGTGGTTTTCAGCATAGATAAACTCACCTCCTGCTGAAGGGTACAGTGTCCTGCCCAGGAATCCAACATTTAACTGTCGTCAGCCAATATTCTCCCGTCATGTCAAGTGATACCAAATTAAACTACCTGATATATCAGATAACATTTTTTTTTCCACAAGAAACAGTTATTACTGAAAAGGTGATGAGGGGAAGTTACCATTCATAATACAGCAGACGACGCTGATTCCCGCCTGTATAATGATTTGCCCCTGACAGCATTAATTTTTATTAGCTTAAATGTGTTATTTAAATGACTGTCTTCTTCAGACCGCTTACAGAACCTTCTGTGCATTACCAGACTTTGAGATTTGGAGTGACTGAGGCAGTTGCTCTATTACAGCATAAATTTTAGTGAGATATCTTTTTTTACAGGTAGGTCCTTACTGAAAAATCAAACTAACCATTTTACATTGAGTTAAATTATACCAAAATTGTACATCTTGTACATCTTGTAAATTGTACATTTTTATAAGGAGAATATTTGGCCATGAAAGTTCACTTTCTCTGTCTTTTTCATAAAAGGAGTTTTCACCTTGTGTTGTCCTTTAGTTAGGAGGAATGTGATATCGCTACAGATTTAATGTAGAGAGGGAGTAAATATTGTGTATTCTTGGCACCACAGAAGTCCCTAGTGTTTCAGATTACATTTCTATTTATCCGTATTTTTCAGTCTCCCTGTGATAAGGCTCATACTGATTATGTGTATATTTTATACAGTAAGTTCACATCCATTGTGTTCATTCTCATGCCCGACACAGTACTTCTGTCTAATCACCCTTACACACAGCTTTTACATGCAGTCCAGCTCTAGCTACAATGCTGTTCTTCTTTGATACAAGGATTTGGTACAAATATTTAAATAATGTTACATCATATGAGAAATGGAATAATTGATAGATCAAAGGCAGCTGTGAGTGTTGGTCAGGATAAAAGCACCCACTAAATACCAAAAATAAATGTAATACAATGGAAACTAGAGAGTATTTAGAGAGCGCATTAGCTCCTCCGTTTTGAGATTCGTCGGCAGAAGAATTATCATTGAAAGTGAGTGTTAAACGAGTCTCAACAGTGCCGTTTTAACGCACATAGAAATTGTTTCGGATCCTGAATTAAGAATATGAGTTCGATCTTCACCAAAATGCAATCACTTCCCCCTTAGCGCAGTATCTATCAACGCGCATTGACCCATAACTGTTTGAGATATCTAGTCAACTGACAAACTAATTAATGAATGCACAAACTAACAAACAAATGCTGGTGAAAACATATTAACTCAGACTATTATTGGAGATAAAAATGAAATCAGTATACAAGCAGAGAGGGACATTTTGCCTGTTTCTATCTCATTACAATTTTTGCCTCCAATGTAAGTACAGTAAATTAATGGCAGCGGCCTCCCAGTTGTAGCATGAGAATTAATCATGTGGGTCAAAGGTATCGACCGGTGAATTTACTCAAAACCAAATTTAAGCATCTGAGTGATGTATGTGATTGCTGATTTAGTGGAGAAACACTACTGCATTCACGGACAAAAAGCAAGAAGATCCCCAGCTCTCAAAATAGTTGAGCCAGAGGAACCATCATTTATCACGACCATGAACAAAAGCACAAGTAGGAGACAAAAGGTCCTTTGTCATTTGGACCTGTAAGCTCAATATTCTTATACCTCAGTCTTAAAGACCTGCAGGCTGAGTTGGTTTTTTTAGTCAAACAGCCCTGATCAAGTGCAGCAATTTAAGTGCTAATTTTGGAAAGACGCATAGTAATTTTTATGCCTTGTACTTTTGTCATTAAAATGCAAATATTAGTGTGCATATCTGTGCTGGTTCGTCTTTAACAGAGGTGTGGCCACGGTAATATTTGACATTTTGCTATTTTCATACATTTTAATGTGTCTGTGTCTGGTCATAAATAATATTGCAGTTTTTTTTTTTAAATGACGACATAATACGAAGTTTCCATTGTATATAATACATATTGCAATTGACTCACCAAGATTCCATGCCTCTGTGATGAACAGTTTTGAATTTTACCCCCTCATTCACTTACATTAATAAAGCTACAGAATTACTTAATTTCATTTAACCGTTTCAAATCAAATCTCCAACATAATATGATATTAGTAAATTCCGTTTCTGTTTTTCATTTCCATGCTTGGTTTTGTGTTATTCTTTTTAGTCATCATAGAGGCATGGAATCTCGTGAGTCAATTGCAACACTTATTGCACACAATGTTAAGCCCGATAATCAATGTTATGAAAATATTGCTTTAAACGAGAACAGCTTGAGAGCAAAATATACATGCTCAAAGTATTATGATTACAATGTGAAATATTATGAATATTAAGAAAAAAAATTAATTGTAGGGGGCCAATATATTGATCTGAATCCGTCTATTGCTGTACTGACGAATAAAACTGTCCAATGGGCAATTTAAGAACCATTGTTTTCAGTTAAGTGATGTTCCCGCTTTAGAAGGCTCCTGGATCGTAAGAAGGCCAACAGACTCTAATCGACCTCCCGCCGTATGAGTGTATATGAGCAGGAAGCTGATTAGAATCCGTAAGCCTTGTGAGGTAGGAACCCGGCCCTTTATACTTGACTGATGACAAGTGTAAAGAGCTAAAATTGTCCTTCAATTGAAAACACATGAAAACATGCATACCTGATGTCATTACCAAGATTTTCATCGATGACCAGAAATATTGGTAAGAGAGCCTCTTCTACTATTCAGTCACATGACTGCCGTGTACCCCTGGAGGGCGAAACACCATTTAATTATAGTGGTTGATCCTAGGCATTTAACCGAGCTGCCACACAAGCTTGTAAGTTTTTCATTAGTTTCAACACACTAATATTTAGATAACGTCTCTAAAAAACAACGATGCGTTGACAAACTGCAGGTTATAGGCACTTACAATCCACATACTGTAAGCTACAGCACCCGCAGCAGTATGCCTATTCATTAAAAAGAGCTAGCCAAATCTGAAACATCATACGAGCTCCACTTTAGCAATTTTCACATTTAATATAGCTAGCTATCTTGGGGAAACTCCTTCCCTTAAACTGCCGCTAGGAAGGATGCAGACAAACGTACAGATGGTTAGCTCTATTTTTCACCTTGCTGGGTCACTAATGCTGTTGTTTGGGAGATGAAGGACAAAAGAAGTCCTCATCATCAAAACAAAGGTGAGTGCTATTCAGCTAGCTACCAAACATTGACTGAGTCAGTCCTTAGCTTTGCAGTTACCAGCCATTCTATGGTACCAACATTAAGAACAAATCCACAATAGCCTCCTTTTTCTGTTTTCTTGCTCGGACGGGTGAAGTTAGCTGTTACACACTGAACTTGAGTGGTTTGGGAGGAAAAATTGGGGTTAAGTTGAAGGAGAGCTTAATGCTGTGAGGGTAGGGGAGGATAGCTGGGTGCTGTGAGGGTAGTGGAGGATAGCTGGGTGCTGTGAGGGTAGTGGAGGATAGCTGGGTGCTGTGAGGGTAGTGGAGGATAGCTGGGTGCTGTGAGGGTAGTGGAGGATAGCTGGGTGCTGTGAGGGTAGTGGAGGATAGCTGGGTGCTGTGAGGGTAGTGGAGGATAGCTGGGTGCTGTGAGGGTAGTGGAGGAGAGCTGGGTGCTGTGAGGGTAGTGGAGGAGAGCTGCGTGCTGTGAGGGTAGTGGAGGATAGCTGGGTGCTGTGGGGGTAGTGGAGGATAGCTGGGTGCTGTGAGGGTAGTGGAGGAGAGCTGGGTGCTGTGAGGGGTAGTGGAGGATAGCTGGGTGCTGTGGGGTAGTGGAGGATAGCTGGGTGCTGTGGGGTAGTGGAGGATAGCTGGGTGCTGTGAGGGTAGGGGAGGATAGCTGGGTGCTGTGAGGGTAGTGGAGGATAGCTGGATGCTGTGAGGGGTAGTGGAGGATAGCTGGGTGCTGTGGGATAGCTGGGAGGGTAGCTGGGTGCTGTGAGGGTAGGGGAGGATAGCTGGATGCTGTGAGGGTAGGGAGGATAGCTGGGTGCTGTGAGGGTAGTGGAGGATAGCTGGGTGCTGTGAGGGTAGGGGAGGATAGCTGGGTGCTGTGAGGGTAGGGGAGGATAGCTGGGTGCTGTGAGGGTAGTGGAGGATAGCTGGGTGCTGTGGGGGTAGTGGAGGATAGCTGGGTGCTGTGGGGGTAGTGGAGGATAGCTGGGTGCTGTGGGGGTAGGGGAGGATAGCTGGGTGCTGTGAGGGTAGTGGAGGAGAGCTGGGTGCTGTGAGGGTAGTGGAGGAGAGCTGCATGCTGTGAGGGTAGTGGAGGATAGCTGGGTGCTGTGGGGGGTAGGGAGGATAGCTGGGTGCTGTGGGGGTAGTGGAGGATAGCTGGGTGCTGTGGGGTAGTGGAGGATAGCTGGGTGCTGTGGGGGGTAGTGGAGGATAGCTGGGTGCTGTGAGGGTAGGGGAGGATAGCTGGGTGCTGTGGGGGTAGTGGAGGATAGCTGGGTGCTGTGGGGTAGTGGAGGATAGCTGGATGCTGTGGGGGTAGTGGAGGATAGCTGGGTGCTGTGGGGGTAGGGGAGGATAGCTGGATGCTGTGAGGGTAGTGGAGGATAGCTGGGTGCTGTGAGGGTAGTGGAGGATAGCTGGGTGCTGTGGGGTAGGGGAGGATAGCTGGGTGCTGGGGGGGTAGGGGAGGATAGCTGGGTGCTGTGAGGGTAGTGGAGGATAGCTGGGTGCTGTGGGGTAGTGGAGGATAGCTGGGTGCTGTGAGGGTGGGGGATAGCTGGGTGCTGTGGGGGTGGGGAGGATAGCTGGGTGCTGTGAGGGTAGGGGAGGATAGCTGGGTGCTGTGGGGGTAGTGGAGGATAGCTGGATGCTGTGAGGGTAGTGGAGGATAGCTGGGTGCTGTGAGGGTAGTGGAGGATAGCTGGGTGCTGTGAGGGTAGGGGAGGATAGCTGGATGCTGTGGGGTAGTGGAGGATAGCTGGGTGCTGTGAGGGTAGGGGAGGATAGCTGGATGCTGTGAGGGTAGTGGAGGATAGCTGGGTGCTGTGAGGGTAGTGGGAGGATAGCTGGGTGCTGTGAGGGTAGGGGAGGATAGCTGGGTGCTGTGAGGGTAGGGGAGGATAGCTGGGTGCTGTGAGGGTAGGGAGGATAGCTGGGTGCTGTGGGGTAGTGGAGGATAGCTGGATGCTGTGGGGTAGGGAGGATAGCTGGGTGCTGTGAGGGTAGGGGAGGATAGCTGGATGCTGTGAGGGTAGTGGAGGATAGCTGGGTGCTGTGAGGGTAGTGGAGGATAGCTGGGTGCTGTGGGGGTAGTGGAGGATAGCTGGGTGCTGTGAGGGTGGGGAGGATAGCTGGGTGCTGTGAGGGTAGGGGGATAGGGGTGCTGCTGGGTGCTGTGAGGGTAGGGGGAGGATAGCTGGGTGCTGTGAGGGTAGGGGAGGATAGCTGGGTGCTGTGAGGGTAGGGGAGGAGAGCTGGGTGCTGTGAGGGTAGGGAGGATAGCTGGGTGCTGTGAGGGTAGGGGAGGATAGATGGGCACTGGCATCCCGCTGCTGGGGGCAACAATTGGGGTAAACTTCAGTGGCTACTGGAGGTGGGCAGTGTGGGGTACTGGCATCCTGCTGCCGGGACTGCCGAGTAAGGCAAAGTGTTGTTGCTGGGAGGGTGCTGGCATCCCGGTGCTAAGTGCCTCTGCTGGATCCAACTGCTGCAGGTGATTGAAGGAAATGCTGGGGAGGGCAGGCATTCTGGTGCCAGGTTCCCAGGCTAAGACTTGTGACTTAAATGGTGGAGCTGGGTGGTGGGAGGGTGGCAGGCATTTTATTGACTAATGCCCTAAATGTAGTCTTTTGGTGCTGGTAAGGTGAAATCTTATTGGAGGATGAATAGCTTGGAATCTCAATGTCAGTTTCTTTGGTTGAAGTGGGTATCTGATCTGAATATGGAGTTAAGGCGGTTACTGAAGCTGTTGAGCTTTTTCTGGTGGGTCATAAGTTTGTGTTAAGTCCCTGCCCTGTGTACACACTGCCCGTCTCGACTACTGATTGGATGGTTTAGTGAGGTCCTCGGGTCGGCCCTGTCGGGATTGGTCACAGCCCTGGTGGAGCACCGAGAGGACGATCAAACTTAACTAGTTAAAGGAGGTAAAAAGAAAGCAGAAGAAAACAAGTATGATGTCCTCTTCACAGAATTTCTGGGGAAAATGGTTGCTTGACTTAATGCGTTATATGACCAGTTGGGTTGGGCAGGGGCAAGAGATTAACCTCCAATTACACTTTTTACCTTTGCTAAGGGAACATGATTTGCTTTTGCTTGGCCTCGCTTTGTCACCATTGCATTTGCTGACCTGGTGAGGACTTAACATGCCTTTATTCATGTGTATGTATTCTATTGTACTCATATCTACTGTAACCAAAAGACAACAGCATAGAATTTGCACAAACTGTAATTAAAAATGCTTCTGAAATAAGCCTGTATGGATTAGTGGTCATGCCTATCATATTTTTCTCTTTTGAAAGCCTTCTTCTATTCCTTCAACATTTCTGAGCCAATTCCTTTGTAATGGCACTATTTGAAGAAATTCTGATCCTCTCCGGTTATAAAGGCAACTGGTCAAAGCCAGTTTTTAATGGTTGTCTTCACACCTGCTCAGACTTGGTTCTTTTAATTACCCAATGTTCATCAAAGGCTTCACTGAAGGTGCTTTCTATTTCTGAAGCATGAAGGATTCGGTGAACTGGACGTATTTGTGTCTAGGTGTAAAAATAATAAACCAGCAATTATAAACTAGCAATTAAAATCAAATAAATGCAGCCACTCTACAGTGTTTATTTTCAGACCTCTAATAACTGTCAGCACTGTCTAATTCCACATGCTATTCTGTTCCCTGCAACTGAATCCCTTGGATGGACTCAATTTGTCTGACCACGTGGCATTAACAAAATAAATCATGGCATGTTCAATTCAAGATCCAAGTTTCTCAGGTATAGGGAGGAAATGTAGATGCGTACACATTTGAAACAACAGTAATATATGATTCTCACTTTCTTCCAGACAGATTATTCTCCTTAAATGAGTTTAATATACGGGGCCTTTGGTGATTGCAGATTTAAGAGAGATATACAGTACATTCTCCCTAGTGTTTCATTCTCTTTTATTACTCTGCTCTCATTGTTCTTCATACTTATAGAATTCTCTGCATTACTAAATTAAATTCCTGTGTCTTCAGAGCTGTCCCATCTTCACACTTTATAGAAGGACTAGTTATATCTCCTTATGGCAAATTTACAGCTTTAAAAGTACCTGTAAAAACATTTTCCTTTCGAGGGACAGTGTGCTCAATTTTTAACAACAGTCTTAACCGGGATGTTTTAGCACAATGTACGAAAGCACTCCAAATGAAAGATCTTTCTCTATGTCGATTAAATGCTTAATGAAAAACAGGTGGGCTCAAGGTAATGTTATACATATAGTGTGGAAATGCTTTGCTTGCATATTTTATTTCCTGCCTGATCTTTATGTAAGTTTTGTGTATTGGCGTATTTGACTTTGCAAGCATGCGTTCTTCGAGTACTCATAGATCAAAGCATGCCAAAAACACATTAGGGAAAGCATTACAATGCAAAGAACAAACGTCAACAAGTGTATACGCACACACACACGCACACTCACGAACACACACACACACACACACACACACACATATAATATCACACACACACACATATAATATCAGTGAGTATTTGGTGTTTCATTTCAACTTTTAATCATCCTCAGTACAAGTTGATAATATAATATTTTATAATCTCAGTACAGTGCCCTTCACTAATATTGGCAGCCTTGTTAAGTATTTGCTCAAGAAGCTATTAAAAATGGGGCTGCTCCTTTACTTCCAAATTTTCTGTTTGAAATATTAACAAAATCGCCAAACAGATAATTGAAGGAGCTCCTCTCAAACGAATAATCCTTTTTTTTTTTAAGATTATTTTTTGGGAATTTTTTTCCTTTATTTGATAGTTATACAGAGAAGAGAGACAGGAAAGTCGGGGAGAAGATTGGGGGGAGACGTGGCAAATGACCCGAACCAGAATCAAACCCAGGTCTCCGCGGGAAGGACACGGCCTTTATGGTGCGCGCGCTTAGACCGATGTGCCACCGGGGCGCACCAATCAAATGAATAATCTAATTTCAGTATATTCCCATTCATATTTTACTGTACGTTTACTGCAATTTTAATAATAATTTAACTCCTTAAACTCTACCATTTCACTTTTGTTTTCCCTTAAGTTGGTTCAAGGTCAGAAAATCATTTTTTTAATATTGTAGAACACCGTCACATTCAGATTCTGTATCTGCTAGTCGCAGTGTATCACCGAACCTACACCACACTTACATTGAAAAATATATTCAAACCCACGATGCGATGTTTTTATGACCACAGATTGCATACATTGAGAAATATCCAGATCTAGTGCATTGTTTTGACCTAATTTTTCTGTGATTCAGCAGGACGGATTTGGGATGTTGGAAACTTTGGGATCTCCTCTAGAATTTAAAATATGCCTGAAGTTTCACAAGTTTGAGTACAGCAGCTGTATTTGAAGAACCCATATATGGGTTTGCAGGTTTTATGGGATGAAACGGTTGACTCTGACCTTTTGTTTGTCTGGCACAGTGTGCTTTAACAAAATGCAGCGTTAAAAGAATTGAGCAGACATTTCCTTGGTACCAAATTTTGACGAGGCCTCCAAATTAAAATTGAAAAATTAATAAATAAATAAATAAATAATAATTTTAATTGAAAATTAAAATATTCTATAGGGGAAATATTGTGTGATGTACAGTTTTTTGTTATCAGTGAGGCTTCTGCATACATGTTTTTATCTCATGTGAAAAATGGATAGTCTCATGGATATCCTTTAAAATGTAGTCTGGGGAATAGATTATCAAGACAAACAAAATAATGTAGTTATTAATAATGGCCTTTATCTCTCCACGAAATCATTACAGACCTCAGGAGCATATTCCATAAATGTCCACTACATATAGTACACTGCCCTATAACCAAGTGTCCATTTATATAATACTTATGGCTTCATATCTTCAGATATGGTAAGAATTGAAATGCATCACAGCTCTGTAAAATTTATCTAAATAACTTGCGTGGGATGTGTCTTTGATCCGGTAGCTATTGAATAACTCTGGAACTTGGCCAATCATGATGCGGACCTTGCTGGTAACTGAAATGTTCAAATCCTTGTATGTCCTGTCAAATCTGGCCACCTTTTCCTTGTACAATGGGTCCAAGGTGAAACCTAGACATGCATTCATAGTGCTATACATACAAGGATTTGAACATTTCAGTGACCAGCATGGTCCACATCATGATTGGCCATGTTCCAGAGTTCACTGAGCACCACAACAGGCCTTTGGGTCGATTCTCTGAGCAGGTGGTTGAAACTTGTCACTCCAAATTTGACAAGTTATTCAATATCTACCGGATCAAAGACATATCCCACGCAAGTTATTTAGATAAATTTTACAGAGCTGTGATGCATTTCAATTCTTACCATATCTGAAGATATGAAGCCATTAGTATTATATAAATGGACACTTGGTTATAGGGCAGTGTACTATATGTAGTGGACATTTCCAGAATATGCACTTGAGGTCTGTAATGATTTTGTGGAGAGATAAAAGCCATTATTAATAACTACATTATTTTGCTTGTCTTGATAATCTATTCCCCAGACTACATTTTAAAGGATATCCATGAGACTATCCATTTTTCACACGAGATAAAAACATGTATGCAGAAGCCTCACTGATAACAAAAAACTGTACATAACACAATATTTTCCCAGCAGAATATTTTAATTTTCAGCTTAATATGATGGTGGAGGCCTTGTCAAAATTTGGTACCAAGGAAATGTCTGCTCAATATTTTTAACGCTGCATTTTGTTAAAGCACGCTGTGCTGGGGTATAAATATGAGTTGACACACGTGCTAATTTCCTAAAGTCATCCATCACCATGGTTATAACAAAAGAATACTGCTATAAAGCGTGACCAAAACTTGTTAAGCTTCACAAATGTAGGAATACCTGAGAGAAGATGGCTAAAAAGTAGACATAGCCATTTCAACTATTGGGGAAATAATTACAAAGTGTGAGGCATATTTCAGTGTTAAAAAAAAATCCTGGAAGGGATTGTTTGTCTGTTTTGAACGCCCGTGGTGAGAGGAGGATAGTTTAAGAGATAAAGGAAACTCCAAGGATTACTGTTAGAGAATTGCTGACATTAATTATGTCGTTGAGTCAGAAGGTCTACAAAACTACAATCAGACACCATCCACACAACTGCGAGATGTCTGGGAGGGTTGCCAGGAAAAAATCCTCAGTTATCATCAAAAGCAAACCCATGCCAGCCTGTAATGGCACATCCAATGGGATTGACTTCTGTGGTCAAATTGGATGTAGAACCATTTGCCAAAAAACAAAAAACAAAAAACCAAAAAAACAAAACATCAGACATGGTTTTGGCATTAAAAAAAAATATCTATTCCCTAGAGAACCTGATTGTTTGTTTGGTGTACAAGTTAGCACACATGCATGCCATGAATATTTGGTGTTGTGGGGTTGTTTTTTCAAAGGTGCTAGATAACTTATGATAATTCATAGTATCACCGTAGTTTTGAAATTAAAACCTGACCGCTTCTGCCAGAAAGCAAGGCCATGGTTGGGTCTTCAAACAGACAGTGGTCCAAAACAAACATTGAAATGAAAGCTAAAATGTTTTACTGATCGTTGATCAAATGTTATGCCATGGCCATCCCAGTCTCCTGTCCTAAACCTATTAGAAAACCTGTGGGGAGAGCGGAAGAGGGCAGGCCATAAATGTGTACCATGGCATCCTAGGGATCTGGAAAGATTACGATTGGAGGAATGGGTTCGGATTCCTCGCCATGTCTTCCCCAACCTTTTCACACACTAACACAGAAGACTCAGAGATACAATTTTGGCAGAGGGGAGGCTGCACAAAGCGTTTAACCTCTTCCAGTCTAAGGGGAAAATGGGTGAAATTCCACCTGTTTTGACTACGGTTACGAAAAGCTCTGTTCTGGAAAACGATAAATGCTAGACATAAGGATGAAAGCTTTTTTTTTTTAAATCAGAGAACTGCATCTTTATAACTAAATAGTAATTTTCCATGCAAGTCTAGTATCTAATACTTATTTTCATCCTTTTATGTAAAAAGGATATCTAAAAATCAAAAATCAAATTCAAATTTTTGAGATTATTTGTTGATGATTTTTTTTTTTTTTTGATTAAGCACAACCACAGGTCCAGCTAAACCAGGCATGAACTTGTTCTTGTTTTCTTACGGTCACTGTAACCGACTTCAAAGTTATATTTTTCATTACATATCAAAAAGACAAACAATGATTGGCACTTCATGACCATTTCTGTTCATTTATCCAGGGTGCCAATATTAGTGGAGGGCACTGCATCTTCTGTTGATTGTTGTATGATCATCACTGATATGTTTACCTCTTGAGGGGAGTTCATAATCTGGGCAGCTGTTGTGAGTGGGGTTTTTCTAGAACAGGAAAAGACTGTTCAGTCATCCACAGCAGTTGCTACCCATTTCGTGAACTGCATTTTTTTTAAAGAATGTACTCAAGTTTATTTTGCTCATCTAACATAACATATGCTTTATTGAATCCGATAGGATAATTTTTTGTGTCTGTATTTAACCAATCTCAGTTAACCAGGGGCTGTGGTTGGCTGCTGTGCAGTACCCAGGTACCACCTCCAGTTCTAGCGCCTGAACCCTGATCAGGGAAATGAGTTCCTATTATGAATGCTTTTTGTTTTTTTTTTTTTTGCCAAAAATCTACTGTTTTAGCTTATTTATTTATTTATTTGATTTTTTTTTCACAGCAAATGCTGAAGTAGTAATTGTTATGACCAAAGTCATAGGCCACAACAAAAAAGGATATCACACAAGGAAAAAAGTAATTTTTTAAACTAAGGAAATTCAATATCTGAAGACAAAGCAAAGCGAAAGCAGAGATTGTGCCACAAATCCAGGAATCAACAAGTGTCCTCCTCCTAAACTGCCTTCTCCCATTTTATTAAATAGCACTTCACACAAGTGGCCCTCATGATCGTCTAATGACTCTTCACTGGTCTGCCTAAAAATGGCTAAGAATGAGAGTTAATTAGATTAAAACCATTTGATCCAATTATCGAGTTGGGATCTTTGTTCGCCCATCCCTTTGCCTGATGATTAGCAATCAAGCACAGACTGGTAGCACAGCAGGACCATTACAGTAAGATTTAACAGAACAATATACTTTTGCAAAGTGCTGTTCTGAGAAATCAGCATTTTTTTTTTTTTTTTTTGCAAATATTATCAGTACAAAATCAACATTTATGAAAGGAATGGGTGGTGTAATTATAACTTGACTGTACTTAACTCCATCAGTAAGATCAACTTGAATATGCATTGTTGTGGTATAAATTCAGTAAAATATTTACAGGAAATAGTTTAATAATCAATTTAAAGCATTAATCTTGTGTTCCTTTTACATTTATCACTCAGCCTATATTTGATTGTCTTTTCATCATTTATGATTTAAGAAAATTAACAGTTGCTTTACCTGTTGTTTACAGTAAGATAGCACTAATGATGTGATCAAAGTGGAACTGCTGCCATTTTCACCAATGTAGATTTAGCAGAAAAGCTTTCCCAAGATGCAATCCCATCTGAAAGGCAGGAGGACTAATGACCTAATGGCTAAGAAAATCCTTCCCATTGTTCTTCGGAGTGAGAGAGGGAACTTATTTGCATTTGAAGGACTGGAAGACTAACCGTTAGAATGAGGATGGGAATGGGAGGCGAGCCACAGGGAATGCATGGACACATGGAAGAACAAAGTATTTGCAGTGTGAACCAGGGGCGGATCTAGGATGGTAGGGGATCCGGGGCTTAGCCCAGAGGGGGGAAGGAAGTGTGCATGTGAGCTGCGATACAGAAACCCTCAACTTACCACCAAATTAAAGCGGACAAAAGACACCGGAGAACACTTGTAAATTCACACCCTTTAATGAAGAAAAAAAATTCTAAAATCACTCAAGATATAGTCAGCAGCTGGTTGACGTCTCTTCAGAATTTTTTTCTGCAGGTCAGTCGGTACCATTACGTACATCAGCCAATCACAGCTCTGATACAGGCTGTGGTACCATTGTACGTGCCAACAGCCAATCACAGCACGGCTGTACTCATGCATCAATGAGAATGGCAAAGCATTTGACCGTGTCTCTGTCAGCTGAGTTGTGTACATGGCAAATTTGTAAATGCCCGTCTGACAATCACGATTAAAGTGCTCCACAATACGCTAAATAGCAAGTAAACTAACCGGTCTGCTGCAGAAGTCCAACAGTCTATTTATTAGACCTTGGCTTCGGTGACTAATACTGCGGATCAGAGAGCAAATTTCGTGATATCAGAAAGTGAGGATGATGAGCGACGTTATTAGCCCAAAAACACAGACTGCTTTGTGACCCTAGACTGTTCGTGACGCAGGCTCCTTGTCGAGGCATTGCGTGGATAAGCATATGATTGTCACTGGAGTATATTGGGGAAGCGTAGTTAATTTCTGAACCAGTATTTTGAACATCTGCGCTAATCAACAAAATACTTGGTAACACTTTATTTTGATGGTCCTTGGTAGATGCTCAACAGACAAGAAATAGCATGTTAGCGACATAACGGTTGACGCTCAGCAAAGGTTGATTTGTAGACAGATCAATAGTGTGAACAAAAACATCATCATACTATCTACTGACTATCTTAGACATAATCTTAATATTTATGTTGACAATCTACATTGAAGTGTTAAGAGACGCTCAAGAAACTTTCATTAAAGTATCAGTCAACATGTTATTGATATCAGCGGAGCATCTACAAACATAACTCTGTGTATTTACCTGATAATCTATTGACAATTTTTTGATAGTGAGTGTTGCATCATCAAGTACTGACTTCACTGGCAAATACTGATAAATTGCTCACTATGGATGAATGTTGATACAGGCACCACATTTACCTGATTATCTATTCATATTTTGTTGATGGTCAGTTGATTGTTCCCCTGAATGTTCACCTAATCATCTGCTGGAACGTAATTCATAATCAGTTGCACATCTACAGGCGTCACATCATATATTAACCTGATCATCAGTTGATGAACTGTTGATAGTCTATTGAGCGTCTCCAAGTATTAACCTGATCATCTGCTGATACTCAAGTTAAAGTTTCTTGAGCATCTATTAGCATCATACTGTAGATCGTCAGCATAAGGATTAAGGTCGCGTGTAAGACACTTAGTAGACGGTGTGATGATGTGTTTGTTTATAGTATTTGAACTGTCTACAAATCATCCTTTGTTGAAAGTCAACCTTTATGTTGTTGACACGTTATTTCCTGTTTGTTGAGCATCTACAGAGGGACCATCAAAATAAAGTGTTACCAAATACTTTTCAACTGACCGCTCGATTATTATCGGAACCCCAAAGAAAATAGACTTTAAATCTAAGAACCGCAGCTTTTCTCATCTTTATCGTACTCTAATGAAAATAAATCACCTTGCACCCGAGCCACCAACTTCATTCAGTGTATGCTGCGCGAATAATCATGTGCATGCGGGACTTTAGACCAGAGTGGAAGAGCTCATCCAATCTAATCCATTAGGATAGAAGGTTAGAGATTGATGTTGATACGAGCTAGCTAAATAATACAGTTTACCACTGGACGCATGCATCCATGGCTTGTATCAACATCAGTCTCTTATCTTCTATCGTGACGGATCAGATTGGATGCTCCCTTCCACTCTGATCTGAAGTCCCGCATGTTGAGGATTATTCATGCAGCATGTATGAAATCGGTGACAGCTTGGCCCGGGTGCAAAATGATTTATTTATTTTCATTAGAGTACGATAAATATGAGAAAAGCTGCTGTTATAGATCTATAGTCTATTTTCTTTGGGGTCCCGATAATTGGCCAGCGGTCAGTTGAACAGTATTTTGCTACCTGATGTCGCGGTGGATAGCCACGATGAGAAAAAGTTCACTTTGCCAGATGCAAATGACATGACGTATTAATTTTATCAACAATGGAAAGCTTATATCTAATAAATAAACGTTACCTTTATCGTTTTATGTTTTTCTCAGATCCTTTTTTTTTTTTTTTTTGCGCTACTAGCTAGCTCCTAAATGTCATGTTTCAGGCATTATGAACTTTGTGGGTGCAAATATAGACATATATATGGGTGGAAGAGGGAGGCTTTTATAAGAACGAAACAGACACACAAGCGTCCCCGTAACTATGTTAACGTTCTGACGCACGCCGCGAATAAATCAGTACAATATAGGCTAAAGACTCAGTGGTTGCAAGAGCTCTAAGTTCATACTCGTCTCATTTTTTAACCGTAAGAAAAGACCCCCGGCTAAAGAAAAAATACCCATGCTATAGCCCAGTAGCCAGGCCCTAAACACGCCCCTGGTGTGAACACATGGTGAATCAATTTGGGACTGAATTTGAAAAAAAAAAAAAACCATTTGATTGACGGATTTCGTTCTTCTCAGTTCATAACTGTTTTTCTGTGGCAGTGGTTTGAAATGATCAGCAGGCATGCAGAATGCTGCCAATGGAACATTCGACAAGATGCTATTAGAGTGACTTGATGTAAAGGAAATATGCTACATGAGGTATGAGACCATGAGTTGTGACGAGCATGTCAAATTTGCTTTGAATTCATGCAAGCGTGCGTAACCTTCTCCTCTGGGTGCAGGGGGATCAGCAGGAAAGCTCAATGCAAATAGAGGAACATCTGGTAAGGCACTATTAGAGTGACTTGACAAATCGCAAATATGCTATGGGAGATACAAAATCACGTGAGGTGGCAAACATGTCAAATTTCCTTTGAATTCATGCTACCATGCATGACTACTCATCTGAATGCAGGCAAACATCTGGCAAAACACCGTCACAGTGACTTGATGCAAAGGATATGCTTCATGTGAATGTGTGCATTCTCCTGCACTGAACGAGAATGCATGTATCTCAAGATTGAGAGTGCTCGCTGAGCAACATGCTCTGATAATGGGGGCACCAGCTTATTGCACAAGGGATGAGACATGGCATGAGGAGGTGAGGCAGGTATCATAAAAGTATTAGCGATGCTTGTCTGCTTAGCGACTTGCCTCCATGGCTAATGCAATTGAGGGTGCACGCAAGATAATCCATGGCTTGTGGACAGAAGCGATATGCAAGCAAATGGTCAGAAATGGCTTCCCTGCTAGGCAACATGCTTGGCATTGGTTGAGAAGGCGTGGAACTGTCCATAGCTTGTGGACATAAGCGTGATACTGGCTGATCACTGCTTGGAAAAGTGCGCAGCAATCGCAGGTTTACCCTAGCAAAAGTCTATTTCCTGGCTTTTCTTTTTACACCCGTTACATAGTCTCATCATTATTAGCTGGCTCTGTTTTCTTTGGCATAATGCCAAAATGTACATGAATTGGAGATTGAAGTATTTGGCATTTGCCTATTGAATCTTTTTTTTGTTAAGTCAGAGTATAAGGTACAAAGGTTACATCAGGAACATCCTCCAGGAGGCATATGGACTAATGAGATCAAACCAGCGTGATGGGAATAGGAGGAGTACAGAAAAGTAATGGAACTGCTCATGATCCGGTGCATGCCACCTCAACAACAACAAGAACAGTTAAAAGTGCAGGCAGTATAAAGTCCATATGATGGGAGTGGCTGTTCATGTGTGAGCGTTAAGTGTCCTGATGGCTGTGGGAAAGAAACTGTCTCTGAGTCTGGATGTGCGGGTTCTGATCTGTCTGTATCTCCTTCCTGAGGGGAGTAGCTGGAAAAGTTCATGTCCTGGGTGTGAGAAGTCCTTGATCATTTTGTTTGCTCTGCTGAGGTACCGGGTGGAGACAATGCTGTTCCATGAGGGCAGGGGGCATCCGATGATATTTTCTGCGGAGCGTATCACTGTCTGCAGTGCCTTTTTGTCTGCCTCAGTGCAGTTTGCATACCATGCCGTGATACAGTATGTATAGCAGAGCTATAGAAAGTACCCAGCAGCTTCTCCTCCAGGTTGTTCCTTTTCAGCAGCCTCAGGAAGTGGAGACGCTGCTGAGTTTTTTCTGACGATGGCAGTGGTGTTAAAAGTCCATGTGAGTTCGTCGGAGATGTGGAACCCCAGGAATTTGAAGATGTTGACTCTTTCCACACAGGTCCCATTGATCAGAAGTGGCAGAGGTTCCGTCTTCCGCTTCTTCCTGAAGTCGATGATCAGCTCCTTGGTTTTTGTGGTGTTCAGTTCCAGGTTGTTATTTTGACACCACGCTGTCAGTCCCTCAATCTCCTCCCTATAGTGCTTTTCATCACCCTCTGTAATGAGACCGATGACTGTTGTGTCGTCGGCGAATTTGATGATGGTGTTGGACGGGTGAGCTGGAGTGCACTCGTAGGTGTAGAGGGAGTAGAGTAGAGGGCTGAGAACGCACCCTTGTGGCGCGCCGGTGCTGAGCCTGATAGTGGAGGAGAGGTGGGGTCCCAATCTGACTACTTGGGAACGGTTGGTGAGGAAATCTTTTATCCATGTGCAGATGGAGGTGCAAAGGCCCAGGTGAAGCAGCTTGTCTGTGAGGATGTCCGGGATGATGGTGTTTAATGCGGTGCTGAGGTCCACAAAGAGCATCCTCACGTAGGTGCTGCGGTGATCCAGATGACTCAGGGCAGTGTGTGTTGCTGTGATGATGGCGTCCTCAGTGGACCTGTTAGACCTGTATGCAGATTGATGGGAGTATGGATAAGGGAAGTGACTGCTAAAGGTCTGAAGCATACCTCTTCGTCTGTGAAGCATGGTGGAGGTAATGTAATGGCATGAGCACGAATAGCTGCCGATGGATCTGGTTCCATCAGGTGTATTGATGATGTGCCTGCTGACAAGAGCACCAGGATCAAATATAAATTGCAAAGGGCTATATTTTCTGTTCAGATTCAGCAAAATGCTTCAAAACTGATTGGAGCATTGTGTTTCACAGTGCAGATGGACAGTGACTTTAACCATTCAGCAGCATCACCCCAAGACTTTTCTCAGCAAATAGGCGGAATGTTGTTCTATAGCTCCATCGGTCACCTGAACACAATCCAACTACGCATGCATTTCACTTGCTGAAAGCAAAATAGAACTCAAAACACCCCAACAACCAGCCAGAACTGAAGAGCAGCACAGTGAAGGTCTGCCAGATCATCACCAGGGAATACGCCAAGCCTCTGGTGATGTCTATGGGTTCCAGACTTCAGGCAGTCATTGGTTACCAAGAATTCAACATGAAGTAGACATGGCAATTTATGTTAATTTGTACAATTACCTTTGAACTAAAATTGCTGGGATTAAATCGCCTCTTTACGTGCTGCGAACACACCACCAATTACACACTGCCTATGCATTCGGAGAATAACGTAGTCTGTTTATATCTGACTCGTATATCTAAAGGCCACTGGCCGACCAGAAGCAGCGGCTGGAGAGTGATGAGACTTATGAATTTAACCGCCTTAACCCCTATTATCCCCAGCGAGGCTCAGCCTATTGTTCCTTCTGGCTATAGCTTGTATAGTAATGGCGTGGCTGGCTGGCATTCAGACACCTGACCACAGGACTTCCACATGAATGTCTTAGCCTCTCGGAGGCTTCTTGTTTGCTGATTTCAGAAGTTCGTTTTATATTGAAGCTCTGCATTTGAGGCCAGAGTCCCATCTCTGAAGGAAAATTTTGTGGACAGTTGCATTTTAGCTGTATTATAACCTTGAGGGGACGGGTTATAATATGGCTGAATATGTTACAAAATTTTCCTTGTGCTGAAACAACAGCGTTCAGGACTAATTTCTGACACATTTTCCTTGGTGCTTCACAAAAGCTTTGAGGACATGATCACCTTGAGAACACATTAAGAGTTCCTGTTAGAAGAAACCTGCATTACATCCATATTTGTTCCTGATTTATTAGTAAATACAAATAACATGGTCTGCTCTGTAAATCAGTAAAGTAATTTTGGTTGGTGAGCTCATGTAAGTGAAATAAAATATTATTACCTCGAATTTTAATCAAACAGCAATGTTGATAAAATCCCAGGGGTAGACTTTGAGAAATTCGCTGAGATAAGATGGTGACAACCCTTTATGTGCCCTGAAGCTTAAAACAAGTGCAACGCTGGTGCTCAATGTGAGAAAAACTCTGGCAAAGCTTCAGTTTCACAGTTTTAAAGAGCAGGATTAATTTAAACAAAAACATTTAACTAGTATGTTTAACAACACTGAAATTAAATTTAAAACCAATTTTTGGTCCTATTTCCTTAATATGCAATTAATTTATTATTTGAATACTTATAACCCCAAATCAGTTTGTTAAATTTTAAAATTAAAACTGATAACAGTGATTTTTTTTTAAAATTACGTTGTATCTTTGACCTTTGTTGTTACATTGAAAACAATATAACAGCACATTATTAGATTTTTCACAAAATGAATTTTATTGATTCTCCCAAAACAAACAGCTCAATGTGTATTTTTAAAAAATATTTCAAAAAGAGTTGGAACAGTAAAGTGTCAATCCCTTTGTAATGATGCCATTCCTTTTCACGCTTAATAATCATTTAGGGACTGAAGACACCAAGTGATTGAGTGTTTCAGCATTGATTTTGTCCTGCTGTTCTGGGGTGCAACAGTACAAGGTCATCCTTGTCACATTTTGCATTTTTAAATTTGTGACACGTTGTCTTTTGCGAGCAGGGTTATAAAAGCTAAAGCTACTTGACAATAAAGAGACACATCATAAATATGGTGCAAAAGGCATTTGAACTTAAATAGCCCTTCAAATTGATCTTCCATCTCAGCATTGCTGATTTTATTCATCAAAGGTACCCACAAATAATTTTATTTATTGTTCCATGATGAAAATGTTGCAAATCTTAACTGGCTAGCAATCTTTCAGTTGTGATTGGCTGGCTGATACCGGTCTTCGCACAACTGTGACAGAGTTTGTAATGATTGGTACAACAAACAGAAAAAGCACTGTGGCAGCTGTGAAATGTATCATAGAAGTACAGAAAAGAGAGAGAAGATGTAGCGAGGGAGATGGTGAGATTAGAGAAAGAGTGGGAGGCATCGAGAGACAGAGAAAAGAGAGAGAGATTGAGAGAGAAAGAATGAAAGAGACAGGCAGAGAGCAATCATCAGTCGGGCTGAAATTCAATCAGGATTATTACTATGAATTTCATACCGTTCGGCTTTCAGAAGTCTCCTCTTCACACTGAATTAGGGACGTCGCTTTGCCCAAACTGTGTTTTCAAAGTCAGTCACACAGTAAATGTTGAAAATAAATCAGGGCTATGCTGTGGCACACAGCTTTTGTTGCAGTTTCCTTCCGTGTTTGCAGTTTTTCATGTTTTGCAGGTCAAATAATTTAAATTTCTTCTTTTTTGGGATGGAAAGAAAACACAGAATTCACTGCTGTTAAAATTAGACCATGCAACAGAAGTGGCAGATTCAGAAGGTAAACCCAGGAACCAAATTTCACTCTGGAACAAACACATTCCATGCCTCCCAGTAACTTCACAACAGCACTTTATTTTTAATCTGATCTGGTTTTTGGCACAAAATGATACATATAAACAAACAAAGCAGAGAGAGGAGAAAGCAAGGAGCTAGACTAGGAGGATTTGAACAGCTGTTTTTTGTTCCCTTCTCTGAGGAACCAGCAGAAAATATTTTGGGCAGGGCTGGGGCCCGGAGAATTATTTCCACAGGATGGCATGAGCACACTGTGTTCATCAGAACATGCATCACTGCAAGGTGGTTTGACAAATACGACAGTCAGCTAACCTGAATGATCTCATATCTCAATCAAATAAAGACCATCTGGGATGTGAGAGAATGAGAGTTTCACAGCATGCTGATAACAAAAGAAACCTGGAGGAAGTGTGTAACTCTATGATCAGCATCAGTTTCTGGTACCTTGTTGAATCCATGCTGCAAGGAATTCAAAATATTTAGGAGGATTGGGAAATATACAGCTCAACTCTAGAGAGGCACTCGGTAGAGCGCATACCTCTGCCACACCATACATCAGTTTTATTGTTTTTTTTTCTAGATCCAGAATCCAGAATATATTCCGGATCACTTCCAAAATGAAATAAACTCAGCCTTGGACTACCACCCATCATCCTACCAAATTTTGTGCCAAACCGTCCATAACTTTTTGAGTAATCCTGTTGACAGACAGCCAAACAAACAGGGGTGAGAACATAACGTCCCTGGCGGAGGTAACTAGTTATGGCAGGTACAACTAAAATAAGAGATATATTTTTAGTTTAGTTTTGTTTATGTGACAATTTTCAAATACAGCAGTAAAGGAAGAATATAAATATATATGATACAGTCAGGGAAAACACTAATGAGTCCAGGACTTATTTCCATCATGGTCCCTAATGTTCCCTGCTGTTCAGTAGGGAACATAATTTGTTTTCATGGGTATGACACACTGACTCTGGGAAATGCCACAGATCATGGTGCTTTTCTCGTTCCCTTTCTCTAAGATTATGGAGCATTTCTGTTCCATGGCTCAAACCAAATGTGGCTGAATCTGGTGACTTTTCAAAACCCTTTGTCCTGGCCAATGGTTGCTCAGTGCAGTACTTTTGAAAAACCCTTGGCTCTAACTGCGTATTCTTGTGATGTCGAAATAATCGGAAAAAAGAATTCACGACCAGGAAAATTCAGGCAATGGCCCTTCAGGTCGGAATCATAACTCAGAAAGTCGGCGAAAATTTTGATATGTGACTTACTTAGTTGTTGACGTCATACACGCAGAAACATGTTAGAAACTTTATTGAGATGTTAGCTTGATCCTTTCTTAAGTAAATGCTGCCTCATATCTATATGTAGTTTGTATATATATATGAAATATATTTTAATGGTAATTTAATGGTTAAGCACTGTACAATGTACTTTCTTCCATTTTTGTCTGTTATTTATTTATAAATTTATTTTTTTGCCTATTTTTAATTAATTGTCATATGGACTATGTGTCTGAAATAAAGAATTAATTATTTAAGATTACGACCTGGATTAGTCAAAAATGTTATTAATTCACAGTAGCCCTGATAAGTCAGGTAATGCTAGGTTCCCACTATCACGATTCGCGGCACGATTGAAATCGTGGTCTTAATCGTGGAGTAACCGTGGTGATCCTATCAGATCTTATCAGATCTTGAGGTCAGTCGTGGCAATTGTGTTGATCGTAGAAAAGTTTTGGAAGGTTAAAAAATTTCCTACGATCAACATGATTAATTGTCAATCGTGATCATCGCATCACCTCGTATCCAAACCTGAAATTTCAGAGAAGTTCCACAACCAACTACGAATGGCCAATCGTGGCGTTCGTAACGGAGCGCACGACAGTAGGAACTTAGTATAATGCAACAGTTTAGTGATTTCCAGGAGTGTACTAGTGCAGCAGCAACACTGGGACAAAATCGCTCTGTAATACAATGCTTCTAACAATCATACAACACTCTCTGAGCAATAGAATACTACAAATCTTCTTTGAAGCGCCCGTGTTGTACCCACATTCTGACTGAGAAGCACATAAACACACCAAAGTGGACAGAATAACTACCCAACTCAGTAAATAGGACCATTTGAGGAGTACTAGCATGTGACGTGACTAACCCCCTGGCTCTGGCCAATCATGGCTGAGCATGGGAATTTTCCCGAGGAGTTTGGAAGAACTTATTAAAGTAGTTTGGCTGATCAAAGGTTGGGCTTTGAGTTTAACTGAGCCCAGCCCTCCGCTGCAGTTTTAACCAGGCTGAAGAGGGTGTGGTTGCAGCTTGGAAGGTGAAACAGGTGAATCACGTTACAGGTGAGTGTATCTGCGCTGTACAGAAACGCCTCTCTCCGAGGCCATGAGGGACACCTGCACACGCTTAACCTGCCTGTCCATAAAACACTATCCAGCAGCCCTGAGTCATTTTGTACAGATGTGCGCCTATGTTACCATGGTGACCTTGCCCGGGTACAGCACAGCAGTGTTATGATTGCACCGTCCCCCAAACATCTGGGACCTGTCTGTAAACTGTCATGAGAGGTCCCCATCTTACACCTGTCTCTTATATCAGAGACATTTCCTCTCTTTTTTTCCATCTGCCTCTATTTCCTCTGTTACCCCTCTCATTCTCTCTCTCCCTAATCTCTCTGGAGTGTAATTTTAAAGAACTAAGCAGAAATGGGCTGGAGAGTTTAAGGTGCTATGAGGCAAACACCCTCATCTGGATGGAGCAGGATAATTAGCTGCCGTGGCTAACATGGACTTCAGAATATCAGATTAAACTCTGGGGAGAGACCTGGCCCAGATTACACGCTGCATTGAACTTTTAACAAATTAGACAGTAGTTATCCATGGATAGTTTAAATGTACTGAGCATATGGTGTATTAACTCATGGTTGAGACTAAATCATGTATATCATACACACAATTTGGTCAGCCTACATCACACTACAACAATATGCACACAAACACACACAAATACATACACACATGTATAATACAACCCAAAATTTAAAAAAAGTTAGGTAAATAAAAAGCACGTTATTTGATGTTTCACCTTGTCAATTTTACTGATTTTTCATAATAA
Organism: Gymnothorax javanicus; assembly: GCA_029692085.1. Classification (NCBI taxonomy): domain Eukaryota; kingdom Metazoa; phylum Chordata; class Actinopteri; order Anguilliformes; family Muraenidae; genus Gymnothorax; species Gymnothorax javanicus. The sequence goes on along the minus strand of CM056201.1, from coordinate 110,141,159 downwards.
ACAAATTTTAATTTTGACTCTTGCAACATATTTAAAAAGTGGGAACAGTGTAGTATTTGCCCCTTTGTTAACCCTTTGAGCGCTGAATAAATTTTCAAGGAATTAAAAATGCAATTATCCTGAGCTGTTGAAAACCTATCATGTGGCAACTTGTTTAAAAGAGCTCCCCTGCGGGAGCTCTTTTAAACAAGTTGCCATATGATAGGTTTTCAACGGCATCTGACTTTGATATCTTACACCATGCACTGAAAGGGTTGCCATTCCTTCGCACGACACTAAATAAACATTTAGGGACCAAAGATTCCACTTGATTGAATGTTTCGGGTGTAATTTTGTCCCTTTCTTTTTACAAACAAGTCAAGATGTGCAACAGTTCGGGGTCTTTTTTGTTTTATTTATGTTTCAAAATGAGCCACACATTCTCGATTGCAGACAAATGGGGACAGCAGGCTGGCCAGGTCAGCACCCACTCCATCATCTGACGCAGCCATGCTGCTGAACTGCATGCAGAACATGGGTTTGCGTTTTCATGTTGAAATATGCACGAGAGCCCCTAGAAATGATGTTGTCTTGAAGGCATCAAAAAAAAAAAACCGCTGTTGTTCCAAAATCTCAGTGTACTTTTCAGTGTTGATGATGCCATCACAGAACTGCCAGTTACCCCTGCCAAGCACACTGACACAACCCTATAAAATGGCTTTTGCACTTGTCGCTGGTAACAGTCTGGTCCTTTTCTTCTTTAAATCTGGAGCACACAGTATCCATTTCCTCTGAGAAAGACCCAAAATTTTTCATTTGTTTGACCAATATACATGTTTCCACTGCATGACGGTCCATCGCAGATACCTCTGAGCCCAGACAAGTCGACAGCTCTTCTGAACACTTCGCAAAAGGCTTCCTTTTTGCACAGTAAAGTTTTAATTGACATTTGTGGATGTAACAACATATTGTAGTGCTTGACAATGGTTTGCCGGTGTAGTCCTGAGCCCGTGTGGTTACATCACTTATAGATAAATTATGGTTCTTGATGCAGTGCTGCCTGAGTGATTGGAGATCACCAGTATTCAGCTCCGGCTCGCTCCATTACCCTTTATACACAGAAATTCCACCAGATCTTTTGAATTTTTTTATTATGTTATGTGAAATATCCAAATCCTTTCTAGTCTCCATGTATTTGTGGGCAAATTGGTGAGTCCCAGCACCATGACCTTTTTTTCATCCATGAAGGACCACAACGTTTTTGGAAAGCATTGCAGGCCTTTTTTTTTTTTGACCTGACAAAATTTTTGCATTATCCTGCCTGTAATGAAATACAAGTCAAAGCAAATTCACTGCTTTTTGGTTTTTTTTTTGGTTTTTTTTTGCGCATTTTGCATGCCGCTCCAACTTTTTCCAATTTAAGTTGTAATTTATTTTCTGTTTATAACAATTAAATGACAGTGGCCAAACAAATTATAGATATGAAGCTACTGTGGCAGGTTGAAGGGTGAAACCAGTGGAGGAGGAGTTACATCAGCCTGGAACAAAGATTAATTCCTGAATTGTTATTCAAACTGGTTTGACTATAAAATGCTTGTCTGAAGACCACAGCCACTTTATTAAAAGTCTATGTTGTTACTCTCCCTTCAGTGAACCAAGCAGTGTATTAGGCTACTTACAATGATATCATTTTAATAGATTTTTTTAGTCATGGTAATACAATTTTAATGTTAAAAATGAGTGTGGGCATGTACCAAAAATTCATTGGGAATAATGTTCGCACTATACAAATGAAATTTCCAATGAAAACCCAATGTATAATAAAATGTAATGGATCCCACATGACAATTCACCCCATAGTCTGTGCAATTTGGATAGTCAGTTTTAATGGTTTCCAATACTATGACTACAAAGACGAGTACAAATATTCATCATAAATAAAGTAGGCTAACGAATAATCACTAATTCTCTTTTGACGTACTCTTTTAGAGAGCCAAGCAGTTTTATTTGTTTTACAAATAAAGAACAAATATTGATGGATTTCGGGCTCTGAAGAAGAGTTAGCTATCCATCTCAATAAAGCATACTGTGTGTAGCAGTGATCAATCATACATGATTCAGGAGTTAACTATCACTGTCTGTCGTGAAATGCAACAATGTTATGTATGTGGGCACTGTATCGTTAATCTGTACCCATCATCAATGGCTATATTCCACAGTCACACTCCTTTGGCCATGCCCATGTGGTGCGGTTATGCAACACATTCTCATCCCGGACTCGTCATATATATATTTTTTTAAAGATTATTTTTTGGGAATTTTTCCTTTATTCAATAGTTATACAGTGTAGAGAGACAGGAAAGTTGGGGAGAAGAATGGGGGAAGACATGCAGCAAATGACCCGAGCCGGATTCGAACCCAGGTCACTGTGGGAAGAACACAGCCTTTATGGTACGCACACTTAGACCGATGAGCCACCGGGGTGCGACTCGTCATATATTGACGCTACCTGCCCAAACATCGATATACGAGGCAGAAGGAAGCCTTTGACATCATTATTTGAGGGTTAGGGTTAGGGTTCGGGTTAAGGGTTAGGGGTTAGGGGTTAGGGGTAGGGGTCCTTTTACACTGGCGTCAATAAAGGACACTAAAAGCGACCTTTTGCCTCTTATATTGACGCTTGGTCAGGTAGCATCAATATATGACGCGTCGGAATGAGAATGGGCTCGTTTATGAGTACATCACTGCTATTGCTTAGCAGAAGAAGCCAACATGAGAAATGTTGTATCTTCTAAAACAGTGCCTTTCAGAGTATTTTACTAATGCTTCTGAAGCAAGCCAATTTACTGCATGGTGCAACTGAAGCATCACATGAGCCATATGACTCTATATTCTAACACTTTCCTCGCCAGTGACAAGATTTTCTGTTAATAAACGTTTTCTCTGCTAGACAGTAAGCTCTGTTCTTTCTGTTTGCGTATTAATGATACTGAATATTCCAGCGGTGTTGAAAGATCAGTGAATATAATCAGAAATGCAGGCAATGGCTGGCAACGTAAAGAAATACTCTGGTGAGGAAAGTGTTAATGCCTAACCCCTCCTACACTCCCCATCCACACTAACCCCTCCTACACTCCCCATCCACACTAACCCCTCCTACACTCCCCATCCACACTAACAGCCCACAGCCTGACTGTGCAGCCCAGGCTCCTGGCAGAGGGCCAGGACTCAGCATTCCTGAGATGAGCCGACTACTGTATGTTACAGCCTGTGATAAACCGACTGCGGCAGCCTTTAATCTAGACGTAATGTCTGCTGGGGAGTCGGGTGGCACAGTGGTACAGGACTGAGGCCTATAAACAGGGCTGCACATTCATATCTGTGAGGGCAAACAGATTAACAGAGAGCAGAGCGCCGGCCCTTGAGCGAGGCACATGCCCCAGTACATTCATTTTCATAACGCAGGAATACGCAAATCTGGCCCTCCAATCAAATTCCGCCCCTGCTTTCATCTCCCAGGAAATTAACTGAGTGACGAGAGCAGCTGACTGGCATCCTCGAGGGTCGAGAAACATCGGAGTGGTTCGAGGTTAAAAGCGGTGCGAAGCAGGGTGGTGTCATGACTGACTTCATCTTTGTCACTGTGATTGATTGGGTCATGAGGAACAGGCTTGATAAAAAGGGAGGACTGTGCTGTAACCTTCAACACCATTCAAGATGACCTGGACTTCAGAGATGATAAAGCACTCTTAGCAAGCAGACACAGCGACACACAGAGGACTTCCTGCTTCCACGATATAGCTCAAGCAGTGGGACTCAACACTGGAAAAGAAAAAGTTATTTTAACTTAAAAAAGTGTCTGAGCTGTCTTAAAACTTGAAGTTGACTGAATTTAAGGCCACAAGTTGAGGTAATTTTGTAGAAAATAAAAATTACCTCAACTTGTCATCTTCAATTCAATCAACTTCAAAGTAAAAACTTTCTAAAGCTAAAAAAGTAGTTTTTATAACATTGAACATCAACCCCAGCAAACCGAAGACCGTGCAGCTAAACTGCATGAGGAGCGATCCCATCGCTGTGGGCTGCGCTGAAGTGGAAGACGCTGCAGTGCTCTTGTACCTTACAGCAGCGCTCGACAAACAAGTCGGTGTGAAGGCAGACATCAAAGGGAGACTGGCGCTTGCGAGGAGTGCTTTTGCCGCACTGCAGCCCCTATGGAAATCATCAAAGTGTAGCTCAAGAACCGAGCTGCGCATTTTTTACACCCATGTAGCGCCCGTCTTACTGTACGGGACAGAGATGCGGAGAAGCACAGCCGCAAACCTGAACAAACCGGATGCTTTCCACAGGAAGCGCACGAGAAAGATTCCCAGAGTTTTCTGGCCAAACTGAATTTCAATTGTGGAACTGTACAGCTGAACCACTGCGCTACCACTGTCTGTAAAGATGAGGATGGAAAAATGGCGGTGGATTTGACACATCCTGTGAAGAGATAACAATAACGTCACCGGAATTCACTGATCTGAGAACCAGAATGCAAAAGAAGGCGGGGCTGACTGCGTATAACATGCAGGAAGAGTGTGGACAGAGAGCAGGAAGAGATGGGATTGGCTGTCACTGTGGGCCACGGCACTATCTACAGAAGATCGAGACGAACGATGGGCTTTACTGAGCGGCTCCAGCATCCTCTGGGCCATAAAGGGGTCTGTAGTCAGTGACTGTCCGGACTGTCCTCACTCCTGAGTCCCAGGTGAAGGGAGGTTGGAAAACCAGCAGTTCTTGGCCCTCGTGGAGCAGGGACATAATGTGTTGAAAGCTGGGCTTGGAGCTCACATGTCATGAGTGTGGTTCCAACTGGGTCTCACTCAGGGCCGGCGCTAGAACAGGGAATTGGGGGGGCACAGACACATCCCTTTATGACAAGAATTAGTCCTCAATCATTTTCCTTTATTGACACGTTTTCCAATTATCGTAATTGGCAACTGAAGACATGGTTTCTCTCCATATGCGATCTAACAGCGATGAAATCATGGTCTAAATTCAGTACAGAAAAATAATTTACTTATTAATAGGCCAATGCTTTGCGTTGATTGAACTGGTCCGCATTCCAATGAAATATCGCCTGCGTGGGTTGATTAAAAAGTGGCACTCGGCAGTTAAATAGGCTATAAAAAGCATGTGGCTCAAGCTATTTGCGCAGGTATGCAATTTTGAATAACATTGATTTAAATACAGAAAATACGCATCCAGATGAATGATTGTCGTCTTACCTAATCAGGGAGAACAAGCACCTGTTAAGTGTGGAGTGCTCTCAGAGTGAACCTTTTGTTAATCATGAAAATGAGAACAGGTCAGGACTACTAATTGTTTTAAACGGATGTTTTGTGCTCCCCAATTCCCAGTTCTAGCTCCACCACTGTACTGAATTTAACCCATGATTTCATTGCTGTTAGATCACATATGGAGAGAAACCGTGTCTTCAGTTGCCAATTACGATAATTGGAAAACATGCCAATAAAGGAAAATGATTGAGAACTAGCCAGAACTATCCTAATTGTCATAAAGGGACATGTCTGTGCCCCCCCAATTCCCTGTTCTAGCGCCGGCCCTGGTCTCACTGCTGTGCTGGTGAGCGAGGGGTATGTTTTCAACTGATTCTGTAAAATGCCCCTCTGTATGAATGGATTGTTTTTACAATTGGAATTTAATCAGTATAAGGCCCTCAGGACAAGACTAACCGCTTGATGTTTAAATGTAAAAACAATAGGAGCAATTAATGTATTTGAATGGTTATTTTTTGCCAAGTTCACTGCTGAAGCAATAGCTTGGATACAAAGCTGTCTGAAAGGTTTTTACCCCTTTTTACAGTTTAGATTTAACAAATATTATTGTTGGAGAACGGGAACGAAGTACAAGTGTAACACTCCCTCAAAACCATCCAGTCAAGCCATCAAAGCACATTCTAATCCAAACTAATGGCCAGATTCTTTAGAAAGAAAATGTATGGTACTTATGACTTTGATTCAGGCCTTAAAAAGGAAGGTTTTTGCACACCTCTTTTTTGGGGCAGGTGCGTAGGAGAAAGCCCAAAAAGGGTTGCAGATCAGCAAAGTAGAAAAAACTCCCGCGCACTGTCCATTCCGCATGCAATTATTTATTCACAATGTTTCGGTCAACAGACCTTCATCAGGTGAAATTACACATCAGATTCAAACGTAGACTTAAGCAGTTTGGTTGGCCAGCTTGAACCAATCAGGACTTACTATGTCATGACATCATTCATTCATAAAGTCAGTCATTCACAAGGTCTATAAGGAAAAAACTAAAACATAGGGCTCTAATTTCTTGGTGCAGCGCAGGGTGGCGCAGCATGGCGGAGCCCACGCAGTGGTAATTTCGTCCGGTGCAGCCCGCGCAGTGGTAATTTCGTGCGGTGCAACACCGTGCGCAGCCACTTTGGCAATTTGGTAGACGGACGTGCGCCGAGATGGGTGTGGCGGCATAGTAGGGGAGGTGTCACATATTCATCATGACGCAGTGACAATTTTAAAGTGGCAAAAGTCTCCGCCGAAAGTCGCAGAGCGCCGCCAGCTCCAGCCTGGTTTACCTTCTGTGCAGTAGTAATTTGGCTGACCGGGCGACAGTGCGACACGCCACCGAAACCTCACAGGCAGGTTTCCAGAATGTCAGGTACATTTCAATGAAATAAATAATTACAGCAACCACTATTTAATGTAACTATCTGAATCAGCACATAAATTATAGTATCTATATCGATTGTCCTGATGTCAGATCAAAGAGAGAGAGAGAGAGAGAGAGAGAGAGAGAGAGAGAGAGAGAGAGAGAGATGTGCATGTGGGCGCGTGAGTGCGTGTGTAGGCTATGTGGGTATGTGTCCTTCAGCTGCTTTCACACCGGGCGTGAAATGAATTTTTCGCACGACTGAATACGTTCAAAGTCAATGCAAAGCCTTTGCATTGACTGAATGTTATCCTTCGTGAGAAAAATTCGTTTCGCTTCCAGTGTGCAAGCGGCTTAATACTATTATTGTCACTTAGGTTTTATCGTTTTTAGTGGGGGAAAGGAATACAGCCTGATTGCTGTGATCTCGTACTGAGTTAAGATCACATATTGAAAATAAACTTGTGACATATCTTGCATTGTTGTCCATGCATGTTAATCCCAAAATTTTAAGCAGCAACAGGGTGTAATAATCGGAACACGCGATCCATCGTTTCTCTTCCCAATGATGCAGGCAGAAGAAATAAATGAGCAACCGTCGTATTTCATTCCAACTTCATAAGTCTGAATGATCTGACGTAGTTTCGTTTTGAATTTCCATTCAAGTTCGCTAATGGTAATAATTCGCGAATGCCCTAGCTAGCCAGCTAACTCAAATTCGTAATGCTTAATGTAGACCTAAGCAGAGCAGAAAACATGCCTGAAGCAGCAAAGTAAAATGCAACATTAACTCATCATGCAGATATAGGACAGAGGCTTCTTTATTCCAATTTTAAAGGTGAGGAGAGGAGCTCATTTGATTGGTGAGGATTTGACTCGGCTGTGTTAAACCCACTCACGCCTTCTCTCCTCCCTATTTGCCACTTGCGCCGGCAGGAGGGACAGAGGTGGGACAGAGGAGTACTTGCACCGGGCACAAAATTGCAAAATACGCCTGGATACACCCCGTTGGCGCGGCGCTCCCCCCATTCGACGCGCCTGCACCTGGTCTACGAATTTAGAGCCCATAGAATTAAAACATTTAATTTTAAACGTTTGATTGAGGCCTAACACTTGGCACATCCTCTGAAGACTTGGCGATTTATGTTTGTGTGCTACTGTCCCTCTGGTCCTAATCTGAAGAAATATTCAGTATATTACCCGAAATATATATCCATTTGAGTTGCCCTCTGTTCTCCCTTATATACCCCCAGAGAGGGCAAATCAAATGGGATACAGGTGGGGGGAAGAAAACGTGCTGAGAGGTGTGGCCACAGATTGGGAAACAATCAATCAATTAAACGATTAACAAAGGGAGATGCACGTGAGGGGGTGAAGACAGAAGCACTCAGAGGGAAAGCAGTAGATGAAAACAACACCAGGAAGCACAACATGAACAATGAACAAAGAAAAATAACTAATACAAATATGAAAAGCATAATATTTGCAGCAGAACAGACAGATTTCACTGTTGAATGCTGAGTATAGTGAAATAGCAGTGCTCTCTGTGCCCATTTCCTGTGATGATGTCAGCATTTCCCCCCTCCTGGTGTGGAGCGTGAGGTACAGTTACCTGCATGAAGACTGGACCTGAAGATGCCTTCCTGGACGCTGTGTGTCTCAGAGGGAGCTGCCCTGAGTTCGGCGCTGGAGTAAAATGATTAAGCGATACACACAGCACATTATCCACCGCGAGTGGGAATCACAGGGCATCTCGCAGAGTAAATTACATTTCTAATTTGTACATAATTTGAACCACGGCTTCAGAATGACTCTCCACAAAATGCTGCACTTATTGAATTAGAAGAGCATATTCATTTATTATCGTAAGAGGGATTCGTAATTGTTTGTGTTCGAAGTTATGTGCAGGCCTTTACAGGCCTTGGTGGAGTATGTTAGTCAGCAACGAGGCAAGGAAATCATGTCAGTTCAGGTTTTTGGAGACACCAAGCAGCTGAACCGTTTCTAACTCCTGGCTCCGACCAAAGGTGGCTTGAATGTAGAGATTTTTCAAAACCCTTAGACCTGACCAATGGTGGACAGTTGTGATTTTCCAAACCCGCAGTTAAATCAGGAGCATATTCATTCATTATTGTAAGAGGAATTCATAATTGCATTTTTGTCAAATTATGCCCAAACATTGGCAAAACATGGTGGTCATGGACTTTGCACAGCGATCATGTCAGTTCAGGTTTGCGGAAACACACGTCTGAGAGGTGCCGAGCTTCTCGTTTGCGAATTACGCTGAAATCATCAAAGGTACCCCCACCCCTCACCCCTATGGTTCATGAAAGGCCAAACAGCCTGGGGGAAATGTTCTGTTTAATCTCTGTTTTGGGAACGGCAGTGTCCCGGCGCTCTAATTAACGCAACAAGAACCTTTCATTTCACCCCCTGCCCCCCTCATGTCCCCGACCGCGTAACTCACTGGTGTACAGTCGCTGCTATCGCAGGCAGCTACAGGAACAGTGAATAGCACTGGTTTCTTCTGGGATGGAGAATCACTCTGGGGGGATTTTGCTGACTTCAGCAGTTGTAGCTGGGACTGAAGCTCTGTTTTTTAGGGCATGATCACTCACAGTGTCATTTCTCCCTCATTTTAATGTCATTATCTAATGCTTCTGGAGATGGGATCAGTGCTGGAGCTTGTGTGTGTGGTTGTGAGTTTGTCTGCATAAGTGCATGTGTGGTTGCATGTTTGTTGTGTGTGTCCATGCGTGCACATGCGTATCTGATTTCTGCATATATGTCTGCGCGTGTGTGTGTTCATGTATGCATACCTGTATGTGTGTATGGTTGCATGTGTGTGCCCCTGTGTTCATGCACATGCACTAGTGTCTGTGTGAGTATTTTTTCATGCATGTGCATCTGTGTGCTGGTGTATATGCATGTGCATGTGCTCTTGCATGTGTGTGTCCCTGTGTTCATGCCTGCGTGTGCAGGTGTACGTGCGTCTGTGTGATTGTGTGCTCATGTATGTGTATATGCGTGTGTGTGAATATTTGCCTTGGTATGTTGCTGTATTGGTGTGTGTGCACATGTGTGCTGGTGTATATGTGTGTGTGTGTGCATATGTGCATCTGTGTAGAGGGGGATGGTTGGGCTTTTGGGCTTAATTACTACTCTGCGAATTCCTGTAAGACCCTCCTGGGTGTGCGTTTATGTGTGAGTGTGTGCATGTGTGTGCGGGAAGTGTGTGAAATGCTGTAATTGGCAGAGAAGGAGACAGTGACTCTTATAGCACATGAGCGAGTGGGATGAACAGCACAGAGAGAGGTGAGGAAGATCAGGGGTTAAACTGCTCTCTAACTCCACCCCCCCCCCACCCACCCACAGGCCCAGCCAATCTCTCTGTCCCTTCCCTCTGTTACCCCAGAAGAATTAGTTTACAATTTTTGTATAATTATGATTAAGCATTTGGAGCATTTCCAGCGAGCCACTTTCCCTGGCACTTCTGCATCTTCATTTAAGAATCTCCCTGTTCAGAATCACACAGGAACAAACAGTCATTATCACTAAGATTGCACTGTATTGCATTCGCTCCAGCACCTTAATGAACAATCTCTCGCACATAACGCTCCCACAGGTTGATGTAACCAATAGTTTGGGCTTATTGCATGAAGCACTGCTCACTGGTGACACCCAGTACACACATGATGTCATCTTCGACGAATCCTTACAGCCTTTCCTCACTTATTCTGTGGGAGCTAAAGCTAATTAGCCATAGCGACTGACGCACAGCACAGTCCCCATTAATCCTGTTCAGTTCACTTAATTTTTACAAGTTCATTAATACACATTTCTCGTTGTCTCTATTGACTAACTCTACTAACTGAATGAATGTTAAAATGCTGTTGCACAAATCTTGGTCGAGGCGAGGCGAGCAGTCATTTTGAATTTTGTATTTGCATTGATTTTAGGGCAGCCCTGGCCTTATCTATAATCTGTGGAGTGTTTCTTGACTGATCTCTCTGTAAATAAGGATCTTACATACCTGGGGGTAATTCATCTCTTTTACCAGAGTAGTCTGTACCTCAATAAGGATGCAAGCTTTCCCAATTATTCTACACAAACACTGAGTTACACATGAAGTTAAGCATGTAAATTCTGTGAAGGTTAATAACCTGTAAATGAAGCAGACATAATGATTATTGTGCTGTATCCTGTAACTGGAGTGAACATGTTTAGGTAAAGGAGAATGTTCTGCAGGAACAGGAAGAAGAGAAATCAAACTGAAATTTGGATACTGAGATGCTGAATGATGAATTATTTCCTCTACATGTGTGTGTAAATGCAGTTGTGGAACTAAATTATGACTGACTACACTTTCGAGGGACCAGGTTTTATTTTCATCCGCAAGACCCGGCTCTGTGCAGCTGAAGATTATTGGCAAAACAAATCTCATTACTGTATTTCCAAAATTCAGCTGTTGCGTTAACTGCAGTTCAATTATTGATGCCTTTTATTGAAGCAATGTACCATGAAATTCACACAGATTCTTAACCGTGGCACTCTCATTTTCAGTCTCTCTCTCTCTCACTCTCATTTTATGCCGCTCGTCCCCGTTTCCTTGAATTTTTTAATTCCTCCACTGAGCTGATGCCCTCATGAAGAATAACTTACATGTTCATTAGAACAGACTCACAGTATGTGCTAACAGGTGATGTCAGATCCATTTACACCGAGCTGCATGAATGTGTCCCCCTTACAGATGCCCCAGATGGGACTCAAACCCCTGCTGTTCTGCTTGTTACCCCAGTTTGTTCTCTACAGCCCCACTGCATCACTCATAACATGAATGCTCTCAAACAGCAGGGGCTGCAGAACACTTAATGCTGAATATGATTCTGTTCTGACACATATTTATTACCAATAACTTAGGGAGATGATACACAATAAGCACAGAGTTATGTGTTCGTATTTCCAAAAACTTAAAAAGGGGATCTCTATAAGCACGGGAAATCAAAATCCACTTCGATGTGCGATAAAACTTTTTCATTTTATCACTCTACATTCTCACTCTCACGGATAAGATGTTGTTTTGGAAGTTTTTCTGTCAAAACTAATCAATCAGCGTGTTTCCTTCTGGCAATTCTTCTTCTTTCTCTACACTTGGCAAGTGTAGCATCATAAAGCATCAGTCAGAGAGCGTCTCCCGGAGGAGGCAGGAGTCAAACTCAAAGAAAAATAGGAGCTGCTGGAGTGGTGATATAAAAATATTTTAATATCCATTCTTTCAGTAAATGTACTTTCTCAGCTCAGATGGGATACATCACCAGGTGTCGGCTCTTTACTGTTGTGTATTTTTCTAGCCAGTGGTATTAAGGTACAGGACAGGTGTATCGAGAGGGATGGCAGCATTGCATGAGAGAAGATCAAACACAACAGCTGTTATATATACAAATATCCCAGGGGCTTTTTGTAGTGTCTTGCTTGTCCATTTTTTTTTTTGCCATGTAGTGATTTTATAAACGCAGGAGAAGAAGAGAGAGGCTGCAGTCATTCATTCACTGAGAACTGACCACTTCTAAACCTGAATGAAAATGTGGTTTTAAAGGTGTGACGGGGTCAGGCAGGTTTGTGCAGTCAGAATGCTTGAGTCTTAAATATGTTCCTTGTTTTGTTAGGGAAATTCAGAGAGGAACACAAAGTCATGCTGTTTGCATTCTGTGTGACCAGCGGTGCCCAGGTAGAGATTTTGCGTCACGCCAAAATAACTCACATTGTACCCATCTTTGGATGGTCAATGTTCAAAGACAAGAATTTTGGAAACTCAGTTTTGTTATTGTCCTTGAAATCATCCAAAATTCCCACCCTGATACAGCATCACTGAGCATGGCTGCACAGAAAAGTGTGCTTAAAAATGGAGTGATTATATCATGCTTTAAGACTTAGATAATAACATAGATATGTATATTTGGACGTTGCCAACAGCAGGTGGCAATGTGGTGCAGATGTTGTATAAGTTTGCGAGTCGAATATTTCCAGCCTTGGCTCCTGAGGAAGTGGGTTGTCGCGTTTAGGTTACCCAGGGTTACCCGATTAGCTTCCTGAGTCCAGCTGCAAATATCCCCATTATAAAATGCCAGCTGAGGGGTCACAGTGTGTGTGGGATGTGCGCTATTAAAAAGTAATCACTGCAAATATGGGAAGCAGGTACCCAGGCAAGCACCACTGTTCCTGGTCCCCAGACGAGAGGAGGCTTACGTAAATGTTCCTGAAAAGTGCCGTTTGATATCTCTTTAAAATTTTGCAGCTTGTCTGCTCTGCTTAGCCCAAAGGCATAGACTCTGAGCTCTGAGTAAACTGCAATGCAAAGACTTTTTTTTGTTAATAACTGTTGTTCTTCTGAAACACCACACTCTGTTTCTACCAGTCATTCAATTTGGGCATCACATTAATTATTCTAGAGGTTTCTTCTGACCCCCCACCCCAAAAACACACAAATACACCCTTAACTCGCTTTTCATCATTTTTTTTGTTTTTAAAGATTTTACCTCTTAGCGCTGCTTTCCTCTAGCTGCTCATTGTGTTCTTGTTGCTAGGCAACCCCATCTTAAGATCCTTCCGGCACAGTTTTGAAGGTAATAAAACAATGTTCCAAGACAAACAGTGATTGAATCCTCTTGCACTTCACAGCCATACAGTGCGCTCCATAAGTAGTTGAACGGTGGCATAATTGTTTGGCTCAGTGTCCCAGAACACTGGAGTTTAAATGAATAAGGATGCCGTTGAAGTGCAAGCTATCAATTTTGAGAGAATTTGCATCCATATTTTGGAACTGTGCAGGAAGTTAAGCTTTTTCAGATCATAGTTTTCAACAAGGAGGGACCCAAAGTGATTAGACAATTAGTATTATATTGATTAATGTCATCTTAATTCTTTACTGTGAATTCTTTGCATTCAATGAAGACTGACTCATACATGACCAGATGCTGACTGCCTGAAGACTGACCCACACATGACCAGATGCTGAGTGTTTTCCCTGGTGATGATCTGCCAGCCTTACATACTGGAGCCATCAAGAAATGTACCTTCTGTCAAGAAAATGCCAGATTCTGCCCATGAATAAACCTTTTGGAACTCGAGAGCTTTCTTACACTTGAACTGGCGCAGCAGGACACACAGCTGGCGAAGAACCAGCAGAGCAGCCAATTATTCAATATTTTAGATTCTGTGAGATCAAGAAATTATGTCTGAATAGGCCTAAAATTCCTACATGGATCAGCTGATATGGATGTGTACGCTCCTATATTAAAGCTGACAATTTGGCCTCAACCTTTCAATCTTCGCCTCCTTAGAAATCAAATGGGTAGGAAGCCAATGCGAAAGATGCACGGTCCTGCAGGCGATGAGCATATAATTTTCTGAAAGTGCCAATTACCATATTCCAGGACCTGAATTCGGCCTTCTTTGGCGCTTTTTACGGAAATACAGAAACATAACATGCGAGGCACTTAAGACCCCTCGGCCTTACATTATATCAAACAGACTGGAATCATCATTACCCGAGGCACGCGCACAACACTTCACTTTTGATCTTGGATCCATTAAAAAAATGTTAGTAATACTACAACATGATGTGAAGGCAAAGGTCCATCCAGTGTACTTTATATGAGGCCAGTTTCACATCGCTGCTGTTATTCATTGTTGAGAAACAGCCTGCACTGAATTTCCCAGGTTAAGGTCACTGCACCTGGGTCAAAGGTCAAATCCCGATAAAAATAAGTCATTGAGCACCTACAGCCCATATATTCTTAATGAGGATGAGGCATTAAATATCAATACCTACAGAGTACTGGCCTGCACAAAATGTGGGACAGACTGACACCGAGACAGATACACTGATGTAATCATGAGGAGAATACCCCATTGGCTGTAGTGGTCATGAGGTAATAAGGATACAAACTAATGATGGCGATGATGGTGATGATGTGATGATGATGAGGGCTCAGGAGAGAAAGGAGGAAGATGGGGAGATTTCCTGATCTCTCACTCCACTCGTCTCTGGGACTGCAGGTGCATCATATACCGAGTGGCAATAGCTGCCCGAAAAGCAGAGAGACTAACAGGAGAAGACAACAACAGAAAGAATAACAGAAGAAGAAAACAGAAGTGACTCCCCTTGACTGGAAACAGACACCTGTACTGCGCCCAGCGTTCTGACCCGAGCAGCACATTGATTTGGAGCTGCTGCTCAGATTAGTGTAGGCAGAAGGTTCTGGAGGCTCGGGATAACAGGATAATGCTGCTTGTCATGGGTCGGCCGTGTGCGAGCCAGACGGCTCAGAACAGCGCAGACAGCGAGCTCGCCGCTGGAGAAACGCCTACAGACTGTGCGCGACAGCGTGACAGAGAGCCGCAAAGCCTTCATTAAGCCGGAGTGGGATCTACAAGATATTATGATATTATGGTCACGATTCATCACAGCCAGTATCATGGCTCAGTACAATGACCAGTTTTTACATGAGCGAGTTACAGTCTATCAGGCATGTAATTAATCTGCATTCTGCTGCTGTAATGAATTGAGCGTATTTGTTATGACAATCCCTCCACCATCCCCCCCCCCCCAACAATAATCCGGCTCCTTGTAGTGCTGGAGAAAAATTCATGCGCAAGCAGATGCATGAATATGTGTGAGTGTTTGTGTGTGTGAGTGTGTGTGTGTGTGTGTGTGTGCATGTGTATGTGTGTGACTCATATACCACACTGTACCACTTCCCGGTTTGTAGGTTTCGTAAAACCAAGTACTGCATACGGGTTCAGCTGCGCATCTTTATTTGAATTTACCCGGTGCAGTGACGGCGCGAAACATGCCTGTTCAGACTGAGCTGTTGGGTCGGCCTTTGGTGTTGCTGCTTGCAGTTCTCTTGTGAACCACGTAGCCTGACAGCTTCACACTTGAAGAGGTGATTGGATGAACAGTAGTCAAGACTTTCATGCATACAGTGAGCCACTGGCAGACAGAGACTTCTTTACTTTAGTTAGACGTGTGACGCCATCACAGAGGACGGTCCAACCCCTCGTCTGAAGAGGAGACACACTGAGTCCCGCTCGACCCCTCTAACCCCCCAACTAAATGGTCCCCAAAGGAAATTTACATGCCCATTGCTTTAAGTCGCAGTGGTGCTCCGTTCCATATTCTCTCTCAGGTCCTCACTGTCTGACCAGATCTTTATTCCAAAGGTGCTGGATGGAACTGAAGGAAACAGGAAGTGGACTGAAACAAAGCCGAAGCAAAGAGGGTCTGAAAAACAAAAAGAAAAAAGAGGAGCTTAAAAATCATCTCAAGGCAACAGAAAACAGGGTTTCTTGAGAAAAGAAAAGAAACTTTGTTTTATTTCTATTGGCTCATATTTTTCCTCCCTCTCTCTTTCCATCCTTTTAAGCCAACATCCCTCCGAAGGGCTTTACCAACAGGAACAATAAATAACTCCCACAAGCCCCTGTCAGAGGCGAGGCCCCTCCCTGTGCCTTTTATGATTGACACAATCTGTTCAGAGCGCCTCCATCCAATTGTCCTTCCCTGCTATCAGTGACAGGGCAATAAATATGTCGCAAAAAGCTAACTAGCACAGAAAGATGGGCAGGTTTAAAGAGCTTCCATGAATTACGTCAGGAAGTCATTCATACGCATCATAGAGATGCAAGAGAGCTTTTGCTGTTAAAAACGGTGCTAAAATAAAACAAGTAAACTCTTCAGCACATTGCATACAGGACAGGCGGTTTTCTTTCGCATGTATAAATATAGATTTGCTGTTGTGATTTCTATTGTGTCTGGTGTTACTGTATTTAGATCTTAATCTGTACGTCTTTGATTTCCACTGGAGATTTGCATTCAGTAATCAAACACAATCTTGCATCCCAGCGGGGTCTGAAAGGTTGGTTTGGGGGATGAGTGATGCTCAGGGTAAAGGGAGGTGAGGGATGTGAAAGGTTGGTTTGGGGGATGAGTGATGCTCAGGGCAGAGGGAGGTGAGGGATGTGAAAGGTTGGTTTGGGGGATGAGTGATGCTCAGGGTAGAGGGAGGTGAGGGATGTGAAAGGTTGGTTTGGGGGATGAGTGATGCTCAGGGTAGAGGGAGGTGAGGGGTGTGAAAGGTTGGTTTGGGGGATGAGTGCTGCTCAGGGTAGAGGGAGGTGAGGGATGTGAAAGGTTGGTTTGGGGGATGAGTGCTGCTCAGGGTAGAGGGAGGTGAGGGATGTGAAAGGTTGGTTTGGGGGATGAGTGATGCTCAGGGTAGAGGGAGGTGAGGGATGTGAAAGGTTGGTTTGGGGATGAGTGATGCTCAGGGTAGAGGGAGGTGAGGGATGTGAAAGGTTGGTTTGGGGATGAGTGCTGCTCAGGGTAGAGGGAGGTGAGGGATGTGAAAGGTTGGTTTGGGGGATGAGTGATGCTCAGGGTAGAGGGAGGTGAGGGATGTGAAAGGTTGGTTTGGGGGATGAGTGATGCTCAGGGTAGAGGGAGGTGAGGGATGTGAAAGGTTGGTTTGGGGGATGAGTGATGCTCAGGGTAGAGGGAGGTGAGGGATGTGAAAGGTTGGTTTGGGGGATGAGTGATGCTCAGGGTAGAGGGGAGGTGAGGGGTCTGAAAGGTTGGTTTGGGGGATGAGTGATGCTCAGGGTAGAGGGAGGTGAGGGATGTGAAAGGTTGGTTTGGGGGATGAGTGATGCTCAGGGTAGAGGGAGGTGAGGGATGTGAAAGGTTGGTTTGGGGGATGAGTGCTGCTCAGGGCAGAGGGAGGTGAGGGGTGTGAAAGGTTGGTTTGGGGGATGAGTGCTGCTCAGGGCAGAGGGAGGTGAGGGATGTGAAAGGTTGGTTTGGGGGATAAGTGCTGCTCAGGGTAGAGGGAGGTGAGGGATGTGAAATGTTGGTTTGGGGGATGAGTGCTGCTCAGGGCAGAGGGAGGTGAGGGATGTGAAAGGTTGGTTTGGGGGATAAGTGCTGCTCAGGGTAGAGGGAGGTGAGGGAGGGTGAGTGAGCTTCAAATTCCTGAGACAGTTTTACTGCAGCGCGGGAGAGAAGATAAACAAAAATTAAAAGGATTAAAAAACAGATTTATAGAATGAATTAGTGGAATGGAATGAGAGGATGGTTTGTGCTGACAAGTTAAGAAGCCTCAGGAAGAAATAAACTGTTTCTTTATTATTTGAAAACATCTAAACAGGATTTGCTACACATCACCGATCCTGCCTATATAACACCAGAAGAATTGTGGTCCATCTATTGAGAGGCCTTTTCTGTGAATTATACATCATACTGTAGCTTGGAGGGGTCCAGGTGTGCATCTGTGGGAGAGTGTGTGTGTGTGTGTGTGTGTGTGTGTGTGAGTGACAGAGCTACAGAAGCAGATCCCAGGAAGCAAACCCCAGAGCCCAGATCAGGTGTGACCCGAGAGCTGAGCAGAACCGGACCGTCTGCAGCGCAGCCTAATACTGCATGTAGAGGTTAAGACTGTAATACTGCAGGAGGAGTTTGAAGGGGAATAAACGTGAGCAGCGTACCGGAGAGACAGTTCGATTCTCACGTGCCAATTCCTGAGTTTTCCCTCTTCCTAACCTGTCAAGTTCAAGACCCTTTTCAGCATCTTCACTACTGTCTGATTTCTGAATGAGGCTCTTCTGACCAAAGAGAAAAAGAGGATAAAAAAAGTATGTACAGTATTTAAATAATGCACATGCATACATACTGAAGAAACAAGCATGTCAGTTTAAAAAAATAAGCGTGGTATTCCTCAATGGAGAGCAGGCTGATGTCATAATTTGGGCTGATTGAATTAATTTCCTGTCTCTTGCTAACATGGGAAATTTCATTATATTTTCATTCACTAAATCACCACTGAGGCTGCCGTATGGCTGGACCTGTTTTTGGATCTCGAGACGGGAGTTGCAAAATTGGTTTTCCAGCCGTAAATCGTAAAGTTTTCAGCTAATGAAATCACCCTCTCGTCCACTAATTGCCGGAGATATCACTATTTTGCCGGGACAATTGTGGTGTTGGCAAAAAAATGTTTTTTGATGCTCTTTGCCGCGTCATTTTCGACCAGACCAAACACATTGGGCTGAAAAGGCAGTAGCTGCCAAAGAAGCCTACAGCACACTGAAATTCGATAATCTTAGTGCAACTGATATTTCGTAGTAATTGAATTTACATGCCATTACCGATGTTTAATTTGCTCAATATTTCATTGCTTATGTTCACTTATATTGAGCATATATTTTAACTTTTATAGAACCTGAACATCAGTTCAGTTTTATCAATCATAAATATGACCAGCTGATGTACAGTACACTGAGAACAGTGGTTTTCTACCATAAGTATGACCAGCTGATGTACAATACACTGAGAACAGTGGTTTTCTATCATAAGTATGACCAGCTGATGTACAGTACACTGAGAACAGTGGTTTTCTATCATAAGTATGACCAGCTGATGTACAATACACTGAGAACAGTGGTTTTCTATCATAAGTATGACCAGCTGATGTACAGTACACTGAGAACAGTGGTTTTCTATCATAAGTATGACCAGCTGATGTACAGTACACTGAGAACAGTGGTTTTCTATCATAAGTATGACCAGCTGATGTACAGTACACTGAGAACAGTGGTTTTCTATCATAAGTATGACCAGCTGATGTACAGTACACTGAGAACAGTGTGGCATTTAGGAGCGGTGTCGGTCCGTCTGCAGGAACAAAGGCCTGCAATAACCTCACCTTTCACTGCTTAATAATCTAAACCTCTCGCAGTTTACTTCTCCCAATTAGCCACTGTTGCTCAGACTAATTGCTAGAATGGACGACTGTCTAATTTATCTTTGATAGCATTGTTTTACATTGCACCACAAAATTATCAGACGTTTTCTTCTGCACATAAATTACTTTGTAAAATATCAATAAATCTTCCTAATTCTGTGCTTGTGTAGCTCATGAAGCAGCGCAGATTTGCGTAAATTAGTTTGTGACGCTCATTAAGCAATAAGCCCTGTGAATCCACTCTGGTTAGGTACAATGTTCAGCTGAGTGACAATTGTAAGGATGGCGAAAATAAATCCTGTGAAGTCAGCGAAAGTTTCGGATTTTTTGCGTTTATGTTCCCATCCTAAGAGTGTTGTATTAATTATATAAATGTACACAATAGGGATTCACTTTTTCATTACCATTACTTATTATAGGTCATGTACTGGTTTTGGTCATTCAGTTGATTAATTATTTGATTGTTAATCCGCGGAACTGCAGGATAATCGAGCGATAAAGGGTGAGGTTACTGAAGCCCCTCTGAACATGTGACCGCACGCCGCTGTTTAGGAGCGATAAGTGCAGAAGTCCTGCTCTCTTCAGCTTCCATCAGAGACTTCGGTCGAGTCCTTCACTCTTTAACCGAGTCAATTTACCTAAAAATAACACAACAGTGAGACTGAAGGGGTCATTCAGACAAAAAGACTGAGGGAAAGGGCTGCACTCACATTTCACTAGAAAAATCTTACATTACATACATTTTATCTGTTCCCACAATTGTAACAAGTATGACAACTGTATTGAGTGGGATCAAAACTTTATTACTCCAGAACAATAGATTTTCACTGCCAAATCCTTTTTTTTTCCCCAAAAGTTTCCGAAAAAATTCCTATGGAGATTTTACTAGCCAACAGCCAAAAACTAGGAGTGTGACGACTGAAGTGTCTCTGCAATCACGCACTCTTCAGTTCTGAGTCTGTCAGTCCGAGGCTGATCCTGGATCACTATATACTGTATGTGCCATACTCACATACTTCGCACAGGAGTAGTAACTGACACATGGGAGTACACACACGCGCACATGCGCACACACAAACGCACACACACATTCGCGCATGCACGCACAAACGCATACACACACACAGTAGATATGAACAAACTAAACCACAGACATGCCCAGTAACAGTACGGGCGATCAGGAATAGTCTAAATTGTTAAAGAGAGGGGAAGACATGCACACAATGCTTATATATACAGTAAAGTTATGCAGGTGTGGATGAAATTCATCTGGAAGATAATAATTTCCCTCATTTACCTTACGATGCTAAAGGCATCTCCCCTCATCTATAAAACAAAGGGGGATTTTTATTACAGAGGTAACTTATCACTCGCAGTAATTTATTTTCTTTTTATTCTATGAATTATACATTGTATGCTAATGCACATATTTTAGGTGGGTGTCAGTATTAAGTCACTTTCTGACTCGGTTTTCCTGACGAATCTTATGCTGAGGATATGAGACATCGCATTTCCATTTACATCATTATATTTCCATAACCTGAACGTCATCATATTTCCACAGCAGTTAGCATCTCCTACTTTGTCTCAGGATACAGATATTTTCTGAGAGCCCAATTATGGGTAGGAGAGAGAGAACTGTCTGTCTGTCTATATGTCTACTGTCAACTTCAGAATTATTGGCACCCTTATGAAAATGAACAGAAATGATTGAATAAAATAAACAACTGTTATGACAAATCACTTTTTGTTGAAAAGATTGGGCAAGTGAAATAATTTTCATCTTACTTACTCTAACACACTGTTTTATTCATGGAAAGGCCAATGATACAGATTCTGGCAACTAAAACCGAAATTTAAAAATATTGCATTTTTCTGAAACGCTGTTTTTGTTTAGTTTTTTGGAAATCCTGTTTAGTGTTACAGATAATTTTCAGCCCCAGTGCTAATGAGTAAAAATATAACCATTAAAAAAACTTCAGAGATACAAAATGTTCTCTGCATCTCCAAAGAACAAATGTAAATACTTTCACCAAATGTTGAAAAATGAAGTGATTACCATCCATCACTTAAACTGCTGCTTACTCACTTGGGTCCAGCAGGAGCCTGGCTAACTATGGGCTAAAGACAGGGACACATCTTGGACAGCTTACCAATCCATCACAGGATACAGTCACTCACGTACTTATACCTGTGGGCAAGTTTAGAGTCTCCAATCAGCCCATTATCTTCATTCCCAGTCCTGGAGAGCTGCACTGTCTGCTGGTGTTTGTTGTCTCTCAGCACTTAACACTTACTCTGCCAGAGTGCTTTTTTTTTTTGTTTTCAGCCGCTCACTGCCAGCATTTTTGAAAATATTCGCTGATCTTTCAAGACCCCTCAGAATATTCAGGTCTATTAATATGTAAACAGAAAGACCAAAGCTTCTAGTTTTAAATGCAAGAAACGATTTAATTCCAGCTTCATTCTTTCTTTTTTATATACAGTTGAATGTTAGTCATTTTCACCATAAAACCCACATTTTAGACAAAATGCAGAGAAAAGCTCATGAATGTTATTTAGTATTTGCCAGCTGCTTCGTTGTCAAGCTGTTCTCATAAATCAAGGAGATTCATCGCAGCTCGTGAAAAAGTTTGTGATCATGGAACTTGCCCAAGAAACAGTCAGTGTGTTTACATGACGTTAGAGAAAATCAAATTATTGTGTTAGTCCGAATATAACCGGACTTTTAAAATACATGTAAACATGTTAGTCTGACTGGAATCGCGCTAAATCAAATTTTTCATAGTCCGACTAACACGACCAGATAATGCGGTTAATAGTCGCATTGTTCCTGCTTGTATACGCTTGAATCGAACCGAACTGGACGATGCGCTCTGAGCATGCTCCACATTATTCGAGCAGGGCTTTGGCCTGGAAGTCTTGCGGATAGATAAACACCAAACTGCTAAGCGACAACTCTGAGCTCTGCTCAACTAGCTTCTTTGCACTGAACAGTAATAATCCTTGTCTGCAAGGGTATTGGTGCTTGAACAGTCAAACCTTGGGGTCTTTTAACGTCTACCATCAATCCGCATGATTTATCGAATGACTTGCATGTCATCTGAAAGTTTTCCTTCCACTCACCATTGGAAAAAGGACACACTCGCACTAGTCATTTCTCTTGACCCGTACCCTACATGCATGGGAAGCCCGGCGGTGCGCTTCCTGAAAGCACAGATGTTAACTTACATAGTTGGAACCAGAGACTGAATGGATGAACTTTGTAAGTTGCTAGCAACTACGCTTCTGGTAAACGGACTCCGGGGTAGTAGGAAGGCCACAAAGTTTAGCATAGCGGCATTTCAGCCTAGCTTTGGCTAACGCCATAACCACCGGGGATAGCGTGCATCTCAATTGTACGAAAAGTATAGCGACCAGCCCGCATTAAACGTACAGAGCCGTGAAGTTGTCCATATTCTTGCCACTTCATACAATCAATGTAATCGACATGCTACTAGTTTGACGCCAGCTAACTTGTTTGTCAAATATTTGGCATGTGACGTAATAGGTCAATAAAAAATGATGCGACACGGAGAAGCTGAAAGGCGTATTGCCACCTAGCGGAGACAGGCATGTTTCAGCCAATTAGTCAAATTTTGTCCTGTGCATGTATACTGGGACAAGGACAGTAGTCCGATTACATGGCCTACTTAACTGTGCGTGTAAACATACTGAATGTAATTTCCATCTTTAAGTGTTTGCGAGGTGCACCAGAACGCTCCGTTTTCTTGTCTATTTGACTGTTCTTGTCAAAAGATCTGAATTATCGCCCACAACCATATTACAGTGAAAATGTTGATTGATGGAAATTTTCGTCAATGGCAAACACAGTGTTAATTCATTAATTAGAGGAGCCTATTATACGGGTAACTCACCTCACCCGGTCACGAGGATTTGAACTGATTGTTGCTATTAAGTGGAAAATAAAGACCAGCAGAGCCTGTGGTTCTCCAGGAGCAGGAATGAGGATCAGTGCATGAGCCTGGTGTGCAGGTCTTTGGACTGCGGGAGGAACACAAACACAGGGAGAAAATGCACACTCCGCACAGGGAGGCCCCAGGCTGGATTCAAACCCACAACCTTCCAGCCTTGATGCAGCAGCACTGTAATTGTTAATTTCATAGACGTCTTTTAGTTACATAAATGCTACCTATGATTCTTGAGCAGACAGCTGATCCATCTATTTATGGATTTATAAATCTGTCTCATGCATTTTTCTTCCACTAAAATGGAGCAGTTATGAAAGGTCATGTAATAAAATGGACTGAAAAGTGTCTAAGTGCAAGACTGTCAGTGAAAATGCTCCTGAAGCAATGGGAAAGCCTGAAGTGCCATCGAGTGTTTTGTTCAGAGCAATTTGCAGCCCTCATTTTTACTTTTTTGCATTTGAGACTCAATCAAATCCTTTGTAAACAGGATGATTACACAGATCGTCAGGATGGGCTAATGGAAAATTGATTATCCCCAGCAGCAATTAATGTCTGCAGACTCTCGCACACCTAATCCCCTCCACTGGCTTGATTGGCTCAGAGTGATTCAGGGAAGAGAGTTTATTCACATTCCCAAGATTTTCAGTTCAAAAGGTTTCAGTGCAGGTCTGTGCAGCAGGTGTCCATCTGTTCTCTCTCGTATTCTCTCTGAATGAATAGGACACCTGATTTCTTTGCAGAACCTTATTGTACCTGGTGCCTATTGTCTTAACCCGGCCACACTCTCTCTTCCTCTTCTGCTCTAAATCTCCAAATCCCTCATCCGAGATGCTAACGACTTTAAGATCAAAGCTGCCAACAACAGTGAGGATTTTAACAGTATCATGGCTTATAATAAAGATTCAGTAACATACTGACAGGTGCCAAATTAAAAGAAAAAATCCTAAATGGGATTTGTCCCCGAATTTTTCATCCCTGGACTTTTTGTCCCGGACTCTTCGTCCCGGGATTGTTTGTCCCCAGTAATGCTTTGCTCTCTTGCTGCATTATAACCCTAAGCCAACCCTAATATCATGGTGATCCGTTTGCTGTCCGTCCATCCATCTGTTTATCAACAGTCGTGGCACGTTTTGTTATCATTGGAGGACGAAAGATCCGAGGACGAAAACTCCTTGGGAACGAAGAGTCCGGAGACGAAAAGTCCATGGGGACAAAAACTACGGGGACAAAAAGTCCAGGGACAAAAATCCAAGGACGAAAAGTCTTGCAACCCAAATTAAATCCTTCTCTGTGTTTTACTGGCATGGTTTGGGTACACTGCATATACAGGTGTCAGCGTCACTGCAGATCAGTGCAGAGTTATTCTGTGTTCATCACCTTTATATCCTGAGATAATGAAGCTCCTACCATGATGGGAGTGATGCCTTCAAGGATGGCAACATCTCAAAACCCACAGGACACAAGGGGTCACTGAATGCTTTTAAGAGCATGAAAATGATCCTAAGCATTAAATACTGCCTTCACAGCCAGCAGATCTTAAATCAACTAAACTCATGTAAGAGATTTAGGAATGTGTTGAACAGCACTCTCCCACACCATCATCAAAACACCAAATTAGGGATTATCTCTTGGAAGAAAGATGCTCCATCCCGCCAGTAAAGTTTTACACTTGGGAAGTCTATGCCAAGGTGTGTTGTAGCTTATATAACAGTTTATGGAGGCCTAACACTTTACTATGACTGTTAATGTTGATTTTCCCATGAATTTATCATCTGCCTGTATGTTGTCTGGCATTATCCACATGCAAGATACTTACCCTCAGCTAGGCTGCACTGTGCTACTGCATACAGCAAGGCAGAAGTCCAGTATGTATGCCTGGTGTTTCAAGCCAATTCCAAACACATTTCAAATTTCAAACACCTCTTCGTCACAGAGGCATGAAATCTTGGGGGGTCAATGGCAAAATGTATTGTACACATTGGTCACTGCATATTAAGCCCTATATTCAAAGTCGTGAAAATATAGCTTTAACATTTCAGAGAATTATGTCCCCAGAAGGACGCAAAAATCAATTGCATTGTCTTTAAACGTTTAATTGTCAACACTGAATCGAAAGCTAGGTCACATGACTCAAATTAAATTAGACTGCTCAACTGAGGTACTAGATAGCAGCGAAAAATCCATAAAACCCTGAATCCCTGATGAGCAGTCACATTCATGCTGAGCCAGCACTATTTATTATGCATAATACAAATAATGCCAATTTTTGCCTGTTGTGCATGAGCCTATTTATGGCTTTAGAACTCAGAATTTAAGTCAGACTGACTGAGAAAAAATATTCCAGTGAGGTAAGATAGTTGGAAATTTAATTGCAGAATTATTTAGCAATTAAATTTCAGAATTTATGGAGGCCGGCATTTATATTTGCTCAATGGGGTTGAGACGTTGTTAAAACTCATAGAATTCTTTGTTCATTCTTTTGACTTTATATGTGATAGAGAGGTATACTGTTGAGTTGAAACCCACGTCACATAACTTAAATTCCAACTGGACTGATCAACTGCATTAGTGAACTGAGATGATTCTCAAAAACCCTTAGCAAATGACAAGGACTAAATTCCAAAAGAATAATCACATCCATTCCGATGGAATGTCTGTTTCTCAGGCAAATTACTCCTTAAGGCTCCTCTGTAATTCAATGGGCCACCTGAAAAAAAAAAAAAAAAATTTTAACAGAAATTAGCATAATGGCTCGATATGACAGTGCAGTGTAATACTAGTAATGGCCAATAAAGCAGTTGGTGTATTTGGAATGATTGGGTAAATCTGTAGGATTATCTGCATTAATATGTGCCATACCGTAATTGGCGTGTATTTATTCGATTTCATACAAACTGTGTTTGGGATGACCACAAACGTGTGTATGCAAGCATGATCAATGTCCCTGTGGAAGCATGCGTGTATGGAGCTGCAGAAAAGACTCTACACCTGTTCATCTCAGGGTCTCTCCCTCTCTGTGGAGGGACTGCATCTCCCTCTCAGCTGAACCATGTTTCTGCTTTTTCTTCCTTCCTGCCTGACAGACACGATGGCTCTGATGGGGCGAGCATGAACACAGTCTTTAATTGATTTTTTTTTCCTCTTTCCAATGCATAAGATCCCCTTTTCCTCAGACCCCTCAGATATTCCACTGCAATATTCATTTAAACGGTAAGACACCGTACCCAGGGGGCTGCAGTGTGCAGGATTGGTAAATGGCTCATTTACACAGGGCTGAATGCATCGTAATGAGCTCCTCACTCCAGGACAAGAAGGCCTTAAGCCTTTGGGGAATCAAACCCTCGGCCCATAGGTCACATTCTTCGACATTCAAGGTCTGACTGTTCTAAATTGGTGATTTTTAAAATCTCGCCTTGGAATCAGTCATACGACAGGTTGCCATTCCCATCTTGACTGGACTGGATTACACCTGTGAGGCCGGCAAACATAAATTTCTGGCTAATCGCTGGCATTTGCATGGTT
Organism: Gymnothorax javanicus; assembly: GCA_029692085.1. Lineage (NCBI taxonomy): Eukaryota > Metazoa > Chordata > Actinopteri > Anguilliformes > Muraenidae > Gymnothorax > Gymnothorax javanicus. The sequence continues at coordinate 110,114,209 of CM056201.1, read as the reverse complement.
CAGTCGAAAGAAATGGCACTGGAATACAATCAGAACGTTTTCCCTCTACAGTTTGAGCTCAAAACAGGAGTTGAGTACCTGATAACCAACATCTAAAATGTTAATATACGTGCTGCTGTCTTTGTATAACCTGGGCACACGGCTCCATACCAGTTACCTGGAGTTGCATGCAACGAGGTTCAGTTTCTTGCGCAAACCTCTAGGTGCTATCGGTATTTAGAGCTGTGATCACTTCTTTGGTTACCTGATAACTGACTAAAAAGTAAAAATCCAGTCCAGTAAGTAGAATATTATTGGTTAGTGCTGCTGAGAGCTCATCATGAGCGGTGCCATGCAGACAGCTGGAGGTTCCCTCCCTCGTTGAGAGTAAACAGTTTTTGTGCAGCTGGAAATTGGAGGAGCTGAGGAAGTTCTCAGAGACGAGTGCTTGCCCTGCCTCCTCCAACACTTCTCTCTCTTTCGGTTGGCGTGTCGAGGAGGGTCATTAGCGTGAGAAACACATGCCGTTCCCCTGGCTGAGGGACACAGCCAATTAGGGAGGATGGAACAGGCCGTCAGATCTCCGAACTCGTCTCAGACGCAGAAAGCCATCGGAATTTCTCTCCAGCGCCTCGCGAACTGTCCTCCCGCATCTTACAGACGTCTTCTCCCTGCCAAACGCGGCCTCTTCCTCTCCGCTGACAGCACGTCAGGAGAGAACTTCATCCTCTCTGTGATATCGCAGAACCTCGGGGGCTGGATATGCAGAAGACTGCGTATACTGAGAACCAGCCCTGACTAGTTCAAATGCTGGTGCACACACTAACAGAGACATGCATGTCCACATGAACACACAATCCCAGGTGCAGGGGGCGAGCAAAATATCGAGAGCCCCTCTGAAACATGGGATTAAGTCTTTAAAACCATCTGAGCTGGTAATTCTTATTACTTTGAATGCTAATTAGCTGCATGTGTTTGCGTAAAAGAGGTCTTCCCTCCAGCAATTTGATCGGTTAACTTCCGAAGCAAGAGAAGGATACACACATACTGTAATATATTTAAAGCTGGTTAAAGTTAGAAAAGAAAGCTCATCAGTTGTCCTAAAAATTAATTAACTTATTGATGAGTTAATTCAAATTGAAGATATGTTTGTTTCAGTCACAATTACAGAAAACAAGAGGCTCCTCAGAGCCTGTACTCGGGCCCGGTCTAGGCCTGGGCCAATCGCAAAACCGCGCGCGCGCATGAGCAGGACAATCGCGACCCCGAAAAAAAATGAAGACCAGAGCTGAAACTTAGACTCGTGGCCTACCAGCCTGAGTAAGAATAGATTACTATATGTTCAACTTTTGGAAACTAACGAAATTGACTTCAGTGTCTAAAACGTGTCATAACAAGTGGAGTAAAAGAGAACAAATAAGTTCACCTAAATCAATGGGGTCATCTCATCAATAATATATATCATATTTACAAGAAATTTTAAACATTTAAATAAGTTAAAAATAAGTAAAAACAGGTTGTAAGAGGAAAGCCCTTTAGTCGTGGTAAGTCTTCAATTTTTTCTTAAAAATGTCTATTAAAAAAAAAGCAGCCTCTCTATTGATTTTAATTCTTTACTGTAGAATCAACAGTTGAAGGGAATCGGAGGACCATTTTGCTCTGATCAGGATACATTACAGTACTTACAGTTTATTATTTAATTGGGCGTTAGCCCATTCATTGCTTAAGAAACCAATAAAAGCATCTTAAAATCAATTCTAAAATCAGTAAATAATAATTAAGTAAGCAATCAAAGGGAAACCACTTAAATCCCAGGTTTCAATCCCTGGTTTAAATCCATATATTGAAATCTTTACGCTTGGACACTATCTACAAAGTCCCAACCTTTACAGTGCGTTAAAATTTGAATTAAAAAATAACATTTATGATGCGCCCCAGTGGCTTATCGGTCTATGCGCGCGTACCATAAAGGCTGTGTCCTTCCCGCAGCAACCTGGATTCGATTCCAGCTCAGGTCATTTGCTGCATGTCTTCCCCCATTCTTCTCCTCAACTTTCCTGTCTCTCTACACTGAATAACTGTCAAATAAAGGAAAAATTCCCAAAAAAATAATCTTTTAAAAAAAAAAAAAATAACATTTATTTCCATTTTCAATCTGTTGAATTATATTTGAACAGAGGAAATAGCATTTTAAGTTGCAACAAGTCAAAATGTGAAAAAAGTTTATGTGTAGATGAAAACGTTCTGAAATAACTTTTAAAAAAAAACAACAGTGCACACAAACACTCATACAAACAAAAAGATTTTCAAGAATTGATATACTCACACATTCAAGTTCATGCAGTCTTTACATATCTACTATATATTACTCATTAACACACGCATATACTCTGCACTATTCGACTGTGGAGGAGGTGAATCCTACCTACACTGTGTGGCCTGTGTCATAAATCATTAAATTTCAGCCGGCCTGCTTATCCAAAATGCTAATTTATTTTATTTATCTATTCCCACTTCTCCCACCTACAAAGTTCTGCAATCTTTTATCATCTTAAGTAGATTTACATCAAAAATCTTAATTTTTCTGTTTAGTTTTAATTGTAGCCTGAAGGACAGATGCAAGCAAACATCTGGGAACTCTGTGATCTTCATCTCTCTCTCGTATTACGCTGGCGCTTCTCAGACAGCAAAGGGCCTTTTTTCTTCTTCTACAATCCTGCTCTGAAATAATGTGCTGAGATTTGTTTCACTCGCGGCCGTGGGAAGTTTGTGTTCTGAGAGTATTGCAGCATCCCCTGGCAGGCTGATGGTGAAAAACCGTTTGTCTGAACATAAAGTGTCATTTTTGAAATAAACACACAAAAAAATCTTTTGTGTAATTTTGCTGTTGTTATTTGCTAAATGCGTGTCTGTCTGGGGAAGATATAAGGAATAATTTGAAATAAATTGCTAAATTATTTACAAGTACTGTAATATCTGACACAACTAAAATTAATGTCACCACATTGGCTACTTTTCCCAAAATGACTCGCTTTGTATTCAAACCTGTGAAAACTCAGAAATGCATTTCAGTTTTGTGGACATTTTTCCAGAACTTCCGTTAAAAGTGTTTTAACTGTTGAAGAGCCTGGTAGCTTTGCGGTGCTATTATAATAATGAGTAATAAGCAGTGGCGGGCGGTGGATGGAAAACATCCCTTGAAATGGGTGAGATTAGTGACCCGATTTCAATCATTGTTCTTGGTCAACATGTTAGTTTCCCTTATAATGAAATGTTTAGGTGAGTGAATAATAAATTCTATAAAATGCTTAATTCACATGCCTTAATAGGCGACTCTTCACGAAAAAACCACTGGATTTTTTGCGTTAAATTTTGTCACATCCTAAGCAAGTAGTCAAACCTGTGCGTAATGATTGTTTAATTGAAAAAGATTGAAATACGCCATTTTTTGCATTCAACTGGTGCGTTTGATTTATCGTCTTAATGAAGACAATTAGCTACACCTGAGAGGGGAGAGTTCAAGTGTCTTTTACCAGGGAAACTGATTGAAAACAGATCAAGACTGATAAGCAGTTTACAGACATGTTTATCGCCCTCCTTGTTCTCTGTCCACCGCCCGCCACTGGTAATAAGTATTGTGCATTGCTGGGTCTACAGTAGTTTTATATGCATAGTGTGTTGGGACCTGTTGTAACCACTGACTGTATATAGGATTGTATCAGAATATGGCAGACATGATGTGATTTACAGTGTAATGGTTAATCGGTCAACTCATAAAATATTTTTATTACAATGTTATGCATTTTTGCCCACTGTAATCTACATTATGCTGCACATACCATGCTAATGGTAGTGCAGTCATGTTTTGACCATGTTATTGTCGTTTTAGTTGTTTCTGGGCAATTGGTTTACAGGGACAATACAGCAAACACTGCCTTTATGGTGTCACTATGATCGCATAGCCAGTTAATAGTAAAAACGCGGTCAATTTTTAAATCTTTGTTGGGTGTCGCTATTTTGAACATCAGTTTTACCCGGCATGTCTGTGCTGCAATATCATTGACGCAATATCTCTGTGAATTTGATCACGCAGTGGGGGAATTAGTGGCTGCAAATGATGTACATATCATGGAGCTGAGCTATCTGTGGTTGCAATCAATTCCTTGGGACAAGAAGTTGAATTTAGGATTGCCTGGATGTTGGCTGGGCAGGTTGAACCAGCAGCCTGAGAGCATACAGCTTGAAATCTGTAAATAAAAACTTGACGAGGTATAAGAGTCACATTATTTTCAAGATGTTATGGATACAGTCCGTATGATGAAATTATGTGCTATGCATGTCCTGGTTAACTGTCAAATTAAACTATTAATAAATGTCATGGCAGAATAACCTTCATATTTGATATAGACTGCTGCACATTGTCACAAAAAAATAGTGATCTGCTTCCTACTCGAGTCAGTATCCCATAAAATACGCACCATGACGAGAGGGAGAAGTTCCAGGAGTGAAGAGAATTCAATTTTTGGCAGCAACATTTTCATTTTGTCGGATCATTTCCCGCAAAATTCCCAACTATTAAAATAAAGTTAAAACACCAGTGGAGGTGTATCACCATAAGATTCCAGAAGTTTTGTCCAAGTCATAATAAAAATACTATAAGCGCTCCACTGATCAGGCAACAGGGTCCAGGAACCTAGTTCATAATGCTGCAAGATTCACAATTAATAAACTTGACGGGAAACATAACGTTGGTACACCTCCAGAAACTCTGCACCTTGCACACTGGGAATTTTGTGGAGAAAAACGTCACTAATTACCCCCATGGTGAGGGAGGCAAATGCAACCAAATGACCAAAATAATGGTCGGCTATTAGCCTATTGCTGAAAGCTTATTGGTCGTGAACAATTTGACTGAGCCTCTTCATAATTATGAAACAATAAATTTTTAAGGGCCAGTCAATTATGCTGCCAATGTATGAATGAAATTAATGTAATCAAGCCATTGCCGTTTGTCCGAATGAACTGCCTCTTGTTAAACCCCTTTAGTAATTAGGTAATAAAACAGTGTCCAATTTAATTTTTGACAACATGATCCAGAAAATCAATTGCTTATTTTAACTCAAACCAATATAGTTCATTAAATATGGTGGTTACAACTCAAGATATCTTATTTGGACGATTAGAGGATTACTCTGCCAGGTGAATTGTGAGCTGGATTCGCACTGACTGTTATGTGCTAGAGGCTTGTGCCTTATACGAGAAGCATTCTTCTATGAGTGGTTTACTGCAAATTCTAGAGGACAGCTCTGAAACTGACTTTGGAAACATGCTAGGCACAAGTTACCCCATGCAAGGAGACGTTTTAGTGCTCTTCGGAGTTGAAAAACCTGGGACTGCCCTGACAGTCAATCCGTACCACTAACAAGCCAAATGCTGTCACTCCCTAGTGCTGCATATGCTTACGGTTAGGGTTAGGATTAAAATAGCTAAACTGAAAAATGCATGTTCTGAATAAAGTTAGAAACTGATGAGAGAGGAATGAAGGCAATAATCCTTGGACACCTTTAACGATAAATTTCCATAATTTGAGCAAACTGATTTTGCGCTGCACTGACAGACATACACTCAGATAAAAGAATACCCATCCTTTTCAGGTTTAATAATGATCCTCTGCACAATAGTGGCAATGAACTGACCTTAACATAACAAAGACTCATACATTTCAAAGAGAACAGTAGCCTTGGTAACTTTACTTGTATTTGCTGAAGTTGCTTGTTTTGCAAGATTGCGTTGGCATGAAGGCCCACACACAGTCAGATGTGGACTGTAATCAGCTTATGGGCACAGACTTTTATTGGGGGTGCACCAACCTTAGGCAATAATACAAAATGTCCATATTTCTAAACCAAAGTTATGCGTTGGTGGAGAACACAGACACAGGCAAATAACCCCGCATTTTTTTCAATGCTTGACTATGCAAAATAAACTATGACATAAAGGATACATTGATGAATAAAACATAAGCTCTAAGCTGTCATGCCACGCCCACAGCGCTCCGCATCACCAGAGTTCTGAGGAGCCGGCCTGCTCCTCCACTTATCATTCAACTACATGCAGCTGTGTATCAATTAGCCAATTATCCAATTTAGTCCTTAAAAGCTTAAGCTTCTCGCCATTCCAGTGCAAAGTCTCGTGAGCCCATTGAGTAGCGTTTCGCGTGTAACTGCTGAAATGCTCATATTTAGCAGGCTATTGTTAGTCTAGCTGTAACGTCTCGTCTAAAGGATGGGAAGTGGAGGACTAGACCCAGGCGCAGGATGTATAAATGATGATTTATTTAAGACTGCACGTCAGTACAACACGCAATGTTGCAGTAAAACAAGAAAAGGAACAGAGATTCCTACAATATACCAACAAGCCTAATATGAGACTTAACACAGTTGGTTAAAAACAAAGAGGAATCGAGGTTCCCTAAATATAATGGTACAAGCAGCGCACGAGTAGAATTAAATAGAAAACTTCGCGAAACATGCGGAAATAAACCTTAACAGACTACAAGTCTAACATGCATGAAGTTACCAGATTACAGAGAGAAAAAGGCTGCAAACTGATCAGCCTGAGAGTGAACACGGATGTGGAATGGTAATTGGAGGAGTGGATGGAATATGATGATTTGATGAGCTGGGCTGCTGCAGGGTCCTAGAAGACTGGCAAGCTGGAGGCTTGGAGGCGTGACCTTACACTAGCAATCTTTTGTACTTATTTGGGAATTACTGTTTTCCTGTATTGTTTTATGATTGTTTGTTTTTGAAGCCCCGCTTCAAAAGTAATAAGTACAATTGGTCTTCTTTGCATTCGAATCTAGCCACCGTCATTTTTATCTCAGTGCACACCGCATCGTGCAATGAAAACAAGCATTACAAGAGCCGTCATATATTGCTTTTTCAGTTTTTCTCTTTGCTCTAGTGCATTACATAGTCTTTTGTGCATGTAATCAACCAAGCCAAAAATCCACACCAAGGAAATAATTTTCACTGACAGAAAACACAGTTCCTGACCTGACTGAAAAGCCTCATTTGTAGTCCAGTCTTCTCTTCCTTAACACGTCTACATCACAATGTAACACATTTGCATAATGCTGGATGAGAAGCAAGTTTGGTACGACTTCGAACACAGCTACAGAGACTGGAGGCTTGATAAAGTTCTTCTTTTGTGTATTGCTGTGTCGAGAGGACGCTTCTCTTCAGTGCAAAAGCGAATTCCCTTCGTGTGGACTTCAAAAGGAACAATGGAAGAATCAGTGGTTAAATTATTTTTATCACTATCCTACAGCAACCATAACCTTTTGTAGTGTTCCCTTTATTTTATGGAGCTCTGCTCATTAGCCTGTGCAGCTGTTACTGGCTGCTATTTCATTACAAAAATATGTACCTCAGTATGGCTCAGAAGAAACAAATTGGAGGCTCTGGAGTGGCCAAGTCATAGTCCTGACTTGCCTCAATGCTATTTGCTTTGTCTTTGAATTTTTCTACATCTTTCTGATTGTTAAGTTTAATCGGCAACTAACCTCACTTTCAGCAAATAGGGTTCAATATTGTATTTGATTTTAATAGTCATAGATGATTTACCTCGACTTATGTAATCTCATACATATTGAAATGTATGTACTGTTCACAACACAGACAAATTAGCACAGCTTGGCCACAGAAATGCTAATCTTCAAGGAATTCAGCGGTATTTCTGACAAAATATGACTAAGGTGTCATGGTTCTGGATGTTTGTGCCTGTGTTTTGGACTTTTCTTTGTGGCTCTCGTCCCGGGACGATATCGAATTCCTGTTCAATCGGATTCTTTACCCAGCTGACTGATTGAGCTGGGGCGGCGCTTCCCCGGACTCTATATAAGCCGGGCGTTTGCCACGCCTCTTTGCTAGAGTGTTCTGTAATGGCCGGTAGAAGGAGGAGGCCAACTGCAGCGACAAGAGGGAAAGAGTCAGCACAGACTCATAACAAACACAGAGAATAATACAAACCACCGGGAAGAGCTCGCGCTTCCAAAGGACGTATAATAGTCCGAAACACGGAAGAACAGCGAGATAGGAAAAAGGGAGAAGAAACTCCAAAAATAACGAGAAGATAGAAAGTCAAACAAATCCTGACTACAGATATCTTCGGCTATAGTGCATGGCTACAAACAGACACTCTAGCAAAGAGGCGTGGTGAACATCCGGCTTATATAGAATCTGGGGAAGCGCCGCCCCAGTTCAATCAGCCGGCTGGGTAAAGAATTCGATTGAACAGGAATTCGATATCGTCCCGGGACGAGAGCCACAAAGAAAAGTCCAAAACACACGCACAAACATCCAGAACCATGACATAAGGAGATTCAGTAACCCCACCTTAAAGCACTCAGTTGAGGAAATAAATAGCCTGATGAAATTATGGGATTGCCATTGCAGCTAGAACAAACACCAGAATACACTGGGGCCATCTTGAACTCAAATTGAGGTCCAACAATGTAAAGGACTGAGTTTGAGTACTGATTACTGTTCTTGCGAGCTGTAGGATGTGTATAACAGTGGGGTACAGTTCAAGGGTCTGTACATTAAAAACTGTATGATAACACTGAATGCTGATCAGCTATATGCTGAACCTTATGCCTGGGTTTTAACTTCACATACAATGTCAATAAATAAATTATAAAAAAATACAATGAAGTAGTAAAATAAAATGAAGTACAAATGGTCCAGCTGTATTGAAATGCTTAACACAAGCTCATGTGAAAAATATGTGCATTAGAGGCACTGGATAAGGGAGGTCACCTCACAGATATATTATTCCGAACACAGAGAGGTTCCAGGACCTCCTGGCTTGTGGCATAGAGGTGACCTCGCCCAGCCAAGGACTACAGTCCACCACCAGCAAGATGGATTTTCCTGGCTGGAGAGCCATGATTATCTCTCCTGCACAGGAGTCGGAAGAAAGAGAAAGCAAAAGTTTTTGGGGCAGTGAAAAATGAGAGTATGAGATGCTATTTCCCCTTTAATTCAAGAGGGGTGGCCCGGCACCAGCCGCGATAAGGCACCGCGCCATCAACACAGGGAATCATATTTGACTTGCCTCTGAGGAGGCGTATAGAGTTTTTTGCTGGTTTTGTAAAGGTAAGCTGGGAAAAGAAAAGGCGGTGATGAAGGAACTGGTCCTACAGAAGACAGCCGAGTAATGAATTGTCAGCGAAGTGATTTATGCATAAAGATGGTCTTCATTCTGCTCCAGAACACAGGAGCGACACCACTTTCCCCCGTCCCACCCCACACAGCTCATGTCTCAGTGCTGACTTCATTAGTTCAGCCTGTTCTCCACGGACCTGCTTTCACCTGCAACATCTACAATCTTCTTGATTCCCTCCCCCCTCACTCCCCCTCCATCCCCAATCTGTCAGAGCTCATATGTGACTTTATTCCTTCTCCATAAACTTCATCCACTTTTTCTCAAAAACTTCTCTCGCTCTCGCTCAACTCCATGTCATATTTTCAGAACTAGTAGGTGGACGGGGTTATAAATGAAATTATAACTCTGTTGCACTAACTTTAGATTCCATTAATTTTGAACCACTCAAGTCCCAGAGCTAAGTAACAGTTATCCGCTTGCTCATGGAATGTGCACAAGCCACTGTATCCCAACGTCAAAGGCGACTGAGGAGTGGAGAAGAGTTAAGGTCACTTTGGCCTGTTTTTTCCTGAGGATAAGCAGTAGCCCATGGTTTCTCTTGACTAATTTCTGTTGAATGAATATAGACATGAGCTGACTTGGTTATGTCAGGTGAGGCAGAATCCTCATCTTTTATCACATGATTTCTCAACCTTACCTCATATACTTTGCTTGATTAACGATTAAACAAGTGATTAAGTAATTTTTTTAAGACTAAAGGACAGAATGACCAACCAAAGTACATTTCCACAGCATACCTGCTCATCATATCATAACATGAAATGCTAAAAAAAAAAGACCTTTAAGGTGATGTTTTCTACTTTGAAACTCACTTTTTTTCTGTGATTTAAAAAATCATATTGAATTTTTTAGTCATTTTTCATAATCCGATGAACAAAAGGTTACGACGATTCATGGAATTATCAAAAAAGTGGATATTTTTTTCCAAATTAATTATGCAGATTTCCATCATTTCCAATCTCGCATTGAAGCTGAATGTCATTAAACCTCTCCGTCATTATCACACCTTTATCATGAAAGGCTGCATACTGGACTTGAATATTTTGAGAATAATTTGCTTGATTGTTAATCAGGCATCATGCATGGGAGCAGGTTGAGAGTAATCCTGTGATAAAAGGTGAAGTCACTGCCGGCTCTGACGACACATCTCTGCTCAACCCAGGATTTAAACTAAACTGAAAATAACCTGTATGCTGTAGGCTTCACCTGGTGCTGCGGGTACATGCAGGAGCCCCAGAAGATCCAGTCGTGCCAAGAAACAGCAAATAATACTGGTCTCAGATCCGCCATTTTCATGCACAAAGCTGTGGCATTTTATACTCTTTGTTCAGTCGTCTGTAGAGCAGTGATCTGCTTTGAGTCAAAGGGACGGCGCTCAAATGTCCATCTCACAGAATTTACATGTTCTGTTCTGGTTGTTTTCCTTTGTTCTGAGTTCTTGAGCGGCTGTGAATGGCGTCATGTTTGCATCTACTCTCTGATTACAGTCCAGTAGAAACAGAGGGTCTCTGGTCTTCAGCTGAGATTCAATATTTACCCTCTCCAGTCAGTAAACTGGCTGAGGAGCCGCTGAGCTGCTTCCAAAATCCTAAAAATATAATAAAAATAAAATCATTAATACCCGTCTCCCGATGCCACAATCCCTGCTATTCCTCCCATGGAATCAATTAAGCAAACCCCGACTCGCCTGCTGGATGTCCCATCTGCCTGGGAGCCCTGGGACTCAATAAGTGTGTCCCTTCAGGCATTTAACGAGCTGTCAGCGGTGACGCCTCGCTCATCGCTACAGTCATCCCAGCCTGGGCACTGCACCCTCTCCTCTCTCCACGCAGGGCTGAGAGAATCCCTGCTCAAATGAGAGGAACCCACAGAGGAAAAGAGAGGGATGTATTCTTAGCTCTGAGTGTGTGCTTTGGCAATATTCATTAATTTATTTCATGCCAATCAGTGTTCAAAGCACCGCAACATATAGAGTTAAGCCAAAGATAGAGTCCAAGCTGCTGCCATCAACCACCATATTTCTTGTCCCCAGCCACCAAAATTACCAACCTCAGGACAAGGACACTGATATGAAATCAATTAGGGTCAATCTGTTTTCTCAACTCCCAAAAATGTGGCAAGTTGGAAAAAAATGACAATAATCAGAATTTGCCATTGAGTTTCATCCTAGATAGATCCATCCCTGTTAGACGTGACTCATAGGTCCCATAGCCGAGATTATGAACTCTTCGACAGGTCTGATTCAATGTTGTACCAATTGTCAGGTACGCAGCTTCCAACAAAAAATTTCCCCAAAAAATACTTATGACCTACAGTACACACACATCTATCTGAGATGCATCTTGGAAGAAAACTCGGCATAAAATACCCAAACATCTCCCTGGGATGCATCTATCGAGGATGAAATAATTGATGAAGGTTGTCTCTGAAAGCCATAGAGTGCAAATGATGAAAGGAAGTGCAAAAACCATTTCTCGGGGCAGATCGAGACTGGGCTGCTCTTTACAAACAATGGTGCAGTGGCTGCAACATCTGAGAAACAGCTGTTGATTTGGAATATTTACATACTGTTGTATAAAGTTCAAAGAAAAATGTGCGTGACCACTTTATGGCTGAAAAAACGTTCAAGTTAACAGAAAGGTTAGAAATGCTCAAATAACAGCTATTTAATGAATTCTGGACCACTCCCAAAGTAGAGGATAGTGTTGGATGGGATTGCGGATAGGAGATCGGGCGGATAAGAGATCGGTGCGGGTGTGGTGTCGGACAATCACAAGTCTGTGATTGTGCGAACGTTGGGCGGCCCCCGGGTGGCGAGACTCAGGGTGGGGCTCGCATCTCTTGTCGGAGTCCGTGTGACTCCCAAGCCCCCTGGGGTCCCAGATGGCGGCTGTTTCTTGCTTCCTTCTTGGAGAGGGGAAGGGTGGGAGGGACGTAGAAACGAGACGAGCGGGGATTGTGGGAATGTAGGAGGTATATATAGGCGTGCGGACGAATAGGAAGGCGCATTGGGAGTGGCCCTGTTCATTAACCTACGTTATCGGGAACTCCCTTTATCATAGTGGCGCACAGGAGCGCAACTCTGAACACACAATGCGTTTAACCATAGACTACAAGACTACAGCTGTGGAACAGCAGGCGAGCTTTTACTCTTTTCACCTGAGAGCAGGACGATGTTTTGACATTGGGCTGGTGATCACCGATACTGGGTGAGGGAAGACGCAGAGTGATTATTTGATCAAAGAGATGTCATTTCTGGAAGCAATATCAGAATGTGGTGGAAAAGGCAAAAAACTCCACTGTAATTTTCCAGGGCAAACAGAGAGCATTATCTTCATGAACAATGCAGATAGGACATCATGTTGTACCCGTCCGCCAACATAATCCAGCGGAGTTTGTCGCACTTTGCACAACAATGGCACTGCTTAGATTTGGTAGGTATCTACGGCAATGTCCCACTGTCAGTATTTTAGCACATTATCCATTTAAACAGTTGCATTTCCCAGAGCAAATTCAGTTTAAGTATCTTCCACAAAGGGACCATCTTATTCCAGCCCTGGGCACTGAAGGAGCCCCACAGAGGGCTGATGATCTGGGTACCAGGACTTATCAGGAAAAGGAAGCCCAGAATTCTGCAGCAGCTCCTGAGAACATTTGGGAAACTGCACTTGTGCTGTAGTCATGGCCAAAATGCTGCTGGCTGGGAAGGTGTGTGGAGAATTGCTTGTGTACTTGAGAGATTTACACTGGATCAGTCCATTCACAGGAGAATCATGAATAAATGCTAATCTGTTATAACAGGTGACCCCTGAAAACCTGGAGGATACAGGTTGATTTGATGTCCTATATAAGATGAGGCGACCTCTCTAATGTGCCGTCCATCTGGTACAGGTGACTTCGGTAGGAGGCTGTTCTCCACCAAGCCCTTGATGAAAAAGAAAAGATGATTAGAAGCAAAGTGATATCGGTCTCCTTCATGAGCTGACATAAGGAGAGTGATTTCATTCCACCTCCGCAGGTGTCACAAACAATGAGACACGCAGTCTTTCAAGCTCAATGATTAAATCCAGCCTTCTGAAATGTCAGCGCTGATGTGCCAGCGCCTCCAATATAGTGCGTTAATTACATGCCGGTAATTTATTCGTCTCAGAATGATAACTGCTCGCCTTGACATCATTCAACAAAGTGTGAGGCATTAACCTCTGTTTAACTAATTAGGCCAACAAAGAGAAAGTTTACATGAGCCTGGTGCAGTATGTTTTGTTGAGAGCCCATGCAGTAGGGTAAATCAGCTCTTACAGAGTGCATATGATCCCTGTTGCTAAAGGGTTTTACAGGAAAACGGAGACAAAAATAGAAAATGGCAACAAAACCATATTTAAAAAATGTTTAAAAAATAGTTCAGCGCTGGACATAAAAACGGCTGCAGCAAAAAAAATTTGTGAAAGTGAAATTAAACAGATTAGCTTTGCCATTTTAAACCGGGCCAAAATCTCTAATCTGCTGAAGCTGGTGTGTCAGGAGGTCCACAGTATCGACTCTTTACCTTCGGAGCACAGAGAAGGACCATTACTGTTGACACCGTAAACATGAATGACATTTTTAAAGTCGATATTTTAAATATCTCTCTATCGTAAATTGGGAAGTTTGCACAGTTAGACAATGCCATGCACAATTTGCTCTGTATTAACATAATATTTGGCCACTTCTCTCCAACCCCACCACCCCGCCACCCACCCCAGCCCAAATAAGCATGTAATACAGAGCTTAAAACTTCAAGGAAGAACTTTCTGGCGCTTTCTGGGAAGCGCCACCCTTCACACCCCACTTACTCGACTCATTAGGTCTGAAGTTAATCCCAACTCTTCTTCTCTGAAAAGACATCATGCATTAAAACTGCTCATTCTTTAATCGCCACGGATCAGCTGAGGTCTGTGTGAGCAGAAGGGCCTGTGTAAAATATTATGCTGACCTCTCTGTTCCTTTCTCAGTGGCTGCTCTGCTCTCTGAGAACCTGTTTCAAATCGCTGTAAAAAATACAAATTAGGCTGCGTGACCATATTGTGCTTTTATATTCACTGAGAAACTAAGAACTGGCCACTTAGTTTTGTCGTGATGCCACTCAATTCAGTTATTCCTGTCAGATTCCCTCTCATTAGCTTAAGTGCATCCTAATCAATACAGGCTCAGGTTATCTGCAGGTTTTATTTTATGTGTAAACGGATTGCTTGGATGATAAAATTCAGTGTATAAAATAAACAAACAGTGAAGGGACCAAATGTACATCCCAAAATCGTTCACTTACGACTTAATTTAGACTGAATATTTTGATGTGCATCTGATATCGCCACTAATGCACCCAAGCTGGATGGGAAGGATGCATCATCAATCTCTTCTGGTATAAAATGTAAATATTGCCCATTTACTCAGCTGATGGGTTTTATCCTGATTAATATCTCACAAACTGTGAGAAAAGGCACTGGCTTTTAGTTATATCGATATATAAACTTGAGGAATACAGTATACAATTTTGCATACGCAACATCTTACATTTCGCTGTCATTTTTGGATATTAATTTTAATTAATTTTTTTTTAGACGAAGCTCTACTGAGAGTTCAGTCAGGAGGAATTTCCTCGCCCGTGCTTCAGCCTGTAGTTTATTTCTGATTCAATCTGCTCTCGCTCCTCTCCCAAACGCTCTCATAATTCCAGCTGTGATCATGTGGGGCTGTCAGCTGAGTCATCAGCTATCCAATCAGCTGATCACATCTGCCCAATACCACAGCGACACACCTACACCGTTAGCCTATCATCTCACTGCTGTCTTTTCAAATATGATTCTCTCTCTGCTTTTAATACGTTCATGCTGCTGTAATGCACACCCTCCACCTCCCCATCACTGCCCAGTCTTCACAGAGTCTTCAGCTCCATCATTCATCATCCTCATCAGCCAATCAGACAGCAGAGTCATCAGCCACCACCAATATCTGGACTCCATGGGGGGATTTATCCTGAGGAAAACACTGGGTGTGGATGATAGCTACATCCTTTGGTTCAGCTGGGGTGTTCTGGGCTAGAAGAGCCTTCTCGCCGTCTTCATCCAGTCCCTATGAAGAAGAACAGTCCCGGGTTTCAGTGGGAATCACCTGGGAGATGTTCAGATATGTTGACCTCAGTGATGGAGAAAATCATGACGATTGAAGAGGTAACCAATTCGTGGGCCAGCGATGTAGATCCAGCTAGTGACTTGTCACCAGTCAAAAGCCGATGCCTTCTGTCCAGCTACACGGATTAATGAATACTCTGATGCCAACCAGGATTCTGACATTGACATTGCATTTGTCCTCTGGGCCAAATACAACAGATTCCCATGAATCCCTGGCACTAAAGGAGCTGTCATTCCCTGGCTTCTCTGGACCAGTGAAGAGGCTTTTCTGCCGCGGAGGCATTAAAATCAAACCCCAACAAGCTTATTTGGGTCACAGAGTGTTGCAGTCTCTCATGTTTCTAAAGTGTGGCCAAACTCTAATTTAAACTCATTACCCAGTTGGGCGTGTTTGTTGCAAAGAATACTTTCTGGCAGCAAAGTAACAATACCAAGGTTAGAGCCATGCAGACTGAACACTTTTGCCAAGGATGATATTCAAAAAATATAATTTTCCAGTGAATTTAATTACTTTGATGATGACAGCGCTTCTTGATTGGTATTTCATAAGACATAATTATGTCAACTTATTTCCCATGAAAGCCAACAAGCTTTACATTCTAAATATTTTTTTTTCTCCAAAATAACCACTATAGACTCATGCCTCTTTTGATGAACAGCATACTTGTGCTTACAGATCATGCAGCGACAGAATCAACAAACAGGGTATAATGTTCTGTGTAATTTCCCAATTAATGGCTGTTGTGACAATTTCGGGAAGTCATACTTTAGCAGCAAGGTGTTAAAAAAGGGACTAAAAACTTTTTTCTGGTCATCAGAGGGGAATTTCAGTTTTTTGGAATGTGGCCCCTTTTCCATGGTTGTCAATGATCAAATATTTATCAATAAATTGAATGATGGTCCAGTATTCAGAACAGAGGTGCAGCTGCAAATAACTCAGACTGTTGGCAATGTGCTTAGAACAACATTCATGAAGTAAATAAAACTCACATATTTGAAGAAAGGAAACTCTTCAAGCAGTCACTGGTGTGAATTTCCAGCACAAAGCACATTAAAGTCATATTAGGTTTTATTTAACATTTTTGTCAAAACATTGAATCCCTCTGTATTCAATTACTCTGTACTCTGTATTTTAAAGAGGTTTTCTCCAGCATAGGGCAGTCAGTTCTTGCCATTATTAACAGCAGTCTGTCATCTGGTGTTGTTCCTGCAAATTTTTAACATGCAGTAGTGCAACCCCTGATCAAGACACCTGGCCTTGATCACAATGTGTTGGTTAACTTTAGGCCCATCTCCAAGCTACCCTTGCCATCTAAAATTTTGGAAAAAATTGTTTATAGTCAACTGAAATCTTTTCTGGACAAGCATGATATCCTGGAGGTTTTTCAGTCTGGTTTCAAAACACTGCATAGCACAGAGTCAGCATTGTTAAGGGTTTTCGATGATATCCTCCTGGCTAACGATTCTGGTGATTATGTGATTCTAGTTCTGTTGGACCTAACCGCTGCCTTTGACACAGTGGACCACAACATTTTACTATCCTGATTACAGCACCTTGTGTGCATTTGTGGTACTGCTCTTCAGTGGTTTAGGTTCTATCTGACAGATAGAACGATGAGTGTAAGCCTTTCTGGCTCTGAATCCTCCTCCGCTCCTCTGTTGTATGGGGTTCCGCAGGGCTCAATTTTGGGGCCCCTGCTTTTTTCCTGTTATTTACTTCCCTTGGGCTCCATTTTGAGAAAACATGGCATCTCTTTCCACTTTTATGGAGATGACAGTCAGATTTATGTACTGCTAAAAAAAAAAAATACCTCCTCCCTCAAGTCACCTCTGTTATGTCTCGATGACATCAAAGCCTGGATGGCCCTAAACTTTTTAAACTTTAATGAAAAGAAAAGAGAAGTGATGTTGTTTATCCAAATGGCTCCTGTATGTCCCCCCCTGTTGACTTGGGCCCCTTGGCACCATATTTTAAATCAACCGCTACAAATCTGGGTTTTAAGATGGGCAGTGATTTTAAACTTGATCACCAAATTAGTGCAATAGTCAAGTTTAGCTTTTTTCACTTAAGGCAGGTGGCAAAAAAAAAAAAAAACATCCTCTCACAGCAGCACCTTGACACAGTGATCCATGCCTTCATCACATCGCGGCTGGATTACTGTAATGCATTTTATTTCGGAGTCAGCCAGTCTTCCCTCTCACGTCTCCAGATGGTTCAAAATGCTGCTGCTCGTCTTTTAACTGGAACACGTAAGAGGGAACACATTACCGCCATTCTGGCCTCCGTCCACTGGCTGCCTGTGCATTTTAGAGTTAATTTAAAAATGCTTTTATTTGTTTTTAAATCCTTGAATGGTCTTGCCCCGCTTTACCTTTCTGAGCTTTTTCTCACTTACACACCTGCTCGGTGCCTCAGGTCAGCTAATCAGCTGCTTCTAGAGGTACCGCATCTAAGCTGAAGCTCAGAGGGGACAGAGCCGTCTCTGTAGCTGCTCCAAAACTATGGAACAAGCTCCCATTGCATATTAGACAGGCCCCTTCGCTGTCCATTTTTAAAACTCATCTTAAAACGCACTTTTTACTCTTTGGCTTTTAACCAAGTATGAGACTCTGCTCTTTGTTTTGCTGTTTTTATTGTTTTATTAATTTAATTGTTCTTTATTCCTTTTATTTGTTTGTTTGGGTTTTATGTTTTAATCTTTGTTTTACAGCACTTTGGTCAAGCCTGGCTGTTTTTAAATGTGCTATATAAATAAAATTGATTTGATTTGATTTGATTTGATTTGTATTCCCATGGATTCATCCATACTGTAGACCAGATGTTGAACTTTTTTGGAACTCCGTAGTTTTACACTGACTGTTACCCGTTTGCTGAGTGAAACTGTGATGGCCGGTGGAATACGGAGGCCAAGCGCAATGACCAGAGAGAAAGAGAGTAGCACGGACACAGTACAAACACAGAGAATAATATAGACCAAACGAAAGTACTCGCGCTTCCAAAGGACGTATAATAGTCCGAACTACGGAAGCAAAGCGAGATAGAAAAGGGAGAAGAAACTCCAACAATCAGAAGATAGAAAGTCACACAAAACCTGACTACAGATATCTTCGGCTATAGTGCGAAGCTAAAAACAGACACTCTAGCGAAGGAGAAGCACCGGACTTCCTGCTTATAAAGATTCTGGGAAAGCGCCGCCCCAGCTCAATCAACCAGCTGGGTAAAGAATTCGATAGCCCAGGAATTCGATATCGTCCCTGGGCGAGATCCGCAAAGAAAAGTCCAAACCACACACACACCTCACAAACCATGACAGGACCCCACCCTCCAAGAAACAGCCCCAGAAGTTCCCAGAGAGCCCCGCGCACGGAATTCCGAGATAAGGGTAGGATCCAGGATACCCCGAGAAGGGACCCAGCACCGCTGCTCAGGACCATAACCCTCCCAGTCGACTAAAAACTGAGTTCCACGACCTACACGCCTCTCGGCTAAAATATGATGTACGGTGTAAACCGGCCCCCCCTCAATCATCCGCGGCGGCAGCAGGGGTTTGTCGACCGGAGCCAGGATGCAAGTGCTAACCGGTTTGAGCCTGGAGACATGAAAAGAGGGGTGGATCCGTAAGGATCTAGGGAGCTTCAACCAGACTGTGACAGGATTGATCCTTCGCACAATCTTAAAAGGACCAATAAAGCGGGGAGCCAATTTCCATGACTCCACTCTCAAGGGCAGGTCCCGCGTGGAAAGCCAGACCTTTTGGCCAACCCGAAAAGATGGGGCTGAATGGCGCCTTCTATCTGCGGCGGTCTTTTGTTTCCATCCAGAGAGCAACAAAGAGGAACGGACCCTGGCTCCAAACTGACCGACAACGCCGAACAAAGTGATTGACCAAAGGAACGTCTGAATCCCGGTTAGTCTCAGGAAACAGCGGAGGCTGATAACCCAACTGAGCCTCAAATAGGGAAAGGCCTGTGGACGAGTTACCCAGTGAATTGTGGGAATATTCGGCCCATGCTTAAAATCGACTCCAAGAAGATGGGTTGTCAGCCGCTAAACATCGAAGAGTATTCTCCAAGGACTGATTGGTTTGCTCTGTCTGCCCGTTAGTCTCTGGGTGGAAACCAGAGGAAAGGCTCACGGTGGCCCCCAACTGGTTGCAAAATGCACGCCAGAATTTGGCTATAAATTGAGGGCCTCGGTCAGAAACCACATCTTGAGGGAGGCTATGCAGCCAGAAAACATGGTCCACAACAAGAAGGGCCGTCTCCTGCGCTGAAGGCAGCTTGGGCAGCGCGATAACATGGGCGGCCTTAGAAAAACGGTCAACCACAACCAGGATGACCGTGTTGCCTTCAGAAACAGGCAGCCCCGTAAAAAAATCAACAGCGATATGGCTCTATGGGCGCTTAGGGATGGGCAACGGCCACAGCAGACCGGGGGGGGAGGTGGGAAGTCTTGTTCCTAGTGCAAATACAGCACGCCGCTACAAACTCCCGGATGTCCTCAATCACGCTGGGCCACCAAAAACGTTGGGCCAAGAACTGCTTGGTCCGATGTACTCCCGGGTGACCCACCAGACGGGAAGAGTGCCCCCACTGGAGAATTTGGGACCACACTGCCAAAGGAACAAACAAACAGCCAGGCAGCTCCCCACCAGGACCGGGATCATCTCTCAACGCCTCCCGCACAACAGACTCAACGTCCCACTGAATGGGAGCCACAGTCTGAGCTGCCGGGATAACTGGCTCAGGAATGGGGTCGCGACCGGAGCGGTCGTGAATCCTCGACAAAGCGTCGGGCTTGATGTTTTTAGACCCCGGGCGATAGGTTAACGTAAAGTTAAAGCGGTTGAAAAACAACAACCACCGCGCCTGCCGAGAATTACGTCATTTAGTCTGTTGGATGTATTGGAGATTTTCATGATCCGTCCAAACCACAAACGGATGTTCAGCTCCCTCTAAGCAATGGCGCCACTCTTCTCACACCAACTTGACAGCCAACAACTCCCGGTCACCAATGCTGTAATTCCGTTTGGCCGCCAACAACAACCGGGAGAAGTAGGTGCATGGGTGCAACTTATTGTCCCAAAGGGGGCGCTAGGACAAAATGGCACCCACCCCGACTTCCGACACATCCACCTCCACAACAAATGGGAAGGAGGGGTCGGGCAAAACGAGAATGGGCTCCAAGCTAAATCGTTTCTTTAACTCCTGAAAAACAGCCTCAGCTGCTGGAGACCAAGCAAACGACGAGAAGGTATTCTTCTTAGTAAGCGTGATAATGGGGGCAGCTACAGTGCTAAAATTACAGATAAACTTCTATAAGAATTAGTAAACCCCAAAAACCATTGCACCTCTTTAACGTTTTGAGGGGCAGGCCAATCGCTGACCGCTGCCACTTTGTCAGGATCCATGGGGACCGACCCTTCCGAAACAATGAAGCCATGAAACGAAACTGTCTTGACATGAAAAACGCATTTCTCAGCCTTGACAAAAAGCTTGGCTTTGAGAAGGGCCTCAAGCACTTGTCTGACGTGTTGTTTATGCTCTAAGAGGGTTGAAGAGAAAATCAGAATATCGTCAAGGTAGAAAAAGACGAATCTCTCCAACATCTCTCGGAGGACGTCATTAACGAGTGCCTGGAACACAGAGGGGGCGTTAACCAATCCAAAGGGCATGACCAAATATTTGTAGCTTAGTAAAAACGACGCCTCCTGCAGCCGTTCAAACGCAGAGTTCATCAACGGAAGTGGGCATCGGTTTTTAATAGTGATATTATTCAAGCCCCTGTAATCAATACAGGGTCTCAGGCCACCATCTTTTTTGCCCAAAAAAAAAAACCCCGCTCCGGCAGGAGATGTGGAGGGCCGAATAAATCCATTAGCCAGAGCCTCCTGAATATATTCTCGCATGGCCCTTCGCTCAGGCCCTGACAGCGAGTACAATGAAACCCTGGGGGGAGTGGTACCCGGGTGGAGATTGATCTCGCAATCGAACGTGCGACGAGGAGGTAAAGTTGAGGCCCGTTGTTTGCTAAAAACCTCCGCAAGATCAGCATAATCATCAGGAACATTAGGAGGCAAACAAAAGTTCAGAGCAGCCCCCAAATTCTCACCCTGTTCGGAACCTGCCCTCTCTATGTCAGATTCCGAGTCAGAGAAATCCTCCAAATAGCAATCCTCCTCTGGCTGCCGTCAGTCAAATTGAGGATCCCACTCCAACCCCTCCTCCGCCCCTTTCTGTAGATTAGGAGGGTTGTGTGAGACCAACTCCTCAGAATCACTCCAGGCATCAGCCTCCCCATAGGTTGATGCCCGGGATGACACACCAAACTCTCCTACAGTGGGACCTACAGTCAGTGCCCTACTGGACGATTGGGTTATCCTGACTTCCCCAAATTATGAGGCCTATGTTCCCGTAGCCAAGAGAGTCTTAAAAGGACAGGGAAAACAGGAGAACTGATAATAAAAAACCGGACCTCCTCAGAATGGCCACCAAAAGAGATAATAATAATAATACATTTTATTTAAAAGGCGCCTTTCAAAGCACTCAAGAACACCGAACATGACACAATATTAAGAACAAACAGTAATAAAAGGAAAACACGAAAGAAAATACAAACAATGATAAATTAAAATAACATCAATAGAAATAACAACCAAAATGATAAAGAAAACAATGATCCATAATATACTACCAATTAAACGGAGTAGGCAAGTCTAATAAGGTGGGTTTTGAGCCGAGATTTGAATAAAGATGAACATAGTCAATGATTCAGAAACTTTGGTTATAAATCCAGTTCCCAGCGGGCGACCATCCAAAGATCTAACAGAGCGTTAATGTAAAAGAGGGCGGATAGGAATTGAATGTCTCCTAGCCCACTCTGCATCCATAAAACAATCCACGGCGCTTCGATAAATATTCTCTGTCTCCCCACAGTCAATTCTACAGGGATTAAAGTACGGAAGGGAAATTGAGTCTGATCCTCTAGCACCCCCCATACCACTAGAGGGACTTCCCGTTTCCCTGAAGCTCAGGGCAGTGTGGACGGATATGTCCCGGTTTGTTACAATTATAGCAGATTATACGTCTGCGAACGGGCTTATGAGCCCGGTTCTCATATGAGCCATCAACCAGCATAGGCTCACCAGGAGTGAAATTTTCAGTGGGTGGAATGGGAGCTGTATGCATGCTGCTAGTAGCATTAGCCCCGTTGCCAGCAAGAGTCAATACAGTACATTTCTCCCTGTTACGTTCGCGGATACGATTATCAATTCGCACCGCCGTGCGAACCAACGAATCTAGAGACAAACAAGGCTCCAATGCAGCCAGAGCGTCCTTAACCTCCTCAGCCAAAGCGTGAACGAACACTGTCATAAGAGGCGCTTCTGGCCAGCCTGTCTCTGTCCCCAAGGAGCGAATGTGATTGAAAATGCACCGACACTCTCAGAGCCCTGCGTTAGATGCATTAAACGTGTAGCCGCGCCCTGGCCACAAACCTCCTGATCAAACACCGATACCATTTCTCTAACGAGAGTCTCCACAGTATTCACTATCGGTGAATTAGATTGAAAAAGTGGGCCGACCCAAGTGAGCGCTGTGTCGGTTAACAGGGATAAAATAAATAAACCCAAGACTCTTTATTCACGAACCGTGAAGGCTGCGCTTTAAAAAATATCTCACATTGGGCAATGAAATCTTTACATCTTACTGCCTCGCCTCCATATCTTGGGGGTAACTGAAGCTTTGGCTTTCGGGGAAGATGTACGGACTGTGCTTGTCCAACATTTTGTGTGATTTGCGTGGACAAGGCTCTAATACTCTCAGTGAGATTTAACAGAACGTTCTCCTGTATCTCCATGGCATTCGCCTGAAGGCGGACTCTTTCCGCCAACTCTGCCTGTTGTTCGTTCAGGCTAGAAAGACCCTTGCCATAACCAGGGAGAACAGCTTGTTGGTTAGCCACAACTTTCTCTAACACAGCCGTTGCTGACGACTCCATGTTGGCTAGAATGTTCTGTAATGGCCGGTGCAATACAGAGGCCAAGCGCAACGACCAGAGAGAAAGAGAGTAGCACGGACACAGTACAAACACAGAGAATAATATAGACCAAACGAAAGTACTCAAGGCTTCCAAAGGACGTATAATAGTCCGAACTACGGAAGCAAAGCGAGATAGAAAAGGGAGAAGAAACTCCAACAATCAGAAGATAGAAAGTCACACAAAACCTGACTACAGATATCTTCGGCTATAGTGTGAAGCTAAAAACAGACACTCTAGCGAAGGAGGCGTGCCGGACTTCCTGCTTATAAAGATTCTGGGAAAGCGCCGCCCCAGCTCAATCAACCAGCTGGGTAACGAATTCGATAGCCCAGGAATTTGGTATCGTCTCTGGACGAGAGCCGCAAAGAAAAATCCAAACAACACGCACACCTCACAAACCATGACAGAAACACACCTGGAAAAACTACAAAACTCTCCATTCTGCTCACAGGTTCGGTTCAAGAGCTGAAATGGAAGTTTCCAAGCTCGAGAGTGAAGTGAACCAAAAATTTGTCCAAAAAAATTAAAACAGTTTATCAAAAGAATCTCCTCAATAACTGTTAAATTACAAGAAGGCAACAGCAACAGCTCAATGAGTTTCCCATCTTCAAAATTTTTTTATGAGTTTTATGAGCTTTTTTACTTTTATCTATGCACCTCATTCATCTCACTGGTAGTAGTTTGAGAAAGTTTCATTTGCTACTCATTTTTGTTTGATCTTCAAGCCAAGGTCAAAGGTCAAATCCAAGGTCACAAACTGGTGTGCAGTACGAGACTTCACGTCAGTTCCTAATACGAACTTAAGCTCCAAATGCAAAAACAAGCAAGATACAGGCAATTTTTCTGTTTGACCTTCAAGCCAAGATCAAAGGTCAAACCCAAGGTCAAAGTTTAACGGTGAAATCCAAGGTCACAAACTGATGAGCAATGTATGACCTCCTGGCAGTTATAAAACAAGCCCCAAATGTGACATTAAGTGAGATATGGGCCACATTGTATGGGTTATTGCCATTTAGACCATTATTTAAATATCTTATTTCATATTTTCATCATCCAGTTTGGACCGAAATCAATAGGTGTCTGGACCTCACCACTAATAATGCCAATGCAAAATATGTATAATTAATCAAAGATGGTGACCTAAAGTTATATTGCAAGACACTTTCACAGACATTGTTGTGTTGGTGGCAGCAGATGGATGACCGCAGTGATGGAATGAACGTAAAACCTCAGAATCCCTGACTTTGTCTGTGGACACAGTTATGCACATCTGAATATGTCTTCCTTAAATCATGGCCCCTTTCAATCAAACATACCTTGAACATGATGCTACACAATTAAGATTTAAGTTCATGTAGTTTGTAGTTTTATAAAAAATATTTCATAAAAAATGTATATTTATATAAGATCAGAATACAGACTTGTGTAATTACATTTTGAGAGTACAGAATGTAAAAATATTTAAGCATTTCATTGTAGTTATACTTCCTTGGCACACCTTTAGTGCTTGAGTCAGCTGATGTGGACAGGTCCTGAGTGCAGAGGGGATGAGTGTTAATTAACATTAAACATATGCAGCATTTCTCTTTTCCCCCTGTTCCGCTGTCAGGAAAATGGACTGACAGCAGCACTTTGGGTTCTGGATTTAAAGTTACTTACACTGGGCCCTATCAATCACACATCCATCCATTTTGTAATAGCCGCTCCTCAGCTGTGTGAATCTGAATATTTCATTGAAGACGGATGGATTCCTAATCTTAGCACTAAGATGTGGTGTTCTGTCACCAGTCCACTCCATTCTCCACTCCTGCTAATTTTTTTATACCTCTAAATTTGTCATTCTTTATCACAAGCAACTTTTCCAATAGAGGAACATTTTTTTTTTCAGACAGTGTCAGGAACTTCTTGACTTTTTCAGAACTTTTGAACGGGAAATCCTTTTACACGGGATAAGGAGGGTCAGTTTTGGGCTGAATACATGGTTTCTGTCCCCCTTTTAGTCCCTGTTTAGGACAGGGTACTTTTCATTAGAAATTGGCACTGTGTAGTGGGCTTAAAGGAGTTGTGCCACAATTTCTGTGCATGCTCAGAACAGTAACAGTGCAGACACGCTGCAGCGGCGTGAATCGAATTCACAGATGCAAATAGCCGCCAGCCACTCATGGGCATTTTCATGTTAAAATGACTGGCAGGTTTACTGAACCGGAAGCATGCAGCTTATGTGTGAATGAATTGGAAGCTGCTACCAAATATTAAGTTAAAGTAGAAGACTAAAACAAATCTCTTTCATTTCACACACAAATTTTGTTAGCTAAGTAGCTAGCTACTTAACTTGCTTCATTTAAGTAGCATCATCAGACAATTAGCCAAATTTCTGGCTAACGTTAACTACGTGGCAATTGTAGCTACGTTATGTAGCTAGCTACACAGTTATGAATAAACCTTTTATTTTGCATGCAACTTTGTCAGGAAAGTTAGCTCGCCAGCTAGCTAAATGTTGTTTTAATTTCTTTGAAGAAAATCATCAGACAACTAGTCAAATAGCTAGCTAACATTAGCTACATGGCTATTGTGGCTACGCTGCTTTGCTAGCTACACAGATATCCACAATAACTTTTTATTTCCCATGCAAATTTGTTGGTTAGGTATTCACTTAGCAAGGTACTTCATTTAAAACATCATCAGACGACTAGCCGTATTGCAAGATGATGTTAGCTTCGTCGCTATTATAGCTAAGCTATGAAGCTAGGTATGCAGATATCCTTAAAGCCTAAAAGCCTCTTTTGCATCATATGTCAACACTTGGTCAGGTAGCGTCACTATATGAGGAGTCGGAGTGAGAATGCGTTGGACAAAAAGGGTCTCATCTGGGATTTACCACGTGTAAATTTGAACTAAATTGTGCTGTGGAAGTTAATTAACTCCCTTAAGCCCAGCGTCCCCCTGGCGGTAATGCCGGCATTATAGGATTTTCAAATGAGTTGCTGTAAGTCTCTGACCCTCAAACACATAATTCCTTTCATGCTGATCCTGTTTAAGATCACATGATCAATATTCACACAATTTATTTACTGAATAATCAAGACCAATATATAAGCCTGTGATTACTAAGAAACATTAAGAAATGACGGATCTCTGACGGGTAACATTGACAACAGACTTAATTGTGATACTGCATGGATGAGGGGAAAAAAATGAAATAATAATAAAAAAAAAAATTCATCAACCCAGTGCTTTCCCTGAATTCCATCTCCCATTCTAGGATTTTTTTAACAGTGCAACCTAATTTATTTCAATTTTGCACAAAATCATTATATTTTCAGTGTTAACAAGAAAAGTTTGCATGAGCAGGGAAGCGTAATTGCTATAATATGAGATTGTATGAACGGCAATTATCTAATTAAACAAAATCTAAGCCTTATCTAAATACCATCTTCAGCAGCACTTATTACATAACACTCTACTTCAAGATGGAATTTTGAGAAATTTCACTTAATTACCATCCATGTATGCAATCTCATATTGTAGCCGTCCTCATTGACGCAAAACTTTAGGTCATAGTCGTTGATGACAACGCAGCTTATTGGAAGCCCATTTGATCAGTAAATTAATTCATGATCCAATTCTTATTCGAAATAGGTTGAATGTTAACCTGCATTATGGTAATGTCCCTGGTTGTAGACAGTTTCATTTTTTCATGAGCAGCCTTAACACGCGAACCTAAGTTGGCAAAACCGCATTTTTACTCCTGGATAAGCGAAACTTTCGAAGGAATGTTGTGATAAGACTCGAGCGTCACTCACTCAATCAACAATCAATCAATTTGACGTGAGCACGACCTTGCCTGGTAAGATTCACGAACAGCTTATCCAAGAGTAAACCATAATGTCACTATGATAAGAAACATTATCCTAAGCGTATCAAGCTGATTGGACCTGGACGCAGAAATAAATATATTCCGTTTTGTGAGCAGCAGGAATTCAGAAGCTTCGTAAGACAGTGACGTTTTATGTCAGCATAAATGTGGAAAGGAAAATGCTGGATAATTATAGCAATGAACTATAAAGCAAGCTGAGGGGAAATAGATACGGATTGATCCTCGCAAGTGAACAAATTAACACGTACTTGGTGATTAGGACACCAAAATGGGATGGAGTTTGGAGATAAAATGTGCTATCAGGCGAGGTGAGAGCAGTGCCAGTATCCCCCTGATGACAACTCCGGAGTGGAAGAGGTTAAATAAACATTTTGCAGGTATTAGAGTACTTTTTAGGACAAGAAAAATTTGCTTTATTGTTTCTTTGAATTTAACTTGCCGTTCCAAATTTTTATTATTTGGGGTTGCATAGCATTACGGTCCAATGGCTATGATTAAGCTGTTCCTCCCAGACATCTCCTCATCCTCCGGCGTCATCGACAAAATCATCTCTGATCCTTCTCATCAGTGTTGTGCTCTAAAGCCTTTTGAAGATCGGAATAAGTCACCTCCCTGCTACTCCCTCAAGTGTGTTCAGATCACTGAAAGAGTAGAAATAAGCTACAGAAATGGCAGATCATTAAAATTATTATTAGTCATTCAGTAAAAATTTGAGGCATGCCTCCTGACTTGAAATAGGGCTTTTTGTACCATTTGCAGTTCTCTGGGAAATTATCAGCAATTTCCTCTGGAGAATTATGACCAATTTCCCCAGATAAATCAAGCACCAATGGTAATAATTTTCTGGGAAATATTTACTTCGGTGGAAGAAGTACTTGGAAAATGAAACGGAGTGGAAATGTTTGGTGAAGATGCTACGGGCCAGCTGTCTCTCATCCTTTTCATTGATTGACATTTTCAGGATCATCAATGCAAACATTATTGCTCTTTGACAAGATTCCTGTCACAGACATATCACTTCTTTTAGAAATGCATATTTGCTTATTTGAAATGAAACCAATTTTCATAAAGCGACGGCTGTAAATTACATTAAAAGCTCATTAAGATCACATTTTTGTTGGCAATTAGAAACCTGATGATGCAATTCACAAATTTGTTTTGTGAGTGTGATCACAATGGATCTTAAACTGTGATGCTGATATAAATCCTGTGTGTACTCAAGAAACCAGAAGTCATTAATCTTTCAAAAATCATCTTAGATTGACTATAGATCCTTACTCATTCAGAAAACTTATTCCTGTGCACAAATTTACGCCATCTGCTATATAGTATTTGACTGCACTATTGAGTTTTTAAAACTGCATTTAACTGCATCATATTGAGAAAGGTTTTCCTCTCGTTGACCTGCACTCCAGCACGATCAGTACGCAATGAGGACAAAGAAATAATAAAAAATAAAATGAGGTTAGTTCAAGCCGTCACATTTAATTTTAAAGGTGCACTATGCAAGTCTGTTTACTTTCACTTCTGTTGACATTCGAAGTAAAACAAAACAGAGGTAGCCCGCCCCTTCCCTCCTTCCCATGCTTCCATAACTGTCAGCTCTTGTCGGTGATTGGCCGGAACGGTTTGTTATGTTGTGGGGCACAGCCTGTGCCCCTTGTATTTATTTGCAGTTTGTGACGCCTGTGCGGTCTCCAGAGCCCAGGTTTTTTTTACAGTGAATTTAGGGGCAGGCAGCTAGCAGATCGTGGAGGGATGTCGGCGAATTGAGACAAAAATATAATCCCGCAAAAAGTAAACAAACTTGCATAGTGCACCTTAAATTTATTTTTTTTATTTTTAAAAAATGATTTCTTATTTTATTTGCATGTTCAATGTGTGCCAACTTTTTCAGAATCAGGGTTGTATATCAACTGAATGATAAAGGCGTTACCATCCTTTCTATAAATGATAGTTCTTTTTATATTTATAATGTTAGTCACACTATTTTAAGATAGAACAAATAATTGGAAAAAAGTGTGGTAAAATATATGCCTTTGTATCATTAGTCCATGCAGAAGAAAGGTTAGCAGATTAGATCTACAGTTGATTCTTGGGGATTTTCATGAAAGTCTGCTCCATGGAAACAGCAAAGTCAGTGGCACAGGAGACAGTGCGCGGTGGGATTGGCGGAGGAAGTTTTGTTATTGTAATGCTAAACGTTACACTCATGGTGCAGCTAAATGCCGCTTCTAAAAAGAAGACTTTGGCTGCACTGAGCTTTGGCCAGCATGCGGCACCATTGGCTGAGAGTCGGTATTGGCAAACCGTCACCTGGCCGAGTGTGGCTGATCAGAGTGTGTCTGCAAAAAGCAGTAGTCCTGATTCCGTAAGCACTGGCACATTCCAGCTCTGCATTTTTGAACTAGCGCCCAGCATGGCAACCGCATTGCAATGATTACAATAATCAACAATATTTCAATTAACGGACATACCACTGATCAACCACAATTTCTACCAGGAGTAAAGGTAGGGGTGCCCTTTGTCTCTGTTTCAATGGCAAACATGCAAATGTCACATCTGACCAAAGCGTTTGTGACCAAGACCAAAAATTGAATGTTTAGGCCTTTAAGTGCGGCGTGGCCGTGGAAATTGAGAGAACGTAAGATGGATTTCTCAGCTGCGTTCAATGAAGTTTCCTGAATGGAACAGCATTAAAAAAAATGTGCGATAACAGGAGATCTTGACTACAACTCCTCCCCCACCCCCCCAAAAAACGCACATAACAGAAAATGCAAATATAATCAAAAATTTGAAAAGTACATTCACTCTTCAATATATTGAAAAACAGTAACATCACATAATTTGAGGTTCTACCTTGTGAATTTGATTGCTTACTGAGAATACTGTAAACAATGTAATCACTGTAACACACAGTCAACTGTTGACCACTGTATCATCTCGATTTCTTTTAATCTCATGATGATTAAAGTTGGGCCCTGAATATACCAGATGGTCTAGTCTAGTTAACCCTTTGAGCGTCAAAGGCAACTATAGTTGCCCAATGGTGTAAGATATCAAAACCAGATGCTGTTGAAAACCTATCATGTGGCAACTTGTTTAAAAGACCTCCCGCAGGGGAGCTCTTTTAAACAAGTTGACACATGATAGGTTTTCAACAGCTCAGGATAATAACATTCTTAATTCCTTGAAAATGTATTCGGCGCTAAAAGGGTTAAAGGAATTTTACCCCATTCCTCCATTATGCAGGTCTTCAGTTGCACAATTGCATTGGGCCTTCATTATCTGATTATTCGGTTCATAAATACTGCTGCTATAAAAGTCTTACTAAAACCAAACAAAAATGCAGTTCTCCTCGTTAGTGTCCGCCCCATATCATTAGTTAACACAAACGTTAAAATCATCTTTAAGGCTCTGGCATCCTGGTTAGAGAGGATATTTCCATCCCAAATCCATAAAGGCCAAACTGGCTTCATGAAGGGAAGGGACAGTCCTCTTACAATGTTAAAAGACCTTTAAATTTAATCAATATTTCACTGGGCAACAAAGCAAAGGCAATTATACAAGTAGTCCCGCTCAACGCAGAGAAAGCTTTTGGCAAAATAAACTGGATGTTCCTTTTCATTGTTAAACAAAAGTTTAGGTTTGGATTCATTCATTCACTGGATAAAATACTTTATTTATTTATTTATTTATTTATATTTTATGCTTTTTTTTTATACGGCCCACAGCCATCGACACCACTAATTAGCCAGCAGCTAGCCAGCAGCCATACCACTATTTGATCTGCTCCGGCCACGTGGCTGAAGCTAAGCAGGTGTGGGCTTGGTCAGTACTTGGATGGGAGACCACCTGGGAAAACCAAGTTGCTGCTGGAAGAGGTGTTGGTGGCCAGTAGGTTGCGATCTTCCCTCTGGTGGGATAATCCGCAATGCCCCAGTGCAGTGATAGGGACACTGTACTGAAGAAGACGCCGTCTTTCGGATGAGACGTTAAACCGAGGTCCTGCCTCTGTGGTCACTGAAGATCCTATGACACTCTTCGATAAGAGTAGGGGGTTCCCCGGTGTCATGGCTAAAGTCCCAACCTGGCGCTTTTGACCTGGCACCTAATCATCCCCTGATCTAATTAGCTGTGCAAATCGCCCTCTCCCTCCCCACCTCAACCCCCAGGGCTCCCTTGAAAGAGAGATTTCAATCTCAACGGGACTTCCCTGGTTAAATAAGGGTTAAATTAAATTAAATTAAAATAATAAGATGACATCACAAACCTCCACACTGAACGTGGGCCCCAGATCAAGATGCCCACTGTTTCCTTCACTCTTTGCCCTTTTCATCGAACCTCTTGCGTTCACCATAAACAAAACAATAAAACAAAAGGAATGTATGCCACAAATGCAGAACACAAAATTAATTTTTTTTCCAACGATATCATACTCGATCTTCATGATCCGCAAAACTAATTGCAGGAAGTTATCAATCTCACTAACAACTTTTGCCAAATCTCTGACTACACCATAAACTGGTCCAAATCAACCATTCCTCTTATCTTGATGAACTGATGGAATCCTGCGACCCTAGACATTGGGAATATCAGATATATTGGCAATATCAGATATCTGGGTATGAAAATCTCATTCAGGCTGTCAAAGTCAATGCTACCCAATTTCACCCCGCTATTAAGGACAGTCTAAACTCCCCCACTTTCAAAGTAGACCAATAGCAACCATCCAGATGAAAGTCCCCCCTCAAACCAATTGATTCTGGTTAAACCTGCAGCCAAATGTTCCAGTCATTGAATTCCAACAAATCACACACCTACTGGAGAAATTCATCCATCCATCCATTCTCTATACCTGCTTCTTCCTCACTAGGGTCGCAGGGGGGCTGGAGCCTATCCCAGCTGACTCTGGGCGAAAGGCAGGACCCACCCTGGACAGCTCCCCAATCCATCACAGGGCGCACACACCATTCACACACTATTCACTCACACACTCATACCTTTGAGAAATTTAGCATCTCCAATTAGCCTGACATGCATGTCTTTGGACTGTGGGAGGGAACCGGAGTACCTGGTGGGAACCCACCCGAACACGCAAAGTCCACACAGAAAGGTCCCAGATTCAGCAGGTTTAATATAAGCATCCCCACTCAGAGATTAAAATGCTGAAGTATTAAAATGCTTACTTTGCAGACTCTGACGTTTTTTTTTTTGGAGTTATCCGTCTCTCATATTATTGTTGTTGTGCTTCGTTGGAAATTTCTGGCTAGCAAACAGTCTCAGTTTTTAAACTTTCTCCACTGAAAAAAAATAGATGTACTCTGTTTTGCTGGTGAGGAGATCTGTTGTATGAGCAGTTAAATGGGCTGTGCTATGGCATTACCCCCTGAGCAGCAGGTTTGGATATTTATAAACGTGCAAGTGTTGTATAGTCATTCATGCTACAAGTTTGGTGACTTGCCATTTCCTAGCTGTGTTTCCATTATCTGAATAATTTAATGTTACAAGCACCCAATGTCTCCAATTGCTTTGCATAATTGAGGTTTGTAATGGAATATTTTGGCTACATGGATTTTCATCTGTTTAATTTTTAAACTTATTACTTCTGTAGAAAAGTGCTCTTAAGTTGAGGAAATGAATAAAAGAACAGGAACAATGCGAGAACTGATATTAGCCTTGAGTTTTCGTTTTGATGAGTTTTGGTGACGATAAATTGCACTCTTATCTCCCACCCAACGCACAATGTCACAGAAAAACTGAGGACACATTGGTGATATTTAAGTGTGTGCAAAACTATGAAAAAAAATCACAGGCTGGTAAAAGCAGTGAATTACTTATCAACGGCTTGTCACGGTGCAGGAGAGAATGTGAATACATATGAAAACACGACCACAAGTGCACTGCAAACTCTGGTCTTCAAAATAAACTCCCTAGGAGTTAATCTTCTATTAACATGCCTATGCGTATGCCATCAAAGTGATTAAATGTAGTCTATAGTATTTTACTCCTTCAGAGCATGATTTTTTTTTTAAATCTCACAGGTGTTACTGTTCTAC
Source organism: Gymnothorax javanicus (assembly GCA_029692085.1). NCBI lineage: Eukaryota > Metazoa > Chordata > Actinopteri > Anguilliformes > Muraenidae > Gymnothorax > Gymnothorax javanicus. The sequence continues at coordinate 110,080,855 of CM056201.1, read as the reverse complement.
TTCTGTCCAGTTTGTCATGCACGTTTCTGTCCAAGGAAAGTTAGATATGTTTAGTCAAGAAAAACAGAACTTTTTAATTGTTCAATTTGAGCCTCTCACCTTCGGTAGTGATTGCAGTTTGTTTTCCTTGGCGAGTTCCACTGTTGTAGCCTCAGACGAGCTGTTTCATCCCTCTTTTGATTAATTATTAGATCACCTCTTCTGTATGCAGCAAAACAGAATAATTAAAATCAATTAATGCTCTCATTTGGAAACTCTGAATACGGAGGACCTCTGGTCAACAAAAAGCTGCTCATTCATTGGAGGAAACTGATTGGAAGGTAAATATTGTTCATTTTTGAAAGAAAATAATGCCCTGATTCAAAATAAACTCCTGGCTTATCGCAGGCAATTGATATTAACTTCCTGGAACCCTTGTAAAACCATGCGTGTGTTAACAGTGAGTTAAAGACGTTTTTGTGCAGATGTGACACGGCAGCAATTAATTTCAGATGGAGGCAGCAGTGTACGATGGGCTGTCAGCTCTGGTTAATTACTCCCTTTCTCTTGGTTTGGAGTTTCTGTTTTTTCTTTCACCTTCCTGTGTCAAGAGGATAAATTATCTAATGTTTCAGAATCATGAGAAATGGCCCAAACCAGCATTAAATTGCTTGCATTACATGATCCATCCCATATCAGAAAAATGTTGAACTATGTGAAGTTTTACATTCCTTCACACAGCAGTTGTAATCTCTGTTTCCCTCTGCAAAAACAGGGTGCTCAACACTGACACAAACATGATTTTCTTCTGCAATGTTCCAAACCTTCATTCCTACAACTTAAAAATCACATACTACCACAAGTGGGGCTAGAACGCTCATCTGCAAACCGCTTGTGTGATTAATATGTGAATTACAAAAAACATAAGTGTATCTCAGTAAGAGTAGTCACACTAAGATTGGCCAAACTGTGTGAACTGGTACCATTGCCCTGCTTTATTGAGAGAGCTGTGTCAAGATTCCTGCGCGTGCTCAGAAGTTAAATCCCAAGAAAGCGATTCTGCTCGACTGCAGTTTTTTTTATTTTTATTTAACCCTTATTAAGTTATAATCTTAATCCATCCTTGCAAATTCGTCTTTGTTTTTGCATTGAATCCATGTATTTTAGTCAATCAGGAATTATACTTTCTATATTAAGGAGTATTCTATGGAAATTTGAGGATTCAATATCTCAATTTAGCCATTTAGCCCAACACTATGAGGAATGTAAGCTTGTTTGCCAACATCCAATAAACATCATAGAGAAAGATTGTCTCTTCTTCGTGGATATCTGCATAACTAGCTCTGTGGCAGAGCAAAGATAGCTGTGTAGCTGACATTATCCAGCAATTCGAACAGTCGTCTAATGAAGTTTTAAATGAAGTAGCTAGCTAGGTAAATCCTAAACCAAAAAAATTTGCAAGTGAAATAGGAAGTTTCCGTGGATAATGGTGTAGCTTGCAATGTAATGTAGCTATGATTGCTACATAGCGCATGTTAGCTAGCTATTCGGCTAGTAGCCGGATGATTTTCTTTAAATGAATTAAGAAAACATTTAGCTTGCTGGCTAGCTCACTTTGCTAACAAAGTTGCATGTGAAATTAAAGGTTTATGTGGATATCTGTATAGCTAACTGCTAAGCCGAGATTGCCACGTAGGGAACATTAGCAAGTAATTCAGCTAATTGTCTGATAATGCTATCTAAATGACATGAGTTATGTAGCTAGCGACTTAGCGAACAAAATTTGAGTGTAAAATGAAAGGTTATAATGGAGATCTGTATCTGTCCACTTCTTCAACTTAATATTTGGAAACAGCTTCAAAATCAAGCACCACATAAGCTGCATGCTTCCGGTTATGTAGGCCTAACAGTCTTTTTAACGTGAAAATGCCCATAAGCGACCAGCGGCTATGAGCATTGAATTAAAAAGTTTTGAGTGTGCGCAGTAATCGTGACACAGCTCCTTTAATTCTGTGCACTCAGAGCAGATGACCTCATTGTATATAAACTCAGCACTGCAGACCCTCATGATTAAATCCTTCATGTATGGCCCCTCCCCTCCACTGGGGCCCAGATTTACATATAAATGTCCGATCAGACACAGCAGAGAACAGGGCTGTCCTCCAAAACCTATTTTATCCCTCCCTCATTCTATCACAAATCACAGGAACAAGGGGTGGACACGCCCACTCACACATTCCTGATCTGATCTCTTCATTTTGTGAAGAAAGAGGCCGCTGCAAAGCAACTTTTAACTTCGGTCTCCTGGTACCATCCACATGGTAATCAGAAAATCTCAGGTTTTTTTTCTGAGTTCTTTATATTTAAATTATGCTGCTAGATTTGCAAGCCTTGCTATTACAGTGACAGAAATCCTCAAATGACAAAAAAAAATAAATAAATGGTCAAAAAATGTCATCCATCGAGAAAAATGGCACCCTTCTGCTAGCTGTTTAACAGATAGCAGCCGGTAATTACCTGCAGTTTATTGTGCTGCATGGTGCCCTGGTATGAGAGGGGATTTAATCTTTCATAAAAGTTGGCCACCAGTCAGATACTACTTTAGGCTGGTTTGTATTTCATTAGCACATAATTAATGACCTCAGATATGGTATAACCCCTGGGCATACGGCTCTCTGGCTTCCTGTTGTAAAGTGATTTCTCATTACAGGGCAATAATTCTTTAAGGGATCACAGGTTGGATGTGACATACAGGTCTAATTATGTTCTGGATATTTAATGTCAGGTTTGATGGGAAAAAGGTAGACAGGCTGTACAGGTAAAACGATGAGGTGTTATAATTTACACCTTCAATTTTTAATCCATATGCTAAATGCTGCTGTAATATACTTTATGATTTGTAGAGGAACAGTCAGCTGGGCCTGTTATATTCCCACTAACACTTAACTGGAATAATGCATGTAGAAAAGACCACACAAATTCAGTAGGTAAATGTGACACATTTACATGTTTTTTTTAACCAGTTGGGAATCACTGCAGTTTCACTAAAATCATCTGCATTCTTGGTACTTGTGCTTATATAGCCACACGCATTTCTGCCAAAATGTTTCCAGCTTTTTTAGAAAAAAGGAAAGAAGTCATGAGATTGGTGTGACCAAATTTGTAAGGTAATGCATGACTGAAAATCAACTCTGAGTGCTTTCCAGTACAGAGTAAATAAAACATGTTCATGTGGAGCACTCATTATAAGACTAGACTCGGGTTTGATGATGTTTTACCATTTGAATTCTACTAATTCTAACGTGCTAGGATGCAATAAGGACCATTTTTTGATATTTGATATTTAACATTTATTTGCTTTTTGTAAAGGTACACAGTGTTGTTCATGTCTTTGCATCTGTGAGCCTTTTGATTCACCAAAAAAATCCTCCATCATATGTCACTGACACTGCTATATCTTTGTATCACCCACTCAGTGAGCACTTCACAAAATTTCAGCCAATATGGGGACTATTTTAGATTTCCTTATTTTAACACAGTAAAACACTTGATTTTTATGCCCCAACAAACATCAATCAGAATAAATCCTTGCTTTTAAAGTGGTGTCAAGGTATTAACCCTTATGCCGGTCAAAAGACATTTCTGTCAACACTGGCCTACCAGTAGAGTGAAGTCATTCATACACTTACTGAAATGTATACTATGACCACAAAATTGCTAAGAAGCAGTTAATACAAAACGTGCTTACTTAATTTTTTGAGTAATTGCTACATTATTGTAATGTTTTTGATTATTCTGAACAAAATTCACCAATATGTATATATATCTGGTAGAAAAATTGACCAGTGAAAGGGTTAAGGACAACCACACATGTATGTGGTAACTACCACATATCATGCTGTCTTCCTGAGGCATTATTTAACATTTGTTCATATTAATGTATGCAGTTGCCTGCATATTGACAAAAACTAACAGTTACACTGTCTTCATAAGCTTTACACTGTCATTGTATTTCAAGGACCACAAGCTTATTTGCAGTGATTGAAGCAGACATTTTTATTCTTCTACTCTGTGTTCATGTACCATTCTGTGGCTTCATTTTTCTAAATATCAAAAGACAGGTTTCCCCAAATGGCTATGGCACGATGCTTTTCTCCAACAATTGGAGCAAATTTGAAATCTTTCAATGACTGACAATGACTGTTAATCCGTTTTTGGGTTTTTGGATTTCAGTTTAACTGTAAGGAAAAAAGATCACATTTGACATTTGCACGATAATTGTGTATTACATTGAACACAAACCCCTAATTCCTCTCCAGTCAGTTGTAGAGCCGGCAGGTCGGAAATGTTAATGACATGTCTGGTGTCTCTAAAACTGGAGTTTGTGTTCATCCCAGGGGCAGGAAAGGCAAGCAAGAGAACTAAGTACAGTTACTTCCTTTATCCAGCTCACAGAGGTAAAAATAGGACCAGGAAACTGCAGCCAAAAAGTTCAGAGAGAAAAGACAACACTATAAGGAAATAACCATAGCTAAATACACTTGCAACAAAGCTGCAAGTTGAACAATGGCTTCAGCACAAAACAGGGGCAGAAAATAATTCAGAATTGGCAAACTAGCAAACTCGTGCACAGAGAGGCAGAAGTGTCGTTGCATGGCACAAGCAAAAACAGTGAAGAACCGGTGCCGGGAGAACTGACCACACCCCTTAAATATGCCTCTATCCAAGGGGCGTGGCCAGGCTGCATTCTTCATGAGATTAATTCAACATTCCTCCCGCGGCTCGTTCTCTCTCACTGAGACTGCGCTTCAGGACAGCGGACAGCGGCCGGGAGCACGATTATAACTGCGATAGTACCGGGTTCAGGACCGCGGACAGCGGCCGGGTGCGCGATTATAACTGCGATAGTACCGGGTTCAGGACCGTGGACAGCGGCGGGCAGCGCGACTGCAATTGGGACAGTATTGTACTATTTGAATAGTTTTAAGATAATCAGTGCACCAAAAACGAAACTGGAAAAAAAAATTGTCTTTTGAAGATTCTGAAACATCCTCTTCCAATTCCATTCAGCGTGAAACAGTTAGAACAGAATTTCCTATTTCAAACATTCATTCATTTTCATCCTAGAGCTCATGTTTCAGTTTGAAAAGTTTAGACAGTGATACTATAGTCCACAAGTACATATATTGAAAAGTGAATTTCCACAGAAACAACTATGTACAAATGCAATAACCAAAGTTCAGCAGCGTGGAACAGCAGAACTTGGCCTATAGTCTCAATATTACAGAAAACAAACTGAGCCAAAATAATAAATAGTCAATGTGAAATAAATAGCTCCCATGGACAAATGCCAGTGCATTTCAAAATAAACCCATTAATTATTAAAACTCAAGACATCATTATACAATAACAAACCATTATTATGAAATGAGAAGTAGTTAAGCAGCATGCATTTTTTTTTTTATAATGACATGCATCATTCTTAATGATAATCATAATTTTAACAATAACACAACTTACTTCGGTTTGTTATTACTTCATGGTAGCCACAATAATTATAATTTCTTGGTGCTTAAATCAAAACCTACGTCTGTAAATGTCGTTTTGCTCACTAATAGGCAGAGCATATTTTCTACATAAACTTCTCTATCCCTTACCACCCTGACATGTAATATAATGAGCTATGTTTGTGTGCATATGAGTAACCCAGATGTGTTCAGCAGATGAGATGTACGGGGTACTGGTCCTGAAAGTGCTCCATGAGGAACAGAAAGAGGCTGTTTGTGTGGATACAGAGTATTTGTCACTGTCAGTTTCCTGGCACAGACCAGGCATGAAGTGTTTATATCCTCTGAACACAGAGATGAGAGGAACTGTATAGGCAGCCATGCTGCAGCACATACAGCACAGGAAAGCACGTTCCCTGGTGGCCGAACAGCACTGTATTAAATGACCTGGACACTTTTAACCAGGGGTTTGTAGGTTCGATTTCATGGTGAGTTGCTGCTATTTCTCTCCAGCAGGATAGTGTTTAATTTTTTAATTATTTTTTTTATCCTCCATTGTAATCCTTTTTTTTTTTTGTAACTGTCCTGGGATTACAGATGGAAATTAGCCTCTTGGCTAACTTGTTTACCTTGAAGTGTGAACTTAAAGGGGACCTATTTTGCTATTTCTCCAAGTTTATATTTTGGTCTTTGACTCCCCTAGAGTACTCCTGATCGCGCAAAGTAAAAAAAGGGTATTTATTTCGCTCATACTGCCATCCTCAAAAAACTGCATTTGTAGTACATTGTAGTCTCTGCCTGAAACACCTCACTGGGGTGGCTCTTCCGCTATGGCCCCCACTCCCCGTGTACCCACTTTTTTTCTTACTGGCCAGCTCTGTGGAGGGCGGAGTTGGGCGGGACGAGGCTGCAGAACGCAGTTTTCCGTGTCCGGCTCCCCAGAGTGAAACCTGAGACACGTCTGCAATCTGATAAGGAAGCGGCGGGCAAATTCCGCAATCTAAGGTTATACTTGAATATAGATCTAATGACATTGTTCTAACAAACGCAGCGGGCGAAGAGGAGGACGAAAAGTCAAATATCTGTCAGCGCAAGCTCAAATTTGCAATCGGCTACAGTTTGCTACGGCAACAGTTGGTGAGTACCGCGGTTTCTCTAGTCCTAGCTAGGATGCAGGGGAAGCTAGAATCCACCCCATATAGACACATTTGTAGAACGGGTCGACATGCCCAAGTGTAGACCGGAGACCGTAGAAATCCGGTGGGTCTGAGTTTAGAGGGAAACATGGACAGTGAGGAGCAGCTAAAAGTGGACCAACAGCTTATGGACTGCTTCGGTGTGTATAAAAAGGACCTGCTGGTTCGTGTGCATAACTGTGGTGTGCCGTTAGCGGGGAGTAACGATCAGCTTCTGCTCTGGTATATGATGAAGGGGCGAAAGCTCCAGGCTAAACGGCCTTTTCGGAAATTGCCCGTGGTAATGGTTTACTTACTGCGTCGGAATGACAAGGGTTTCCTCGCGGAGAATGGGCGCGTTATGGATTGTGCGCAAGAGCAAGCTAGAGCTCCGGTTATGTTATGAGCATGATACAGGTTTTACAGACCGTAAGTTCCGTCTGCGTGAACCGTTGCTTATGTGGAGCTAGCGAATCGATCACTTTTACAGGAAATAATTTGATATTCAGTCACCGATTTAGTATTCAATCGACAGCAATGCAGATAAATCGTTTGTGATACCATACACGTTATAGCGTGTGCTTTTCCCTATCGCTTTCACCGGTAGCATCAGAGAGCTTGCTCAGACATTGGAGATGTATCAGGCTGACCCCGGTCATGGATAAGTAAAGCGATCGTTTCACAAGCACCCAAAAACGCACCCCAAGCTCTGCAAAACCTGCGTCTGGTCTAACTGCAGCCCAACTCGGCAGACACATACAGCACCTCTCCGGTTAGCTTCAACTGTAGTGGCTACAATCAGGCAACGTTATGATGAAACTGCCACATTGATGCTTACCGAAGTAACACAAGCATACCGATCAGAATCACTGCATATAAGTTAACCAGGAGCGTTTTTAATTAACGTTAGCAGAGCAGGGGAACTAACATGCAGTAGCAGATAAGTGGTCATGACTTTGAATGTAATCTGTTGCGCGAAAAATTTGTTTCGTGTCCGGTGTGAAAGCGGCTTGACATGCCCGTATTCGCATCTTTGCATTGACTTTGAATGTAATCTGTCGCGCAAAAAATTCGTTTCGAGTCCGATGTGAAAGCAGCTTTATGGATAGTACGTGACAGCTAGAGAGAACTCGGTTACGTTATGAACATAATACAGTCGAGCTCAGTTATGTTATGAACATAATACAGGTTTTGCAGACCGTAAGTTCCGTCTGCGTGAACCGTTGCTTATGTGGAGCTAGCGAATCGATCACTTCTACAGGAAAGAATTACCTTTTTAATCTCCGCCTTTTTCGGCTTTTTATTAGCCACAACAACTTCTAAAGGGGGATGAAATTATGTCACGGTAATGCAGAGAAACCATTTGTAAACCAGTAGAGCTTCTGCGTTTCGCATTGCTTTCACGGTAGCACCAGAGAGCTTGCTCAGACATTTGTGAAGTATCCTGCTGATCCCGGTCATGGATAAGTGAAGCGATCACTAACCATAGTGGCTACAATCGGGCAACATTATGATGAAACTGCCACATTGATGCTTACTGAAGTAACACAAGCATACCAATCAGAATTACTGCATATAAGTTAACCAGGAGCATTTTTAATTAGCAGAGCACGCAAACTAACATGCAGTAGCTGATAACCGAGCGGTCATAACCACAGAGACAAACCCTTGCAATACAGGTTTTACAGACAGCAAGTTCTGTTACTCTGAACAGTTGTACCAAGCATCCAAATTACAAACAAGTATTAAAAGTTAGCTTCAAATGAGGTTTATGTTCACACACCTTCTGTAGAATTTCCTCTGATATCACTCTTGCATATTTAGGATACAAACATTAGCAACAGTAACTTGGTTACGTTAGCCGCTGTGCTACAGCCACAATCAACTGGCTATCACGTCAGGTTGGCTTATGCAGTAAAAGCAACTTACAGCTTCTGTGTCTGTGAGTCATGGACAGTCGCGACCGATACAGGCTTTATCTTCAGATATTTTACCGAGCCTGCGTTTGATGCCAGTTGTTAGTGCTAACTATCGCTAGCGGTCCTGCTAGCCACCCGTAACACGTTAGCTTCACTTACATTATTTGCTGTTATATCGTTACTTACAGCGTGTGGCTCCGAGCGCTTGATCGATGCAACTGCTTCAGGTTTGAGAAGCAGCTGAAACGCTTATCCTGTGTCGAATTATCCTTTATTGATAAAGCTGTCTTTGGTGAAATGCTGAGCACAATCAGCTAACGTTCCCTTTGGCTGTGGCTTTTTGCTGCCAGCAAACAAAAAAAGCTACCCACTGATTTCTGGTGGCATCGTCTTTTGGAAGAAAAATTTTGGTTTTTCTTCGCGTCCAAAAGTAAATGGACAAGCAGCTTTGGGAGAGATACTGACAAAATTGCACCTCAAATGATCTGCGGTTCTTCTTTTGTATTTCCAAAAGTGAAGATGCTACTAAGGCATAGTATGATCTGCCGTTGTTAGTGCCTGCTAGAATAGTTTCCGGTGTGGGCAGGTCCAGCGCCATGATTGGCTCTGGCTAGGTCTGTACTAATTGGATGGCACAACCTGACGTCAGGTTTTGCCCAGATCTCGTGAAGATCTTGGGAGGAGCTGTTCAGAAAGGAAATCACACTCACGAAATCACGTTCTTGGATTACGGCAAAACCCCTGTATCTTATGTTTAGAAACTTTTCAGAGGTTGAGCATGGACAACCAACATTATAACATTACTAATACGTATTAAAAGAAGGATCAGCATAATAGGTCCCCTTTAAATACTGATGCGTTCTGTCCCTGTCAAATAATTCTTAAATAAATAAAATAAAAACACTTTGATCATCCTGACAGCAGGAATGCAACTGCTTTATGTTGGGATTACATGTAATTTTTAATTTTTTTACGTAAAACAGAGTACTCTAAGCAAAAGCGAGGGAGATTAGGTCAGTGAGAACTGCATTGAAAAAACTCTGCAATACAATGGCTCAGTCAGTGTCACTTCTGGTAATGAGAATAGCCAATGTGTGTGTGAGTGTGTGTGTGAGTGTATTTGTACGTGCAAATTTGTGCGTATTTAATCCATACGTGTGCCGGCACATCCTTGGGAACATTCCTCATCATGACCTCATGCTGACCCTCATACCCACATAATGATCCACTGACCCCTGAGATAAGCACTGACAAATTGGCCATAATAATAGTGTAATATATTGCCATCATTTTTTTTCCAAATAGCTTTCTGTAGTTATTGCCACATACATGTAAGAGCACAATTCCCTGTGGACAATATCATTGCGCTCGGTCTACATTATTAGTCAGTATTTTTCTCCTCTCAGTTTTAATAACTCTGAATTGTATTGAGTTATCCATTCATTTGGACTATTCGAGAAATTCACAAGCATTAAATCGCACCGGCTCCAGTTATATTGTCTCATTAAAATTAATATGTTTTACATCTGCTTGGGTGCGTGACAGTCACACATGCACCCACTCTCAGACAGCAATAGAAGTTTGCTACCATGACAACGTCTTTCACAATTCTATTTTGGGGAATGAGTATTAATATAAATGACTGAAGTTTTTCATTCTGTGTTTCAAATTCACATATCTGAGACAGGAACCTAGGTCCCAAACATTTTTTTCCCCCTAGATTTAAAGATGCTGCAGTAGGACATGGTGGCTTGCTTGTGTACTGATAAAAACAATGAAGATGCTAGAGACATACTCCTGTAAAAACGAGTTTGGAATAGGATTAAATTTGGCTATGTCAATGTATAAAGAGTTGGCTAACGCTGCCAACATATAAGCCCAATTTTGAAAAAGTTGTCCCATTATGGAATATATAATCAAAGGAGAGTAATTTGATGGGTTCATTAACCCTCTACTATAGTGAAAACATGAAAACAAAACATTTATGACAGAACGTGAGAATTTAACTAAAGAAAGAAACTCTTGCATGCAAGCTTACAATAGGGAGTGTAAAGAACTGGAACAGTACACTGGAGAGCGCTCAGTATGATACAGACAAATGGACTGTTCTGTTCTTTTGAAACATGCATTTTGATGATCAAAATATAAATCTTGCCTCATGTAATTGTCATTAGTGCCATGGTATTGCTAGCTCCTAGTCCAGGCGATTGGACAAATAAAAAAAAAAAAACACTGCATCCCTTCACTCTTTATCGCACTATGGGCAAGCTTTGCCAGTTTGCTTTGCCTTGTTGAAACCACCTCTGTTGTTTAAGATAATTGAGTGCATAACAGAGTTCTCCTAAATGCCACAATTCTCTGACTCTGGATTTTTTTTCCCATCACCCCGTGAAAATGTATGACAGTTCAGGAAATTAATCAGTGATACTGACATGTTACTATCATACAATCATCACACAAACTCACAAAATATAACAATAGTAAACAGTGATAATGCTTGTAGTCAGCTTGCACAAGGCATTAGCTGCACGTCACATTAGCCTGGTTTATATTCCGTGGGTCTTTCATCTGGGTAGTGTACAGGTATGATTTATCCACATTACATTTACACTTAGCACATTGATAAGTCTTCACTTGACAGATGCAAATTCTATTTGCAGTGTTTTGCACAAAATGCAGATATAAGATAAGTTTGGGGGGCGGTTAGCAGTACTGTAAACCTGGTGTGATTATAGACACTCCTATGTGATTATGCTGTCAGTACTTAAATGCCCAGGCCAGCAGAAGGGAACCTGTTGGTGTGATGCTTTGGGTGGAGCTCATTCCTGACGTATGTGGCTTAAGCACACTGATTCATGTAAGCCTGACCACTTTGTGGACACATTATGTTTAAAGACTCTCATCGAGATTGTTAGAGAAATTGACTTAAATCTTGCCCAAATGCATCTTGACCTTTTGGCTATCCGATTGCTATCTGATCAGCTAAAGACGCATGACGTGACTAAGTGTAAATGGAGTCATTCATTTCTGGTCAGGTCAGGTCAGGTTACTTTATGGATACCCGTAGGCAGATCTGTGTCGCAGTAATACAGAGCAGACATCCAACTTGCTAAACATATAGGGCAGCCCTGACATTATTCATAAAGACGTGACACAAACATATGAAAGTGCTCCAAGCCACTCTAAACCACAACCTAGCAACGACATAAAATGACAATAAAGCATACAGGGGTGGACAGTTACTAAGTAAATTTACTTAAGTACTGTACTTAAGTAAATTTTTTGAGTATTTGTACTTTACTTGAGTATTTTTTTTTTTTGGGAAACTTATTACTTTTTCTCCACTACATTTGAAAGACAAATATAGTACTTTTAACTCCACTACATTTCTATGAATATTCTCATTACTCATTACTTTTGCTCTGAAATCAGCTGATGATTTTTTCAAGACAACATAGCCTATGTTTCCTTAGTTCCGCGTGTAGTTTGTTTAAGTGATGTTGCCGTACCTGTACGTCAGGCGTCTCCATGGTTGAACGTATACCAAACCTCACTCACATCAGATAGTTCATTTAACGGTGTTATGCATGCAAGCGTGATGGCTCCGGCAAAGAAAAATTAAGACCCCCCCGAGCACCCATGGCCATATTCCAAGCCCACGTTTGAGGTTTTTGAAATGAAGAATGATTCATATTGTTTTAAATAGTCACTCTGTTTACTGCGCATAAATTTCATCATGGCCAACAAGAATTTTCCATCCAGCCTGAGAAAGCATGTCGAGGTGTAAACATCTATTTTATTCCACATTAACATTTTAAATGACGTTGCCTGTACCTATAGTAACTTAGCTTGGAAAGAATTCCGTACCCAACCTCCACTTTTTTCGGCTTTTTATTTGCCAGAATGATTTTAAAAGGGGGCGCCAGTATATTTTGGGGGGTTTTATTGGTGAAAAGGGAGCTATTTTTGGAGCTGCAAATCTGTGGCATGTGAGTAAAAAACTGTAAATGTTATCTAAATAAACATAACGTAGCCAAATGTACACCCCACGTACTTTTTTTAGGCTGAACTAATTAACCCAGCTGGAGTTTACTCAGTTATTTGGGACCAGATGACAAAATATTTTTAAAAATATCTGACTTTCTACTTTTGAAACGTTTTGAGCGTATTGAGCGTATTTTGTAAGCTGAATTTAACCCTTTTTGGAAAGTATTTTTTTCTGTATGTTTCACCATGTTTTCATTCTTCTCTTAAACCCTTGCCCTAAGTGGTTTTTATTATTTAAGGTTAGATTTATTGTCTTATGTTTTCAGTGGTGGACAAAGTACACAACTTAATTACCTGAGTCAAAGTATGGATACTCCTGGTCAAATATTACTCCAATTCAAGTAAAAGTTGTGCAGTCAGATTATTACTTGAGTTAAAGTACTGGAGTACTTGCTTTTAAAAATACTGAAGTATTCAAAATACATTTTACAAAATGTATTTTCACAGTGCATGAATGCAGTAAAGGAAAAAAGGGAAAAAAGTCTTTACTTTCATTCAAGGAAGATGTTCTGTGGAATAAGGACTCGTGTAAAAGCCATGACTGTATAAGGCTGTGGCTGGAATAACAGAATATCTAGAGAGAAGCTTTGGAGATAGGGCAGTTATTGTTTTACAGCTGCGTAAAGTCTCTGTAATAACCTAAGTACACCCATATCTAGCAGGAGCTGAAGGATTTGTAAAGTTAAAGTATAGTAACACGGCTGACGGAATTGATGCTGGGCCTCTGGTGGAATCACCCGACTGTCACAGTTCCAAACGAGGTGATTTACAGCCGAGATCCTGTAATGCCACGACGTCCTGAGGATATGAGTTTAATTTTCAGTTTACAGCTCCAGGGCTGATAGATACATTATTAAATCCCACACACTGATAGTGTGCAGGCTTATGCAACTGATCAAATTCATCTTCAGTCTTTCGCAGTCTCTGCAAATTCAGATTTTCTCCTCAGAAATAGTTTTTCAAACATATTTTATATGAGCTTTTGAAACATGGTCTGATGTGTGTTACAGTTGATCTGTTCTCTGTTTCTACACACGTACACACTCACACACACACACACACACACACACACACACACACACACACACACACACACACACACACACAGTCACCAATGTTTACATTTCTATCAGCACGCAGATAGTATACAATGGATGTTTAATGATGAAAAAATTTGAGTACCTTCAAAAATACAGTATATAGCTAATGTAAATAAATAATTTAATATCATTTCATATAGTGGAAAGACTTGATCAATATGATTTACAAGCAACACAGTTTCTATACTCGATTTACTAAGGCATCGTAACTTTAGCTTAAGACCTACGGACAGGCAAGGGAATAGCAGAAAATAAGAGTCCATTTTCAAAGAAATGCCAGAAAAATAAATAGTTACCAAACGGAGAAAGAGAAGACATCACCGCTCCTTTACTGCTCACACTTTTCTGCTGCAGTGATTGCAAAGGGAGGAGAGAGGGAGGACAAAAGGTCAATAATTTAAGAAATGGAGGGAAATGTCCATCTATCATCCTGAAATGTGCACAAAGTGTCAGGCAGGTCAAGTGAAGGATATGTCATGTGATTTATATTCCCGTGAGAGAATTACTTTCATGACACATCATAATTTAATAGATTTTAAAGAAGTCGGTTTGACTTAACATCCCCACCAAAGTCCTCTCTTCTGCCAAAAGGAAAAAGAAATTAGATATTCAATTACAGCGGACCTTAAGAGAGCAATCTGTCTTTCGGAGACAAGATTGCATTCATATAGTTATATAATGGGCATCTGTTTGTCAGAATTGCATTTTATTTTTTTTTTTTTTTGATGGATGTGGAATTTGCCATGAGGTTCCCTGTCATGTTTGAATTAGGCAACTTTTTAATGATCTGACCCATCACTGATTGTTGGTGTCTGAACACACTATCAGAAATAGTAAAGCGACATTTGTGTCTGTTTTCTTTAATTATACATTTCATTGATATTGTCAATCTCAAATACACACACACAAGCTACTCTCATTCATGGTTCGTACTAAAAGCCATGAAAATTAATACATTAGAATTTGTACACAACCCACATAATTGCGAGCCTGGAGGATAACATCCTTATATAGTGAAAAAGTCTGCATTGGGAAGAGATTAGTGTGATTGGAATTAGTGTGATTGGACGGGACAACAACACTGCAGACTTTCACACAGGAGAAAGCTGTTCGATTCCCATCTCCAACCGCGAGCGAAACATTGCAACTGTGTGTCTTCTAAAAAGCACAGCTGCCTTTACCAAACCCTGAACCTTAACCTTAAACTAACCCTAAACTCAACCTTTAGGAGGTAGTAACTTTACCTGAAGCTACAACGCTTTCCTAACCATTTGTTTTGGAAGGCGTGCAACTGGGGAAAAGCTTGTAAAAACAATGTGTTGCTGAAAATTCAAAGGATTATTCACAAAAAAAGTACAAGTTTTTGCAAAACATCAGTTGAACCTTTGTACGAGGATTTCTTACATACACACACACACATGCACAAAATCTGTTGCTTGGTGAAGTCCTTTTGTTGAATCTTCAATTAAAAGATAAAATAAATTGGACTCGACATGCACATAGGCCATATTTCACATAGAATAACCAGTTAATTTTTGCCCTGAAGGCTGCACATGATCGTGACATCCTGTCACCGGATGCTTTGACGGCATGTGGAGGGGACTCTGTGACAGCGGCTCGGCGTGTTCCGCAGGAGACTGGCTCCTCTCAGCAGGGCCTTGTGCTTTTCTGCGCGGATGTGGCCATGCATGACAGCGGCGTTGTTCTCAGACAGTGTCAGAGCATCTCCTTCAGTCCCCCTGCGGCCCTGTGCAACAGCCGGGTCCATCACAGACCTCAGTGCATCGCAGTCCCATGGGCACCGAGCCTCGCCTGTGAGCCCCTTACACTGCCTGCACTGCTGCTGCTCCATGCTCACGTGAAATTCCATCTGCGTCTTTAAATCTGGTATCTAGCTGATAGGATATGCAGGATGCTCTGTAACAGTGGGCACTTGTATGGCTGGTTTGGGAACAGTGCAATCGAACATGTGCCGTATAACCTCCAGGTGGACAAAGGATATGCAGTCCTTTATTTCTGCTAGCTGTTTGGGACTTAGATAAATTTTGGGCCCAGAGTGGGTCTCTGTTTACTTCCCAAGTGATTGCGAGGCTTCTTCAATTCAATAATGGGTGAAGCGCTGAAGTCGTCTGCATTCACTTGGCTGAGTCAGTCAAAATGTTTCTCCATTTTGTTCTCCAAAGAAAACAGTGTACGAAAATAAAAAAGTCTTTGCTGTTCAGACAGACTATTTAAACATATATTAGCTTTCCGACATTGCTGCTTCGGACGCATCTAACATCATGTCAAACCTGAGCTTCATTGGCATCTGCTCCCAAGGAGCTTCCAAAAATCCAAACTCAAAAAAGTACAGTCAACTTTGCCTACTTTTCAGTCTAGAGTATGCCCTTTGTTCAAGAGACAGAATACTGGAATTCTCAAACACGGAGCATCAGCCTTGAGAAACATATGAAACAGGGTGGATTGTTCATATTCATGGGAGCTTCAGCTATTTTTCATCAGCAGGCCTCACAACACAACAATTCAGATTTAGTACTGAACTGTTCATTGACCAGCTGAGTTAAGATGGTATAAACTCTGTTGTCCACTTTCATTGTCTGTCATCATCAGTTGTCCATCAGAAAAATTGACCTGTAGTCTCTTATGGTCACAAATGTTGATCAAAGTTCACAAAACTTGGTATGCAATATCTTTAGCTGATAAACTTCTTTGGGATTGAATTTCAGTCCAGCACCATAAAAAAGTGGGCACGGGGGATCATGTTGAAAAAATGAAGTTGTCCGTTTTAGACCTGTTTAATATAGATAAAGAGCTGAAACTTGAATGTAAGCAACACAATATGTCACAACATACAAATGACAGTTCTGACAATTTCTGAATAGTGGCTATATTGTGACCTTTGACATTCCATCACCTATTCATATCGATTTGAATGGCCCATTACATGTAGTGGTCACAAATAAACAAATTGTTGAAGTTTGATGAAACAGTGTTGATACCTGTTACATCATTTGGACATAAACTGCTTCTCATATTATATCAGCCTTGTACCCCACGCCAATATGGGTGTGGGAGGGTAGCAGACCATAACTTTAAGGTTCTCTTGAACTTCTCGTTGCAAAACTCTGTAGCAATACATCCTGGGAATAGATTCACTGTATGAAAAAATCCTGAGAAAAAATACATACTTTTCCCTTTAGTGGGTATCAGAGCAAAACGAATCCAGGCTGTAATCCAAGGGGTCTTCTGCTGGTTCATCATTTGGTATGACTCAAGGAACAGCAAACTCAGCCCCTTTCCTCAACAAAATTTGAGATTTTAACAGCTAGTAGTTCTTCACTTGCCAAGCGGGACTCAAGGACATTGCGGGAATAGAAGCTCTTGGGACATTGCTTAGTCTGAATTAAAATACATGTAAGCTGTACCAACCCAAAGTGGCAACTTTAATTTTTGATGCTGCACTTGACATCTTTTCCACAGTGTAAATGGATTTATGAAAATACACTTGATGTTTCCAAAAGAATTTATCCAACATTAAACGTACGCTGTGCACTCCACTAATATTGGCACCACTGATATAGTAAACATAAGCCAAAAAGGTTATGAGAATATTTTATTGTTGTTAAGCCTTCCAATAACGTATTCCAAAAAGAATCAAAATCGAGCCCTGAATATGAAGAAAATGATGGTAGGAAAAGAGTTGGTGTTTATGTTAAAATAAATATTTACCCAAAAATATCTGAAGCGTCATTGAATCTAATTAAGTGTATTTCCATTCAGATTTTACTCATTTAAGTTCACCATAATGATTTGTAAAACATAAAAGGTCACTCATGACTTCCTGTTTCCCTGGGGTATAAATATGAGGTGACACAGAGGCCAGTTTCCTTCAATCATCCATCACCATAGTTAAGACAAAAGAACGCAGCAATGATGTGTGACAGAAGGTTTGTGAGCCTCTTAAATGGAGAAAAGGCTTTAAGAAAATAGTTGAATAGTTGAAAATAGCCATTGTGACTATCTAGCCGATAATTAAAAGTTTGAGGTACATGGCAGTGCTAACAGTCTGCCTGGAAGAGGTTATGTGCCTATTTTGAATTCACACACTGTTAGGAGGATGATACTTTATGGATTTTAGTTTTTCTTTAGTTTAATTGTAGTCATTTATTTCAGTCTTAGGGTCAGAAAGTATCCCAAACTACAATCAGACGGTATCAACAAAACTAAAAGCTAATAGACACGGCTTCCAGAAAAAAAGCCTTGTAGTCTCCAAAAACAATCACTTGCAAACAATGTGTTAAAGGGTTCTAGATCTTTAGGTTGGAATGGGTTCTGTGGTCAGATGAGACCAGTACAGAGGTCTTTGGCATGAAATATCAGATGTTGGTTTGGCATAAAAAAAATAAATAGCCATTCTCAATGGAACTTTATCCTCACTGTTAAGTATGGCAGTGAATCTGATATTGTGGGGAAGTATTTCTCTGAAAGGCTACGGGCAACTTGTCTGGATTCATGGTATCATGAGTCCATTAATCACCTCCAAATATTAACTGAAGACCAGACTCCCTCTGCCAGAAAGCTTAAAGGGATAGTTCATGGTTGTGTCAGGTACTTATCCCTTGTCAGTGTATTACCTGCAGTAAATATGAAGTCAGCAAGGTCCCAGATTGCAGAAGCAGAGTGTAGTGCCGGCACATAATCAGAGCAAGACACTGTTGTGGACGGGGTCAGCAGCAAGACATGTGTTAGCCAAGCTAAAGTGGAGAGTCCATAAAAGTGGACCTTGGGATTTGAAGAACCTGTAGAGCAGGGGCCTCCAACCCTGATCCTGCGGAGCCACCATCCTAATAGTTTTCACTCCAACCAAAACAGGTACACCTCATGTCACAGTTAGAAATCTTGATGAGCAGCTAAGTAAGGGAATCAGGTGAGGTGCATTAGGGGAAGAGCAAAACCCAATAGGATGGTAGCTCTCCAGGAACAGCACTGGAGACCCCTGTTGTAGAGGTTCTGCTTGCAATAATGGTCTCATTTTCAGGTATTTTGTCACATCTTCTCCAACCTCAGTACAAACGACAGAAGACGATGTGGCGTGCTATGATAGGTTTATAACACTTTCAGTAATCTCACCTTTTAACGCATAATTGTTACAAGATGTTCCCATAACAGTGCCTGATTAGCAATAAAACAATTACTTTACTTAATAAGCAAAACCAAAACATGACCTTTAATGATTAAGAAATGAAGAAGACATCAAAAAGAATACATCAGAACAAGAAATCGTAGGCATATGAAACCACACCTTTTGGGTTAAGGCTTTAATAATAATAATTAGCATCAGAAACTAATCTACTCAAATCTGTGCTGTTTCACAAACTACATGAGCTCACTGTCTTTTAAAGATGTATCAACGCTTTATGCCGTCTTTTATGAGCAGAGGAAAACACCTCATCATTAAGCATTGAAAGGCGAGGATACCGACGGCCTTTGACACCGCTAATGGACTGCCACTACAGAAGACTCAGCCCTAATTTCTTGGCAAAGTGAGGCAGCACAAAGGATTAAATGAAGGAGATACGATAATTGCGGAATGCTTGTTCTTGAGAAAATATTTACTTTCTCAGTTATTATATTTCATTTACTGGCTACATTTTTGTTGCTAGTTTGAATCAAATATCAAGGGGATAAACAATGGCATTGATTCATAACTACTTATGTTATTTACATATTTATCAGTATAAGTGAAGGGCACTGGTTATTCATTACACTTGCAAGTATTTTTGCAAGTAAATGCTAAAATATGTTAGTGCTTTTTCACAAGTATGCCATGAACACTAAACTTTCCAAATCAAGCCTCTTTTGTGCAGAGGACCTGAGCCTAAATTGCAAGACATGACAACCAAATGGTTGTGTGTTTGAATGAATCAATCAGCTTGTGTCCACAAGGACTTAAAGATATACTGAGTAGAGGTTTTCCTTAAAAATTTGTGTCATTAGTAATCCCTAATGGCCCCGTTGAAATGTGTGGTGATGCGTAAATCTCCTGCAGCCTTGCCTTAACTCTATTTTCTCATTGTTACGTTGTAGGTGAGGTTTCTGGGCACAAACCTTTGGGCCGCGGGTGTTTAGCCCCCAGCCAATCACAGCGCACAGGGTATCAGGACAGAACTTGCGAGCGCTTGGTGACCCAGATACCCCAGAGGAAGGTATTAAAACGGCTTACACAATGCAGAAAGAAAGAAATATGGCAAGAGGAAATGCCAAGCGGATGAAGCTCCTTCCGAAACGAAAGTAAATCAGGGGTTGGCTTTCACTCACTGGAATGCTGTGAAGGATGATTAGGAACAGCAGCATAGAGTTGCATCCAATATTTTTTTTTTTTTACACCTAATGAAATGTCATGATTATAGCCAATACACTGGATTTCATATAATCCAGGTGAGGGACTTCCTGATGCAATTGGCTAAATAATTATTTAATCGCCCCCCTAATAAAAATAAAAATAAATAAATAGATAAAATGTGCACAGAATCTGCAGATTGCTTCCCCTCTGCAGAGCTCAGCCCCGGGTGTTCAAACGTATCTTAACAAACTGTTAACAATTTTCTATTCCATGGTCATGAATATCTTACAAACCAAGAATGTGTTTTATCCTATAAATAACAGTCATTATTAAATCTTATTAATGTTAATAAACGTCTTATTACGGTTCAAAAGGTATTTATATAACTTGATAACAATTGCACAGTACGTGCTTATAGGGATGCAAATAAGCAATAATAATTATATTGTTTCTTATTTTAATTAACATTTAACAGTCTTTTAATGTAAATAACCATCTTATTAATCTTTATAAGCTGTCTATAAATATTAAGTTACTTGCTACAAGTGTCTTATAGACCATAATAAATGAGTTAATTCATCTCTAATTACCCCCTTATAGTCTGATTAATGATAATAAACATCTTATTAATGTTTGTGACAGGTATTTAAACTGTTAAGAAGTTTTTAATAAGAGCCTGTAAGTTTGCATGAGCTATAATAAATGTTTCAATTATGCCTTTATGGACATTTATATAGAATGATTTATCTTTATAACTACCTTCTAAGGTCCTATAAAGAACCTTAATATAAAGTGTTTCCTGACATTAGAGTAAGGGAAAATGCCACAGTGCACTAACAGTACTATATCATTCAGGCAGCATGGCACTGCTGTTAGCAAAAACAATGTCTTATTAGACTTATACTTGTACATACTAAATAATACCTGATTTATAAACTACTTGAGCAATATAGCATTTGATGCACTAAGCATGGACACATAACATTATGATCAAAGAAGTGTACAGGGCAACATTACTGCGAGATAACTCCTTGCTCAACCTTGAAAAATAAAAACTTTTTTGTTGTAAAAAACCTTTGCTGGAGCATCTTATGAGTAAAACAGAAAGCGTGAACCATTTTCTTCCGCTGAAGGTGCTGCAGCAGATGGCTGAGACACAGAAATGTGCTTTAACAAACCAGCATTAAGAAAAGAAACACACTTCGGCCTCTTTAGTCATCGCAGACGAGTCGTCAGAACAGTGGAAAACAATGCTAACTTGATTAAGCAAAACAAAACAGGAAACATTTGAGAAAATCCCACAGGAAATAAAAAGCAGGAAAAGAGCTGGAGTCTATGTGCACGATGTTTAATTACATTCCCCCGTCCAATAGTTCAGGAGCTTAATGATCCTGCCACACGCATTTCATCTCCGCCGATTCAGCTCCAAGTTTTTTTTTTTTTAGATTCTGGAAACCCCGGCGTACATGACAGATATCAATCGCACGAGGAGACATAGAGCCAGAGCGCTAATATAACCGACGCAGGCCAAACCTCTCGTGATCCAAATCGCCGTTGTGGCCATACTTCACCCCCAGGCGCTCCTGCTGCCCTGGCCACACAGAGACAATCCCTCAGAACTGCAGAAATATGAGAGCCGCTCCCTGGCCCAGGAAGATTCAGTCCCATTAGTCAGATACATCACTGCTGCAGCAATCGCTTCTGAATCAGAGAAGTGCTCTGTGGCCAGTAAACAGCAGGTCATAGATCAGAGATGTCAGAGTCAGCCCAGTGGAGGAGGGGAGAGACTGAAACACGCAGGAAAATACATACACACACACACACACATACAGAAGTAAGCACTTGTACCCTTCACGCATATAAATCTGTGGTCATATGTGCATACAAACAAACAACTACTCAGACACACATGTACAGACAAATTAATTCATATATCTGTGTGTGGAAAGGAGTGGACAGACCAGCAATGAATAAAACACCACAAGGTTTGAATGGGAAGTGTGATCTATAGCTTAACCCTGACAGTTAATTTAATTCCCTCTAGGACAGAGGACTCCTTCATTTTTGCAGAAACATATACTAAGAGGGACATTTGATGCACATTCAATACATTTTTGAAAATAACTGTAAACAAAAATATGATAGCAAATAGCATGCGTCACCCATGACACATCAATTACGTGAAAAAAAAGTCATATACCTTATCTTATTATCATTGGTGTCAGTAGGACATACAGTTTATGCAAATGAACATTCACACATCAAAGAAAAATTTATCGTATTAATATATGCCATATTTTAAAATCTGTGCAGAAATATTTTATTTGCTCATGGTGCAGGTTCAGTATTGGAGGGCCTGTGTTGAGGGCCAATATCTTGCCAGCTTCATGATTGTGATTGAAATGATTCATGGCTGTTTGAGATGCTGGACTCCCGACCACTAGGGGGCCACAGTGAAATATATGCCATAATACAGCCTTCCAATGGAGAATTTATAAGATGAAACCAAACCCAAAACAGACCCCCATGAATGGCGGTGGAATCAGTGGATCAGGTGGTTAATCTTGTTTATATGATTGGCTCTCTCACTCCAGTGCTGTAACAGCACGGCTGGTGATTCTCACCTCCTTCCAGGAAGATGATGTTATCGCTGTCATTGCCAATAGGAGTTTGGCTGGGGCCTGTCGAATGGAGAAGGTCACAGTTGCTAAAGCGGCCTCACAGCACAGTTATTACTGTAGACCCATAATAATTCCCCTGCTTCAAACTCAGAGTAAAGAGCCACTTTCCTCCTCTCACTGCAACACACAGGTCCAGAGTCACAGATCCTCTGGGCTGGAGTTCTGATCTGGAGTCAGTCTTCAATACTTTCACTTGTGTAAAGTCAAGATTAAATGTCTGGCTGAGCGCCCATCCCAGATCATCTCTTAAGTTTGCAGGATTTTGAATTTGCTAAAACTGGGCAGCAAACACAGCTTGAGGATCCATAGGCATTATGGACTGGGGTGATCTCATGTTGCACAGGTGGAGTTACTCCTGCCATCGTCCTCATGAAGTTTACAGACCGTACGGTGGTCGACGAGGAAATTTATGCATGTAACCAGCACCTGGTCAGGTTTGTGGGACGGGAGGCAGCGATTGGGTTAGAGGCAGAGATGCACACTGGACGGTTTGCCTGTCCATCACATTCACATAACTCCCGTTAGCCTAACAGACATGTCTCTGTACTGTCAGGGGAAACCAGAGTACCCAGAGGAAACCCACACAAGCAGTGCACTTCTGTGCAATCCGACGCAAATTAAGTACTTTACTAATCACAAATTAAGTAAACATATTTTTTTTTTCAATCGGGTGGACTGGACATTGTTCTGTCCAATTGGAAACACTGTCTCAACAAGAATAACTGTAAATTGGAAATCTGGCAACCTTGTTTGAGCTCCTGCTGTTGGAACCTTTGTGAATGAGAACCAGAGGCTTTCAGGGGAAACAGAGAATTGAAAAGGGAAGCATTTAAAATGCAACAACTATTACCTCCTTTATATTTCATGTTCAAACAGGAAGTGGAGTGCGCAAGACAGGGAGCTTTTTAGTGGCACTCTGGGAATATTCAGACATCACTCAGTTTGGTATCTTCATTGTAAGAAAAGGTAAACAATAGATTCTGTTACACAACCCTTCTCAAGGATGCTGGAGCACATAACTGACAGTGATGAAAGTGTATGCATTTGACTGAAGGTAATAAAGTTTCAGAACTTTTGAATGCCCTCTAAGTGAGATGTCTTCCTGTCTTTGGATGGAAATCAAAGCTCTGCTGGGTGCCGTGGGTAACTGGGGGCGAATCACTCGACAGAGCTCACCTGGGTCTGCGTGGTGACGAAGATTGTAGGCTGGAAACGGTTCCGATCTGCTCAAAGTGATCCAGACTTTTTGGAAACTTAAGATTTATTTCCAAATAGTAAAGAGAGGAGATGAATTTATTATGACCTCATCCAAGCACAATATGTTCACCATTTCCTCACCAGAGTATCCTTTTTTTTAAAGTTGCCAAACACTGCCAGCATTTTCAATAATATTCACTGATCTTCCATCACCCCCTGAATATTTAGTTCTATTAATATGTAAACAGAAAGAAAAGAGCTTATAGTTTTTGGCACAAAAAATCATTTAATTCAAGCTTAATTCATTCATTAGACACACTTGAGTGTTTGTTATTTTCCTGAAAAAAAAAGATCAGCCAAGCAGATGAAAAAAAGTGTATGGATGTTATTTAATATCGACCTGCTGCATTATTTTCAAGTTGTTTGCATGTATCCAGGAGATTCATCACAGCTTGTGAGGAAGCTCATGATCACGGAACTTGCCCAAGAAAAAAAAAAAGAAGAAATTTCCATCTTTAGATGTTTGCGAAGTGCACCAGAACACACAGCAAAGTTTGTTAAGAAAACCCTTAACAGCGCCCTCTACCACATAACAGTGAAAATGTTTACTGATGGAAAATCTCGTCAATGGGAGGAAAGTGTTATGCTCATCCATTCTATGTCTAAAATTCATTCATGTGATTCATGAAATAGGTAAATGGTTAAATTTTACTGTCTGGAGATTTTTATTGCCCGCTGTTAATATTGTTACCTGATACCTCTTTGGATATGACTAGCATGGCATGCTTTCTACAAATTTGCAGAGCTGATATTTTAACAGCGCAGTCAAACCCACAGCAACATATGCAAATGTCTGGGACAAAAACCTACATATGTATTTTTCCTTAATTTGACTCTATAGTCCTCAAAAATTTCATTTTTTACAATAAAACAATAAACGTGCTTACATAAAGCATTATCTGCCTTTTAAATGGTTTTGTTTTTCTAAATGTTGGTCTCATCATGATGGAGCAACAGCACTAGGTCATGCATGGTCCTGCTAATTACATAGACTCCAATCAAAAGCCTAAAATAAAAATATTCATTAAATGCCCTTTTATTCCTGCATTAACCCCTTTGCGCAGAAGCCTATTTCTATGTCTATTTATGCATTGCCCTATAATTCAAGATTTGAGCATCACACAGAGGCAGACGGTGGCAAACATGAAACGAGACACTGGTAGCATTTATACTTCCATAATATTTCATTTTCTTTTCGTAATTTTAGTTCAGAGTAAGGACCACAAATACAAAAATCTTCCTGAAAATTCAGCAATGAAGTTATTTTAAAAAGTACTGAGAATTGAAAAATCACCAGGACAATACATTTCGAATAATTTTACTTTTACTGGCTCAGTTGAAGTGATGCTGAACTAACGGTACTTGCATATATCTTTATTTGATGTCCACAGTATCTAGCTTGCTAGCTGCAGAGCTACAAAAAAACCGTGGCGTTGAGCAGCCTGCTTTTCATATAACTCTGAAGCTAGCCAGCTGGCTACTGCAGACGTCAAATTATGTTGGCTGGGTAGCCAGCTGGCTAGAAACAGAGCTACATGAAAAACAGCCCACTGAACACCATAGTTTTCATGTAGCTATGTAGCTAGCTAGCTGGCTACTGTAGACATTAAATGAAAGTATGTACATACAAAAAACCTTAGAGCAGCATACTCTCCAACTGAGCCACAAACACGGAACAAACATTGTTAGCAGAACTACTGGTGAAAGCCTTTATCAGGCTTTTACTGAATCGGCAATAATTGTATGCGTTAGCTAGCTTGGTTAGCAAGCTAACTGATAGAAGCAACGTGCAGTTTGGATTGGATTGTACAGGACCGTACAATGTGGTGCGTTTTTGCATATTGATTTGATATGATGTAACTTCACAGATTCAAACAAATTTTAATCAGCTCATCTGCTGCACTATATCTGTTTTTGTGCAAAGATAGACAGTTATGGTGAGTACCATTCCTGAGATATCGAGCATGAGAGGATTGTGACTCACTCACTCACTTCCATTATGGCCATATTTTCCCATTATTGCAGGGAATTAAATCCAAATATCCTTTTATAAAAGCTTTTATAAAAGAGAATCTGCTATGTTAGCACCTCTGCATTGTTTTGTTACGAACAGTGCGGAACAGAGTCAAATAGAATTTTTTAAAATTTGAACAGCAGTGTCCCGGTGTAATCTCATTCCATTGGGAGAACCTCACCCAGGAAAAGATAAACCAAAAAAAAGGGTCAAAGGAAAACCATAAAAGAAAGTCCAAATCATCTTTTTACCCAACTGCACCCTACATCACAATTAGATACTTATATATAATTACATATAATATATACTTTTATGGTCTGTCTCATGTCCTGCAATCCAGCTGTCTGCGTCAGTTTCAGTTCTCTTTCGTTGATGATTATTGATATTGTTTCTTTTGTATGACGTTCCTGTACATTTATGCATCCATTCCCTATCTATTTATTGCTTTCTTGTGTATTTAAGTTCCCATTCTCCATCATCCCTTCACTGGATTGTTGCACTACTTTGTCTCGTCTTTCATGTCAACTGTTTCCCGTGGATAATAAATAAAAACTAAAAGCATTTTTTTTTCTTCAAGGAAAGTCCTTCCAGTTTCCTGCAGTCTCCGTACGTGGCATTCTTCTGTCAAGTCTTCAGTCCCACTGGATGGAGCACACACACCTGCAAGCGTTAGTCCTGCTGGCTCACCACCTTGGCACCCTACTGGCCAGCCCCTTACACTTCCCCTGTAATTCTGCTGCTACTGCGTGGCTAAATACAGTTTGCTAAAGGTTTTTTTTTTTTCAAAATTTCTAAATTTATTTATTTATTTTTTTTTTTTTTTTGAAGTTCCATTTTAAAGGCCAATAACGGCAAATCTGTGATTTTGTGCATTGGGCTCCTTTCTGCTGATTCTTTATTTTATAGTTTACAAAAACCAAGGAAAGAGTCTTACACTTGGAGGGGAAAAAAAAAACAGGGATTGGAGCTTGCAACTATCTGTTGGGCAGGTTGGTTTACATTCGCTAAAAATGAACACAATTGCAGATAAAAAGATCATTTGCTGAAGAGAAAAAAAAAGTAGGCATGCTAGAGTCCGCAGTTAAATGATTACATGCCTAAGACACAGATGAGAGATATGCAAATATTGCATATGCAGCCTTAATTATGAAGTGATTAAAAAACAATTGCATTTTTTTTTAAATATGTGAATTCAATATATCTTGCCAGGGCATGAAGAATATACAGTACGCAACCAAGTTATTTCCTCAATGAAAAATAAAAATTAATAATGGATTCATCATCTAAACGGTACAATCTACGCATAAACTTCTCTGTAAGGTGAATATTACAGTGCATTACATTTCAGTTTTCAATTTGAAGGGCAGATTTAATATTTATGTGTTATACTTCATAACTCTCCACACTCCTGTCAACAAAGGACTGAAATTACATCCATGAACAACGCTGGAATGAGCGCATGATATTTTATTCAGAGGAGCTGTGCGATTAAAGATATAGAATCAGTTTCTCATCCCTCACCAGGTAAGCAAATGCTGAACAGAAAAATAAGTCAATTGAAATGAGTCCAAAAATATAAAACTCCCGAAATAAGGTGTGTGAGTTTGCACTGGGGCTGGCTGCATCAGGGACTGTATATATGCTTTGTGACTCAGACTAACAAGCATAATTTTCAAGTGCACAATAGTGTCAGGATTCAGTGCCTTGTCCCGCACAACATACCCGGATTACTCTAAGATGATTTTCCATAATTTACACTTGCCAACGTGAAAAGCACAATCCAGAATCACATTCAGGACTCGTGTGAGTCGTGCACCTCTGTGGTAATGGATGGGAGGGGTTTGTGTCTGTACTGCTCAGTCTTAAACAAGACTGGCGTCAGAATCATGGGTCCTTAATCTTGGCTAGTTCAAACAATACTTGGTGGAACCATGCAGTATAATCAAAGGGATGGCCTATTTTCGACCAAATACAAATGCTAACCAACACAAAATACACAAAAAGTGTGAAACGTCCACTACCTTTTTAACAGAGGATAAAGCAGAGGAAACACAGAGGCCTTTCACAGGAGAAACAAAATTTTTGTTTTTGAGTGATTGGAAGTAAAGGCCTTTATAGCTCATGCTAATGGGGTTATCGCTGAATCGCAAATCGCCCAGCATGAAACTGCGATTCCCTGAGTGTGTTGCACTCGATAAAAGGGATTCGCACACAATGCAGCAATGTCTCTGAAGTGGTATTTGAGCAACAGTTATAGTGTTTTTTTTAAGTGCGTGATTATTTATTACAATTTAATTGGCTGTTATAAAGAAATCAAATGTATCTTTTATGATTTCGGCTATGATATAGCATGTAAACACTCTGCATTGAATATACTAAAAAAGTTTTTTTTTAACTTAAAATTATAATTGACAATTATCATTATTTTTTTGTTCCCATATATTGTGAAAATCCAGAAAAATCAATGATTGACATTATTTTGAGTTTATTTTGAAGAAACAACTTCAAATATGGATGCCGAAAAATGCATGAATTATGATTCATTAGCATCTCCCTTGACTGGTGCTTATTAGCGGGTCAATATACCCACACAAACAAAACAAATTAAAATAATTACAAGATTCAAACCTCAAATGAGTCCTCTATTTTACATTTTCAGCAAGCTTGATTGAGTGTAACTTTGTGTTAGCACATATTTACCCTGTCAGAGCATGTTGTTTTGAATTTGTACTAAGTGTAGGGAATAGGCCTGGTGACAGTTGAAAATGGCCGCCCCCATAATTTGTTTTACATTATGGTTTGAATGGCCACCAACTGTGCAGCTTTGTCTCAGTGCTTTACATATGGTTTTAAAGATGAGCATAGAAGCTGGTTGCTGTTATGTAACCAATGTAGGGTTGCTGTTCAGGTTACAATCTTTTCGAATCCTGCCGAGAACCATGTGATGTTATATCATTCTAAATGAGGTGCTTTATTAACTTAATTGTGATTATAAGTGAATCCATTGTTTTAGTTTTTTACTTATTACTGTCTAAAATTGGCTTCTCCTAATAGTTATTGTATATTCCTTCAGGGAGACAGTTCTAAGGTAAATGACTCTGGTCAACTTCCGAACTGAGATATATCCTGGCATGCAGTGCATGGTAATGGTCTAAATTGCACCCCAGGCTCAGATAAAGGTTCACCTGCAGTCACATCGGAGTCTTCAGCTTGTTTATCAGAACGACACCAAAGAAAATCAATATGCACTATAACTCCTGAAGGGCCATAAACGATTTGGGCGAGAACAGGGAACAGTCAGGGGGGTCCTTGTTAAAAACAAAACAAAAAAAAAAGCATCCCATTTCTCAGTATCAGTCCGCTGAAATGGACGGCATTAGCTGACGGCAGTCTTTCCATTTCACAGCAGTGAGGTGAGTAGCTGGGTGGTGGGGTGGTTCTTGCAGTGCAGCATCTGTCTCGTTATGAGCCACAGTTAGGCCTGTCTGGATGGCCGCAGCCGATGTGCTGGAGGATCAATGGTCTGTCAGTGAAATTTCTGGCAGCGCAGGCTAATCTAACCCCTTAAACTCTAACTTTCCATTTAGGGTTTCCCTAATGTGGGTTCAGAGTAAGAAAAAGCATTTTTTTTCATATTGTAGGACAATGTCACAAACATAATCTCTATCTGCTGGTTGCAGAGCTTCACTGAAGCTACATCACACTTCTACAGAGAGAAATATTCACACCCAGGATGCCATGTTTTATGGCCACAACATTACATCAAATTGAAAAAATCTAGATCCCGAACGTAATTTTAAATGCAATTCCACGTATTTCAGCAGGACATATTTGGGATTGTTGGAAACCTTGGGATTTCCATCACAATTTAAAGTAGGCTTAAAATTCCACAGATTTGAAAACAGCAGCTTCACTTAATGGACTCATATATGGGTCGGTATGTTTTATGGGGTAATGCAGGACTGTTAGGATTTCTCAGCAGAACTCACGGTGGCGGGACGAGAACTCACTTTGTCCTGATACCTCTCGACTGCCCTCCCCCGTCTCAGGTGAAAGGTGTGTTTTGCGCTCAATGTGTGCTTTACAGAGCAAGCCTCTTTCACTTTCCACAGTCTGTTTAGACCCAAAACACTTTAAGCCCAAACAGTCACTTTATCTGAGCCACGTCAATAATGCAAGGATTTACAGCTAAGAAGTGTGAAGTTCGGTGTGAAGGAAAACTCTCATGTCCTCACACATGCAAATGCGCGCAGACACAAAGACACACACACACACACACACACACACAAATATAAAGGAACATATTCAAAACTTCGGCCAATGACAGTCTGTGACCTTGGGAGGAGATTGGTTTTCTGCAGGTTTTAAAGGGGTTTTAAAGACCAAAGAAGCTACAATCTATCCTCTGGGATTTTTCACTCGCCTGGCTGGACCTCAACACAAAACGAAAGTCAAAGAGGCATAACATCTTTTTGAAGAGAGAACCAGGAATTAGTTTTTTTAATATTTATTTTAATCCCTCCTTCAGGAAATGTGATTTACTTCAAGGTAAACAAATTACTTTATTTGCAGGGTAAATGATATTAACAAATTCTGTACTTTAAAACATCTATTCTTTATCCAACCTGCCTGTCTCCTGGTCAGGATTTGTGGAGGGCTGGAGTTTATCACAGCAGCGGGCAGGAGACAGACTGTAACTCACTGCACAGTTCGCCAATCCATCGCAGCTCCACAGTATTCTGTATTCCAAATTAAATAAATTAGTATTTTGCCCCACTTGATGTTAGGGCTAGCTGCTTTGCATTCACACGGCAGCAATCTTGTGTATCTAAACGTCAGGCCTGCTGGCTATATAGAAATTTGTGAGAGTATCTAGCGGTGACTTGCCCGAGAGGTACAATCACTACAATACTTATTTTGTTTACCCTATTTCATTAGTCAGCGCCATTAACCAAAGTATTCCCGTGAGCTTATGTGTTTAGCAAACACTGAAATATGCAAACAAACAGGAGCCTGTGTGCAATCAACATTTGTCCTTGACTTTGTTTTACATGTGTTTCAACGCTAACGCAGATAATGATACAAGGCTATGAGAACAAGATAATCACAGAAGATGGCAGAAAGGCTGCATTAATAGTATCAATGCTGAAACCCAGCCGTCCAGGAAGGTACAAGTCCAAAATTACCATAAAAACCTGAAATAACGGCTGTCTGTGAAGTGCTTTATTCCTGTTCCTTTTAGAGGCATTCAGAAACAATATGTGATTGACTAATCAATAATGGAAAAGGATATGTGAGAATTTAACCACATGCATGTCAAACAGGGAAGTACACTGTGACCTGTGACCTCCCTGTCCCTATGGGGCTTCAGTTATAGAAGGAAAAAGACTGGATCTCAGTCATGCACCATCCAGCCGGCGTTTATCCTTTGGTTTGGCATGAGAATGAGAGCAGGCTTATCACTGAGTAGCTGAAAGGATACGTTTATGTGGCAGAATTTGGATGCTGCATGTGCTGCTTTTTGGAGCTCTATTTCTTTCTGAGGTCTGGCAAAAGCAACATGCCTCCATCAGTGCATTTTAATGGGAATTACACACACCATCTTTGGTTAAATGGCAATTTATGTCAAGAAACAGAATTGACCCTTTCGAATTAAAAAAAAAAAAGTATTGCTAAGCAGAATTCTACACAGATGAGGGATTTTAGTGTGTTGGTCAAGCACTGGAGGCAAGTGAAAACATGTCAAATAGAAGAAGAATGGCTCAGGAGGCAGATGTCTGTGGAATTAAACAGTGCTTTTATTAACCAAAAATACAAATAGGAGAAAAATAAGAACTCCCTAAAAAAAAAATTAACAAAGCGCAAATAAGCTTTAAAAAGAGGGAAAAGAAGAAAAAAAAAGACTGAAAAACACCTCAGCCTCACAGGAAGCTACCACCAATACCCATTCTCCCACAGCCAATGTCTGTGGATTTATTTACCCGTCCAGGCGCCACCCTGATTGTGCTGAACCACTGCATGGGGGTAAACCAGAGGGGAAAATCCCCATGGAAACCTGATCCTAACAGGAACATAAACAGTAGGAACTGAGTGAACATTTATCACTATTTCAAAGAGAGCAGCAATTCATAAACTTATCCCCTAGAATAATTTAGGCTTCCCAGCCCCTTAACCCGCCACTGGTCCCTTTCATTGGACAGTAGTCAGTCAGATTGCTCAACATGGGCATAGATTTGGGTAGGGATGGCCGGGACATGTCCCACGAAACTTTCAGCCGCAGCTAAAATATCCTGACCAACTTTTGGTCAACGGGGGAACTGAAAAAAAAAAAGTGGAATCATTAGTTTAACCTGGTCCAGTCCAATGAAATGTTAGCAGCTCCGCAGCTTGCAGCTTTGTGAAATGTAAAGTGTTTATCTCTTCATTATTCGTATAACTAACAAAATTTTTTCTTCAAAATCACACAAAAATGCTTAAATGGAAAGTTTGTGGGTGTGCACAGAGGTGATTTGTAGCAGTTGTGTTAACTGAACAAATCTCAAATATTAGCTGATATTCAAGGACACAATGACTGTTACTTATAGTTCTATTCACAGTTATTTTAACATAAGTTATAACTGCTTAGCCAAAGAAGGTGACATGATACTGAGTCCTGCTAAACTAAGCGCCATTACAAGCCAAACTAGGAAAAAGTTGAGATGGTATGGAAAATGCATTTGCCCCTAACCCTTACTGTCAGCATTTTTATCACGATTAGTCCTCTTCGCATCAGTATGAACAATGCTCCAATGCAAAGCTATGACAGCTGTATGTAAAAAAATTTATATGGAGTTGAGGGTGTGTCTGGAGTCATGAGCTAATACAATGCATCGTGGTAGTTTTCGTCTTTACAGCAAATGCATACGGAAGCAATGGGGGTCATAAATATAAGAATATTTTGCGTTGCTGTGAGAAAATGTGTATAGTATGTTTGTAGCAATGTGATACTAGAACTTATAGAACTTATAACTTATACTAGAGTTAACAATGACTTTTATTCTGATCTTCACAACTAGTCAAGCAGAGGTTTTTATTTTCAGGGAGCAGAGTGGGCAAGTTTTCCATCCTCGTGGGGTGTGGTGGGAAACAGACTATTCCAGTTGGGATATGCAAGCTGTAACTTAAGTTGTATGGGTCTGATGACCTTGTGCCAGTTTTTATAGTTGAAGGCCAGGTAGATGAGTTGATTATAGGTGCAAATGTGATGAAGCCTGTCATCAAACTGTTCAAATCCAACAAGGCCTACTGGGACAAGAAGAGTCATTTTTATTTGATTTCTAGCCAATCTAGAGAGATGGAAAGGGGATGAAATTCCGAACAAAGTAGGGACAGTCGAGCTAAAACAAGCTGGGACCCTTAAACCTACGAGGAAGCATATAGTGTAGGGCTGTCAACCACCAAAGATGAAACTCTCTGCAGGACTGCTATTGTAAGACCCACGTAGCTCGACCAAGGAAGGAAGAGCCCGGGTTGAAGGTTTATGCGTGTGGATTCCTAGTATTAGCACGCGCGACGTCCTGGCTGGTGCGAATCACAATAAAATGGATATATTTTCTCCGTTCGAAGGACGGGGCACAAAAAGCACAACGGTTACAATTAATCTGACTCCATAATAAATTTATAATAATGAATTTAGTGATACCCTCGTTAAATATCTGACTCCAAATTAGAATTAGAATTAGAATCCATAATCTAGAGAAACCTGCGTGGGTCTCGAGTGACTACACCTTCAACTCTTAGGAGACTACCGCTGTCGCTAACATGTACTCCCGGGTTTTTAGTACTGTTACTGGATGCTAGGTTCGTTGATTAGATTAGAGGTTGGAAGTCAGCCATCACTGCAACAGCATCTTTTGGCTTGAATAC
The DNA here is from genome assembly GCA_029692085.1 of Gymnothorax javanicus. Taxonomy (NCBI): domain Eukaryota; kingdom Metazoa; phylum Chordata; class Actinopteri; order Anguilliformes; family Muraenidae; genus Gymnothorax; species Gymnothorax javanicus. Next base: position 110,046,928 of record CM056201.1, on the reverse strand, counting down.
GGCGAACCCAGATCTATGCACGCCCATGGGTTCCTTCAGGGAATTTTAACAGATAACCGACTTTTCGTCCATGGGTTTCCTTTAGGCTAAAATCCCAGAACCGGCAATACATAAACCCTTTATGTAAGTAGATCATGGTTGTCTCTCCAACTTAATAAAACCAGTCTCCAGAACAGGCCGCTGGCCAGTCGTACCTCGGTCGGGATTATACCCCTAGGTATCCGTCGCAACGCGGCTAGAAAGAATAAAAGGATTAAGAGTCCTGGAGACCACGCAAGCTTACAGGAATGACAATAATTTATTCACCAGGTAGGCAAAAGCTTAAATCAAACAAATCAACGTTAAGCCAATTACAAGTTACACATAATTTAGAAGAGGAGAATAAAGTCATACCTGGAGGAAAAGGATCCACGCACTAACGTGCGCGGGAAGTTCGACATACGATGTTACATCATTGAAAAGGCTACTCACGCACTTATGTACGCGGGGACAGATTGGATACGATCTTCCCAGAATGGATTGTTTCTCTTTGCTTTAAGCCAAACCACGTCTTTGATCCAGGCGGCATGGCCATAAACACCTGGAAGGGGGGTCGAATCGGGTTTTTGGGTTTCCATCATTGGGAGGATGTAATAAAACACTTCAGCAGAGAGAGGAGAATAGGGTGATTACCAGAGAGTATTCCGACCAAATTCTCAGGAGTTTCCAAAAGGGAATGAACCATAATTTCAATGGGAATGAAACATACTCCATTCAACTCCTTAGATTCCCCCGAGAATAACAAGACCAAAAAATGATATGAATATGTACTAATATGATGCAGTTGTCATGAAAAAAAGTCTTAAGATGAATTAATATATAGGTAAATTGGGTTATAAGTCCAGAAGTGATTTCTTTGCAGAATATTGAACATATAAGCATATTATGCACTTTCCAGAGGTTTAGATTATTTGAACCAGATTAATATAACTGGACTTTAACTTAAGACTTAGGCCAGTAATATGACTCGCACAGGGGCATTGTGTCAGCCAGAGCCCTGCAACAACCCCCCCGTGGTGAGACCATTGCCACCTCCTGGAAGTCCACAAAAGTTTTATTGCTATCTGGCATGGCTCTGGACTGAGCTTATCAGCCATTTGTCGCATACAGTTGCTGGGCTCCCCCACGCATCAGCGTTTGCAGATCTTACAGAGGTGCCACTCAGAACCCAACCCAAAGGCACAGATGAATTTTACTGGTTTAGAAATGGAACAATCTTTTGTAAAATGAAATATGCAATGTCTACAGTCCACCCCCTGAGCGCGTGGATAGAAGCTCTACCCACGGGGTCATAAATAGCATCAGGGAATATTTGCTGAGATTATGGATAGAATATTGATGAGAAATTACAGATTTAAGAGTAGTTGCGTTTTTCATGACAGTTGCATCACACGATAAAATGGAAAAAATGGATTGTTTCCTCTCACTGCAATATAATTGAGAATTTAGAGAAGTGTGATTTGGGAAGTTAAAAGAAAGAGAGACAACCGTTTTATTAACATGAAACGTGAAGAAATTAAAAGGAAAACGAACAAAAAATAAAATAAAATTAAAAGTATGTTATCTAGGTTTGTTCTATGAGTCTATTATCTGAAGTTAGTGTACCAATTGGACGAATATTATTATAGCCAATGGAATGATGGTTCGAAAAGTAATTTTTTTTCTAACATCAGTAAAAATAGAAATCGAGAGAACAAACCAGCACATAAACCAAAAAACTTTCCCACACTTGACTAGGGAAAGCAAAAAGATTATATGTGCCACTAACTAAGTAACCAACCAATTGGAAAAAACCCCAGAGGGAAAAAATCCAATGGCAGTCACAATATCAAATCATTTAGGCATTCAGTTAAAAGTGCAATTAAAAACACACAGTTACAAATGAAAACAATAGAATATTTACATGAGGTATATTGCGAAGTGATATGTTGAAATATTGGAAATCGTGAAATTCATATGTCCAGACATTCAGCAATTTATGTCACATGATATGATTTGGAGATCAACTGAGAGGGTGGGGCTGATACACATAATAGGCTGGTCAGAAACTGCCTCGTAGGACCTCCCAATTTAATTCTGAAAAATATTCAAGGCAAATTAGGCTTATCTGGATCAATGCATATGTAGTTCTACCTTACTTTATGAACTTTTACGGCACACTACCTTTGGCCTTCAGTGTAAGAAACCTCTATGCTCCAGTCCTTTAACTGCCGCATTATAAAATAGGATTTAATTGATTCCTCTCAACTTATTTTTGTATCAACCCACACCCTTTACATGTAATTCACACATCACAATCACAAACACAACTGCAGTTTGTCCAGATGAAAATGTCCTTTGTCCTGTATGAATCCAGTAGCTGTAGAGATGTTTGAGGTCCGGCGGCCGCCCGCGTTGGTGCACATATTTGCTGGAATTTGAATGTGTGTCCTTAGGGAGTTGCATATAGAGGAAAATGGCTCCCAAGAGCCAGAAGGGTGGACAGGGAGTATTGTGCCCTGGTGAGTCTGACCCTTGCATTTACTACCATGTTTGTGATGAAATCCCGAAATCCAAATCAGCCAAAAGCATATAAAGGGAGCTTCTGTTCCTCAGGTGTAAATGGCAAAGTCAGGTCCTCGAATCCTTGATGCCTGTATAGAAAATTTTAGAAACAGCACCCTGCCAAATTGACAACAACAAGGGAGACCAAGACAAGACATGACCAAGGTACTCTGTTAAAACTCAACCTGCAGGAATCAGAAAGTGTGAAAGTTAATTGGAAACATTTAGTTGGGGGTCTTCCTGCCAGCAAACTGTCCTGTGGAAAACAATGGATAAAAAAGTTGATGCAGTGCATGCAATTACCCTACAATTCACATGTCCCCGCCGTCTGGGTAACCTTACGGCACCTCAAAGGGGACAGTGACTGGGGATGAGTGAATGGCACTGTTGAAGATTCCATCACCCCTGTTTTCAGAAAGAAAGAACAGATGCAGTTAGTACCAAAGTTTTAAATGGAACAGTGCTTTATGGCTTTCCCCTCGGATCAGGATAAGCACAGACAAACATGAAGAAATGCAAGTGGTGTGTGTGTGTATGTGCGTGCGTGTGTGTGTATGTGTGTGTGTGTGTGTGTGTGTGTGTGCGCGCGCGTGTGTGTGAATGCGGGTTGTAAAGTGACTCGGATGGGGCCTGTTACCCACGAGCGGGCGTTTTATGGCCCCGCAACTTCTTCCACCCCCTGAGAGGATGTCATCACCTTAGACATCTGCTGTAAAACTAAGGCTCTCAGGTGTGAAGACTGTAAAAGAATAAACCATGCAGGGTGAATGTCTGCATAGCTTCAGACACTGAAAAGACAAACAATGACAAACAGACATTAAAAATAGACTGAACCGTGCAATCCAGTAGGAATGCAGGCAACCATCGTTGAGTTACTGATGTACTAGTAACCCTGATTAATTCATGCACTCTATAAAGAGTACAGGCCTATTGATTGAAGTGATCCATGTTTTGAGGAACATAGTCCTAACTGACAAAGGGGTGAATAGGATCAGAGAGAGGGAGCACAAGCAGAGGAATGGCAGGCTGTGAGAAACACGGCAAGTATGAGTAGAAAGACACTAATCTTTGCCAAAAGTGACCAAACCCATCTGGCTCCAATACTTAAGGACGGATGCAAATTTAATAGAAATGAATTTTAGGAAAAATAAATGTAGGGGAGGAATTTTTCTCCCTAAAAGGCAACTCATGTAGGCATTCTAAATCTAGTTACCTACTTCCATGAGGCCATAAACAGTACCCCCTGCTGGGGCAGACAAAAGAGACTCAATGTCCCACTAGACATTTAGAGCTCAGATGTTGCTTGATGACTAGTGGCAATGACAGTAACAATAGTTTACCAAACATTAATTCCAATAAACGTATTTGGTGGTTGGTGAAATCCACACAAAACGTAATTATACTAGACAATTTGCTTCAAACATTACGGTTAAAAGGCAAGTACGTTGTTAGTGAATGGCCACACTCAAGATGGTGGTCACAGCATGCGACTTAGTGCTGGTTCCGCCTTCTCCTTCTCCTTCTCGGAAGGAAGACCGGAAACCAGCATTAAACGTGGCAGTGATTGGCCGATTTGAAGGGCGCCATTTGACTCGTATTTATGATGAGGGCTGGGTCAGCCAACCAGCTCACCGACAACGGGCTACGTCACCATATTACACGGATTGACTCGGGGCTGTATCAGCCAACCAGCTCCCCGGCGAATAGTCACGTGACCCAATGGGTCGGCTGAGACTTTCCCCCCTCTGGAGGAAGCAGCTACCCACATGCAAACTCAACCAATGGCTGCCCTCAGATGAAACCACGTTATATTCCTCAACAAAACGAGCCAAAAATGGCGGGCCGTTCAACTTGATAATCCTTTGTGCAAAGATAATATGGCAGCTTCAATACACACTTGAGCTAAGCTCAAATGCAAGCAGATTTTTAGAGCGGTTATAATGGCAATTTCCCAATTTTACGTGCAATGCAAAAATATTCAACACTTTCAGCAATAAGTTTTCCCGTTGCTATGTCCAGGACACATATCCTCCCACAACCCGCACAGTCTAGTCGCCTGAAGCAAAACAACCTGCAGTCCGAGAAGCCCACGTGGCCCATAACAGCAAACTTCAGCCCATACCGAAACTGCTGAACATTCCGCTTGCGAAAAACCACATTACAAACCCAATCAAGAATCAATTTAATCACTGTCCGTGTCCCAAAAGACTGCCGGCACGAAAACTTCTGCCGAATTCGTCCAACTTCGAAAACCCAAAGGTGCAGAATGCACCCTACTTAAACTTTTGAGTCCAAATTATTACAATTTTCCGAATGCCGTACTGCAGCTCTCTCAGGGCGCTGATCAAAAGAGCGCACACACTGGGCAGTGAAACCGTAAGCTATTACCTTTACACAAAGTTTAACAAGACTAGAGGATGGAAATATTTGTCAACTCAAAACCGAACCAATGATGCGGGTCAGAGCACTAAAAAACATACTTGCAACCCATGTGCGATTGTTAGACCGATAAAATCCAAGTCCAATGATATTTCGAAGCTAAATCACCTCACTCCCCTACGTACAAGACTCCTTCAAAATCACACTGGCATTTCACCAGTGTCCCATTTCTTCCAGTATTTGGGCAAGATTGTCTGCACAGTGGCAGCAGGACCTTGCACCAAATCCATCAAATACACACAATACGCTCTCCCACCCGCACAGCCTAGGTGCAAGGAGCACAAACAACCTACGGTCGAAGAAGAGCCCAGCCCAATGTGCCAAGCAACAACAACAGATGTTCGCATCCACTTAAAAATGCCGAAAACCCCCGACTGCACACAGAAACCCAATCACCTCCAACTTGCCATTAAACCTTCTACACAAAAGCATGAAAATATCGAATGACCCGGATTAATATGAAAACAGCGCAGTCTGAAGAGATAACAGAAATACAAAGTAGGCTCATGCACACATTCTTACAACTTGCACTCCACTCTCTGATCCCGAAAAAGCTAGAATTGAAACTTGTGCCTGGTTTCTACGGTCCCAGGCCTATTTGGGGATATGTCGATCCCTTAACAGCGGTCTCTATGCAGTGAATTCTAACTTTCCTTGAATCCTACAAAGCAGAAAACACCGCATTACTTACCACATGTGGATGACGACTGATGGAGCCGGCCAGATCACGTAAGAAACCAGGATCACATCGGATGTGGAGATTCACACTTCAGCCAGCACAATGCGGAAACATCTCGGAACGCGTCGGAAAACAGAATCACGCACTCCCGATTATAGGCCTCGCCAGTATGGTACGCAAGCCATCACACCGCAAAATGCAAAGGTTCCCAAACCGACATATTACGGTATAATACTCGACAGCGATCACGGAGGGCAGTCACCAGCTGTAAGACCCACGCAGCTCGACCAAGGAAGGAAGAGCCCGAGTTGAAGGTTTATGCGTGTGGATTCCTAGTATTAGCACGCGCGACGTCCTGGCTGGTGCGAATCACAATAAAATGGATATATTTTCTCCGTTCGAAGGACGGGGCACAAAAGCACAACGGTTACAATTAATCTGACTCCATAATAAATTTATAATAATGAATTTAGTGATACCCTCGTTAAATATCTGACTCCAAATTAGAATTAGAATTAGAATCCATAATCTAGAGAAACCTGCGTGGGTCTCGAGTGACTACACCTTCAACTCTTAGGAGACTACTGCTGTCGCTAACATGTACTCCCGGGTTTTTAGTACTGTTACTGGATCCTAGATTCGTTGATTAGATTAGAGGTTGGAAGTCAGCCATCACTGCAACAGCATCTTTTGGCTTGAATACGGCGAACCCAGATCTATGCACGCCCATGGGTTCCTTCAGGGAATTTTAACAGATAACCGACTTTTCGTCCATGGGTTTCCTTTAGGCTAAAATCCCAGAACCGGCAATACATAAACCCTTTATGTAAGTAGATCATGGTTGTCTCTCCAACTTAATAAAACCAATCTCCAGAACAGGCCGCTGGCCAGTCGTACCTCGGTCGGGATTATACCCCTAGGTATCCGTCGCAACGCGGCTAGAAAGAATAAAAGGATTAAGAGTCCCAGAGACCACGCAAGCTTAAAGGAATGACAATAATTTATTCACCAGGTAGGCAAAAGCTTAAATCAAACAAATCAACGTTAAGCCAATTACAAGTTACACATAATTTAGAAGAGGAGAATAAAGTCATACCTGGAGGAAAAGGATCCACGCACTAACGTGCGCGGGAAGTTCGAAATACGATGTTACATCATTGAAAAGGCTACTCACGCACTTATGTACGCGGGGACAGATCGGATACGATCTTCCCAGAATGGATTGTTTCTCTTTGCTTTAAGCCAAACCACGTCTTTGATCCAGGCGGCATGGCCATAAACACCTGGAAGGGGGGTCGAATCGGGTTTTTGGGTTTCCATCATTGGGAGGATGTAATAAAACACTTCAGCAGAGAGAGGAGAATAGGGTGATTACCAGAGAGTATTCCGACCAAATTCTCAGGAGTTTCCAAAAGGGAATGAACCATAATTTCAATGGGAATGAAACATACTCCATTCAACTCCTTAGATTCCCCCGAGAATAACAAGACCAAAAATGATATGAATATGTACTAATATGATGCAGTTGTCATGAAAAAGTCTTAAGATGAATTAATATATAGGTAAATTGGGTTATAAGTCCAGAAGTGATTTCTTTGCAGAATATTGAACATATAAGCATATTATGCACTTTCCAGAGGTTTAGATTATTTGAACCAGATTAATATAACTGGACTTTAACTTAAGACTTAGGCCAGTAATATGACTCGCACAGGGGCATTGTGTCAGCCAGAGCCCTGCAACAACCCCCCCGTGGTGAGACCATTGCCACCTCCTGGAAGTCCACAAAAGTTTTATTGCTATCTGGCATGGCTCTGGACTGAGCTTATCAGCCATTTGTCGCATACAGTCGCTGGGCTCCCGCACGCATCAGCGTTTGCAGATCTTACAGAGGTGCCGCTCAGAACCCAACCCAAAGGCACAGATGAATTTTACTGGTTTAGAAATGGAACAATCTTTTGTAAAATGAAATATGCGATGTCTACACTATCGTAAAGTCAAGTGTGTCTTGCTACTCCCAAGTAAGACTATCAACTTGACCACATCTGCCATCAACTTGAGAGGGAATGCAAAAGTGGTCAACTTTTACCTTTATATGCCTTGGAAGACTTAGGCAATGACATAGAAAAGATAACAAATCAGAATGTGAGTAGAGTGAGTAGTGGCAACTCTCATTGCGATCTTAACAGCTAAGAGTTCAGGGAGTAGTTCTGCTGCTAGAGAGAATGATAGATTGACTGCCCTAGGGCACCAGAACTTGTCTGTTAATGACTGTGAGGCATCACCAATCTGGAAGGAAAAAGAATGACTGACCTGATTTAAAAGCATGAGGATGTGTTTTCTAGACATCACATAGCCTGTGGGGAGGCTAATGGCTTAAATCATCGTTTACAGCATACTGACGATCACTCTTTCCGGTTGCCTTACCTAAGGCTGTCTCCGGCTTATTATCAAAAGCTTAGGGAGGCATAAAATGCGATGGAGATGGGAGAAATTACAATAAAGTCTTGTAGCCAGTATCCATCCCCACTAGCCCTGTGCTGGGAAAATGGTAATCTGGGATTATACGCTGATTTTAGTTGGCTATATGCTTGCACAATTTTGCACTCATTTGCTTTATCAAGCTGACAACCTCGCTGGGTGGGAGGCAGTTTTCTTTTTAGCACGATGGATCTGACATCTGGTTCTATAACACCCCACTACATGAGCATGATATGAAGTACACTGCTTTGCCTCTCCTTTTGGGTTGAATGAATACAACTGCGTGCCCCTTGGGTTTTGTAATAGCCCCTACCTTTATTAGAATGATGTTGCTAATTGTCATTGATCAAAACTTTCAGACAGTTTAAGGGTGATTCAGTAGAGAAAGGCGATAGGGTCTTATTAACAAAGGGAAGTGTGTGTGTGTCTGGGGGGGGGGGAGCTATCTGATCACTAATATGACACTGTAGTTGGTTATAATAATGTACTGAACATATATAGTGGGGCTATTCAGAATTATCCAGAAAGGGTCAGTGTGAGTGCTGGCTTTTGCTCCAACCAAGCAATTACACATCTGATACTACTAATCAAGGTCTTTGGAAAAGACTCTTGGAGTTGATTAGCAGCATCAGGTGGGTAACTGCATGGTTGCAATGAAAGCCTGCACCCACATTGGCCCTTCTTGGATAATGTTGAATAGTCCTGTTATATAGTCTTCATCACCCTGTTATAGGTAGGATTAAGACTGTCCATTGAAATCTAATTCTGCCCGTCATTTTTCTACCTGTCCCTTCATGGGATCAGCCAAAGGCTGTGGCGCTCTCTCCAGCACCGTTTCACATCAAGACATAACAGAAGACCCATGTCAGGATGAGTGGAGGGATCTCAGAACTGTTCAGTAGGTTGTCCATCTTCTGGTGTCATATACAGATAATATGGTAAATAAAGTCGATGAGTCGGATACAACAAAGTCAGTAGAGAGGCATGTGGGAGACATGGAATGTAACCAGAGACAAGATTCTGAGGATTGTGGGTTCAAGTATGAGTCAGCTTCCTGTGGAGAGAGTTCGATGCACCAGACTTGGAAGTTGGATTGGAAAATTCATGCTAATTCATTCTTGATCAGAATTGTGATCAGTCGTAGCTGCCGAATAGCTCACTCGGTTAAAGCATCGCACTGCAAAGCAGAAGTGACTATCATGATGCGGGTTCGAGCCCCAGTCGTACTAACCAGCAATGGTCAGCAGCTTTTTCAGCGTAGGGCACAATTGGCCATTGCGCTACAGGGATGCAAATTGGGAAGGGTCTGCCGGGAAGGGTAATATAAGTTGCTTTGTTCGTTCCTTAGGCGCCTCCTGTTGGCCAAGACAGTGCTCATCAGGAAGATTCTAAGCTCGTTCATGTTCAGGTATCCTCCGCCCTCGCTCTGAACTTGCGATGATTCAACCAATGAGTGTATAAGAAGCGGTGGCTGATGGGCGCGTGCTTCGGAGGAGAGCCACAAACTGTCTGCACTCTCCTGAATTGGCAGAAAGGGGTCACATACGAGCAGGTGTTGTACATAGTTCCCCAATTGGGCATTCCAGATTCGGGTGGGATTGGAGATGCCAAATTTATTTTAAAAAAAAAAAAATTGTGATCAGCCTTCAGACATAACCAATATTGGCTTATTCACTGGAGACGAGACGGTCCCAGAGGAGGCCTCCCATCATGCAAACTTGCGTTACCTACGAGAGCATTTGTGCTGCCGATAACCATTGACCTACAGAGCATGTCCAGTAATGTTTGAAGAGGGGAGGAATTGCACCAGACTGGGAAGACTTGTCAAACCGGTTAACAGGCTGATTCAAACCATGTCCACAGAAAGAGACAAGGCATTTCTATTTTGATAAATGTAGTATATTTATGTCAAAATTCATTATTTTACCTGACTTCCTTTGAATCATGTCAGGAATTGAAGACCTTTGGTGGTCATTGCTGTCTATTAGATTCGACTTTACTTAGTAAATTTGGGTGTATATTGCAAGTATAACAATGTACATGGCTTGTTTTTTTATGGTTGAGTGTGGGATTAGCCACCCCTTACCTTACTTAATTCTTTACTGGATAGCTTTTCAGAAGGATAGCTTTTCAGCTGACCAATCTTTTGTGGTTTAGTATGAAGGGATGTCACTGGGTTACATTGGGACATATTGCAACAGAGGATATTCAATAAAATTCATTTGTTTTTTCTCGATTATGGAGCGAATGGAGGTGAGCGCTGTTCACATTCTAGCGTAAAGCATTGGGGGTGTATGTTGCTTTGTGATGTTGTGATGCTAATTGTAATCAGTGACTTATTCTGATCTGCACGAGTAGGCGAGCATAGGTCTTTTTCTTTATGAGTAGAGTGGGCAAGCCTACTGGTTTATGTGAGTAATTTTTGTTTTCAGTATACATTTTCTACAAGGCACTGAATTATTTATAGTCCAAAAGTACACTTTGGGAAGTCATTGCAACATAAATAGAATTTTTGTTTCACATTTCAAAACTGATAATTGGTGTTAGGTAGAGTTTATTTGTAATTTACTCTCCCAATGGGGGTGAAAGTGTGGTAACACGCTAGTTCATACTCATTCTACTTCTGAACTTGAGAGAGAAGGTATGCATTTCTATGGTGTTTTATCTTTATGGTTAAAATCTAAGGTAAATTGTATTTCTCACGTATTATTGATGTTAAGCATGATAAATGTAATTAGTCCATGTTTTGTGCTGCAATTCCCAATTATTATGTTGTTCATTTTGGTTCCTCAAACGTGTAGAAAAATATGAACGTAACTCATTGCTTATGTTTCACAGTCATTTCATATAGTGAATGGATGCAATATTTACATGATTTCCACCCTTGTAATGTATTAAAAGTGATAAATTGGGTCATTCCATGTCAATTCAACAAATGCCTCCCACCTGACCATCTCAGATTTGTCTAAAATAATTATCACAGAAAGGTAATATACTTAATAGGATGTGTGCCAAATTTCAGTTGAATATGTCTCTTAGTTTTGGCAGAAAAAAATAATAAAGATGGTAGTGTTGTGTGAATTTTCACACTCGTTTTTGCAACGTCAAATAAAAGGGAGTTTTTAGGAGGCAATATCTCCTGTTATATTTATGCCATTGCCTCAAAATCGTCCACAGTGTGGCATCTAGGCCCAGTAAACTAGGCAAGCACATTTTCAATGGCTTTTCTCTTTTTCTTAGGGAGCTATGGCGGTTTGAAAATGCTAATTTATTTGACGAAATTGTCTGTGACACCAACTTTGAAGGCCATTTATGACCAAAGTTATGCAGGTAGAGAGCTGATTTTTTCTGGGCAAGCTCTCCTCACATAGTGCTATTGGTACAATAAACAGCAAGCATGTCAATTTCATGGTTGTCCAGAAAATACACAGCAAAATCCTAAAAAGCCAAAATTTAATGAAATTTGACATCAAATTACCGAGGTATGACAACCTGTAAATTCTTGAAGTCTTCACCATCTTAAAGCTTACATTCTTGGCTATCTTTGGTTCAAAGGTGGTTGTGGTGCAACTCTTCATTAAAAAGTTATGAATTTTTTAGTAACACCTTATAAATGCTCATTTTTCAACTGTTTTTTAATGTTAATACAAATTTGAGATCTGATCCTAACAACCATTGGTGTCTGAAAGTCCGCACCAAGGTGTTCCCTGTTCCTTTGGGGTTTCTCTGTCTTTTACCAGTGTAGAACACTGGATACAATGTGCCTCAATTTCATGTCCCATGGGATAACAAAAACCGCAGAGGGGATTTAAACCTGCATATGTATTTCTCTGTCAAAAGATTTATTGAGCACAAAAATGAATTTTCCTATATAATAATTATGTGAATCTGGCAGAGAAATGGGTACTTACAAGTATCAACCTTTTTACATCCTGGGCTATTTCTATTATATAGCAGGTCATTTATCAAAATTAGGAACACTTTAATTAAACTGCTATTGTATGCACAATTATAAATGTCAATTTGGGGAAATAAACAATTTGTAAGTCCTCCAATGCCATCCAATGGTTGAGATGATGTCATTATTCATCAGTTTTGTTAACATGTTTCAACATGTCTCAGTGAGAGGCAAGTCCTAATCTGAGCACTCTTGCCACCGATGACATCAGATTAATTTTCAAGTTTGCACATGATCACTGGGATGAGTATAAAAAGTCGTGTAAGCAAGCAGAAATTAGATCACAGAAATTAGTCAAAGAGTCAACATGGATCCATGCACCATCGGGATTACACTGTCTTGTACAGAAAATTGCCACAAGTTGGACCATACTAAGAAACTGAAAATGTAAGTATTTCTTTTATAGTTTTGGTGATCAGTAAATTGACTCTTTAATTATGTTTATCAACAGTATGCTAGTTGTATTGCTTCATTTAAATTATATGATCTGTGTTACTAGGCGTTACTAAAAAATTCATAACTATTTAATGAAGAGTTGCACCACAACCATCTTTGAAACAAAGATAGCCAAGAATCTAAGCTTTAAGATGAAGATTTCAAGAATTTACAGGTTGTCATACCTCGGCAATTTGATGTCAAATTTCTGGAAATTTTGGCTTTTTTAAGATTTTGCTGTGTATTTTCTGGACAACCATAAAATTGACATGCTTGCTGTTTATTGTACCAATAGCACTATGCGAGGAGAGCTTGCGCAGAAAAAATCAGCTCTCTACCTGCATAACTTTGGTCATAATTGGCCTTCAAAGTTGGTGTCACAGACAACTTCATCAAATAAATTAGCAATTTCAAACAGCCACAGCTTTTTTTTTGACCCCATGGCATTGATATAACTAGAGATATTGCCTCCTAAAAATCCACTTTTATTAGACGTTGCAAAAAGGAGTGCGAAAATCAGCAAAACGTTGCCATCTTTATTTTTTTTTTTTTTCAAAACTAAAGAAGATATTTAACTGAAACGTCGTACATATCATATTAAGTACATGGCCTTGGTGTGAGAATTTTTTAAAATAAATCTGAGATGGTCAGGTGAGGAAATTTTCTGAAATTTGTTGAATTGACATGGAATGACCCCAAAGCGTTTTCATGCTACATACACAATGCCGAGTGAAACCTGCTACATGTGCAACTTATATATACAGAGCCTACACTTTGAAGCTATGCATGGTTTAATTATCGATGAATTGCCCTTTTAATGACGAGGCACAGTTCAGTCACTCTCACAAAATCTGTGAGGGCTAAGTCCACTTGTCCTGGGCGCAATAATTTCAATTCAGCAAAAGACTCTGTCAACATACTGTGTGTTAGGAACCAGAACAGAGAAGCAAAATGCAGAATTTCAGAAAAACCCCAAAAGAGTGTTTTATTCAACAACAGTAACTAAGTTTTTATAACCATGGGCTTGAAAAGCAGAATAAGAATGACACTAAAGATGCGAGAGCTTACACAGCGAGAACGGAGGCCAAAAGTCCAGTGAAGAAAGATGCAGACTACACAAAGACAACAATTAACAAAGTCAAAATGAGTTTGCGAGCAAAGGGAGGAAAAAAAGACGAACGAACAAATGACACAATAATTAAACAAAAGCAAACAATTAACAAAACAAAGCTGAAACTGATACAGCTGGCTTGACTACGAGAAAAACAATTAACACAATGGAAGGGACGTGAAACTGCGCATATGCATATATTCATCTATTCCAGGTCGTTGTGCAACACCGTTTACCTTTAGAACACTGAGCTTGTGGGAATAACTTTGGCACCAAAGTGTTAACCGTGACCACAGGGCTCTTTCTATTCGCTTGTGTCATACATCCTTCCCTCCCTTTTCCCATTGTTTTCTTTATCTAATCTTCACCCATTGGTTAGGCAGGGAAATGAAGTGAGAGGAAGAAATTACAAACAATAAAAGAAGTGTGAACGTCCCTGCTCTGTCAGACATCAGTTTGCCGCAACGTCAGGCAGAGGTAACAAAGATGGAGAACAATTAAATCCATTGGTCAATCATTCACATCACAATTTCTGGAAAATATGCTTTTGCAAAGGATAGTTTAGTCTTACCTCACTCAAAAATATCTCTGGGAAACTTCTAATTCCTCTTTTAAAACACATTTAATAGACTGGTATCTCCTAAATGATTGCTGCCCTTGATAAATGTATTTATCTGGCACATGGAGGGACAGAGGGATGGGACACGTAAGCTGAAGGAATAAGTCCATGGATCATCCCTCTTTAAGAGCTAAAACATAACAATACACCACAGGTGACACTTTATGACATAAATCACTGATTCTGTATGAGTTTTATGGAATATGTCTCATCTCAACATTTGCGGCAGTCATGCTGTGAACTGCATCCATCACTCTGGGGAACCTTCTCTTTTCTCCGGCTCAGCTTCAGGAGTTACTGTCAATAATAAAGTCACTGCTCCGTACAACAGCAGCTTCAGTCATGACAATGAAGTCACCAGTAGCCCCACATAAAGTGCGTCTTTACCGGGAGGATTATCTGCCGCTGCCGTATTTTTGATTCCGGCAGGAAGTGCAGGCAGAGCACTACAAAGAGTGAGGATGGGCTGCTGGGGCTCGGGCTTGGGAATTGAAGGGAAGGATAGATCAAACGCAAAATCCCTTGATTTTGCTTCAAAACAAAATAATCATTTGGAGATTGATCTCCTCCCAGGGCGCCTTGAGTGTACTGCAGCTTGTTTTACACAGGTCTCTGTGGTAGTGTCCTGAGATTAGAGCTGGCTTTCTCCAGAAACACGTGTAGCAGCAGATGACTGATTGCTTAAGGTGATAGAGCTGAGTAATATACGCTCCGATTGGTCGGTTAATCGGAGGGGGTGGAGCATTCATGGTCTATGTCCTTGACATTAGATGAAGTAAAATCCAAACTGTTTACAGGGTCAAATCTCCCAAGACACACCTCATGCTTTCCTGTAATTGTGTTTGCTCTTTTCTCCTAGGAACTAGTTCCTTGTTTACTCATGAGCCAGGCAGTAAACCACCTGACCGGAATGGCCACATCTAACATGCGATGTGCTGACAGACACTTTAACCAGTAATCCAGTGCACCTTGAAGTCAGTTGTTCAAAGCTGTAACTATTAATAGTCCCTTATGGGATGAATTTTAAACAACTGCTTATGCACTGCTGCAGAACTACCGCGTCTTCAAATCAATAATATGTTTTTGTTTATTTATCTGCGGCTGCCAATCAGAGCTGAAGTATGTCGCAGGGCTGGCATATTAATATTCATGAGGGCAAAGACAACAGGCACTCTTAACCTGAATATTTAACTGCAACCTAAAACTCTCCCAGGCACTGGAAGCTCAGAACTCAGGGGAGCTAAATATCGTTTGTGATTAACTGTTTCTGGTGGAGTTACCAGATTTATAATGTAATTAAATAATAAAAATTTCTATAATTGCCATCACTAATGTAGACCACTGGCTTCCAGTGACAATAATGTGCAATTCACACTAGTGAAATAACACAAATTGTGACGATTTATGCCTTTTTAATCCATTTTCCCAATTGAGTGATTTTCTGTTCAATGTTTTTTCTTCCATCTGAACATAAATTTGGTTCTAGCAATCATATTTTTTTAACCCCTTAAACTGTAATTTCTCAGTTGTAATTTCTTCTGTTTAATGAGTTCCAGGTCAGAAAAAAACCTTCTTTTTTTATATTTTAGGACAATGCCACATCCATCTTCCGTCTCTGCCGGTTTTATTGCTTCAGTGAAACTGCATCACACTAACAGTATATTGAGAGAAATTTTAAAACCCAGGATGCCATGTTTTAATGGCCACAGCATTACATCATATGGGAAATATCTAGGTCTTGTATTTTCATACACGTTTCTCTGTAGTTTAGTAAAATATTTGGCATCATTGAGAACATTGGGACGAGAATTTAAAATAGGCCTGAAGTTCCACAGGTTTGCATACAGCAAATGCATTTTACGGACCAATATATGGGTTTGCTGGTGTTATGGGGTTAAAGAAAATCATTAGTCTTAAGCATAATTGCCTGTCTCATTTTTAAGTTTTTTAAAATTATTTATTTATTTTGTAATTATTTCAGAGAATGGATTTTATTTAATCTATTTTTTAAAGGTCTTAAATAAAAAAGGAAAAAACGTATCTTTTTGTTAACACAAAAGAACAGGCAGCCGATATCTCAATTTGACAAAAATGTGATTTAGGCAATTATGCTATGAGGCTAACGAAATGTAACTTGCAGCATGGCTGCTCTGAACAGGAAGAGGTTTGGCCTATTCATCTGTGGAACTGCAGCAATTACTATTAGAAGCATATGTTGCTGTCAGAGCCCATGAAAGTGGCACAATGGATTGAAAAAAAGTGATATGAATAATGCATCAACAGGCTAATCCAGGCACCTAATAGCTCTAAAGCAATTACAGCCAGAGAAAAATGACCAAAGAGACTGTTTCACTCCAAACTACTGAATTTCACATGCTGATTGGATAAAAAAGTTGCATATTCCATAGTGGAGAAAAAAGGAAATCTGTCCTCAAAAGATGTGCTTTGGAATAGAGGAGCGCAAAGCGATGTTCTGGCAGATCAAGGGGTCGGGAAAGCTGGAGGGCGATGCAAAATCAATACGGAGAAAAATGTAAATTAATCGTTCCTGCTCTGTACTGCTCTGAATGCATAGCTGAAGCATTCTGTATGTAATTTGATTTTCCAAAGTCAGGTATATTGTGTTCTGTTGGTCACATGACAGTGGAACACAGCACTTCAGAGGTTTCAGAGTTTCATCTGCTGCTCAACTGCGGTCCCGTCCCGGTCCGAGAGGCAATGAAACAGAATTTAAGAGAGGCTGATGCGCAGTGATGGGATTGGCTAAATGACTGACCAATCTGTGCAGCCTGCGAAAGATCATTAAAATACTGTAATTTTAATTTCTTTAAAATGGTCTGTCTGATGTCTGCTGAAGGTTCCCACAGGTTCTTTTTTCACACAATGCTTTCAAGTTCATCGAACTTTCCATCTGCCAGTCTGTGCATAATTCATTTGTCCTGTTCATTTGTTAACATCTTTTTTTCTTACATTAAACAGGTGCAAGGGAATTTACAGATACTGTGAGCAAACCTCTCTTGATGGTATTTTTAGGGGTTCAAACCTAAGGGCTCAAACCCTATTCTTTTTGTGCTGATTTATCATTTTTCTTCTTTACAAATGTTCTCACTGGTAACCGTGAGATGGTAAAAGCTGGAGACGTGAGATTTTGCACATTGCAAGTTGTGTGCAAGTGCTTCCCAAGAAATATGATATGAATATGAATATGAAAGTCATGGAGGAGTATTTCACCCCTGGAGACTCTGCCCCAACACACAGAAGACAACGGTTACTGCTTTTCATCCTTTTGTGGTAAACTGATGAGGAACGAGGAGTATGCTAAGTATACTGGAGTGAAGCTTGAGTGCATACTCACTTACCTTGAACACCTGAAGAGTCTAACTGGCAGACTGAAGTCAAGGGTGAGCATCATCAGGAAGTTTGCAGGCAAGAGTTGGGGATCCGAGGCCAACACCCTTAACATCGCAAGTCTAGCCCGAGTCTACTCTACAGCAGAGTACAGCTCAGCAACGTGGACTAACAGCTGCCATGTCAAACGCGTCGACACGGGCTTGAAGTCTGCAGGTGGTCACAGGGACACTGAAATCAACACCTCTTCCATGGCTCCCTGTCCTCTCCCACATCACTCCCCCCAGCACATGCAGAAAGAATGATGAAGGACATGAATGCCATCGATGTCACCCTCAATCTTCCCATCTATGATGACCTAAACAACATGCCGACCATACGTCTAAAGTCTTGCAAGCCTGTCTGGTTGTCTTTTCAATCTGTGGACAACTTTTACATCGAGACTGAATGTCAAGACTGAATGGTGCAGGTCATGGGTAGTCGCCAGCTCCAACCGGGACCACATCACCATCACAGACCCCACAGTGAAGCCAAACGGTTTTGACCTCCCGTGCAAGCAGTGGCAGACACTGAACCGCATAAGCACCCTCCATTCAAGAACAGGACACCGTCTGCACAAATGGCAGATAGTAGTCAACCCTGCTTGTGTCTCCAGCCACTACGACAAGACAGTTTGCCGCATTGTGAATGTTTGCCACCTTCAGTATTTCGCTTGGGGTTTCAACAAGCTGGTTTGACATAGAATGACGAAGCAACATGATTCTGGTAATGAAAAAAAAAAAACAGAATTCACTGACTGCTGATGTTACACCAAATGCAAGCATTTCGTTAAACGGGCTCGGCCCCTAAAATGCAGTCCCATCTGAAACAAAAATGATTTGTGCACCCATCGGCAGCGCTTATTTCTCAAAGTATGTATATCTTTGCTGTGTAGTATTTCCCAGTCAATTATGGGAGATCACATGACATCACGTTTGACTGGGGAGAACAACACAGCAAGGATACACTTTGTGAAACAAGCGGACTAAAATTCAGGGACAGCTGAGTGCATCTCTTCCAGTGGATCTGGTCTCCTGCCTAATTGATGCTAGGATTCGCTTTCTTCTTTGCCTCACGTCATTGAACCACTTACTTTATTGAAGCACAGTTCTCAATTGACTGAAGGAGGTGGCAGTAATGCACAGCAGGTGTTTGTTCTTCACTTGACTAATTTGCCTGTTCGTCATGGTGGTTTTCATTGGAATTATGGCGGCTGATCAGTAATGAAGCCAAACCTCCACCACCCCCACAGGTAATTGATTAATCTTAGACTAACCTTTTTGACAACAATCCCACAGTTTCTTTATCCTCTTCTGTCACAAAATTACCGGAATGGAGTTAGACACCCTCGGAATTTATCGGCAATACTGTTAGAACTTGCATTTCCTGACAACATTTAGGTCATAAAATTAGGGCCCAAAGTGTTTTTCTCCCTATTGTTGGGTACAGTGTGCTAACACTAGTATTATCACTGTAGATGTTAAATCACATTTGAGTGGAGTGCTTTGCGGGCATGAGAACAAACTTCACAGAAGCTGTATTTGAGGAGTCAACTTGAAAAACCTGCTAAGTCAAGTTTTGAAAATAAATGAGTTATCTCCCTTAGTGTTAGGAATGAGGTCAGGTGGACACCAGGCGCAGGATCCAGAAGTGTTTATTACAACACAAGAACACTCGGAGGAAGTAGGCGCACAGGCCAGAAACAAAACACCGTGCACATGCACTGAACAACAGGAGAAACTAAGGTACACTGCCCAAGGCAGGGGGGAACAGAAGTACTCACTCAAGGAGTGGCTAGACTAAGGAAACAAAAACTGGAACTAAACTGACGGGAACACTGGGAGACTTAGACAAAGGGCAGACAAGACGAGGGCACACGAGGCTGGGGAAAACTCAGGATGTCCCGTCTGACGTCTCTTCAATCTTCCCTGCTTAAATACACATGGGAGAAGGCGGGGATACGGAAGCCAATCTCAGGTGGAAACAGAAACACATGAGATTAAAACAATTACGAGAACCGGGTTAATAGTGACTCGAGACAATCACGCAAGCTAGACAGTTTAGATTGAAGTAATCTAAACATGACGAGTAAAAGCACCACGAGAGAAGCAAAGGAAAGCATAGCTTTTAACGCAGCTAATTAGGGAAAGCTTAGGAAGGAATTTACAAAAGCTAGAAACACTCGCACTCGCTAATGAGTTAATTAGGTTAGTACTATGTGACAATATATACGCACACCCTTAAATAAGTGCTGGTTAGTATGGGTTAGTAATGGCCCTATCAGAGAACGCATTCACTCAGAGTTTTGCAAGACCCAGAATAAGCACAGGTGGAAGCAATGAATGAAATACCGCAGCCAAAACCGAAAGGGGAAACGTGATTGGACCACGAGACTCAGGCATGCTGAAGGCTGTCACACGACACCACAGGAGTCAGGGCAAGAGGGAAATCAATAGTCAGACTGCGGGAATGGAGCTGAAAAACAGATCAAGAGGGACACAAGGGGAAAAACGCACAAGCACACAAGGCAGAACCATAACACTTAGCCTCTCTTTCAGTCACCTGCGCATGTCCCACTGATAGCTCCACTTTCAAAACCTACTAAATCATGTCATAAATTGTAACAGAAAAAGCAAAACTCTGTCAAAACCCACCAAGTCGAGGAAGAACTCTGTCAAATTCTGCTAAGTCATCAGCCAATGTGGAAACGTGATTCCGTTTTCATTTGCTAGGAGAAACCAATCACAGTCAAGCTTTTATAGCCTGTTCAGCTTTTGCTTTCTCTGACTCAAGATGGGGGACGCAGACTCAAGTTTCATTTTGATCGCAAAAAATGCAAACAAATCTCTTTGTAAGGGTTCTAAAAGGAAGCTCCTCAAGCTTGAAAGTTAAGGAACACTATTATGAGTTCAACTGATGTCCTTGCATGTCTTAAAATGCATGTAGAGTGGGTCCTGAATCAAATACCTTCACCTATTGAGCAACGGGGCTGGTTTAAACACTGTCAAAACCTGCTAAATTTCCACTCAACTTTCAAAACCTGCTAAGTCAAAACTTTGAGTCGCAAAATCAAAGTCATTTCTTAAAAAAAATAATGAATTGCCTCACAGATTATGTCTGCAAGGCTAATAGTTCCAGTATAGTGAAAATTGGTATCTATGGAAGATCATTTCTATGCCTACCAAAAAATCTGATTTTTCTAACAAATGGACCAACTTGACTAAGAAGGCTTTGCAAGTGGAATCCTCACTTGTTCAGTTGGTGGAAATATTCATTATTATTTGCAACTTGAGTGATGGCTTTTAAGAAAATGATTGTCGTTCGCCAATGACGTAAGGTTGTTTGGGGGTTATAGTTAACTAATCTGAATAAGAACCGTGCAGAGTAAACACATGTGGTCTAATGTAGCCATTTTTATACACTCCACTATATTGATAGTATCGACTCTTTGAAAATAAATTTAATGGGGACCCCGTTTTAAATAACATACCTTTTGTGCCCCCTGTGGATTTCAAATGCACCCCAAGATATTTTCCCCTCCCACTGGGCCTGCGGACACAGAAAGCTGGGCCCCAAAATAAGAGCTTACTCCGTCTGAATAACAAACCACGATGCCTCCTTACGCATGTAATATCAAGAGGGGAAATCTTTAAACAAATTAATAAAAATAAATAAATAAATGTTCTTCAGAAATCTGGCATAATCACTTATCTTCTCTCCTGTAGTGAGGAACCGTACCCTGAATAAAAAAAAAAAAAAAAACAACATGTTGTAAGAGGAAAGTGGAAAAAAAGGAAAAGTGCTGAAATTCTATCTGACGAGAGTGTTTATAAAAAAATGCAGCACGCTGTGATTTTCTTCATTTTTAAAGCGCACTTGTTTTTATATATCCTTGTGCTCGGAGCAGGGAGCTGCAGCTGGATGTGGGACCCTGGGAAGGATCAATGGCGGAGGAGATGACAGGACTTGGCGGTGGCTAATTGAAACGTTCCTCTCACGTCGCCTGCGGGCTTTTTCTCCAGCATGCGTCCACGCTGGCGGCTATGAATCATCAAGCCCTCGACCTCAGCTGCAGTGACGCGGCGCACGCTACGGCGAGGTCCTGCCACTTCTGTGGCGAATGGTAAACCGTCCACTTCTTCCGGCCTGTCCCACTCCTTTACACCCCGAGAGAGATACCGTTATTTCTCCTGATGCGAGGTCCTGTGGGAACTCTTAAGCCTGATCCACAGCCTTAAAGAGGGGGTTTAAGAATCCAGGTTTATAAAGTTAAAGCCCTCCCCAGAACTTTGCTTTAATGACCAGGAATTGCTCATTAGCTCACTTCTTCAGACAGGAGGCGGAATTAATAGATGACATTGACTGGCTCAGCTTACGGGTGGAACAAACTCGGCCGGAACACTGAAACAGTAGACATATGTGGCTGCAAAACAAGCTATGGTGAGTGCATTTCAAAAAGCCCTGTAATATGTACTTTACAGCAATGCTTTGCGCTCATAAGCAACTTGATAACGCAGGTTTGAACAAGGATTTCTAATTGGGTTGGCATACATAATCAGATCAATTCACAAAAATGATATTCATTTGCAGTGTTGGATTCCTTAAACAATTCACATTAAGGAACATATTCAAGGACACAGAGACCTGTTAAAAACTGTATCAATGACTGGCAATCAATACTAACCGTCCCCATCTCCTGTGGTATGAATATTACAGAGTGCGCAGTTCATATTCAGTTCAGTTCAATATTTCTCAATGAAAGAGATCAATTGCCTTTCTTAGTTCTACTGTGAATTGGCAAGCAGATGTTCAAAGTATGAAAATGAAATTTTCAACCAAAATAAATACTTAAAGATTAATGTCTGCTTTAAAACAATAATATTGCATTGCATTGTGGTGCAGGAGTGACCACCATGATGCCTGACCACAGTCGACTGTGGCTGGCATCCTTTACAGAGCAGCGCATAATTGGCTTCATGCTGCTACAGATATGGGAGGGATATGGTGGGTCAGCGTTAGCAAAGTTAGGGCACCACATGGGGGCGCCACAATTATTAATTTTAAGGGATTGTTTTGAGCCTCCCCTATTGCCAGTTCACCAGCTGCCACTGGTACGCATGTATATATGCACGCATGTATGCATTAATGCACCAAGAATTATATGCATTATAATGGATATTACTGATTGTCTCATAAATGGATAATGTAGCACATCAGCTAGGAAAAGGTCGTCAGCTTCTCCACTGACTGGGACAGTCAACTTATCTCTGTTGGTTAGAGTCCCATCATGTAACAGTATAACCCCTGACAGCACAAAAAGGTCATTAAAACAGCCCATAATTGAAGTTTTGATTCTTTAGGCTTCCTGCCGCATGTTTGACCTTTACTGTCAGCAGTTCACTACCTGTGTTACATTAATGCAGAGCACAGCTGCTCCTGAGGGTGCTGGAAGCAGCGGAATCCTCAGCCAAGGAAACTGCAAATACAAAATTGACACAAAATAGCCTGTCCCATGCAGATGATCCCTTGGAATCGTTTTCCAAGATCCCAGTTGTTTTGTGTTGTAGATAACCCTCAACCTTCATCGCCACCCTCAAACTTCACTAGATGGTGAGTTTTAGATTTTTCCTCCGAACTGACAGATATTCACAGGCAGAAGTATAATGCACAAATGCAAAAACTGTATTAAATATTCCGTCATGGAAAGCTGTGATGAAGCGAGTGAATCTTGAGTGTAACAGATGCAGTTATCCGTTGTTCCAACGCCACTGCTGAGGTGGATATACAGACTTCCTGAGTCTCATCCTTATTGTGGTTGAGATTTTGGTTATCTTGTTTGTTTACAGGAGGCGTAACAGCCGAGAGGCGACAGACCGGCTGGGGAGGCGGTGCTCTGAATACATATTGTTGTATCCTCACAACTTACATGCTGTCGGAACAACTGGCTTTAAACTGTGCAAATGAGAAAAACTGCCATTGCAGCTGCCCCATGGAAAATGAGACCGATGAAGATTATGGAAAATTATAAGAGCAGATTTCCCTTTTTGGGATGAGCTCGAAAAGTCCTCCCACACTGTGGCCGTCAGAGATAACATGAAAGCTACCAGAATGCGCAGTTTCTAAAGCTGCGGATTTATGTCATGGACTCGCTACAGTCAGCATAACTTTTTTACAAGCCCTAATTTGGCAGTTATTTGAAAGGAGATGAAAAAATATTGTGACCATCCATTTCAGCAAGCCAGGAAGTTTGTCTCAGCTGAATATTGTAGCTTTTCAATTGCAGATAGTTATATGGCTTTCATTGCCTAAATGCAATTTATAAAATTGTATATCACAGAATTAATGGACTAGTAAATGTGAAAATTGAAGTGACATATCTTCTTAACTGTATTTTTGTATGGAAGCTAACTAGCAAAATTACTAGCCTGAACAGCTTAATTGAGAGCCCTGTCACCTTGTCAACTTGTCCGGCCTGACTGGCTTAGTGATGAAGAAAGACAGTGTTCTCATCTCTGCTGTAATCTCTATTCTGTTCTGGTTTTACAATGCCTAATTTTATACTTTCACATTCTTACCTCTTCTCCCGCTGACACTGAGCTGTATTAGCTCAAGTCTGTAAAACATTTTTTGTCCAATTTCAGTTCATTCAAGGCAGAAGGAAATTTTGTTTTTGAATTCCATTCTGTCCCAGAAGTCGTGTGACACTTTTTCTAACACAACTTTTTTTTTTTTTTTTTACTTTCTAAACTTTTGCTGAAAGGGAACAATACAGACTTCCAGTAGTGCAAAGGAGAGAAAAGACTATAATTTAAACTTCTTGAATTTGCACAGATACACAGCATGACTAAAAGTTTTTGGACAGTCCTTGGTGTGGGGCTGTTTCGCATGGTTCAGGCGAGGCCTCTCAGGTGGGCTGAAGAAAGACTTGATGCCACAGCAAACAATGACATTCAGGACAAATTTCATTGCATAAATTTAAAGTAAAGTGACTTTATATATCCTGTATATCTTCTGAAACTAATTCTTTAGACCTATCTGTGAAATCAACCTTCAGTCTGTGAGTGAGTGCAAAAATGTGTGGACATCTGTATGTGTGAGTCTGTGTGTTTGCATTTTCTGTATTTTACACACTTGTTGTCCAGTCACAGGTTTTTCTGTTCTGACCTCCAATATTGGCCAACAACCATGCGATGAAGCACCATCTCTTCACATCACAGGCAAAGCATGGGTCACACAGACTGCGAGCGGCCCAGTTGGACAGTAGGGGTCAAAAAACTTCCTCCTGGTGTGCAAGCCCCTAAACTTTTCTACAATCTATAATGTTTAGTTTACCAACCATAGCACCCATAAGGATTTTACCTCTGGCTAACACTGAAAAATGATTTTTAATTGGATATGATATGATTATGCTAACCGTCAGCAAGCCTTCAGCATCTAGCAGCAGGCAATGTTGCTTGTACTCAGAGGGTAAAGAGGAGGCACAATGCTCAACCTCTGTGTATCCTCTATTAAAACAATTCCATAATTTTGATAATTTTCATTCCTGTTTAGAACTAATCCATGTATCCTGATAGCTTAAACTCAGTGCTGTTTTTGTACCGAGTGCCTCTATACTTCAGTTAGTTCCGGTACCAAAACATAGCATTTTGTTGCCATGACAGCTCGATCGTGGTCAGGTTCCCTATTTTCGCCTCTAGATTTGTTGCCACAGAGGGCTTGGAGACAGAGAATAAATCTCGACATCATGGTGTTGTCCGCATAGTAAAAGAGTGCATTCTCAGGATTAGCTATGCAGCAGGCCCAAGTTTACTCTACACCCTCGAACCATCAACCATCGCCGACTCTCGATCTGTTCCCCTGTGGACAACTGCCAGCGTATATTCTCGTTGAGTGCAGCTGCAAGTTCAAGTTGTTTCAGAATTTTAGACAGTCAGTTTGCTGTTTGTTGCTCCATGGTAAAGAGGCCTCATGGGAAATCATGGATGTATCTGCATTAATGGCCGACTGCATATTAGGCTTCTGTGACTGCTTGGCAGCCGCTAGTGAGATGCATGGCGTTTTAAAGAGGCAAACATCGCCGCATCTCCGCCTGATCACTACACTGCCTCCCTCCCCCTGAAGATCCTCCATGACGGCTTTTAAATCCACTGCTCAAACAGAGAGGGATGGAGCTTTGATGGTGGAGACAGCGACTCAGCCATCCGGAATAACCTTGGTGATATTTAAACATGCCTGACAGTCTGGAAACTAAAAAATGCAGTCAGTGCTTTTTTTCTAACCTTCTTTTTATTCGTTCCCAAGCCATTTTAAAACTAGAGATGTATTATCAGAAAACCAGGAATAAATTTCAGCGAAACTGTACAAAACATTTATTGGGTATTCACAGTTTTTGTTCGTTTGTTTATTTCTCTGCTTGTTTGTTTGTTTGTTTACAGGATTGGGAGATTTGATGGGGAATCGATGTGTGTGCTTGTTTTTTGTTTAGGGGAGTGCAGTGTTGGGTCCATGTTTGTTTGCATGTGGGTGCAAATAGCCTCCCTGCAGACAAATGAGGCCAACAGGGAGCGGATGCACTTTCTCCTGCCGAAAACTGTCTGAGGAGAGGACAGACAGACATTAGAGCGGTGAGCAGCGGTGATGATTCTGGGGCTGACAAATATTTCCAAGGGATTAATGAGAGAAGATCCAGATTAATGTCCCCTGCTGCGAAGACAGGAAATCAGACATGATGACAGACACAGATTTTCATTTGGAGACATGAAAAAAATGGAATGGAAAGGATAAAGAAAAGAGAAGTTAATCTCTGACTTTGCATAAATAAAATTACGCTTATGTATGAACTATCTCTGAATCGCTAAAATAAAGAACTCTTATTGGCTTTAATCAGTCTGGAATACTTTTTGGGATTAAAGGGTCTGTTTTTATTCATATCCCTCCCCCCAGTGGTCAATAGCCAGATCAATGCACAGATCAAATTTTCAAATCAAACTATTTCCCCTTTTTTATGTTTCCTTTTTTGATGTGTTTCCCTTTTCTGAGAACTGACTAGTCTCAGCTCACAAAACTCTCAAAATCAGTGTGACGTGACAACAGCGAGTTTTTATTAGTTAGGCTCTTAGGTAACTCAATTTCACACACGGAGATCCAATGCAGAGGAATGTAGCACCTCAGCAGAGGCAGAATATGGAAACGCCTGGGTATTTTTTGATTTTTGATGTATCCAGAACACAAATATAAGTCTATATACTGAGCTCTGGGGTAAGGACATACTAAGGGATAGTAGCTTGTATGATTACGATTAAGAAAAAAAGTCTGTAAAATACTCATTATTTTCATAAATTTGAGATGTATATATTTCCCTTGAAAAGGAAACAATTCATTATATTTTTCTTATCATTTATCATCAAGACAAATGTCATAAGGCCAGCAGTGCAGTAGATTAAAGCCACGTCTATTGATTCTAATCTACTAAATGATTCCATCACTCATTTTGAGGAAACACGAGAGCATGTGGAATGTGGGCTATGCATAAAAACAATTTCAAATTCTTGATCGTTGATATGAAGGAAGAACATTTTAAGATGACATTGTGGGAGTTTGTGTGTAAAATCTCATGTTACAGTTATGTCATGATATCTGAAAATTCAACATGTCTATAGTTAGCGTATTTTCATCAAAAATTTATGCTTGGTAAAATAATCAAGAAAATGGAAATACATAATATTAAAATATGCACTTCACAACTTTACATGAAGCATTTGTCAATAATTAACCAAATATTTGAAACTTTCGTTGAACATTTATTGTAGAGTAATATCTTCATAAATAATTTGTAAATGTATTTGGTTTTATTGTTTTCTCTATTGCAAAGTCTTTTGCTTATAACATGATGAATAAAGTTGAAACTTTGAAGAGCTCCAAAAAACTAAAAGCATATATTTATGATACAATGAACTATAGCCGCAGTTAATATCCATTTATAAATCCCGTGTGAAATGTTGATGATTATCTTCAACTTGCTGTACATACCATCTACCATTGAAATCTGAAGTGAAGAGCACTTGGGACTTGCAAAAGATCTCAATCACCCCTGAAAAACAGCTTTAACTTTGAAGTCTTCACAATTACAAAAGCATCTACACTGGCCAGACCTATTAATTTGAATGCTGATTAGCAGAATGAGCAAAACTATATTAGGACAGACAGATGCTTGGAGAGAAAAGCTAATAATCTCTGAACTACAGCTCTAAAAATCACACCAGATTCAATCAATCTTTATTCGAACCAGTCTCAGCAAAACATTATGACGAGAGCTTCACAAGGCTGATATTTATGGCAGTGTTTCCAATTATTTGACCACCCCCCATACATGCATGTTTATGTATGTATGTGTGTGTGTGTGTGTGTGCGTGTGTGTGTACTGTATGAATTTGATCAAGTTCAGCATCTATCATATTCAAAAACTGCCCCTTTGTGATGGGTAAAATTGATAATGTTTTTTATTGCTGTGTACAGTAACCTAAGCACTGGCATTGCAACTCTACTGAGCAGGACAGGCAGGTTGAGGCGGAGAAAAAAGTGATTTTGCTTTGAAAAGCTGAATCCACACAATGTTCGCGGTTAAACTATGGCATAATTAAAAAACTGATGAGTGTACATTCTGCTGTGATACAGGAGGTCAAGGTCAAAGAGAGAAACAGACTGAGAAGAGGCATGTGCCGTGCTTGTGACAGAAATACAAACAAATTTATGAAAGAAACCAAACTGCACAGATTTATAGCCACATGCACCAAAAAGATGATCCCCACAGGTCACTCACAGATTGTTTCGGGCACTTGAAAGTAATTTCCCACTTCACAAATTTGTGCTAGCCCAGGGGCAAAAAGATGATATTCTGCCTGTTTTACCTACTGTTACATAAAGCTCTGTATCTCAAATATTATGAATGCCAGAAATATTTTCAAAGCTTTTATCTAACTGGGGAATGGCAGCTTTCTGACCAGTCTTTTTCCACCTAAGTTCAGTTTCTAATACTCATTTTCATCTATTTATGTAAATAGGATGTCAAAAAAATAAGAAATTGAAAATGGTATTCAAATTTTGGACATTTATATCTTTGTTGATGAGCCACAGCAGCGATGGAAATTACATGCATGTCCTCAAAATGTTTTTGAAAAAAGTATGCTGAAATCTTTGACCATTCAAATTCTAGAGCACTTCTTCAAAATTAAAGAAAATAATCCATCGGTGCCTCTGTAGGGAAGTACACCTTTTCCACCAAACAATTAGTTTCAACTTTGGACCAGAATCTGATATTTAGTTTCAGCAATGTATTTCAATTAACTGTACTGTATATAAAAGAATGGCAGCTTGTAATCAGGTTGTAGAATTTTTACCCCTGATGCGGTACAGCTGCTAAAAATAAAATGGCACTTTTTGGGGATTCCAGTGTAAGCTGACTACTTGTGTAAAAAGTAGAGTAAAAATTTCTAACCTATAAGATTGGCTATTCTTCATCTTTTCAGGCAAGTCCCTTTTGGTTTGGTTTCCAAAGTGTCTTTACAATTAATGATAATTACTAATTTAAAAACATGCCGTATCCCTATGCTCCTGTAAAATGATAGTGTGATAGATGATAAATTTGCAGATTTGCTAAATTTGTTAAATAAAAAGATGGCTAGTTTTTATAGTTCAAACCAGTTGATGCCATTTTTAAATGTCCTGGTTAGATATAACACTGCGCTGGATTCTAAATGACCGTCTTGCTCCTGTGCAATCAATTAGGCATGAATAAAGTGTGTTATCATAAAATGTGTTGTAAAGTCACCTTGTCTGGAATCTGCGTAGCCAAGACTGGACCAGCACTCATTGTTTTCCCGAGAGGATTTCCCAATGCATCCAATGAATGACCATGAAACAGTGGATATTGCACAACTTAGTCCAAAAGTAAATGTAAATATAGCAGACTAGCAAAATGAAAGCATTAAAAATAAGGACAGAACTGCATGTAAAAACAGTCAATTCTAGTGCATTGATGGACATTACAAGACATCTAAATGCAATCAATGTGTTCAGGAAAAACAAAAACCAGACCGTTTTGCTCTGGGTGCAACCAAAAGAGTGATTGGCTGAATGACAAGTGAAGAAAAGGACACACACGTAGGTTACCATGCGACAAAGCAAAAGGGAAGACAAAGACACTTCCAATACCATGGATATAATGGGAATGGTCAGAGTCCCCATTAATCAAGGATACATGGCAAGCAAGCCATGGTTCTTCGTGAATCAGTTATTTTCAGCTACCTTTTTAGTGAAAAAGTATAAACCAGTGAAGCTCTAGGGTGAGGAAAAGGGGGTTTAAACAACAAGTAAACTTGATGCGTAAATTTCAGTGTGATTAGCACGTTGAAGCTTGCAACCCGCTGGATCAATCACGGGCTTGAGCGGTAACTAGCACGAGGAGGCTGGCAACTACCACGCAGAGTATAGCCACCCACTGGATTGGCTGTTGCGGAATTGACATGTTGATAAATTACCTACAAAGAGAAACTGCAAAAATCCAAATTTTGAAAAGCTTGCCACTTTACCCAGCAACAAAATTTCGTAAACAGCTATTCCATCAACAGAGGCCTGAGAGACAGCTGTTCATACCAGAAGACACCCAAGCAGCAGTGAATGGTAGCCCATCTCTTATATTCGTGGTGGAATATTTATCATTGGCAGAGAGGGAATGTTTCATGGGCAACAGCATACAAGAAGCAGAATCATCGTGCACTAAAATCAAAGCATTGTGAGCTAACTAGTCACCTTTCACCTATTCTCTAAAATCATGTCAAATTTTTCTCTATCTCCTGCCAGGACAGCATTGATTAGATTTCATTATTCGATTTTTTTACTATTACCATTCGAAGAGGAAGGTGAAAGCATGGCCTCAAGAGCTATACACAGTGTATCATGCTACGTATGTTATTCATCCTTGAGTTGACTCCAGTATTTAATATTTAAATTGGATGCCGAATGAAGTGTCATAATGGTGCAGGCATCTCATTTAGTTTAGCCATCTCTGGCTCTCTGTTGCTCACATCCAGAGAAACTTTACTTGAAGTATAACTATACAAATAAATAGAAATGAAAATGGATGTGAAGTGGCTAGATGTTTTTACCGTTACATATTTGCTACCGCAGGGTATTTCTAATATAGTTTATTGTATTTGAAATGATGTAAAGCATGCAGTGCCAACACCATCTTCATCATCTGCCTCGCTGTTCCCCAATGTTGCTTACAAGCCAAAGATGAGACCTTAGGTCTTTGCCTGGCTGAGATAGCTGTTCCTGAGACATCCTGTACATGGCCCACATGCTACGGATTGACACAGTTGCTACTGCAACTCTGAAGGTATTAATATCTACGCTGAAATCTTTGTACCTCTGGTCATTCACAGCTTATCAATGCTATACTACTTTACCCAACCAAGAAGCACTGTCTTCTTCAAGTCTCATGAGTTCCTGTGCCATGTAAACCAGCAGTATTGTAATAATTCACACAATATATCTGTCTGCTGCTGTTTCAGGTGGATTGCTGGGTATATTATGTGTGCCTTCAGATTTTAGTTGGGTGGTTTGCTCCTTGTAGGTTGGAGATGCTTTCTGTCGAATGGCCTCACGGAGGCTCGTGCCCTGGCCACACATTGAGTGCTTCACTTGCAGGTATATTCCTGCTCGGGGCTGGCCTCATGCGAACTGGTGCCTTGGCCATACATTGATAGGTTGACTAAACTTAGCGTTTGGCGTTTGGCTCTGTGGTTAGGATGTTCTGTGGAAGGACTGCAGTTGTGTTGTTTTTGGGTGACTGTAATAGTGCTATTTTGGGGGATATCCTGTCACTCCCTGATTTTTTTTCCTCAAGCTCAGTGGACTGCAGGGCGTGTTGGGGTCAGAGCCTAGATGCCAAACTACAAACCACTGCGCCTATTTGTACATCCTACAATTATCTGTTGACTCATGAGTTGGGTATCGTTATGAGAATAGGGGAGATTAAAAACTCAAGAAGTGTTGCAGACCAGCCATTCCTGTCCTGCTGGATCCTAATTATATCCCCAGCATGGATGGCAATTTGCACAAGGTCAGACATGACCCCATAAAAATAAATAGCGATGAAAAAAAATTGCGAGTAAACAACATATGGAAAAGTTGCATCAACACATCAACCCTCTAAAGCAGGGGTCCCCAATCCTTCCCAGAAAGGGCCAGTGTGGGGGCTGCCTTTCATTGCAACCAAGCAATTACACACCTGATGCTACTAATCAAGCTTATAAGCAAAGAGTCCAGGGGTTGATTAGTGGTATCAGGTGTGTAATTGTTTGGTTGCAATGAAAGCCTGCACCCACACCGGCCCTTTCTGGGAAAGATTGGGGACCCCTGCTCTAAACAATCAACAGTCCAATAAACTGATGAAATTAGAAATTGCTCAGTTGTTCCGTAGGCCAACAGGTGGACTGAATGGTTGAGAGGTTAATAAACAGACAGAGGTCTGGTCTGTATCCTCCTGTTCTCATTTCTCAATTAAAAATGCTCTTATTGCTCCAGTATCGGTTCTCCTGGAGATGTTTTTGTTTACAAAGTGAAAGGTTATATCTGTGTACAGTAGCTTCCATAATATTTGGGACAAAGCCATTACATGAGCCCCAGAAGCTTTTTTAGCTGCGAACTCCACAATTTTAGATTTGCAACCAAGTAAAGCACATAAGGTTTTCACCTCATACAGCACTGAAGGGTCTTTGTGTTAATATTCCTCTAAGCAAAGGTCTCTTCACCTGCTGCCACCATTTTAGAGCCCCATAACAGATAACAACAAATTCTCCTCAGGTTATTTTAATTTGTCGGGTAGTTATAATCGCGTTCTTACTGTAATTTTCGGAGAACTTTCAGCATCTGGTTCTTTGGTTGACTTTATATTTTTGATTGTTATGAACAATTATAGAGAAACTTGACTACCTGCATTCATATGACATAAATAGGCCCCAAATATGCTGTCACCCTGATACAGGGGAGGTGTGATGTATGTATTTGTGTATGCTGCATACCCACATGGTGAAATGACAGTGTTCAAGATTTCATCAAATAAAAGCTGAGAACACATTATCTGCAGAGAGCTACATGTGAGAAAAGTATGTCTTCGTCCCAGATATTATGGAACTACACTTCATAACTCTGACAATTCCTCTCATCATTTTTAACTTGTTTTTTTCCCTTTAATGTCATAATGTGCTAATACGCCAGTTCTACTCTCCTTGAGTGTTTTATTTTTTATCTCCATCTTGGCGCTGGAGCATATTTTCTGGCGTGTGTGTAAGACGGTATGACAGTGAAGCTGCAGGCTAATGGGGTCCAGGGGTCATGTTCAAACAAACTCCCCCTAACAGCTTTTATGGGTTTTTTCCCCTCTTTTTTTCTGTGGGTGTGTTTGTGCAGACAGAGGGTGACACACCGAGGCGATGTGTCTCCGCCGTCAGTGACAAATGTGCGCTGGTTGCCAGAGCACATACACTGAGACTCCTCTGGCAGCCCACCAAGCTATTACTTAATTCAGTGACATTTGAATAATTACTTCAGGGCAGTTTACAGAGGTAGCATGGGGCTCCTACAGGCTAAGAATTAGAGAATTATTTTTACTGTTTCAGATTTAAAGGAACAATCTTACCAGAGCCGTGGCACGAGATGGGAAACTCTCAGCGGAAATTCAAATGCGTTGAGGTTAATGCCGAGGAGGGTTACAGATGGATCCATATCCGCTCTCCCCTCCCGCGTTCTCTTGTTACCGACGGTTTATCACCGTGTCTTTGCCTCGGCAGTGACAGGAACGGCCTGTCAGGACTTCTTGGAAGTGTCGATTCTGAGATAATGACATATTGAAAGCCCCGAGCCGCTGTGGTTTCAGCCACTGGTAATTGGTTCTTCTTCCAGTTTATTGTCTGCAGCTGCACTACTTGTCAGTGATTTTTTAGGTGCGGCGGAATCGTTATGAATCACTTTAAGTGACACCCCAAAAGCTGAATCGGCCTAAAATGTGTTGGGCTATCTTCTGCCTCTCTCCTCCACTGACTTCTCTCAAAAACCTGCACATCACCTCCAGTTTCTTGCATTCTGTGGCAAACTTTAACTCCTGATCTTGTGCCACAGCAACAGTAGGAGGTAATAAACACATTAAGCCAGTTTACATTGTGTAATAATTCTTTATGCCTCAAATATACTGAACTGCAAATTGTCTACTTTTACATGTCTTGGTTTTCAAATGTTACTATAAGCTGTGGTAACGTAGGTGTTATTTCATATGAATAATAATTTGTTATTGATGGGTAAGCCTTTCATATTTCCAGTGCTGTAAGACAAACTAACAACAGAACTGTCACACAATCTATGTTGTGTAATTCTGCTTTCATAGTGCAATCACGGCACTGGCACCTCTTTTTATTATTATTATTATTATTATTATTATTATTATTACGTTGTATTTTTTGATACGAGTGATACAATCACCAGTATCAAATAAGTACAACCCAAACTCAGAGAATGTTTGGACAGTAGGGGAAATCCTCATAAATTGTAATTTCTACATTTTCTTTCACTTGCATTTCATGGCAGACAGAATAAAGACACACTATTTCATATTCTCTCTGATAAACTTAATTTCATTTGTAAATATACATCAATTTCATGCATTCAGGCCTGCAATGCATTCCAAAAAAGTTGGGATGAGGGCAATTTTAGGCTAATAGTGGTAGAAAAAACACTGAATGATGATGTCACCCAGCCAGTGTGCACTGCTCTCGTTAGGCTGCAGGCCACAGTTAGCACTGACATGGCTCTATTGAGTCTGAAACCGTACTGCTGACTCTCGCTTCACAAGCACTGTCTTTATCCAGAGAGCCCTAAAAACAGTTCAGTTTGAAACATTCGGGGTGAGATTATTCTGCAAGCACTACTTCTGATGATACTTCCGTTGTTTTTAAGCTGTTTGGGGAAGGGGGGGGCAGGTTATATTTGCCTTCACAGTCAATCAGTTGTTCCAAGTATCTCCCTCACATCTAGCACACTTCTAATCAATGTGTTTTTGATCCAGGAAATGTATCATTTAACCGACAAGCCACTTTTTTGTTTCTCTGTATTTCATTGTAAAACAACTTCAATGTTGAATTTTCATGAAGTTTCCTTGCGTTTGCGGCACTTTTTGTCCCAAAATTATTAATTAAAAAAAAAAAAAAAATGGAAATCAGTTTAATTACAAATGATTCAAGTGTCCAGCTTCATTGAAATAATTTTTCAAGTCTCTGTGACACTCAAAAATAGGGTCACGCACACGAATCCATGGATTGGCTTGATTTGGCATCTGCTTACCTTTTTATGCTGCTGAAAAACGTCCGAGTGAATACCGTGTTGCGTAAGATTGCATAAGATAGGAAATGACTGCTAATTGTTAATCCAAATACCATATTTTATGGGTCATAACTGCCAATTATGTATGCAATGTAGAATCCAGTTAATTGAATATTAAACATATGCCAAGCATATAAAATAAATTATTGTGCATTTATTGCATTTATGCAGCACATAAATGCAATCTTTTAACTAATGCCACAAAATATTAAGTTCACGCAGGCTGCATTTGCACGACAGCTGCTCATGAAGCTGGCATTTTATAATGTCTGCCGCTTTTTTTTGTGTGTATGTTGCTAATAAATTTCTGAGTTAATTGCAGATGATGCTTTCAGATGTTTGATCTCAAACTTACCTGGGAGCAATATCTCCACACAACACCCGGAGCTGTGAGTGCAGGAGGAAACCACAGTAACCATAATAAAGACACACTCTGACAGGAAGAGAACATCTGCACTCTAGACGAACCAGGACTCAGAAATGATGGGAGCTTCATAATCCAGGAGACTGACAGTGAAGAAAAGAGCTCTTATTACTTAATATTCACTTTTGAGCAGCATCCGTTTATGCTCAACAGTACAGCTGAATTTACTTCACAATCTCACCCAAGCACGTGTTAAAGGATCGGCTTTTTCAAGCACGTTATCCATCTTTTTGATGGATGCATGCAATTTGGGAATTTTCCTGCCTGATAATTCTCTCATATTCGTATCTTAGGATTTGCTCACTCACTTTTTATTTTTTTTTTTAACCAAAGTTTCAGCAAAGATATTGTAATTTTGTCTGTTGCGGTCATGTGATGGATTCCAGTGCAGCAAAGAGGACAATGACTCCGTGGGTCAACACTTTTCCACGAGCAGATAATCTGACAGCAGCGCACTTGAGTAGATTCAACTAGCAATGTGTCATTGACCTGATTGATACAGGTGTCATTAATGGAGCAAGTCCGGGTGCAAACTCTAAGATTCACAAATTAGGGTTAATGTACAGCACACTAGTCATTATTGCGAAATAAACCCGGAAAAGGTGATGCACAACCCTGAGGCAAAGCTGGACATTATTATGCTGACTTTTGCCGGAAAAACAGTCCAAAAGATTCTATGGTTGGAACTGCGTCACACCCAAAGCAATGATCTGTTCTTTATAGCAGCGAACTGCTCTTCAGAAATAACACTGTACCAAACAGAATCAAGTATTCAACAAAGCTGTGTAGTAACTCTGGTGAATGTACTTAGTAGAAGCAAGTGATTTCATATCACTACCAGTACTTATTTATATATTTAATTTGAATAGTGAGTCTGTGCAGATGTGATTCATATCTGAAGCATCCTACAAATGCACTGGTTCTACAGATGGGTTTTCTTAATAAAACCTGGAACACCACATTATCCATCGGTTCATGCTCCAGATTTGGGAGGGTTCTGGGTTTTACTCGATTAATTATCCAGCTAACTCAGTAAACATGCTTTTGTGGAACAGGCTTTGGGTCACATATCCATTCATGCATCTCCAGAAGTGCAGTTGTCCGAGCCCCAGGCCTCTAATCTAAGGGCCAGCCCTTAATAATATCATGAATACCGTAAACCAAACAAGCCTTTCTGCAGAAAATATTAATTACTGTCATATGGAAAAGTTTGTAAACAATGAGAAGCGTTGTCCCTTTTCATCGGTGTAGTTTTTTTCCCATTGGCACATTCAGACAATTTGCACTTAGTACTGATTAGTGCCTTTATTGTGTTTTGTTTAAAAAAAGTGTTAAATTATGAGCATGCCATTATGTGCATGACATCACACTCAAGCTGCCCTATATTTTTAAACCTCAATCACTCGATCTGTCCCATTAATTCTGAGCCCAGTGTCAAGCGATTTTCAAATTAAGCTCTGCTTTTATCTGCAGTCTCTCACACTTGGGAATGTATGGGAAAGCCTATAGTCACAGACCCTCTCTCCTACAGAACAGGCTCAAGCTGCCACACTCTATAAATAGCAAAAAAGCAAGCCTGTTCTTTATTTGCATGGTGAGATTCCAACTGCAGTCAAGCTTTCTATACATTTTCAAATCCCCCAGACAAAACACAACACAAGCAAGACTGCGAGTACAAAGTTTGTATGTCTGTGTGAGTGTGTGCATTCAGGAGTGCGCTTGTCTGTGTGTTTTGGGAGGGTTTTTCACAAGCTGTTGACTGACCTTGGCTGGCCTTGAGTGAAACTTGCATTGCATGTTGATAAGGTATCGGTCTCGCCCTCATCATGACTCACCTGCTGTCGCAGTGCTGAGGTTTAGAGGCAGAATTTCTCCCACCCCCCCAAGATCTCATCCCCTGCAGTGTGTATCACCTCCCCCCTCCATCCTGCCCCTACCCCAAGGGCAAACTCTTTCTCATGCTAACATCCGCACGAGAAACAAATCTGTCAATACCTGCAGCCTTACTGCGCTGTTAAAAGTATTTTACCCCAAAAAATTTTTTCTATTTTTGCATATTTGTCACACTTAAATGTTTCAGATCATTATTTTAATATTAAACAAGGTAAACTGAGTAAACAAAAATTCAGTTTTTAAATGACAATGTCATTTATTAAGGAGAAAAGCTATCCAACCTTACCTGATCTTATGTGGAAAAAGTAAATGCCTACTTAGTCACTAGTCCAACCAATTTAAAAAAAAAATTAATTAAGGTTTGGGGTCAATTTCACTAGATACACCCAGGCATGATTAATGCCAGCCCTGTTGAATCTGAGCATCATTTAAATAGACCATGGCTTTGTGGAGTGGGCAAAAAGCAGCACATGATGCCACAATTTAAAGATATTCAAGAACAAATTAGAAACAAAGTCGTTGACATTTATCAGTCTGGAAATGGTTACAAAGCCATTTGAAAGGCTATTGGATTCCAGGGAACTATGGTGAGATCTATTTTCTACGAATTGAAAAAACTTGGAAGAGTGATGAACTTTCCCAGGAGTGGCCGGCCTACCAGTATTCCTCTAAAAGCGCATTGATGACTCATCCAGGAGGTCACAAAAGAACCCAGACTAACGCCTAAATAACTGCAGGGCTCGCTTGCCTCAGTTAAGGTCAGTGTTCACGGTGACACAGTTTGTAAGCGACGGGGCTATAATGGCATTCATGAGAGAGCTGCAAGGTGTAAGTCACTGCTGACCAAAAAGAACACTACAGCTCATCTCACATTTGCCTGAAAAACATCTTTATGGGGCAGAACTTTTGAGATAATAATCTGTGGACTGATGAGTGAAAATTTTAACTTTTTGGGAGTCCTGGGTCCTATTTCATTTGGTATAAAGCTAACACAGTATTCACCAACAGTCAAACACGGTGGAGGGAGTGTGATGCTTCAGGACCTGGACAACTTGCTCTAATTGATGGATCCATGAATTCTGTTCCGTACCAGAAATTCCTAAGGATTGTCAGGCCATCAGTTTGCGACCTAAAGCTTATGCACGGTTGAGTGATGCAGCCGGACAATCATCCCAAACAAACATAAGTCCATGATTGAATACCGCAAAAGAAACAAAATGGAGGTTTTGGAGTGGCAGAACCAAAGTCCTGACTTAAATCTGATTGAGATGATGCGGCCTGACCTTAAAAGGATGGTTCATACTTGCAAACCCTCCAATGTGGCAGAATTAAAGCAATTGTGCAAAGAAGAGTGGGCCAAATATCTTCCTCTGCAATGCAAAAGACTCATTTCCAGGTATCAGAAATGTTTGATTGCAGTTGCGGCCAGGGTGGAATTACCAGTTCCTACGTTAAGAGGGGCCAGTTACTTTTTCACATGGATGACTTAGGTTTTGAATAACTCATCACTGTCAATAAATGAAACGATAATTTAGAAGCTGCATTTGTGTTCATACATGTTGTCTTTGGCTTAAATTAAAATTAGTTGGATGATCTAAAGCATTGAAATATTGCGAATAAGCAAAAATAAAAATCAGGAAGGGTGCAAATGTGCTTTTTCACGGCACTTTACACTGCCTGGTCATCAATTATTTTGAAGACGGTGACAATGAAGGAGATTAGCCTGGATCTACACAAAGCATACAGCATGTGCTCAAAAAGGAAATTATAGCAATATCACCATAACTGGCTTGTGTCCAATCAAAATTAATGAAAATACTCACCTTATATACAGTGAATTTATGAAACACGCATTCAAACCTAATGAACGTCCACCTGGTCCATGATATTAACTGCCTTACTTTCCACCAGAATATTTCAGCTGCTTTTGAAGATTTCTGTGGCATTCCCCTGACCTTTACTCTTAACCCAATCCTTTTTACATATGAAGCAGTTTCTTTAATGTACCCTAAAAAAGTGTGAGATTAAATTATGTGGGTAGTGGTCCTTTTAAAATGTCCGTTTGTGGAAGGCTAATGGGTGCTGGGGTGCAGAAAGGTTACGGTGAGAGAAACATGCCCTACAGAAGAGGAGAAAGAGTGGATGAGCGCTCGGGGCGCTGACTGAGCTCCCCCCGCCTCATTTACACCTCAAACACCCACATTATCAGCCTCCAGCCGCCATTTATTTCACATCCTCAAACTCCACCAAGAAACAAAATATTATAATCAGGAGAGCGGCATTCATGGGCAATGTTTGCAATCATGCCACTTACTTTAAAGATTTTTCCTTTTTTTTCTGAGGTATTCGGGTATGTCAACATTTCTTGTAGGGAACAGAGACAGTTTCTCATCTGTCACCACCAGAAGTACGGTCCTCCATTTTGTGACAGCAATCATACCGTATTTAACCACTGAAGTGAAAACTGAAGACCCCAGTGCTAAAAGTACTTGAGTCACAGAATGTCCATTGTGAAAAAGTCAAGGTGGTGGACTTTGGTAAATTTAATAAGATGTACTTCCATCCTTACCTCACGGTGTGTGAAATGCGACTTAAGCACTTGTAGCACTGGGCTCTTTAATTACACTTGAAGTGAATCCAGCCATTCTGAATATGGCAGCAGTGCACTACTGCAGAGATCGCAGAAATATTTTACGTTCCTCTGCTGGAACGTAATCGCTTAGTTAATGTGCCAGCTGCAGACAAAGAGAAAGTAACAGAGTAAATGTATTCATCAGCGGTTTTGCTTCACTATAAAAAAGGCTCTTAAAATATAGCGTGACCCTGTTATTAAGATATATTGTTGAATTATAAGTGGAGCAGCTTGAAGAATTACATTTAAAGCCAGTGTTCTACAAAGAGGCAGAGCCCAGACTCTCATGGGTTATCATACACATTAAATTACTCTGTGAGAATATGATTCATTAAACAACTCTGACTGTTAAATGAATCAAAGTTGGGTCAAATTTACTCAAACAGCATAAAATACCCCCCATCAGATTTTAATGGATATTAATTATTTTACTGGACAGCTTTGGTAATGCAGTTATTTCAATCTGTGATGCTAGCTTGAGTGGGATGTACATGTACACAAATACACACACACACACACACACACACACACACACACACACGTGAGTTCGCTCTCTCCGTAATTGATGGTACCTGCAATGGGTATGGCTTCTGAGGTTCAATTCGACCATCACAAGATGTTTGCCTCCTCACAGCTAAATCTCAGAGTTACATTACCTGTGTTCATATGAGACAACAGCAGCCAGAGTTTTGTTAGAGTCAGGATTCCATTATTATCTTCCCGTTGACTAGAAGCGGAGAGGGGGACTTTGCAAATGAGTTTGTCCAGGGCTCGACATTAACGCTTGTCCGCTTGTTCGGGACAAGTATATTTTATTGTCGGACAAGTGGAAGAGAAATTTACTTGCCCCACCGGACAAGTTAAAAGTTGCTGAAAAAAAATACAGTGTCTTCACGTTATGTGCCCTGAATTCAATTCGCTAAATGAGTACATTCAGAATACCAGTTTGAAACAAAAATGTTTTTCCCCACGACACGTCTAACCAGCTTCCAACTCAAATGCTTTGATTGACCGATCAGATACACAGACACGGACGCGTGCGCGCGCACACACATATACAGTAGGAACCGCTTACATCAGAGGAGCAGCGATGTTTCTCAAGGCTCCGCAACCCCGGCAAGCTCCAGGAAAAGCCCCAAGAAAAACAGCAACTGCACCTGAGCGACGTGAAACTTGATCTGTGCGATGAATGAAAACTGAACTGCAATTGCACCGGTGCGAAGAGAGACAGAGTGAGCGAGACGTGAATCAATGCCACCTCGCTGCAGCATCGATAGTTAAGCTGCTTGTTTAATTTATCATAGTAATATATTTTAGTTTGTGTCTTGAGTATATTTAGTGTTTCATATTGTTTGTATTTAGTGACATCGCCAGTGCTTCGTTCACTACTGACCTAACTCACTAGTTGGTGAAGACATTCGCGGGTTTATTTAACGTTTCCAAGGTAACAGCATAGGATTGTGGGTAATGTAGTACTAATCCGTGACATGTATAAAACTTTCTTTTTTTCCCAAAACAAGGTTGATTTCATGCAGACTTGCCGTTTCTACTGGAGCAGTTATCATTGTTTTACAGTCTCCTAGATCATGGTCAGTCTGCCTTCGATGTTTACGACGTTATATCTGATCATCGCAATCCCAGTCACTGAATGTCATTGGGATTTCACCTCCGGAACCTCACTGCCCAGGTCTGTCAGTCTACAAATTGGTAGTAGAATTATTAGGTTAAGTAATTTAAATTTTAAATGACTCATGCAGAGATACCAACCCAAACATGCCAGTTTTCACTCTGTAGTGAGGCCCACAGTCACCTGTGCTCTAATGATTGGTTGGAAAAAAGTGTTTAATTAATTTTGTGATGTTAATAGCATCATGTTCAGAAATAACTTAATTAAAATATAAGTCCTGCATTCAAAATGTAATTTAATAGTAAACATTTTTATTGGTTAGATTTAGTTAAATACCATCGGAAAAGTCTTCAACTGCTATCTGTTGACATATTGCTTAGTTATTGGAGTCAAGCTTACTGGTAAATATCTACTCCTTCTTCAAGATAATTTGTGTTTTACAACTCAAACATACACTAACTCATTTGGCAAACATTTAATGTAATTCAGTACCAATCTTCGCTCCATGTACAGTAAATAAACATGTTTCCCAGATAATGTTTGCCACATTTTAATAACTGCTGATTTGTTAGATTGGAGTCATATTGACTGAAACACTTCATTAAGCACAGTTTTAAATGTTGGAAAATGTTTATGTAACAAAATTTTAAAACACCTCAATAGTCTCCTA
The DNA here is from genome assembly GCA_029692085.1 of Gymnothorax javanicus. Taxonomy (NCBI): domain Eukaryota; kingdom Metazoa; phylum Chordata; class Actinopteri; order Anguilliformes; family Muraenidae; genus Gymnothorax; species Gymnothorax javanicus. The sequence goes on along the minus strand of CM056201.1, from coordinate 110,004,557 downwards.
TATCATTCCTATAATATTCCAGCTCATCTTCCTTGGTCAAAGGGACAAGAGCCTTTAGACACGACACTCTGCTGCCCCATGGGGCAGCAAACAGGAGTCATCAGGTGATGGCATATCCCCCCGGCCCCACATACTGAAAGAATGAAAATGTCACCTGCTCCGGAAACAGACCATACCCCCTAAAATTCTAAGTTCAAAATGTTTCCTTGGAAACCAGAAAAAATACAAAATTCATCAACTTCGGATTAGCAAAAGGCACCACTTCAGGCCATCATTAATGTGTGCACCAAGTTTTGTTAAAAAATATTGAACGGTTTTCAAGTTACGCACCGGAAACAAAATGTTCACAGACAGGCGGGTGGACGAACGGACGGACAACCGCACCCATGGCTATATCCCCTTGTATTATTTTCCGGGGGGATAATAACAAACAAACAGACGGACGGACAGGCCAAAAACAATATGCCCCCGAATCTTTGATTCTGAGGGCATAAAAAGTAAATTTTTGTCAATTATACCCGGACAAGTGACTTTTGAGCCTGGACAAGTGAAAGGTAAATTTACTTGTCCGAAGGACAGGTGCCTCAAAAAGTTAATGTCAAGCCCTGTTGTCCATCATTCCGTCTGTCTGTCTGTCGAGATAAGCGGGGTCAGGTTTTCTCAGTTACTACCTGGATGAATGCAGTTTTGTGTATATGTGTGTGTGTGTGTGTGTGTGTGTGTGTTACCAGCCATGACCTTGATTGGGTTCGAAAATGGGATTCCATCGTGGCGGGGGATATTGATAACAGTGTTGTCTTGTTATAAGTCATTTAACACTAAACTCTGTACTTTGCAGGATAGGCAAAGAAGAACTCACTCTGCTTGTTTTACTGCCATGTACGCATATTTCAAATCAGATTAAACAAAACTTATTTCATAATTAAATCTATGCATTTTCCCATCATTAGTCACAGGAGAAAAAGTGCAGGTTTCTCTGTTTTCCTGTGTCGTATGAATCCCGTTTAAAGAGTATTGAGTGTCTGTGTACATAACTCCATAACTCATGAAGACTTGTTAAGCCTGTGGGCCATCGAGCTCTCTTACCCCGGCTTCAAACTCCGGCCTCATATTTCCTGCCGCAGGACCATCTGTGCTCTCTCTTTAAAGACTCAGCAGAAATGCCATGCAGTAGATCTGAGTTTCCCCATTACCACGACATTTCAGATGGCTGGAGTGAATGTGATGCACTTCATGTCTGATGCGTTCTGTTGATCGATTTGGTCAGTGAAATATTTTCTTGCTTCAGAACTCATGCACCGAAAGTATTTTAGCAGAATGAATCAGAGGTAATAGCATTTGGCCTCAGTGGCTGTGGGGTATCTTGGTGTGTGATCGGACGTGAATTATGCATTTTTTTCATAATGAAAGCAGTCTTCCATGGGAGTAAATGCATCTGCAGTAAAGTCGAGAGTAAAGGTGGATGTTTACTTCAAAGCCTGTAAATGACATTCATACAGTTAGACTCCCTACTGGCTATGGGCAAACAGTATTACATTTCTTTCAGGAATATCACACTGACAGTTTAATTTGTCAGAATACAACAGACAGTATACATGCCAAACTTTACCTTATGACTGTGAATCCTCTGTATGCGATGACAGCAACTATAATTGGAGAAATAAAAGTATACTGATGTTCCTTTTCACATGAGAGAAATTGTCTTCAGTAAAGCGATAACTACAAGAATGGGCTGAAATGATAATGAGTAATGATAGTTATTATTCTGCTCCAACAATGATACATGTCTCTGCTACACATTCCCTGTGTGTAATTATGTGTGTGTGTGTGTGTGTGTGTGTGTGTGTGTGTGCTTGTGTATGTGTGCGTGTATGTGTATGTGTTTTAATGAGTGTGTGTCTGTATCTGGGTGGAGGGAGGGTCACTGACAGGTGTGTGGACTAATGAAAAGGCTCACACATTGGCATGATATCATTAAAACTGTTTTTTATTTGTATCGTGCCTGTTGGGAATGAGTGTTTTTTTTTAACTGCTCATTTGCCCAAGATGAGACTGTTTGTCCCGCTCTTGCACTGTGTGAACTGGGTAATGATGCTATTGATAAAAGAGCAAAAAATAAATGCAATAAATCTTTAACCATTTTTGTCCCATAATATGAAGGGCTCTCAGAATTACTATCTCCGCATGCTGCCCTCAGTGAGTTCAAGTATCTGTGGTAGGGTCTCCTGAAGTACAGCGCTGGGAGGAAGGGGAATGATTTTATTACAACAAAAACACTGAAATGCATGGTTGTATGCATGCTATCTGAAAAAAGCAAACATGAATAAATACCGTAACACATGCTTGTGACTCCAAGCGATTACGAATGAACGATCATGCATGTACTCATAAATACGCACACATGCACATATTCGTATCACCCTCACAACTTTCATCATTAGCAATGCTCTGGCTGTCATCTAGGAATCATCTGGTCTCTTTACTGAGATTCCTACAGTGTTTTAAGAGGCACTTTTGCCGATAGTTTCAGAAATAGGTTTCAAAGTAAGGTTAAATACCAGAAAACCCCTCTCATCCACTTTAGCGCAACCCTGACAGCTAAAATTCCACACGATCACCCTCTTCAAATCCTGGGGCTTTTCAAAAGGAAAAAAAAAACTATTTCAAATTTTTCCAGAAGTTGCACTCAAAGTCTGTGTAATGTCTGTAACAATGTCAGGCCAAATCTTGATCTCAAGTGAAATAATGTTTGTATCATCTGGAAGTCTGGAGGAATTTTCAACATACATAAAGCTGGTCATTTTAACTTTCTTAAGACCGGCCTTTAATGACTGGTACATATCAATCATCATGTGCTGATCACCGAGATCACTTACTTCGTGACAAAGACCCAGCATATCCACCTGGAGTAAAGGTCAGTGAGTTTGGAAGGCATATTTGGCAGATCTTTGGCTGGTCCTTCAGCTTGTGATGAGAAGCTGATAACTTCAAACACATCTCTCCTTGTGGACAGTTCACCTTTCATTCAATGAATTACAGCGTATGTCCAAAATCACCCCGATAATAAAGGCCTGTCACTATATTTTCTTGTGCCTTAAAGTTCAACCTGTACAGGTAATGGAACTAACATTTTCATTCATCGAGAGCAGCGCATTCTCCCAGTAATATGCCTTTTTTTCCCCCAATGTATCTAGGTGAAGGACAAAACACCTAACGTGAGCAGGCAGGGCTTTGCGAAATGCAAGCACTTTGTTAAAATCTGAGTCAATTTCTTAGTGAGTGGATATAGAGTCAGTCACTGTCGAGATGTACAACACAGGGACCTTTATGCTTTTGGAAACAGTATTGAGATTCTTTGGGGAAGAGCAGGTGAGCCTGACATGAACTGCCTCATGTTTACCTTGCCAGGGAGGATCTGGGGGAAGTCATGTTTCATCTCCATGCATTTAATTGTTTGTTTATTCATTAGCAACTTAGCGCCTACAATACTGCAGCAATCATTTCCAAATTTGGTGCACCAGTTTGCCATGGTCCAGAACACAAGACATTTCAGTGTGGAAAAATCTGAAATTTCTCTGATATGCAATGCAATGTGCAATGCAATGTCATAGGGGCATCCCCCCCCATAGCAGTGGGGGTGAATATCGGGGGCTTACACTCAAAAAATTCCTATTTCTATAAAATTGTCTATTTTCATCCAATTATATCAAAATTGGATATGTTGATTCTAATTGCAGACATCTTACAGGTCATAAATTTTCCTCATTATAACCAATGGGGCACTAAAATATCCACCAGTTACTGCAGGTAGGAAATAACAGTTTAGTGGTCTTTTTTTTTTTTTTTAAAGCTGAGTTAACTCAAAGACCCTAAAATATTTTCCGGAGTGAGGTATGTTGTGCTTGGCAGGGCTTGTCGTAAGTAGAACGACATAAATGTTTCTATCAGAGGACACTTCCTCAAACATGCCTCAAATTATCCTGGGTAAATTTAGCACCATCAAGCCCAAATAAAATACCAGTTTATCTGTGTAACCTGATGCCACATCACCTGGAGAAAACACTATTAGAAAGCAATTAAACAGGCCTGCAGTATCAGCCGGATAACTCAAGGAGAGGGTAGAACCGAAATGCAGACAAAAGCACTATCACATACTAAACCACTTAATCGCCTTTCAGAGGGGAAAAAACAAACAAAAAAAAATTTAAATACGTTGATGCTTTACTTAGATTTGGTTGTTAGCTGAGTCCAGGGAGCAAGAGAGGGATGGACCACTGGAGGTGCGTTTGTCCAGGGAGTTTTTTCAATAAACACAAAAGACTGTCTGACCAAGTGACAGACTACCCTGATCGGGTCAAACAGTCCGACTTTTTTCAATAAATGTTTCAATAAACGGCCTGTTCTCCTCCAATCTGATCAGATTTTCCGACTGTCTTGGACCAGTCAAGAGTTGTCCTAACACCCAATCAAATACAAAAATGTGGCGTTATTGTTTGATGTTGCCTAGCGGCAAAGACAACCCATAATATTTCGAGAAAGGAAAGACAATAACTAATGCCCTGCGAAATCGATATATGGGTTCAGCGATCAACCCTGGGGAGCAAAATGAAATTATTCCATAACTAACCACTGGAAAAGACATTCGCTAAATCCGTTAATGAATTTTTCTAACAGCCACACAAAATTGATAGAAAATATTTGAATATTTCACTTATAAATCATTGGTGCCGTTTTCCTCGGTAGTGACAAAGAGTTGTTGTGTACTTTTATTCAGGCAATGTGAACACCAATGGGACATCGTCTTAAGCACGTTCTCGACTTGGCTCTCAGTGGTTATTATTAATTATCTTATTTGTGGCGCATTTGCGTGACCAAGAGAGGAGCACTTTTTACCACCCGTCTTCAAATTAATTCAAGTCTGTAAAATGAGCAATCATCAAGATATGAATGTTTTAATGTCTTTTGTATGATGATTAGTTTTGTTATGTAGCAACTCAATAGCTACTCATGGCTTTTAGCAGAGTGCATGGTAAGCTAAGGCTGCTTTTGATTAGCTACATAGCTGTATTCGGTTGATATTGAATAGCTATGTGTGCAGTTAGTTTACTTTTTCATAGTAATTAGAGATTTGCCTCATCAGAGTTGTTTTTTTTCAATCAACATTAATGTATTTTGAATATTTGAACGCCAAATCACAAAGCTGTAAGTCGCTGAGGTGTAAATTATGACGAACAGACAGTGATGAACAGTCCGTCCGCATCAGACAATGATCGGACATCAGACTTTTGATTTATTGAAATACCTGATGGACATGGTCCGTCGAAGGTCCGACTTCTCATGCGACGGATGTTCCTTCTTGGTTGGGCAAGTTAAGTTTTTTGAAACAGCCCCCCGGTCACACTTCGCTTGTAAACAACCTGAGGCCTTGTGTTTGGTGTGCATGTTTGTGTGTGTGTATATGTGCGCATTTGCACCTGCAAGGGGTAGGGCCTTACCCCCTCTCACCCATCACCCACTGCAATTCACTTTTTTTTTATCAATCTAACCTTTAAAGCTCAGGAGTGGTCCGGTCTCTGCTGACTTTGGGTGTAAATTACTGTGAATCATCCCAGTGAACAGAACCACTGAATTATTCATGAGGAGACACACCATCACACAGGCATCCTGCAGTCTGTCCTGGTGCCTACTTGAAAGAAGAGAGAGAGATGGAGAGAGAGAGAGATATGAGAGAGAGAGAGAGAGAGCATAAATGGGATTTTAAAGGTCTGATTCTGGTCTCCTGCAGCTCTCTCTGTGGATACTCCTGTATGACTCTCTTCAGCCCAGAAAACTTTCACCCGCAGCTCTGGCGGACGAGAGAAAAGCACCAGCCAGGAGTTTCGCGATTGCGTCTCTTTGCCGTTCCAGATGGAGAGACGGTGGCATTTGGCTTCTCGCCTTTTTTTCCCCTCCCTACCCTCCCCCTGCAGGGTCTTTAATTCTGTCTCATTTTGGACATTATGACTGAGACGGTGCAGCGAATCAGGACAGCCCTGGATCTTCAGAAACAAAAACTGGCAGCAGATTTGAGTCCCCTCTGTGAGAAGCACAATCACCTCACCATGTTTGTCTCTCTCTCCCTCTGTATCTCAATCACAGTCTCTGTCATTGGGAAAATCTCCTATCTGTATCATCTCCTCACGCCTTTGTCTCTTATATTTGCAGCTCTCGCTGCTCTGTGTTTATCGGAAGCAGTCCGTGACGGTGGCGTTCCAACAGAAAAGCTGAATGTACAGGCGCTATTTAAGAGGATTTAGACCAGAGTGTAAATGGAGAATGTTCTCAACATCCATACTCTGCCACTGCATCTGTTACATTAAAAAAAGAAAAGGAATAGAAATTGCTTTGTAAGGTAAAGCATCTTGTAACTGGAGAGGTACTCAAGTACTCCATATAATAATATTTATTTCTCATGCATTGGTTTGGAGCTGTTTCTATACAAGGTGCACCATGAAATAAATCGCTTTGTGTGAGGCTCCATTCAAGTACCTTTTGATTTGATGTCCATTTGGTATCCTGAGTTATTGATTTAAAAATTCATTTTTCCGTTTAGTTTATTTTAAAAAAAAAAATTGAGGCATATTTTGGAAATCTGTACCTTACAGAAATCTGTACCTTAATTGTAGGTCTAGTAAACTTGCATGAGAATACTTTACACCTCAGGAGGTGCTAACCGACTCACGGAGAGAGATGCACTGGGGAGCTGCAGGCTGACTTGACTTAGTACCAGGGACTGACCTTTAGCCTTTTAATAGATGGTAAAGGTCAATATTTCCTTCCTATTGGGGGTCACACTTTTTCATCTTAGCCTCACCCCAGCAACGGCACTCTGAAGAGCCCAGTCTGCTCCGGTTATTGAGGCTTTACCACTGGCAGAGCACTGCACATCTGCCACCCCATGTGTTTTCTTTTTCGAACTAACCTACTAATTTATTAATTTTTTTATTTGTTGGCATGGTTTTTTCCATGTGATGGTGCGGGATTTTCAGTGTTGAATAACACAGGGCAGAAATCTCCGAGGGGTAAAATTCCCGTCTGTTAGTTTCTCTGAAAACACTTTATGGCACCAAATACATCTGCAACCCTTTTCTACTTATAAATATAAAATGGAAATAATTCTGAGTTATACAAATCAATGCCTTAGGGTGGTGGTAAATCAATTTTTGGGTGAAATGATCTTATATTTTGTCATGTTTGAAACACTGTACATTTTTTTTTATCCAAGAACATGCCTTAAAGTGATCACATATATTGTCTCGAAAAAGCCTTGTAGTTTTTCCCCGACCTGTGAATACAGTGAAAGGATGGCATTTAGGGTAAAAATCCCCCTTGACAGAGAGTCATCTCCTCTGTAGCCCCTGAATAACAGAAGCTGTGCAAACACTGAGACAGTCGCAGCACATTAAAGCAATGATTTAAAATGACTGAAATCCATGGTAGAAACTTTTTCATAACAAAGACATGTGAGTATAATGATAAATCACAAGTGGGGTAACGGCATAAGTCTATTAATATGTAAATGTTTAAAGAAATTCACTTGATTGTTATACCCTTTTCAAGCCAGAAAAACCATATTTTCCTGGGGAGCAGGGGGTGAGCGGTTTGTTGGCGAGTATTACCCTGCCGCTGGGTCGACTTTTAGACATTAAGGTTTTTTTTGTTTTTTGTTTTTTTTTGAAGCAGTCATATGGAATAACAATAACAGACAGGTCATAAAATGACAGGTTTTTACACTTGTGTATACAGTATATTTTGCTTTGCTTTGAGCATTTCTTTTCATATTTCCCATTTTGAATGAGGTGAGAGTTCAATGTTCTATTTTATTTTGGTTAAGATTTAATAAAGACAGAACAAGGCAATTCTTTTTTTACCGAGAGAGTGGCTGGACTTATTTGTTAGTATTTGTAACTCAGTGTGAAACTGTGCAATCCTCAGAGACCAAACCTGACATAGTGATGGATCTGGTGGGGAGTGCAGACAAACGATGATCCGTGCTGAATAGCCTGTTCTCTACATAATAGTTTGTACTTCTTTTCCCCTTTTGTTCTTTTGGACGTCCGAGATGTCAGGATGCCAGGTAGAGTGGTAATTGGTGCCTTTCAAAAGCTCTCCCCAGCAAGGAAAAAGCCCCTCCATTCCCAGAACAAACCCGACTGCGGGTCTAATGAACAGAATAAATGCACAGAATAAATCATCTGGACATTGTCTTTGATCAGGCAACAGAAAACTAATCATTGGTTCATGGGGTAAAAGCAGTACTGTCACAATGGAAGACGGTCACTTGTTGTTCATTGAAGAGGGTTTGAGAATCTTTTGAGATTTGCCTCCTTCATGTTCTCCATGTTTAGCGATGGTTTGTGGAACCATAATGTTAGCAGAGGCTTGAAGGATGAAAAATTGGGTTGATACAACCTGATACGACTTAAAGGTTTGGTATTTCACACGTGTAATACAGCTTTGCCATGTAGCGATTAGTCAGATACCTTTCAATGAGAAACACGGTAACATTACTAATCCTCCTGCTGGGAACCGGTAACCATCGCTAGCCTTTGTTTCTAGCTTGTGGTTTATTCAAGTCAATGGGATGAATAATTCGCTAGTTAGCATGCTAGCCCTTGCGGCCACCAAAGTAAAAAGTTATATGAGTTACTGATTTTGTAGAAACTTGAATTAAATTCATTTAATTGTGAAAAGTGTGAGCATGTCAGCTAGCTAATTCATCCTGTTGACTTGAATAGATCGCCAACTACAAGCTAGCGCTTTTTTTTAAACTTTCCAAATAATACGATACTGACATTGATGGAATAAATAGGATCTCAAATTTCTGAGCCCGAGATATAAAATTTATGAAACTCGAGTGAAAATTTTTGTTTATTCCGAGCTGTCGGCGAAGAATGAACGAAAATTATCGCTCAAGTTTCATAAATTTGATATCTCGGGCTCACTTATTAGAGATCCTCTATATATGAGATAATTTTATATTCTGAGTCAGCTACTTCCCTCACATCCTGATATTTGGAATCACAGATTATTATCTAGAGCTGCTGCCGAAAGGGTCGCCTCAAACAATTGATGAAGATATTTGTTTTTAACAGTAATCTGGAGAAGGAGGTCAACAGTGACAAGCACTGCTGGTCTCCATGCTCACCTCTCCTGCTCATGAGAAAATCTGAAATCAGTGATTCACAGTCACAGTAACACTCCACGGCCCCAACAGTGAACAGGAAGTGCCCTCAGGACAGTACGATGGCCCTTAATCTTCAACTTAGTGTCAAGACGCTTCTCCCATCGGCCCACAGATGGTTATACTCTTATTGTGAGAATGATTGCAGCCAACAAATCATCGAAGCAAAGCTATATCCAGCTCTACCTGCGGTAGCGAAAATGCTCTCTGGCCTGTAATGATCGACTTCAGCAAGATCTCCGCTGCAGAATGCTTCACACAGAGGAATATGTGATGGGATGCAAGATACGAGACTCTGACCTTCTCTACGTGTGCACTTATGGATAACATTGCTTTAAATAAAGACCTATCCAGAGTTTAATTCTGATTGTGCGCATCATATGAGGTGTGTGGAAAGTCTGTCGTTTGGAACACAGCCCTGTGCACTGGGATCCCACAGTGAGGCTGTGCTGACTGCCCTAAATGTGTCGCCACAGTCCCAGCGTAATATTTCTCTCCTCCTCCAGGGGATAACTGTTCTAAACTTTTACTGCTAAAACAGCGTATCCCTCCGCATTTGCCGGGAATCATATTTTAAATGGACAAATTGCTTCCCCTTTTTAAATCGATCCACATGGGATGGTATTTTAAAAGAAGCTAACAATGGAGTCCATAAATAAAATGACATTAATTTTCACAGGTCCCAGAGAGCTCATCAAAATCTAAGGTATGATGCCTAAGATAGAAACAGATGGTGCAGATCCCTTGTGCTAATGAGCTGGATCTCTCAGTTATCAGCTGTTACTTGCATCATCTGGCTAATGCCAGATCTCTCTGAATGTATTATCAATATCAATCTATCTCAAAGATGCTGTTCCTTAACATTGTATTTATTCATCTAATGAGTGGTAATTGGATTACATTTTTTTTTTCAGTGGTCAGTAATTATGGCTTCTGTCTTACTTGTGGGGAGGAACAATGCAGATTTCCAAATAAATTTTCCTAAAGTGATATTCTTTTGAAAAATGCACACTGTAAAATCTACAGTGGCTCATTGACGCACAATGGCAACAAAGGCTATCTTGTCTGGTCCAAATGACAGAAAGGCTACTGTGGCACAAGTCACTGAAAATTTTAATGGTGGTTACGGGACAAACATGTCACAGCACACAGTGCATCACACCCTGCCGCCAGCGTGGCATTGCAGGTGCAGACCAGTCAGAATGCCCATTCTCATCCCTGGCCACCACTTAAAGCACCTACAATGGGCTAGTGAACACCGGTACTTGACCTTGGAGCAATGGAGGAAGGTCGCCTGATCCGAGTATTCTTCATTTCTTTTGCATCATGTGCACCAGATTTGTGTGCACTGTTTACCTGTTGAAAATATGAAATCAGGATGCACTGAAGTAACAAGACCAGGGAGTGTGATGCTGCAGGAGATGTTCCGCTGGATAACCCGGGGTCTGTGCATTCATGTGGACATCTATTTGACTGGGCTGTTTTGTTTGCTCAACGGAAGACCAACAGCATATTGGGTAGGTGGCCATAAAGTTATGGGTTTATGGTGTATATACGTTTTTTATTTAATCTTCATGTAAATGACAACGAGGGGCTCAGGACTGAGGCACAGATGGGAGTGTAAGTTTCACACGGTTTAATGAAGCCAAAACATGGTCAGACAGTCCAAATTGTAAACCTGAGGTAGGATTATGGTACAGAATCACTGGGTACAAATTGTCGCCGTAAACAGGCAGAAATAAAAAAAAAAAAATCCAGCCAGGCAGATTGCAGTAAAAGAACGGAGGCAAAAATCCTAAAACGAGTGATTATACAAAATCGTAACAAGAGGGCAAACCGACACAAAGCAGGATCCAAACTTGTAAACCGTGACCAAAAATTTGCAGCACAGCAAGTCAAACTCAGGAAAAAGGCTTGTAAGTGACAGGACAGAGACTGAGACAAACTTACAATGAAAAAGAGAAAACAGGGCATAAATAGAGAAGGAGGTGATGGAGGAAATGAGAGACAGTGGAGTGGGAAGCAGGAGAGAGGAGAGATGCGCGCGACCGCAAACATGGTCATGAGAAACACTGAGGGAAGCAGAGGGAGGACAAGAGAAGAGGAAAAGGGGAGATAAACACAGACACACGGAGACACAGGGAAAAAGTTAGAAAAGACAATGAAACAAAATAGACAGATATTAAGCTAAACATCTAAATATAAAAACTTAAACAACTCGGTAGATCAAGAGAATTTGTAACCCAACTAACCTTTTAAGAACCCGGATTCAATATATTACATTCTATCTAGATACCAATACCTTAAAGTTTTAGGATAAGATTGTCAATCTTGTTTTCTTTTGTCAAGATTTCCCTTTTCTTCAGGTTGCAAGGGGTATATAAACATCAGAATTTGCGAGAAAAAAGAGGTGACACTGGGATAATAGCTTTATCAGCATTGTTCTCTTATAATATTTCAGTCTCTCATTTTTTTTTCGCAGTTTTTAGTTCTTGCATTCTTATGGTTTCCAGTTTCAAAATAGCTTTCACTCTGCCTATGTGCCCAATTTCCTAAAGTGGCCTCTTCAGTGCTGTAGATTCTGTTTGGCTGGTGCTGTTCAATCAAGCTGCCAGTAGCTCCTCAACTGATAGACTGTCCTGTTGGACAGTGACGCACGCGGCCCTTCCTGAACTCATTGTGTCCTTGGAAGATGCAATATGTATTCATAAGTCAGGACAGCCCCTCTGTTCTTGAGGTTGCCTGACCGGTAGTGAAAGAGTTGTTGGCTCAAGCTTCCAGTGGGGCCTGGGATTCTGACCTGATCTGGAGAGATGAGGATGGGAAGAACCCTGTTGTTGGGCTCTTGAGCAAGGCCCTTAACCCCAAAACTGCTCCAGGGTTTTACCCGTTTCTCTCTATTGAACCTCTAGATAGAGGAGGGACAATCTATTGAATACTGTAATAAAAAATGCAAAGATATGGTTTAGCTTCTGCTGCACGTAATATGAGAATGGTTTCCCTCATATCAAACTAGCACATTAGCAACATAAGGAGGTATTGTTATACAAACACTGGAGTAATGGCAACATAAAATGGGGATTTCGCTGTGTCGATGAATACTAGTAATCGCAACATTATCAGTATGTTCGCTCTTATTTTTGATAAATTGAATGCAACCTCAGAAAATAAACATACATGTTTCTAACATTTCTCAATGAGTCTAAACTGTTGAATGATGCCATAATTAGGTCCTCTAACAGGATTGATATAAAACTTAACATTTTACTGTGAGGAGATTCTATACCTCTTTTTAACAGCATTTTTTAAAACCATTTGGTTTAACTGGAGTACAGTGGAGTTGGTTATAATGGGCTAATAATAATAATAATAATAATAATAATAATAATAATAATAATAATAATAACTACCCTATGTGGATGACTAAGCAACAATAGCTGATCAGTGGTGTCAAGCCTTTGCAATTGCCTGCGATTCGAAAGCACAATAAGAGCCGAAAATTGTCTGCTCTTTTATGTGTTCCACAATACTCCTTGATTGAGATTATCTGCTGACAATGGAACATGAATGCGGATGAATGAGTTTCGGCCGTTGCTATGGAAACACATCCACCATCCACTTCCGTTCCCTTCCAAGACACGCCGATGAGCTCACCTGTTGTCTTATCGTCTTGAATGGACCACTGAAGTATCTCGAGGTCAGGTCAGCTCGGGCTTCGACCATAATTATGCGTGTGAGGAAACATGAGTTCAGTGTGCTGCAGCACAACAGGAGAGCGTGTAATTCTTATGACAAGAAGCACATCAACTCTATTAGAGCTGATTTAATTCTGATAATTTAGCCTTGCGGCAGCCTCTATTCAGTTAATACATTTATTTCCATCTAAACAATAAAACAGCTGGAGAGAGGATTGAATACACTTCAGTCTGCCTGCGCATTATGTGCTGCACAGCTGTCTGTTACAAAATTAGCCTCCTGTGCTACCTCTAAAGAGGCTAAGCAGCAGTGTAGAATATTAATAAAATGCTAATAAAGTGGGTGGAGAACCTTTTTCATTTTGATTGAATATGCAATGCATTATACTGTTTTATTACAGTGTAATTACATGCTATGAACATGTTATAATGCCTCACAAAAATGTTTTCACTTTGTTATATCATTTAAATACATCAAATAATCCTTGGAGTCATACAAAGACATACAGGTCATCCTGGCCGTCTCTGTCTAGGATTTCTAAAACAAGATGGCATAACTGAAATCGACAGCCAGTTTTCTCAGAAATAAAACATGAACTGAGGATTGTCTAGAAAGGTTAATTTTAAGTGGACACAAGGTTATGTACGTTGTCATGGAACACAATGCAGTATTGTCCCATCCTACTCAGTGTACCACTTCCATTATTTGGTAATATTTGTACATTGATGGACAGGAAATAATACCACATCCTTGAGCCTCAGAGGAATATCTACTTGCTTTGGTGAGCTCTTCGAAGGGTCATATCAGGAGAATCAGCCAAGCAGTACAGCCGACTAACGTCACTTTTCATGAAATATACAAGCAAAACCAATGCAGAAGTGTGTCAATTCCACCCACTGCTGAGTTCATTTTCACAAAGTTTCCAAAATGCTGAATATATCTTTCTAAATTAGACATTGTTTCAGCGGCAAAGACATAAACAAACCAAATAAATAAACAAACCAAATAAGTTCATAAATAAAAAGTACATAATACAATGATATAAAGCGATACAAAGTCAGCAGAATGAAGACAAATCAGCATGAATTTCCTCGCCTGACCGGCCAAATAAAGGGCACCAACCTGAAAAATCACCACTTTAACTGCACTGGCAATTTTCAAGCGTAAAAAAATATGTAGAAAAACTCACCCGACCTTCAGCCTATGTTTGATTCTCCACACACCTTTTCTTCTTTCCTTTTTTTAGTTTTATTTTCAATTGAGAAGTTCCGGGGAGGCGTGAGCAGAATCATAGCTGTGGGGTTTTGGCAGTCGACGAAAAGAGGGAACAGCAGTGGGATGTGCCCATGAAACCAAGGTCTTTATGAAACTGAACCGCCATGATTCGCCAGGCCTGGGGGGACTTCTCTCAGTGCGATGATCAACACTTCCTTGGGCCCCGTCCAGGAAATGCAATTACCGGCTGATCCCCGCCACGTCAAACGGTCTCGGACTTCTGCCGAGTCATTAATGAGTTGGCTTGGAGTGCCGTCCGAGTGGCATTCTCGCCATGTTTCCGCAATACTGTCTTGCCCTGTTGGACGGCAGGGGGTTGGCTGATGCGGGGCTTTTCCGTGGCTGTGAGGGAAGATGAGCAGTCGGCTGTCCGTTCCAAATGCCTGTGCAGAAATGATTTCTCACCTAACATCTGTAATAAGGTCAATGTGTGAGGTTTATGACACTCGATTAAAATACAACTTTAGAAGATTATTACTAACAACTTTTTCAAAATAAGCACACGTATTTAATTTCTAACTAATTGGATATTTATTTGTTTGTATTTTTGTTGATTAATTCATTAATTTACACATTAGTCTTTTATTATCATATAATTTTTTGAGCAAATGATTTATTCTGTGGACTGTGTTGATGTTGGCAAATTTATTCTTCGGCCTGAAATTTCTGGATGAGGCTGTGAATCCATCGACATGCCACCTGCTCCCAAGTAAGGTCCACTTGCTCACATTCGCATAATCTTAAGCATTTTCTACAAATCCAGCTAAAAGTACCGCCAAAACTGTAGCAGAGGCACAGGATGGTTCACACTATGCACTCGAGCCCAAGCAGTTATTAAGAAGAATTAGACGTAAACGAGACATAGTGCCAACCAGTCACATGAGAGCTTCCAGTCAGAGCAAAGATATAACCACATTATGAAAAAATAAAGCTGAATAAACTTAAACCATTGTTGCAATAAGTTAACATTGGATATCCAATGTTCCTCTGGAACCATTCGATGGGATTTGGTGCAATGTTCGGATGGGGCACTGGTCGGTGGTCTATCTGTCCATGATTTTGGACATTATGCCTGTGGCTTGCATACTGCTGTCCTATACTTTGGACATAATGCACGCGGGGTGACAGAAATAATGTGAAGTCGAAGAAAGCTGGTGTGATATGAAAGTTTGATCAAAACTTGAACAATATAAGAATATTTCAGACTTTTGTCAACTTACCTCTTACTCTTTGTGACTGTTTGTGGTAAATCATGTGACCAATCATTGAAGCATCTATTGGGGAAATTCTAAACTGGAAATGTCCAATAAAATGTACATTATGTGTTTTCAGGGTATCTATGAGGCGAGACATGATAAACCCCACTTAAAATATGGCCAAAATATCAGGCAACATGCAACAAACGGCTAACTAGCTGCTAAGCATTTTTGAGCATACTCAACTTCAAATAACTGTGGTTGCAAAAACTCATTTTTGAGCAAACTTGGAACTTGAAGTTCTGCTAACTCAAAAAATGCTTTGCAGCTGGCTGCCTTACTTTTTTAAGTTGCGTGAACTTTATTTTCTACAATGCTAATCACATTAGTGGATGATGCTGGCCATATTTCCCTCTCCTGCTCACTAAAAGGCCTTGTTTTGATTTATCTCAGCCAGTACAAGGGCAAATCATCATCACCTGGTGACGACACACAAAGACTAACAGGATGGAAACAAAAAGTCCCACAGGCCACACTGATTGGGCCCCCTGATCAAGCCTTGGGTCAGCCCAGGAGCCAGAGTGTGGGGCCCATGTGGGATAACAGGAGCCGATGCTGACATCTGACCAGACCGCTGTTGATCAGCTGGGCCTTAGAGACCTCCACTGCCAGGATTCTCAGCCGGATTCTTCCTACACAGGTTCATCTGCCCTTCGACCTGCCCCCGCCACAGCACTTCTGCTAAAGCTGATGGCCATCTGTGGGTCACCCAGTTTAATTAACCTCCTTCAGATGCTCTCTCTTTGGGCTGGTGCCTGATACCGGGATCATAAATATATAATCCACACGGTCATGTTCAGGTCTATGACTGTCAGTGCAGCGTAAACCATAAACAACCACAGGCCCTGTGTGCTAATGCTATGTGTAAATATGAAAATTAACCTGTACGCTCGCAAGTACGTTAGGAGCTTTACCAGCGGAAACGCGTTTATGTATTTTAATTTGACCTTCAAGAAGCTGAGGAGCACTGTGCATAACTTGAAAATTCAACGATGCGTCCATCCATTAAATAGCTTGAATATTTCTGATACAGGTCACGGGGGGATGGGTAGTTGGGTTGGAGCCTAGTCTAGCTTCCAAGAATAAACAGCACTACTGAGCTGCCCCTTTAAATTATTTTGTCTTACTTTTGAGACCATGTGAACTATTCATATTAATGATAGAGAAAAATAGACCGTTATTTTCCTTCACACGCTCAAATTTTGTCCTTGCCAGGCAAATCAATCACCTGGAAAGCAATCAATTAATAATTTTAGAGTCTAAAGGGCAGTTTGGTTTACATCACATAAGGACACTTGGAAGCTGCTATGTCTGCATTAGTTGGTGTTTTGTGTTACTCTGAGAGTAGTGGAGTTCTCTGCTTGCATGTTTTACAGCAATTTGTTCCATCCCCAGGCAGAAGTGCTGGCAATTTGTGAATCTCAAATCTGATGAGGTTCATATTTAATATCAATTCCTCAGTAAAGTAAAAAAATATATTTGTCAACTGGCGAAAAAGGTAAACTGTATGAGTCACTCCAGAATCTTTAGGCAAATAGAATGTAAACATCCATTTCACTTGACAGGAACAAGATAAAAAAAGGAATTTGTACAGTAAGCTATATAGTTTAATGGCGAGTTGTATTGCATTGTTTTATTAAGGAGAAAACAAACTGCTCAGCAGTCTGTGGCATGCTGGTAGTACAGGCTATAACCCCAGAGGCGTTCTGCGTACTTCATTTTCTCAGTTTTTTTTCATGGATGGGTGGTTTTGCGCTCATCGAGTTCTCTGCGAAAATTGGTTTTAAATCAAATAAAAATGGTAAAGTCATAAATCATAGAATATTTGGCTTGTGTCCCTGAAATATACTTATATACAGATGAACGCTGACCGGCATCCTTTTAGCATTAGTCGCACATTATATTCCCAGAAACCGTCGAGAATTTGTGTGATGAAAAGGGATGCATATATGGAAAGCTATCAGCTTTTGGTCGGAGCCAATTCTCAGGAAATGCTGATCGTTGGGAATTGTGCATTAGTTTGTGCTCGCTACCTATGGAACTCAATTCATTTGTCAATTTAGTTTCTAAATGCAGCATGCAGAGGATGCTCTCTCTGACTCAAATCAGAAAGGGCTCCCACATGATTGCATGCATCAGTCACTCTGAGTTAGAGCACATGCAAAACGCTCAGATGCAAATAAATGACTAAAATCACCCTCTGCTTCTATTTTGCATATTGGTTACTCATACTGACCCCTCCCTCAGACCCATTTCCTGCACTGAAGGTCATTCTCTTGAGTTGTCCCTAAAAACCTGTGAATTGGAATTCCTCATCTGCATCTGCGCTCCATGAATTCCCATAACACCACAGCCTCAGGTCTATGGGAGGTCGTTACTGAGGCAACCATTCAGCTTCATTGCATTGGCCAGGAGGGCATATCTTCTTCAGTTCAGGGCCTCAGGAGTGTCTGTACTGCTTTTCCGCTTGTTTGTCTATCAAGGCTTTGGCTGATGTGTTTAGTTTACTGTCATGCATCAAACCTTTTTAACTGTTGCAGTATTGCACTCTTGTTCAGGATCATGCTGTATTCATTTTAATTTCTAAAATATTCTGCAGTGCAAAAATGTACTTTTCCCTCATCTTAAAACAGCATTGCTCTTCAGTATCAGATTGAATTATGATTCTGTCTGAAACTAGAGATCTTTTCTGCTCTGTCTTTTTCTGTACGGTCTAAAACAGAACTGTTCTTAAGTTCGAATAGGCATTCTTCTTCAGTATAGTACGGGATGCACGGTGCAGCTATGGGATGCTGCCAGTGAGAAACTCGCAGACTATCTATTGGTGCAGCGTCCAATGAACAGGCTTCCTGAGAACTAAAGGACAGAATCTCTCCATCCTCTCCTTAACTTCCAGATCTCAGTATGAAGTCTCTCTCTCCAAAGACTGACTTCGATATCTTGTGTCTTTTTGTCCTCCACTTAAGTGATTAAAATATGGCGATTATCTAACAATGTTGGCTTAAGAGTGCGTGACAACAAGCCCGCAGTTCTATAAGTGTTTTTAATAATTAACTTGAAACAAGCTTCTTTGAAATGAACAAACAAAAAATGAAATTTGCCCTTGAAAAGATTTTCTCCCTCCCAGATTAGTTTTGAGAGGAGTGAGTGAAGAATACGGCTCTCAAACTTGGGGCTCCTTCAATAGCAGCAATAAGGAGAGGATTTCGAAGAGGTTATAGCTGCTTTTGCCCCTGTGACTCCCTGTGTTTACAGTGGGCCGAGCGGTTTAGCACTTATCACAGCAAACTCAGAGTCTCAAGGTTAGATCCTTTAAAGTTTTCTCCAGTGTTACGCTATTGCTTTCCGACAGATAATGCAAAGTCATATTTTTACGTGAGTTAGAGCACACATCTCTGTTTTGTGCTCTGTTAGGGGTTTCCCAGGCACTGCATTAACATGCAACATGAAATAGAAATATTTCTCTTCTTTAGGGACATGATTTCACATGAGGAAATATTAACTGGATATTTAGGGGTAAAGGGCAGAATTATTCACACCCTTCTTGTGAGGCGATGGTACAGAGCAGCAGTGTGGAGTTCTGCACCTCAGGACAGAGGGTCCATCAGTGGGACTGTGAGTATAAATCTGGCCTCATAGAATGCCTGCAGAAGACTGTATCTCTCTCTCTCTCTCTCTCTGTCTTTCAATCACTCACTCCATCTCTCTCTTTATCTCTCCCTCTCTCTCTCCTCTCGGCTCTGTCCTTGTTTTATTATTCTCTCCCTATTCCCACAGGTCTCTTTAACACTGTTTCTTCTCTCTTTAAGTAAAGTCGTAACCTTATTCCAGAGTCTCCCAGCAGCCCTTAGAGGGGGTGTGTTAAATGATGCTGGGGCTCCTCTTAATGAGCTCCACGAGCGCCAGCATCTCAGGTTCATTCCTTCTTCAGAGCCGACCTGAGCTCCTCCGCTAACTGTCCACAGACCCGACATTTCTGAAGGTAGAGTGAGCAGATGACTTCACAGTGTAACTCTGGGGACAATATAATAAAATAATATTAAAAAACAAGAAACATGGCCTTTTGTCCTCATGAGAAAATGGCTACACAACAGCTGCCATATAGCAGCATGATCATGTCATGCAGTGAACAATTTTGCTCTCCTGAAAGGTAGCTAAGTAGCAGAGTCTGTGTACTTAGTTCTATGGTAGCCCAAGTGGATCAGTCTTTATTGTCATGCTGAAATCTCATATGTATGTTTAACAGCAGTATGTGTTTGAGGACAATATTTGCCCCTTTTTACAAAAAAAGAGTTTGCACTGAATGAACTCTGGGATGATCAGTATTTCTGTTTATGAGGGTGCATAAAAAACCCATATGTACTAAGTGACAGTTCATGAACTGAGACTTAAAATATAAATCTTTTCTAAGACATGATTCAGTAGTAGAACATCAGTATGTGAGCATTGCAGGAGCAGCCATCTTATTCAGAAGTATTGAGTCATTAGCAGTCCTCAGCACTGAAGAAGGGAAGGAGGCAGTTTTCAAAGGGGAAAGTGACCAGTTAGCATAACTCTTACTTTGCCCAGGGCTCTCTCTTTCATAATCAAATGCCAGTATGATCTTATTGGACCTCTTCTCTTGAAGGCTCTGCTAAAGAATCCCAATGGATCCTTTACTCTCTACTCTAACACATTTTCTCTGAAACTTTTCCCCCGCTTCCTGTTTTAGATCTGGAGGCAACAAAGGACGACTCAAGGATATGGGGAATAAATTCATTCTGAGCACACAGCGAACGGAACAAAAGTGTAATAAATGTCAAAATTCAAAAGGATTACTCGAATTATAGAGTAGCAACATGAATCGGGGCACAGCTGTGTAACTGATGGAATTACACAGATGTGTGTGTGTGTGTGTGTGTGTGTGTATATATGAGAGAGAGAGAGATAGAGGGAGAGAGAGTGTAAGGGGGAGAGAGAGAGAGAAATTGCATCCACCTCTACATACTTCCATCTGTTGCCATCGACCGTCTTGAATTGTAATGTGTGACGCATTAACATCTGGAGAATATGACAGAGCTGTAAGTCTCAGGAGCAGATGTTGGGCATTTTAAAATATTAAACATTCTGGTTGCATGTCTTCCTGACTGCTAATGTGTATAAATGCTACCGGGAGAAGGGGCAAAGGATTCTGCTTCACAGCCAGAATGCACACAGACACACACACACACACACACACACACACACGCACACGCACACGCACACACAATTACCTGCCGCTCAAAAGAACATTAAATTTAATTTTTAGAGTAATGGATCTCATCAGTCAGTGAGCTGAACGTATTGTACGTTGCACGCATGGATGCTCTGCCGTTAATTCGTTCGCCGAGATAACTTTTTTATACGCTCGGACCTCAAAGCAAATACGAGGGTCTGGATGAGGACGACTAAATTTATCTTCAGTGTTATGACCTTGGAGGGGACAAGTTATACATGCAAATTCAGACAGCAGAACCAGGACAGGAAGCTTGTCAGAAGAGACCGCGGTGGGCCTCTCACAGAAAATGTTTGACAGTCATTAATAAAATCCCTATTCAGTCACTCCAAAGTCTCTGACTCACAAGGGCTGAGACTTGCACAAGACAAAATGGATGCCAGTTCGGCAGAATAATACGTGCAATTTTTTTGAGTGGCATTCTGTGGATTCATTGAGGACTCACATCTTCCTTTAGTCTTTATTTCTATTTTTTTTCTCGTTCCAAAGCAATATTCACAAATTTCATCCAACATAATTTGTCACATTAAGGAGCTGAGCATGATTGGTTAGGCTAACAGTCACATTGTTTGTCATCACTCGTTCATTAAGGTACATTACTTGCTTCGGTACTGAAGTATCTCTTACTGCAGTGACCCCCAGAATAATGCGATCGCTCAGCGCAGTTCATTGAGGAGGATGGGAAAGAGATAGGAAGTGCTTTTGCTGCGAAGCTCTGTTTTGTCAGCAGCCCTGAGAAACAATCCCTGTGTAACTCCATCAGCGCTCGGCTCGTCACATGGATAGATCCCTGTGTAACTCCATCGGTGCTCAGCTCGTCACATCGATAGATCCCTGTGTAGCTCCATCGGCGCTCGGCTCGTCACATCGATAGATCCCTGTGTAACTCCATCGTAACCCTGTCCCATCGGGCGCCCTGGGCTCGTCAGATCCTGTGTATCGATAGATCCCATCGCGTGTAACCTGTGTCCATTGGCGCTCGCTCGTCACATTGATAGATCCCTGTGTAACTCCATCAGCGCATCGATTGCCGCTCGTCACATCAATAGATCCCTGTGTAACTCCATCGGTCACATCGATAGATCCCTGTGTAACTCCATTGATAGATCCTGGGCCATCGGGCGCTCGGCTCGCCACATCGATAGATCCCTGATATTGGCGCTCGGCTCGCCACATTGATAGATCCTGTGTAACTCCATCCCAATGTCCCTGTGTAACATCCCTGTGTAGCTCCATCGGCGCTTGGCTCGTCACATCAATAGATCCCTGTAACTCCAACTCCATCGGCGATCCTGTGTAACTGGGTTCGTCACATCGATAGATCCCTGTATAACTCCATAGATCCTGTGTAACTCCATCGCGCTTCGGCTCGTCACATCGATAGATCCCTGTGTAACTCCATCGGCGCTCGGCTCGTCACATCAATAGATCCCTGTGTAACTCCATCAGCGCTGGGCTCGTCACATCGAGAGAAATCATCATGTTTACTGGATTCCTCAGTGAAAGACGACACCAGAGAAAGCCCCAGAATTCAGCAGGATTCAGCCAATCAAACATCCGAGTCGCCCTGTGAAATCTGTGCGTGATGAGAAGGGACAGGTACAGTGATGATGTCATCCACACCCCTGACCCTCACACACACACACACACACACAAGGGCTTATGGGAAAGGAGAAGAGGTGTACTTCATGTTTACCACTACAAACAGCACACTGGAGACAAACTGTACTGTTTGTGTGCAGTAAGATTCTGTTCTAGATCCACAGATTAATAGATTCAAGAGAACTAAGCATTTTGTTTTCCATAAAAAATGCAGTAAAACATTGATACACTATTTAGCCAAAAGGATGAGGACTCTTTCTTGAAACCTCATTGACATTCACAGAAAAAAAAACATTTTTAATTCTAAATACCTGACATTTTAATTGAATTTAGAATAAATTGGTCCCTACTCCAATGGAAATATTTGATAAATGGGGGGTTACATACAGAAAGAGTGAAGATGGTGAGGCAGGATCGTATGAAAATATCCTGAAATCACAGTTTGAAAGTCTATCAGCCAATACTGATCAATTGAGCCTGTCCTTCAGCAAAATATGTCCCCAAAGGTCATTTGCACAAGCAGCTTATTACGACCTGAAGTTACGCTAAAGAGTTAAGCGACCTCTAGCAGTTGTTTAAATAATGACAGTCTGGTTTCCATTGTCAGTGTCTCCGTCACGAAATACCTAACCCAACCCTAATCCTAACCCTAACCCGAGCTCTAACTCTGAATCTAACTTTAATTCTAACTCTAAATGTAACTCTAACTATAACATTAACTTCCTGCTGCCAGTAGCGGCACTTATTTTGGAAATGCTCCTCTGGGTAGTCAGGGTAAACAATCTATTTGGGCGTATGGTTGGAGAATAGGTTGAGATTTCAGTAAAGTGTCCACATACTTTTGGGTGTATAGTGTAGCTGATGTATGGCTGTAGTGTGCATTTTCAATTGAGGCTTTTAGCCAATTTAAGAATATTCCAAAAGTTTAATATTTCAAGAAAACATCTGGGAGTTAATGTTACATTGAATATGCTTGTCGTATGTTGCGAGGTCAACAAAATGACAAGAATACATCTAATTATAAATACAGTTTTGTGGGGTGGTTTTCACAGTGTTTACATAAATCAGTAACCTTCAACAGAACATGCTTCTGTTTCTCTTTCTCATAAATATGAAACTATTTAGGTGCCGTGTCAGTGGATGAAAGCATCAGGGGAAAATTGATGCAGTTATCTTCCCTTCATTGTTATTGTATTTTAAATTATACAATTTGCTTTTAATCTAGGATTAGTAGCATTTCATTTGCTCACAGTAATTGCATTACATTTCTTAGGTTTAAAACTTCAGCAGTATAAACTGGTGATTAAAAAGTGTAAATCCCTGCAATGAATACTAGCATTATCATAAATTACTTATTTCAGGCTTCCCCTGATGTTTTCCCTGCTAGACTTATTCATTGGGCTGAAATGCAGAATTAGCATAAACCAGGTGTTAAAACTCTGTGCAAATATACCATTATTTCTATAATTTTATTCCGTGAATATTATCTTCTAAGAGTTAAATATAAATGCCAGTCACCTTTGACTGTGCCGTATTCGCGCATCATGCGTTTAACTGCTGGCCGTGCATTAAACAGCAGTCATTCCTCAGCAGGGAATAAACTCTTTTACTTACAATTCATATTGCGTGGAAATGCACAGAAATGTCAATTACAGCCGGGACTTTAATTTTAGGCATAAGTCTGTATTAATAAAATTTGCTCCCTCCGAGGAATAATAACTCACTGATTCTGAAAATATTTGGCCTGAATGTATTTAATGTGGTCTGTTCTGCCAATTAGACAATCACCTTGGACTGCAAGTTCACCTGAAACCTCTCTCCTCTGTGAGGAGCCATCTTTGCTTGGTCTATCTCAGGTTTGTTGGCTTCAGGAGCACTGGCCCATTAGCTTGTTTTTTCAACAAGCAAAGAACCCCGATCATGACCCAAAGAGCTTTTTTGCTTGTTTGAGTGTCTCAGAGATGGATGGTGAAAACTCACAGCCACCAGTCCTGAAGGTCAGTGTTTCCAGCTGGTGTTTCGTCCCAGCCGACACAGAATTTAATCATAAAACCCACGTAATTGCTCATTGTGTTAGAACCCTCCTGTCTTCCTGCTCTCGGCCTGTTCCAGCAGTTTGTGTGAGTTTTGTGGTTTGTTCCTGTTAATTGACTGATTGTCTCGTTAACTCCCCTGTTCATATTTGACATGAAACAGTAAACTGTCTCACTTTCAACATCTGATATGTTGTTTATGTTCTATTGTGAATAAAGTGTCAGTTTATGAGATTTGCAAATCATTGCATTCTGTTTTTATTTACATTTTACACAGCATCCCAACTTTTTTGGATTTGGGGTTGTAATTTAATCAACTGATCTCACTCTGCACAGTTGATTCGCTGTATCAGGTGTGCTTCTGCTCGGCTTGAATGAAAACCTGCTGCCCCTCGGCCCTTTTATAGACCAGTTTGAGACCCCTGCGCTAAATTCTGATTATCCTCCCTGGTGTCGCTTCCAGTGAGCTAAATTGTCAGTGAGCAAATTATTAGGTACAGCAGGTTCTCCAAACCTTCTTCCATTTCTCCTCCCCCTCATTATAAACGGGCCCCAGTGTCTCATCTTCGATCCTGCAGTTGGCTTCCCCCTCCGCTCAGTTCATAACACACTGATTTTCTGGGAAATCACATATCTTGTTTCCAAGACCTAAATTAGCATCCACACAGCATGCACATTGGTCCATAAAAAGCTGCTTGGATTTTAGTCTTCTTTGCTAGTTAAGACTAAAATACCACACCTGTTTTATGTCAGGCCCAAAAGTGCTGTGTGAAACAGCAGCTCACTCACTCTTTTATAGGTGTCACAGCTCAACAGCTGCCACCAATCCCAGCCTAACCTGGTTTGAATTGCATCACCCTGCAGACTCGTTGTAAACACTAGGGGTGGTACAAATGCAAATGCAGTGAGCACCACAATTCACTGGACGGTGGCACATTTTTTATTTGTTTCTGAGCTCTAGCATGTTAAAGTGATACAAAGACAATGCAATTGAAGTGCAAATAGTCGGCTTTAATTTGAGGGCGTTTTCATCCTATTTTAGGTGAGATACTGTGTTGCCCACCCACATTGTCAAACTCCACAGCATCCACCATTTTCCCATAATGCTCTTATTTGAAAATACTAACTACTTAAACACTATCCAACTGACTTCAGACAGTATTTTAATGGAATATATTTTCAAGTAATTACCATGCGCAGCTGGTGTGATACTGTAATAATTCAGCCAGCATGATAATAAGTTCTTTTTAGAAGCCCACATGGGTATAGTTGCTTATCAATATTAGAATATTAATATTGGGTCAGTACACTGTGTCATTTACTGTCTAACAGCCAAGTTAGTAAGCAAACATAATTCCAATAAATTCAGTGTAACACCTTGTTTAACAGGTGTGATAGGTATCGTTCAGGAACCAACAGGTGGTTTTTTATTTGGAAAGGGGGCAACCCCGAGAGCAGGACTGTACAAAGTCCAAATCAAAAATCAATCCCAGGGACAGAATCAAAAGTCGAAAAACCAGGACAGCAAAACAGTAATCATAGTCGGGCAGAAAAGGGTTCGACACAGGCACAGGTTTGTCAGAGAAGCAAAAGCCAAAAATCCAGTTCCTTCAAACCGATTACCAGGGCAGCAAACACAAAACTTTCGGGCAAAAAGGGTTCAAACAGATGCAGACAAAAAGTACAAAAGAGCAGAGCCAAAAAATGTAAGTTTCCAGTTTAACACTATGAATACAAGGCAAAAGATAGCAGCACAGATAAGCAAGAGGAAACGTTCTGACGGGGAACTGCAGTGAGAAGACAGCTTAAATACACTCAAGGGAAGCCACATGCTATGATTAGGATCAGGTGATGAGGATCAGACTAATTACAAAGGAGGGAACATGAGGGAGAACCTAATCACATGAAATTGGCAAAAGCCAAAAACGTGGACAGGGAACACGAGACAACCTATGACAAAACATACAGCTCCGGTTAGGGGAGTTCTAATGTGCACAGATAATGAGAGGTAGGACAGAGTGGAGCAGGTGCAGAGGATCTGCTGAATTGCAGCAAAGACTAAGTGCAGGCAAGAGGCGGAGACTAGAACAGGGCGAGTGCTGAGAGCTTGTTAATCAATTAGTAAGTGCAGCTATACAATCCCTAGTGCTCGTTAGTAAGTTAGTATTATATACAATGTTAGTTTGGGTTAGTAACTTTTAACGAAAACAACAAACTGTTAGTATTGGTTAGTAATATAGAAAAAGAGAGGCGAAGGAAGCAAACGAGATTGGAAGGAATGTTTGAAACCCAGAAACCATGAAATCACCTAAGCATGTGACACGCTGGGGAGAAGCTGTAACTTAACAAGAGACCAGACAGGGGAGACAAAGTGCAATGCAGGGCATGAACAAAGACATGGACCGAATCTAACAGAATAGTGGATTTGGCAAAAAACGAAAACATGGCAAAAATACAAAAGCTGAACATGGCAAAACCTAACAGACACAATCATAAACATAACAGGGAGTGGCAGAATCATAACAAACATGGCAGAATCATGACAGAACAGATTAGAATCATAACAAGGTGGTTACAAAGACAACTGTTAAATAGCTACTTAATCTGAAGCTCAAGCAAAAGTTCCTTCAGGAAGATTCTCCTTTCACACGCTCCAGCCTGTAGTTTATTTTATTCAATCTGTTTTCACGCTCATGCATGCGCTCATGATTCCAGCTGCGATCACAAGTCGGTGTCAATCAAGTCGTCAGCAGTCCAGTCCGCCGATGACCACTGCGCCGCACCTACGCTGTTAGCCTATCATCTTGCTGCTGTTGTTTTAAATATGACTCTCTGTCTGCTTTGAGTACATGCAGGCTGCTATTGTGCATACCCTCCACCTCCCCATCATCGCCCAGCCTTTGCTGGTTCATCAGCTTCATCATTCATCATCCTCATCAGCCAATCAGACAGCAGAGTCATCAGCCACCATCACTACCTGTATCTGGACTCCATGGGGGATTTATCCTGCTGCGCCTCAGGCCAGAGGCTCCTGAATTACAAAAGCTCCCTATTGATGTCCGAGCGCCAAAGACTTTAAGGCTATCCTCACAGCCATTAATCTGTTCATTCAACAATCTGTAATAAATTATTTTTATGCATTTCATTGGTCCCTCCTGCTTGAAATATATTTAATAGCATTGAATTCAGAGACAACAGCTTAAATTTATATTGGGAGAAGGGCTGTCGAAAACTATTCACAGAGACAGACCTTGAAACTACCGTAAATGATGCTAAAAACAGAAGTGACATTGGAAAGTCTTTCATTTAAACACCAAAAATATGGCAATAATTTAGACAGCATAATACTGTAAATAGCACAGCATTATTCCAGAAACCAAGGATACAAAATGAAGGCTGAAGAGGAGGCTAATACTGCGAGAGTAAAAGCCAGTTCTGAATGACTAAAATCAGCTAAGAAGAATAAACACACAGGCAATGAATCAGCATATGACACAACAATCCATCATTTTTGTGATGAAGGCAAACTTGCATTTTACCCTTATATTCTTCGTTCTGATTACCAACTAGATTACCAACTTGCTATTGGACTTTATTCTGAAAGTCAAAAGTTGTCAATATAACTCCTGGGTCACAGGAGTTAATTTGTTTCAAGTTGGGTATTATAAACCTCCAATGCTCGACTCTTAGAATACACCAAAAATTAGGAACTGCTGCATACCCTTTAATTACATTAATTTATTAATCCATTAGATTTTAGGCGTTCTTTCAGACCTCATCACGAATCCTCAATTTTAGTCAGTTGAAGCTCATTATAGCTCTGGCAACATGTGCTATTTCTGCTGAATTACTTGTGAAGAGAGGTCATCAAAGTGCAGAGTCTGACAAACTATTGCACAGAGGACAGGATAATTTCCTTTAATTACTTTTGATTGCACCGTGATGACATCGTTTTAAGTTCCCCCGTCTCTGTGGGTGGTGAAACTAAATGACAGGAGCTAAGATTTGTTTTTCAATGATAATTGGATGCTGCCTTCGAAAACTGACACGCAGGTAAATTCAGAGCTGTTTTCCCCTTCAAATGTATATTTTATGAGCTTTCTTTGCTGTGGAGGAAACACAAAAATAAAAAAAAAAGATAAAAAATGAAAACTTTTGGTCTGTTTTTAGTCAATTACTGTATTATAAAAACTCTGCCTCACTCTGCAAGATTAAATTAGATGAAAACAACTCTGCACAAAGCAGGTTATTCCACTAATGTTGCTGATTAGACAAAAAAAGAAATATATATTTTGGAAGAAATTAATGAGGAAACCATTCAGCCAGATCCCATTTTTAACCGCAAACTGCACGCTCTACAACGCATGAATCAATACATTTATTTCAGATTCAATATATCTGATGTAATAATGCATAGTAAAAAGAATGAATGATTGGTACAGTTTTTCACTTTATGTTTGGGGCACATATGAAAATAATTTGTCCTCCAGGATTTATAGTAACTATTGTTTACAGAAATGACAGAAATTTGAAATGATTCAAATGACAGTTATCAAGCGTTCACGACCTTAGAATTACAAGGTTCCAACTGACATTTTGGTCAAAATTGAGTAAACATTCCATATGCTTTGTATTATGAAGTTCTATCAAATAAACTAGATACAACATAAAAATCTGTAATTAATCTAACTTGATATCAGAATTAAAAGGTTCCATTTCCCCTGCTGGAAAGTATGCACGCTGTTCTCTAAGAACAATAAAAATTTTTAGAGTCCTGTAATTCTAAGGTCACGAGTTATTAGTCTGCGCAGTGGTATGATGGGAAGCATTGTTGCCTCTTAACAAGATGGTCTGGAGTTTGAACCCGGCCTCGGACATCAGCTTCATCCCCATCCCACACCTCTAATTTCGAACTTCGTGAAAGACAACTTTCGAATGAAGTGAACCGTACATGAAAGAACTGCCCCTTAGGCGTTCAAAATATTTTTTTGTAAGTTTAAGACTAAACGGAGCTAAATGATAAACGCTCAAACATTCAGATTGAAACACTCGGGTAATATGCCATTTTCTGCCATGTTTACAATGAGCTTTAATAACGTAAAATGCCCTATAACTCTACAGCAGCAGGAGCACACTGATGACTGATGACCCAGAGTGTCTGCTTTCCCATGAGCGCCTTAACACCCAACAGCCAAATTAACCGGCAGTTTAATCTGTGAAGAATTGAATCCATCAATACCACAAATGCTCTGCTATATAACCAAACAAACACAAAAAAAAAAAAAAAAAAAACTCTTTTTAAACATGCTTGCAATGTGTAATAATCAAACCTGTGGCGAACTTTCCAGTTTCCAAAACTACATATAAAAGGAGTGACATTCTCTTAAAGTGAGGGTAATGCTGCCGATAATGTAAGTATCCTCTCAATGTAATGAATACATAAGACAACTCATGTTTCACTCACATTTTGTAGGACAGAAACTCACAATGAGAGAATAAAACGGAACATAAACAAATCTCACGTTGCTAGACAACCAACATGAAAAGGGGCGGAAGCACGAGCTTGTGCTTTAAATAATTTAAGCTAGCAAAACAGCACAAAACAAGTGCAAATTTACTACAAAATAAGTTCTGCTATGGTCATATGAAGTTACTGTCACGTGACTGCCAAAGCGTTCCTCTGCCTCTCATTGGCCTAAACCTTTTTGGATGATGGATTCGGTTGCATTCTTGTTATTTGAAAAATTGAACAACTTCACAAAAAAAAAAAAAACACAATCACAAAAAAATCCAAGTCATAATAAATGGAATTAATGTGGGTAATTCTTTTACTTAATGTTTGTTTTGTGCGAAAGCTGTCTTGCACTTTAATTTGTTTAGCTAACTGCAACTCTCTTTAAATTGTTTTTAAGAAAATCTGTGTAAATGTTTTTACCGATTTTGTTATTACCCTTTTTTACTTTCATATAAAAATAGAGAACAAATAACGCACCATATTGATTTGTCAAGAAACCGGCATATAAGTTTCTAAATAGTGGACAATTCCACGGAATTAGAAACAGGTGGCAACCCTAATTCTTCAGTTTATCTGCAAAAACTGTCACATCTGTACACACTTGGCTTCCTGAAAAACTAATGGTAATGGTTTGAGGCCATGAGCCGTCTACTCCATCCGCAGATGGCAGGCAGCCACAACTGGTCTGGTTTCACCAACTGTACCAGGCTGTGCTCTGAATTTTTCACTTAAGCCAGACTCAAACTGTGCAATTTTATTCCTGATTTCCCTCTTCCAGACGAGTGTTACAGATATGGGACAAAACTACCACTTTGGATCCAAAACAGTTTGAGCTCGTCACCAATGGTGGTTAACCCTTTCAGCGCCATGGGCAACTATAGTTGCCCAGTGATGTAAGATATCAAAGTCAGATGCTGTTGAAAACCTATCATGTGGAAACTTGTTTAAAAGAGCTCCCCTGCGTGAGCTCTTTTAAACAAGTTGCCACATGATAGGTTCTCAGCAGCTTAGGATAACTACATTTTTAATTCCTTGAAAATATATTCGGCGCTCAAAGGATTAGGTCTGTGTAGTTCCGAGACACAATTTAACCCAGTCAGGGAGCCTTCACAGATGCTCAGATATTTTCAAGCATGTTTGAGATATCAGCAGAATATTTTGTTGTTTGACCGGATCTATAAAGAGATCCTGGAGCTGTAATGAGCAACAGCCAATGTGATCAAAACACGAGGTTTCCCAGGGACTGCGCTCAGCCAGTGTTTCATGTTTGATTGTTTTTTATTTTTAATTATTAATTAATTAATTAATTAATTAATTAATTAATTAATTTGGGGGGGTTTGGGTGGAAGGGTTGGGATATATTGAATAAACAAATAAATAAATAATATACATATAAATAAATATAAATAATAATTAAAATACATAAATTGGCCTGTTATGATTCCTTCGGCCCTGACTCCATACTGGGTTTCTTTGACATTTAACTGTCGGGAATGACTTAAAGCAGGAATCCTCAAATCTGTCTCTCAAATCCGATTCCAGCCCAGATTTTCTTTTATCCCAGGTAAGTGAATGAACACTTTGTGCCTCTGATTGGCCAGACTGTCTTTACACCTGACTCCTAGGCGAATGGAGGGTGGAAAACCAGCAGCCCTTGGACCTCGAGGATGGTGATTTGAGGACCAGGGAGATAAAGTTTTGTACTTCTGTTAGCTTTGAGCCTAAAGCACGAGCATGTTAAAAATCAGTCATGGCCGCTTGGAAAACAAATCCCTTTAATTTGTGTTTGGGGATGAGCTGCTGTGCTTTCTGTGACTGGGAGAGAGGAGCCGGTTCTGTTTTATACTGCTTTCCCCAGCGGTTCTGTTCTGTGTAAAATCTCTCTGTCTCCTCTCTGCTGTCGACTGCTGGAGTCTGAACACAACACAGCTCCGAGCTCCCTGTTCCTCCGCTCAGAGGAGGGAGGGAGAGGGGGATAATGCAGCCTTTCTCCACGTCCCTCATCCCCCTCTATCCCTCTCTCTCTATCTCTCTCTCTCTCCCCCCCACTCTCTCTCTCTTTCTCCCCCCCCTCGATATCCCTCTCTCTCACTCTGTCTCTCAGCCTCTCTCTGCTGGGAGCTGGAACCATCACAGACATCTATAAGAAATAGATTTAAAAAATGTCTGGAATTGCTGCAGTCGGCACAAATTGTGTTTAAGCACCATGTATCAATTCCCCAATAAGCCTGCGCAGCTTTATAAGTCTTTGTTAAATAGATTTTTTATGGCTTTGAAAAAAACTGTTCGCCCTTCTCCCATCGTGCTGACAGCAGTGTTGCGCAGTGCTGAAGAGCTGTATTTAATTGCTGTGTATTGTGTTCCCATTCTTGGGACACTGGGCTCTCTTTAACCAGCACTTGTCCTTAACTCACACACTTACTCACAATCACTGATTTTTTTCCACCTCCAGCTGTCACCAAATAGGTAGCATTTGTCTCTGTGCTTCAATTTCAGCGTCAAAATATGTTCAATCCAAATGTTTGAGTTGAATTCAGGCCAGCATTTGAATTCACAAGTTTGCGCGTCAATGTTTATTATTTTTAGCACTCCGTGTAAAGTGTAAAAAGTATAAAAACATTTTCGGAGGAGAAACTTGTGAGTCAGAATCCGTGCTGTGATTTATAGATATATAATATTTAATTTGCTGAGACTCTTGTGAGGAAACACATTTTATGTAGCTTTATTTTTGCATGATATCCATTTTTACAGCCAAATGTTTTTTTATTGAACCAATTCAGGTTAAGTGCCTTTCCCAAGGGTCCCACAAAACTAAAGCTACTCCCTCATAGCCCAACATGCTTCAAGAGCGTCCCGTTTACCACAACAACTGTCTGCTTCTCTCGCAGCCTCTGAAAGCCAAGATTACAGTCCGTCTCCATGCAGATGCAATAAGTGACTGGGGTTTTTGAAGCAAGTTTCATTGCTATGGGCAGAAATGACAGACTAGATATGAGAGTCTGATGCCATATCCTGTTACCTCAGTTCTCTCCGTTTGTAAAGTTTTCAGAACTGCTGAAGCATTGCATCTTCTGGGCTTCACTGCCCAGGCTGAATTCTCCACTTATATTTTTCCATTGTTTTTAGAATGAATTGGGGGCCCAGTAGGAGGCAGAGCACATCAGAGTCCCGCATGAATCCAGCTGATTCCTCTCCGCCTCGGACAGAACTTTGCCCAAACTCAGTTGGTAACTTCGCCAGCATGCCCCAAATGCAATCTAAGGTCCTGTGACTCATTCACTGCAGTACGAATACAAATAAATGAATACCACAGTATCTCTTAAAGGTTGTATCAGCGATTCTGAGCCAAAACATAATTTTTCACGTACAGGAGATATTTTCTCACGAGCAGTTAGCAGCTCGTCTCATGAATGAGCGGTGAAAAAATCCGGTCTCTGTAGTCCACCTACAGTCAGGTAGACACTGAGAAAGATATACAAACTCAAGGTGACCTACCCGCCTCCCAAAACATCAACAAAGTTGTTCCAACGAATCAGAGGGCAGGGTGGGTCTTCTGGGCCAGTTGCGTGCTCATGCACGACAAGTGGGTGGGACTGAGCAACGAAACGAACTAGCAGTGGCACTCATGTGAAGCATGGTGGAAGCTAAACCGAAAAAGAGATGCTCGAACGAGTGCATGTCGAGGAAAAAGAAACGCGATTGCAGCTATGCGAAGTCCTGAATAAACATAGGGAAAGCATACCAACGTTAGAGAGAATTCCGGGAGTTGAATGGTTTTAATTCTGACGCCCAGGTTGCCTTGTTTCTATTGGACAGGTGAGTAGAGCTGGTGCTAACTCGAGTGGATGTGAATTGTAAATTGTCATCCCAAGCAAAATTGAGGAAATCCCGCGTATTGTTTTTGTAAGGCTATCATGCATAGATCATGCTGGTCAGAATGAATCAAACAGTAGAGAGATTGATATTTCCTCTTTGGAGCGAGTTAACAACCTTTGCTAACTCTCAGTTGGCAAGCTAGTGAGTTTGCTAATTCTGTCTGATCAAACCAGAGTTTGTGTTCGTGTAATAACATTTTTTCTCTGGTTAGTACTCAGAGTTGATATTCGTCGATGAATGTATAACCGATAAGTTTAGCTAAAAGTGGTGATCTATGTGACGTTGTTAATACTCATTTTGTAATGCCGCGCTAAAATACACGTTTCGCGTGTATTCACGTCTTTGCATTGACTTTGAATGTAATCTGTCGCGTGAAAAATTCTTTCGCGTCTGGTGTGAAAGCAGCTTTACGCAGACGTTTCACTTTCAGAAAAGCGCATTCATGTTCCAAGTTCCTGAAGGGGAGGGGCGAGCGGCTCTGTTGTGTTTTGAGAGTGTTTCAACTGTCAACAATGGTGAAGTCATATCGCTGATACAGCCTTTAATTACAACCCCAATTCCGAAATAGTTGGGACAAAGCGGAAATTGTGAATAAAATCAAAATGCAATGACTTTCAAATCACACTAGCTAGTATTTTATTCACAATAGAACAGAGATAACATAGCAAATGTTCAAACTGACAAATTTGACAATTTTATCCACAAAATGAGCTCATTTGAAATTTGATGGCTGCTACAGCTCTCAAAAAAGTTGGGACAGGGGCCTGTTTACCATGGTGTAGCATCTCCTCTTCTTTTTAACATGGAGTGGAGGCGTCTGAGCATTGAGGAGACAAGTTTCTTGAGTTTAGCTATTGGAATTTGATCCCACTCTTGTTTAATACAGGTTTCTAGCTGCTGGAGAGTTTGGGTCTCCTTTGACGGACTTTTCATTTAATTATGCGCCAAATGTTCAGGATCAAAGATCAGGACTACAGGCAGGCCTGTTCAGCACACGGACTCTTCTACTATGAAGCCACGCTGTTGTAATAGCAGCAGTATGTGGTTTTGCATTGTCCTGCTGAAATACACAAGGCCTTCCCTGGAATAGATGTCATCTGGAGGGGAGCTTATGTTGCTCTAAAACCTTTATATACCTTTTAGCATTCATGGTGCTTTTTAAAACATGCAAGTGTCCCACAACATGTGCACTAATGCATCCCCATACCATCAGAGATGCTGGCTTTTGAACTGAACACTGATAACAGGAGGGGTGGTCTTTCTCCTCTTTTGCCCAGAGGACAGGACGCCCATGATTTCCAACAAGAATGTCAAATTTGGACTCGTCTGACCACAGGACACTTTGCCACTTTGCTACAGTCCATTTTAAATTAGCCTTAGCCCACAGAACACGGCGGCGCTTCTGGATCATTCTCAACAATGGCTTCCTTTTCGCATGATCGAGTTTAAGGTGGCATCTGTGGATGGCACGGTGGACTGTGTTTACTGACAGTGGTTTCTTGAAGTATTCCTGGGCCCACTTAGTAAATTCAATGACAGAATCATGCCGGTGAGCGATGCAGTAGCGTCTGAGGGCCCGAAGATCACGGGCATCCAGTAAAGGTCTTTGGCCTTGTTCCTTGCGCACAGAGATTTTTCCAGTTTCTCTGAATCTTTTGATGATGTTATGCACTTTCGATGATGAGACCTTCAAAGCGTTTGCAATTTGACGTTGAGGAACATTGTTTTTAAAGCATTCCACAATTTTTTTACGCAAGCCTTCACAGGTTAGAGAGCCTCTGGCCATCTTTACTTCTGAGAGACTCTCTAAGACATCGCTTTTAGAGCCAATCATGTTACACACCTGATGCCAGTTAACTTACTTGCTAAATGTTCTTTCAGCTGATTCTCTTATTGATTTTTCAGTCCTTTTTTGCTTGTGTCCCAACTTCTTTGAGACCTGTTGCAGCCAGAAAATTTGAAATAAGCTCATTTCGTGGATAAAAATGTAAAATGTCTCAGTTTCAACATTTGAAATGTTATGTTCTATTGTAAATAAAATATTGGCTCGTGATCTGAAAGTCATTGCAATACAATAATGGGTATATTTGGCTATGCAATGCCTTCAAATGGTTAATTTCATTGGAATTTTTATAGGTTCTACAACATATTTCAGGTAAAGCACATGACTAGTTCATTAACATCTGCAGTGTTCTTTTACCTCATAAGACCAATAAAATGCTTTATTCAAACCTGTGGGTCTTCAGGCCTATTGAAAATTCTACAGGAGATCACAAGGTTTCCAATGAACCAATTATATCCTGTTGAATTACAGGGAAATGTGTAAAAAAAAAAAAAATGATGTACACAACATAGACATTTTCCCATTTCATGTCCTGCTGTGGCTATAAAAACATGGCGTCCTGGGTCTGTGAGGATTACTGAGGAACCACAAGCGAGAACCAGTGAATACAAAAATGGAGGCTTTATTTCTGAAGGGGGGAACCCCCAACAGAGCAGGCAACGGTAAAATGTCCACAATCCAAAAATCAGAATCCAAAGGGCGAAATCCAGAACCGTAAACAGGGCACCAATCACAAAAATCAGGGTCGTACAAAATGGGTTCGGTAACAGAGGATGTGGCAAAGTACAGGGAATAGGCAAAAATCGTAAATCAAGGACGGTCCAGTCAGAAAGGTAATCATAATGAAAACAAGGCGAAAAAAGTGTGGCAAAGGAGAACGTTCTGACAAGGAAGTGCTGAGAGAAGACTTCTAATATACACTCATGGGAAGTCACATGCTTAACAAGACACAAGTGCAAGAAGTCAGACTGATTACAAAGGAGGGAACATGAGGGAGAACCTAATCACATGAAATAGGCAACTGCCAAAACGCGGACAGGGATCACGAGACAATCCTATAGACAAATATACAGCTCCAGTCAAGCAGTTCTAACGTGCATAGATACTAAGAGAAAGGACAGCGTGAACAAGTGTGGAGGATCCACTGAAACGCAGCAGAGAAGATTAGGGAGAGACAAGAGGCGGAGACTAGAACAGGGCGAGTGCTGAGAGCTTGTTAATCAATTAGTAAGTGCAGATATACAATCCCTAGTGCTCGTTAGTAAGTTAGTACAATATACACTGTTAGTTTGGGTTAGTACTTTAACAAAAACAACAAACTGTTAGTATGGGTTAGTAATATAGAAAAAACAAGGCGAAGGAAGTAAACAAGACTGGAAGGAAGGTAGAAATCCAGAAACCATTAAATCACCCGAAAGAGTGGCACGCAGTACTGGGGCTGAGAGCAATGACAAGACAAGGGACCAGACAGGGGGAGACAAAGTGCAATGCATGGCAAAATAAAAAACATGGACCGGAATGAAACTATGGTAATATGCAAAACATGGAAAAACTAAACTAGACAATACATGAACAAAACTAAGTACCAAATCACAAAACATATCTCAAGGCATGGTCAGGCAAGAACAAGATCAATATACAAACAATCATAAATCTGGCAGACAGATCAAAAGCATGGCAAACAGGCAGAATCACAACAGGGTCAGTATATTTCTCTCAATATAAGTTTGATATAGCTTATGTGAAGCGCTGCAACCAGCAGATACAGAATATGAATGTGACATTGTCCAACAACGCAAAAAAAAAAAAAAAAAAAAAAAAAGATTTTTCTGACTTTGAACCTTCTTAAGGGAAAACTTAAGTGAAAAGTTTAAGGGGTTTATGATCCCATTGTCACAGTCATATAGGGCCAGAAAAATTAACATAAATTACCCTCAGGAATAATTAGAGGGTGTCAAAGTGTGCAATATAAAATATGATTATTTAGAGACACTGAGTCCTTCAGGGTATACAGCTTTGCATTCATAAAGTGTCGCCACAGCCAGTGGGTCACCCTGAGCACCAAGTGCTAATGCTAGCTCCCTCCTCGGCCCACATCCCACAGCTCCTCTAAGTTTATGTTTAAATAATGGCCTCCTGTGCGCTCTCACTTTATAGCGCAAGCTCAGCACACCTTAACTGAGCGCCGTACACATCAAAGGACCTCACCTGGCGGCTTCTAAAAATTGGTAAGACAAAATGTGGCAGCATTTATTTTCCCTTAAGCACACCACCTGGTTTCGCCTTTTCATCTGGGCGTAGCTTTCAGCTCGGCTCCTCTTTGTGATTTCGCTGATATGACACTTTTCCGTGCTTCGCAAGCTGAAGTAAACTCGCTTTGTAACACAGACGTGCCTGCTTAACACAATCCAAGGATGGTACACAAAAAGAAATTAAAAAAAAACAAGCACAGAACAAGCACATAACTGGAACATGGCTTGTTTTAAAAAGTATTTGTGCTATTTTACATTTGAAGAGTGGCAAATTTGTCTGGCGTGAGGGAAAAAGTAAGTAGAAGTTTGAGATGGGCTTGGGAGCTTCATGAATCTTTGGGTCGAATATCCTCGTGAACCAATCAGCAGCAGTGTGGGAGGGTGAGGGTGTTATCGCCAGCTGGGAAAAAACTAGTTAACCTCCACGTCCGCGTGAGGCCATGTCGGCCAGAGAAGAAAGTGTGGAACATGGCTCCATATCAACATCAAAACTGAAATAAATACTGGTGATAATCACTACACCAAAGCCACCTTCTCCCTTCTCCTTTCCAGCTATGTATTCCACACAGTCTCTCTTTACTTTATTACCTTCTGAAACTGCCCCAGGCTCTGGTTCAGAAGCAAGTGTTTCTGTTCGTAAAAATGGTATTCCACTTTACATATTCTCAGATCTGCCACATTAGAACTATTCTGTAGTAAAATAAAGGAACCCAGGAGAGTTAAGATTGCTGCTGACTGCTGTCCACAGTGTTAGTGGCAGCAGAATAATGCCGCAGCAGCTGAGTGTGTTTTCAGATCCAGCAGCAGCGTAAGCAGCGAGAGCTGGGAGACACGAGGACTCAGGGTATGTTCTGTGTAATGAATTGTAGTGGGACAAAGATGAAAAGGGAGGTTATTCCAATGAGCCTCATGCCCACAGATTTATGGTGCCATTGCATTGAGAAAGAGGTTGGCCATTGTGTGCTAAGTGGCTAAGGTATGCACGGGCCATCCAAAATTCAAGTGCACCCAATCCAACTGATCCTATTTTACAAGTTCAGCTGTAGCACTGGGGTATTGCTCTCTGTGTCTCTCCATCCCTCTACCACTTGCTCATAGTTTTACTCACTACATTTTGGGGAAAAATAACAAGCAAATAAAAATCATCCCTGTCCCTGTGGTGTACTGTGAGAACCATCTTTTGGTGACGGAGAGAACTGCTAATGCGAGGCTCCTGTACTTAATCTTGGTACCAAGACACCAGGACTGTGCCTCAATCTGTGGGACTTTTATAAAAATATTACCTGATTCAGTGGTTACACACTGTACAGGTTAATATGGTTGCAGTCATGGGATAAGTTATTTAAGCTCTTAGTTATGACCCCGAACTCTTCTCAAATTTTAGAAACCGCTGTGCTCTCTTAGCAGAAATGTCGCTTTGTGGTTTAGTTCTTTATCAGTTTAGTGGAGCTTCTCACTGCTGTATGGGGTGGATTCTCTTCATCTTTCCTGCAGCAGGGCTCCAGGAGAATTTCACTCGATCATAAGCGATCCGTGGCAGGGACCCTGTTACGGCCATGATGGGCCCCATAAATGCCGAGCAACAACACGAGATGCAGATGCAGAACCCATCTGGTCCCATCCTCTGGATCTTTCACAAAATGAAATAAAACTGTTTAAAGGAACAATCAACCCAAACATAAAAATTCTGCCATTATCCATTCACCTACATGCCAGTTGAAGCACTAATGAAGTCTGTTACTCCATAAAACAAATTTTGAGAATCCTGATGTGACAGTTGATGGATCCTGTCACTAGATTGCCTCCTAATAAGTACGTGTCCTAGCTACCTAGCCACATTCTGGCGTAATCAGCAGGATTCTGGGAATCCCAGTGGATGGCAGCATGCGTAAAGCATGGAGAATGAGGACACACTCCTGAAAGAGGGGGAGAGATGTGACAGTTGAAGGATCCTGTCACTAGAAATGCCTCCTAATAAGTTCGCGCCCTGGCTACCTTGCCAACGAGCCTGGCTCTTTGCCGATGTGGTCAGCGCGTGTGACTCTTACGCGAGAGTCTGGGGTTCAATCCCCCGCCCGGGCCCTCCTTCGGCCTGCCACACCAGCAAAGCTACATTGCAGTCTTCTCCAAAACAACTAAAGTCAATGGAAACTCAGTCATCTGTGCTCTTTAGAGTACAAAAAACAGCCAAAGCTGGCCCATTTTGATAAGTTTCCTTTTTCTAGGCCGTGGCTTATTGCTAGTTAAAATGGAATTGTGCATTAAAATCCAGCCGACAGTATCATTTCCTATTTCATTTTCATTTGGCAAGGCCTCAGATGGATGCACTCTGTATCTCAATGACAAAAATGACTTAATGTGAATCAATAAAATACTGCAGACTGGTGACACTGATATTAAGCTTGGGTAGAAGGCACAGCTATTCTAGCATTATCATCTATTCATCACCAATAACGATGTCATAAGTGAAATACATTTGCCGACAACCTCAAAAGACAGATGATTAATTTGATCGCGCATCATAAACTTATGTAAGAAATGTATCATGCTTTGTAAATTTGCTAAATCTATTAGTAAATTCCGTGGAACAACTGACCAGTGTTCAGTATGTGCTATTAAAAGTCCTGGAGCCATAGAAGGCAGCAGCAAATGTCTAGGTGCCTCCATCACTGTAGATCTTGAAGACTGCTACTGCCTTATAGCTTCAGCACTTCAGGCAGCCCATACTCACCAGTGTTCGGTCATTCTGTATGAATGCACTTGTAAATTTTTGTTGTAGAGAATGTACAAAGCATGCTACATTTCTTACATGCCACCGCATCCAATTTGGGAACACATCTTTTTTCAGTATTTTAACAGTGATTTTCTACAGTCTTTCAATAGGCCTATGTAGCACACAGTCACTGACCTTAGCTAATTGATGGATCGTCCAGTATAGTGTACTGTATGGAGTGAATACGGTCACATCTCAAAGATATTAATCAAAATTTGGACTCATAATGCCAGGTCATATAGTTATTTACTATATAGTTACTTACAGTTGAATCATACAGCATACTGCAGTGAAAAACATTTACCAACGGTCGAGTTCCTCTATTTTATGGTTTAATGGTTTCAGATCATTATACAAAATGTACCAAAAGACAAAGAGAATGTCAGGAGACAATTTTCAAATAATAATTAAGATTTATGGACGGAAAAAGGTTGTTCTCAGGCTGAATCACCAGTTTGAAGCAGTAATTACCCTTCGAAACTGAATGACTGATTCTGCAACGTTTAGCTGAATAATCTGCAACCCAAGCATGACTTTAACTGGAGATCAGTCTTTCATGTGGCTGTGAGCAGTTTAGAAGTGGACTGGCCCTTATGGCTCAGATCATTGTCTTGCTACAAAACCCAATTACAAATGAGCTTCAGATGACGAGGGTGATGATCTGAGACTCTTCATTAGGATTTTCCGGGAAAGAGCGTAATTCTCAGTCCTGTCAGTTAATGCCACTTGCCAAGGCCCTGAAGCTGCAAAGCATCCCAAAATTGTTGCACTGTCAACGCCATGTTTGACTTTGGGGATGATGTTTTTACTGTGGAAAGCTGGGTTCACTTTGTGCCAGATCTGAGAGGACCAATCAAGTTTATCAAAATATTCCTTTTTTGACTCATCAGTCCACGGAACACCAAAATGTTTTTTTTGGCACATGTGAGATGAGCCTTTTGTTTCTCTTAGTCTGCAGGTATTTTTTCTGTGCAAGTTTCTCATGGCTACCATACTTGCCCAGTCTCTTTCTAATGGTGGAATGTTGGAATGATGAAGGACTTAATATAAGGAGTGAAAAATTACTTTCCTGGGGAAATATGATCACATAGGCCAAACACCGACTAGAATTACCTTCTCATGGCTGTATGTCTCCGTCATCCAGTAAAGTAGCACTTACCATCCATGTCTGTGCAAATCAACAGCTGCAAGAGAGAAAAGCTAAGCCAATCAGGAAAGTGGATGGAGCTCTGTACATTAATATGTGACCCCTTCCTGTGTCCAAATCTCAACTCCAAACGGTTCAACGGTCCAGCAACCCAACTTCGCTAACTTTTCATGAAAATTGGTTTAAAAATTTTAAAAGACCAAAGATCATCGATTCAGGTAATAAGTGTGATGGACTCATGAAAGAATGAGAGGAATGCGTATGTGTATGGTGCGGGCGGGGCGGAGACATCAGCATCCATCCTCTGGGAAAGTCTTAAGTGCGAAGCAAGCTTGAGGGCTCTAGCTGGAAAATTGCAGGACTTTGTAAATAAATAAATGTAATGGAGGATGGAGTGATGGAGAAAGCAAGAGGGGCTACAGAAGCACCAACATCCATCCTTGGGAGCAATCTGAAGCTTTGTAGAAAGTTCGGAGACTCCAGCCGTCAAATTTTGGGAGTAAGAGGGCTTTTGTAAATCTACAGAACTGAAAAACAAGAAATGGAAAGGGACAGGTGGAAGTGGGGGGTCATTAAGGAAATTTGAAAAAATGAAGCTGCACGGCAACTAGCTGTGAAAATATATGATCGTGAGCAGTTTTAATTAATGGCCCGTAAGTTTGTGAGGACCGAGAAGGGGGCGGACGTGAGGTCATCTTCGCCTGCGACCCCCAAAATCTAATCA
The DNA here is from genome assembly GCA_029692085.1 of Gymnothorax javanicus. Lineage (NCBI taxonomy): Eukaryota > Metazoa > Chordata > Actinopteri > Anguilliformes > Muraenidae > Gymnothorax > Gymnothorax javanicus. The sequence continues at coordinate 109,962,088 of CM056201.1, read as the reverse complement.
GTTCAGGACATTTGTGCCAATATTTTAAGAAATTCTCTCTAGGTGTTCCGGGGCAATCGCATTTAAAATATTGAAATGGACTTGAGGTTGCAGTGACAAAAATCTAATCAGTTCATCCTGGACCTTTGAGCGAAATATGACAAAATTTGCTTCATGCAATATGGCAATTTTGCTTTCGTAAGATTGGGATGGACGGATCTACGGACGGACAGACAAACTGAAAACATGAAGCCTTCAGCCCCAGCTGTCGCTAACATGGTGGCATAAAAAACTAACATACGGCTCTAAACATCACCACAGAGTTGAGTCCTTCCATGTTGGAATAAGCCCTGACAAAAACAGAAATGGTTGAGCTTCACAAAGCCAGTATTCATTGCAGAATTTCAATCTTTTGACCACCCCCTGTGAATATTCAATCACAACAAACCAGTAATTTTACTGAACAGTAATTTTTGCCTCAAGATTGGTTTAAAGGCTTTTTTTTTTCAACATTACTGGTTGTGTCTCTTCCACTTGCACAGAGAACAGTAGACTGATAACACAGAACTGCTACTGTTTGATGGACATGACTGGCTGACAGCCTAAGTACCAAAGAAAATCTCTACTTCCAGATCCTTTTGTGCTCAAAAGACAGAAATTAGAAATGAAAATAACATTCATAAATTTTCACAAATGATATGCTGTAGAGGCTTTTTTTTATTTTTGAGATTACACCACCATCCTGTCGAGCCAGTGAACTAAATGTGAGAAATTAGCAAAGTGCTGAGATTCTGAAATTTCCACTGGTATCTTGTGTCATCATAAATGTTAGTTTTGACATGAGCCATTATTCCCTCACTTTAGGAATGAAGCTGCTGCATTTAGAAATTCACACAACATTCCTTCTTTTTCAAATGATTTTATATACAACGTATAATAAAACAGCTGGTAAAAAAAATGTCTTCCAATAAAAAACAGGAAACTATGTGGTGGAATTCTATATAGCACCCTGTCATGGCTGTAAGTCACCATGAGCAATACAGATTCCCATAAGAAACTGCATTTTTCTTTCCACTTGAAGGAACACTGTAGAATTGGTCCTCTGCATGTTACCCATCTTTTCTTAGTGGTCAGCCTGAGCACAGTGGACTGTCCACAGCCCTAAACCGAGAACCTTAGTTGCGGAAATGGCTGAGGTGCTCCGACAGGGCATATAAGGAACCCACAGTGACAAGAGGAGAACATGCAAACTCCCTGCAGACAGGCTCCTGGCTAGGCCTCGAACCTGGAACCACCACATAGCGAGGCGACAGCGCTGACCCCTGCAGCACGGTCTCGCTGTGTCCTCGCCCCTTTGTCCAGGATCAGCTGATCAGGCGCAATCATGCAGCTCGGTGCTCAAACAGATAAAATACAGCAAAACTTATGTATGAGTGAATTATTTAACAAGGCTTTCCTTGGTTGGTTGTTGTTCTAGCTGGCTCTTCACACAGAGGGTAGACAGGGCAAATTGCCTAAAACCTCTCTCTCTCTCCCTCTCTCTCTCTCCCTCTCCAACATCTCTCCTCATCCCAGTTTGGAGTTACGCTTCAGCTCTTCTTAAACTGTCTGCAGTATTGATCACCCACTGAGCCTGTGCACCCGAGCTTTGCCTGCGCGGCCGGCTAACAAGGTGAGAATAATGTGAGACAGAAAAAGAATTTGGCCAGTCTCTCCTGACCTTAGCGCATCACTGGTGTTCCCTGATAGAAGATCATCCAATTTATGGCTCTTCAGGGGATTTATCTATTTCCCTAACATCCATAAGCCCACTATACACTCCTCCGGAGCCGGTCTCAGGCCTACATGAGATGTCAGAATCGAGAAAAGTCTAACCTTTTCATAATCCTGCAAATTGCTAGGAAGCTCAGCAAGACAGTAAAGTTTATTTAGCCAATTTGAGATCAGAAATGTTGCGAATTGGAGAACTCTGTAGCTCTGAGACCAGCCTCACAATGGGAAGGTAGGAGTTATGTCTTCATTTATTTTGTCTCCGTACCTGAGGTTGCAGTTAAACAATGAAAGGGGGAGATTGATGACTACATTAACATACTCAGGTTTGAGTACAAACATGGGCTGGTAATATAGAAGAGGAGCAGTGTGCAAACGGGATAGTGGCAAAACAATGAAAAGTAAAAAATAGCGAAGAGAGAAAGAAAACAATGTTTATTTATTTTGTTTTGCGCGGGAGAGCACAGTTGGACTGTGGCATCAGGGCTGTGGAGAATGTTCCTTTGGCTGCTGTCGACACCGAGAGATCTGCATATCAGAGCGCAGCCGCTGTACTGAAAAGCTTGTTGTGTTTCACAAATCACCGCCTGATTTAGGTGTGAGCAGATTGGCTGCTCTGGATGGCGTCTGTTAGCGATGAGCACTGGCCCAGTCCCCGGTCCTGCTGGCATCCCTGGGCCAAGTCCTGCGCAGACTCTGTTTTTAGAAGACTTCATTAACAACTCCAGCAGCGCCTCTCTCTCACTCTGCTGTCTTTCTGAGGTTCGGATGGAAGGGGAAAATATCAGGAAAAAAGAAAAAGGAACCATTTTGGCTCTCCTCCTTCCCAGCATGGAAACAAATAACAAAGTTGGAAGACTTTAATCAAGCGACAATGTTTGATATTTACTCAAAATTACAGCGGCAGCCTTTAAAAGGATATCAACTGAGCTGGGAACAAATTGTCATCTGTGCTGCCACTTATCAACATTCGCTCATATAGCCCTCATTTTGTTGTGAGAAAAATGACATTACTGGGTGTTTTGGGGGAAAAAAGCACCTGAAGAAAAATGCAAATCAGCTGCAGACATAATTGCAATAATGTAATGAGGTAGATTTGATCCATTTAGGCTTTAAACTGCTGTGCTTTGGATTAGCAGGCTACAGGTTTGCAGCCATTTATGAAGAACAGCCAGCAATACCTCCACATATTAGACTGGAATAAAACCAAATTGCTTGGCATTACCCATAAATCATGTTGAGTGAAAAAAATGATGATAGAAACAATGTTTGGTCTCACTTGTGTGGGTCTTTGAATTATTTAATTATCAGATTTTAAGTGTTGATCAGATTTCCACAAGGATTAAGCAAACTTACTCCCACCATACTCTAATATTACACCTTTTTTAGGGGGAGCTTCCGTCTTCATTTTCTTTCCACAATTAGCATTGATCATTAAAAAAAAAAAATCAAATAAATCATCAGATCAGTTTTCATTGCTTTTGAAACTGTTTTAGATCCCCTTCAAAAAAAATCTGTGAAATGATTTTGAGTAATTTCTCTAAAGTAAACCAAACCTGTTATGTTTCAACTTAATATGTAGTTAATTTCAAGATACAATAAGTAATACATGCAATGAGTCAATGAGTAACACATTATTGAGTTATGCTGTGCAAAATTGTGCAAAATAGAGAAAAATTTGTAAAGACAAAGAGGATGCTAAAGAAGCTTCCAGATATATATATATATATATATATATATATATATATATATACAACCCCAATTCCGAAATAGTTGGGACGAAGTGTAAATTGTGAATAAAATCAAAATGCAATGACTTTCAGATCACATGAGCCAATACGTTCTTTACAATAGGACATAGATAACATTTCAAATGTTGAAATTGAGACATTTTACATTTTTATCCACAAAATGAGCTTCTTTCAAATTTTCTGGCTGCAACCATTCTCAAAAAAGTTGGGACACAGGGAAAAAAGGGCTGAAAAAGGTATTAATATATAAGAGAGTCAGCTGTAAGAACATTTAGCAAGTAATTAAGTTAACTGGCATCAGATGTGTAACATGATTGGCTATAAAAGGGATGTCTTAGAGAGGCTGAGTCTCTCAGAAGTAAAGATGGCCAGAGGCTCTCCAACCTGTGAAGGCTTGGATAAAAAAATTGTGGAATACTTTAAAAACAATGTTCCTCAACGTCAAATTGCAAAGGCTTTGAAGTTCTCATCATCGACAGTGCATAACATCATCAAAAGATTCAGAGAAACTGGAAAAATCTCTGCGTAAGGGTCAAGGCCGAAGACCTTTACTGGATGCCCGTGATCTTCGGGCCCTCAGACACCACTGCATCACTCACCGGCATGATTATGTCATTGACATCACTAAATGGGCCCAGGAATACTTCAAGAAACCACTGTCTGTAAACACAGTCCGCCGTGCCATCCACAGATGCCAACTAAAACTCTATAATGCAAAAAGGAAGCCATTGTTGAGCATGATCCAGAAGTGCCGCCGTGTTCTGTGGGCCAAGGCTCATTTAAAATGGACTGTAGCAAAGTGGCAAAGTGTCCTGTGGTCAGACGAGTCCAAATTTGACATTCTTGTTGGAAATCATGGGCGTCGTGTCCTCCGGGCTAAAGAGGAGAAAGGCCACCCCTCCTGTTATCAGCATTCAGTTCAAAAGCCAGCATCTCTGATGGTATGGGGATGCATTAGTGCATATGGTGTGGGACATTTGCGTGTTTTAAAAAGCACCACGAATGCTGAAAGGTATATAAAGGTTTTAGAGCAACATATGCTCCCCTCCAGACGACATCTATTCCAAGGAAGGCCTTCTGTATTTCAGCAGGACAATGCAAAACCACATACTGCAGCTATTACGACTGCATGGCTTCATAGTAGAAGAGTCCGTGTGCTGAACTGGCCTGCCTGCAGTCCTGATCTTTCACTGATTGAGAACATTTGCCGCATAATTAAACAAAAAGTCCGTCAAAGGAGACCCCAAACTCTCCAGCAGCTGCAAGCCTGTATTAAACAAGAGTGGGATCAAATTCCAATGGCTAAACTCAAGAAACTTGTCTCCTCAATGCCCAGACGCCTCCACTCTGTGTTAAAAAGAAGAGGGGATGGTACACCATGGTAAACAGTCCCAACTTTTTTGAGACCTGTAGCAGCCATCAAATTTCAAATGAGCTCATTTTGTGGATAAAATTGTAAAATTTCTCAGTTTCAACATCCGCTATGTTATCTCTGTTCTATAGTGAATAAAATACTGGCTGTTGTGATTTGAAAGTCATTGCGTTTTGACTTTATTCACAATTTACACTTTGTCCCAACTATTTCGGAATTGGGGTATACACACACACACACACACACACACACTAAAGGCCAAAAGTTGGGGGCCACCCTCAGATTCAAAAAAAAAAAAAAAAAAAATCACTCATCAACTGTTCTTTCCTTATTTTTTGCACATGAAATGACTTCAGTGCATAAAATATAGGAAGCCAATAGATTTTGGGTTAATTCCAGACCTCAGACCACATTTAAAAGCTGTCTTGACTGATTGATCACTGACCACAATGTTTTATACTTGAGTTCCAATGCCTTTGTGTTACAAGATTTTATGTCACTAGAACCTGAACAATTTTATGTACAAAACAAGAAGGCATGCTGTATCAACGCCTCTCCCAAAACCAAGGGGTCACATTGCACTTGGTGCACCATTAAAAATCTGAGGGTGGCCCCAAACTTTTGGCCTGTGGTGTGTATATATACAGTTGTATGCAAAAGTTTGGGCACACCTGATCAAAATTTCTGTGACTGAGAATAATTAAGCAAGTAGAAGATGAACTGATCTCTGAATGGTATAAAGTTAAAGATAAAACACTATTTGGACATTTTAAGCAGTATTGGTGTATTACTTTTGTTTGTCCAATTCTAGAGCAAAAAAAAAGAAAAAGGAAATGAGCACTGTGCAAAAGTTTGGGCACCCCAAAAGATTTGAGCTCTCAGGTAACTTTGACTATAGTCTCAGACTGTATTTAGGTTGTTACGGCTATGGCTTGTTCACAATCATCGTTAGGAAAGGCCAGGTGATGCAAATTTTGAAGTTTATAAATACCCAGACTCCTCTAACCTTAGCCCAACAATCAGAAGCCATAGGGTCCTCTACGCAGCTGTCTAGCTCTCTGAAAATGAAAATAATTAATGCCCACAAAGTAGGAGAAGGCTATAAGAAGATAGCAAACGTTTTTAGGTTGCGATTTTTTCAGTTCCTAATATAATTAAGAAATGGCCGTCAACAGAAACCAAGGAGGTCAACTTGAGGTCTAGAGGACCAATAAAACTTCCTAAGAAAACTGCTCCTCGGATTACTAGAAAGGTAAATCAAAACACCCGTTTGACAACAAAAAATCTTCAGCAAGATTTAGCACACCGTGGAGGCATGGTGCGCTGCCCTACGGTTCAGCGACACTTGCTCAAAAAATGACCTTCATGGAAGATTCATGAGAAGAAAACCTTTCCTGCATCCTCACCATGAAATTCAGCATCAGAAGGTTGCTGAGTAACATCTGAACAATACTGATGCATTTAAGAAACAAGTCCTGTTGTCTGATGAAGTTCAAATAGAACTCTTTGGCTGCAATGAGCAGAGGTATGTTTGGAGAAAAAAGGATGCAGAATTTCACAAAAAGAACACCTCTCCAACTGTCAAGCACACGGGTGGATCGATCCTTGTTTCAGCCAGTTGCACGGGGAACATGTCACTGGTGGAAGGAAGAATGGATTCAATTACATTTCAGAAAATTCTGGAAGCAAACATCACATCATATGTAAAAAAGCTGAAGATGAAAAGAGGATGGCTTCCACAACAGGATAATGATCCTAAACACACCTCAAAATCCACAACTGACTACCTTAAGAGGTGCGAGCTGAAGGTTTCACCATAGCCCTCAAGGTCTCCTACCTCAACATCATTGAAAATCTGTGGATGGACCTCAAAAGAGCAGTGCATGCAAGGCAGCTAAAGAATCTAACAGAACTAGAAGGCTTTGAAAAAGAATAATGGGCAAAATCCCCCAAACCAGAACTCAAAAACTCTTAGCTGGCACCAAAAAGTGTTTACAAGCTGTGAGACTTGCCAAAGGGAGTGCTACTTAGCACTGACCATGCAGGGTGCCCAAACTTTTGCTTTGGACGGTTTTCTTTTTTTGCCATTTTGAAACTGCATAAAGATGGAAATTAAAATGTAATCTTGCTTAAAATATAAAGGAAATTTGTTTTCTTTAACTCTATGCATTTTGGAGAGCAGTCATCTTTTACTCACTTAGCTATTCACAGTGACAGAAATTTTGATCTGGGGTGCCCAAACTTTTGCATACGACTGTATATATAATTTATTTATTTATTTATTTATTTATTTTTTACATGTATAGCTCTGACTCTCAGGGAGTCATCACATACAGTAAATAGATGCGTAGGACTGGCATCCATGTCCCCTCTGAGTCCTGAAAGCTCAGAAATAAACTTCTCTCTCCTTCCTGTTCAGTCTGAAGATTTAAGCCAATCAATAGAGGGCTCAGCCAGGGAGCACACCAACATAATTGTCAATCACACCGTGCGTTCACAGAATGCGAGTTTAAATACGTCTTGACCCTGGCACTGACTGCATTGATGTCAGAAAGTTTGACACTACTGATTCTGCCAAAGACAGCATACAATTTTAAACAGCTAAAGGACAAGAGAAGAAATGTTTGAAGAAAGAATTGGACGAATTGGTGCTCACTAGCTTGCTTATAACTGCCACTTGTCTCATTGACTGGGCTTTGGTTTGCTAATGGTAGCCCACATTTCATCCAATGTTAGTTAGCTTATAGCTTATGTTACCTTACTCATAATATTCAGGTAACAAAGTGGGTTGCTTTTTAGCTAGCTAGGAAAGCTCATCAAGACCATTTTTGAATCTCTTTGTTATTATCACATATTAATTATTATAGGCGACATATTGGAGTTGATTACCAGGTGAATAAATTGCTTGATTGTAGATCAGGCAATATTTGCGGGAACAGGTTGAGTGTAATCTGGTGATAAAGGGTAAAGTCACTGCCAACCCAAACCACATGTGTCTGGTACTGATCAATGTGAGTGACCGAGAAAATATACATTTCAGTCAACAAATTACATCCATTTCCCCCCATTGTTACGCAAGACTGGCAACTAGTGTTACATTAGCTGTATAACATTATCAGCCTGTGTTAGCTTGGAGCTAATGCTAACTAGTTTGGGCTTGATATTGCTAATATTATTCAGATCATGAATAGCACTACTTAGCGAAAATCATCTATAATGCTGTACACGACCACAGTAAAGTCTTACATTCAAGGTCAAAGCTTTATTTTAAAAATGCTTTTCAATTTTCACTGGGCTAATACTTCTGAGAGGGAAATGAACAGTTGGAACTTTATCTGACCAGTACAGTGGGCTGTTACTTCCCTCAGCTGTTTGCACAAATTGAGACTGTGTCTTGGTGACCCCTACTGGTTGCCTTGTGCCTTCCATGTTATTTATCTAATCACAGGTGAGACGCACCTGTCATTGGCCTACCTGCCTTATCTACGGAAGGTGAGACCACTCTTATGGGGCACACACACACGGCCAAGAGACTCACTGAGGAAGCAGAACCTGGTTTCAGGCATATTACCTGAGTACTATGAGCACCTGCCCACCCAGCATTAGAGTTTGTTGTTCACGCTTTGCAGCTCTTCCTTTGTGCATCCTAATTCTTTAGATCAATCTGTCTGTTTAATAAACATACCTCTGTTTGGTGACCGGAGCCAGCCTGTGTGCTCCCTCCATTAATGTTATGGTTTAATGCTGGCTGGCCGTGAGATGGGCAGTCATGATTGTGGTGGGTGGAGGGGTTGTAAGGGAGGGGAGGGGTGGGGTGGGGGGTATGGCCTTCTTTACGGCCAGTCAAACAGGAGTTAGCGAGAGCGGCTAAAATCGCTGAATGCTCCTTTTAGGATTTTGCTTAGCACTGAGCAGAATTCAATGGCAGGGCTCCCTTTATAGCAATTTCAATTGATTGGACTTACAAAAATAAAGGGGCCCTCCAAGCTTCCCTTTATTGAAAAAGAGAAATACTGCCCAAACACCAAGCCCAGCAGAGTCATAACAGGAACTGCCAATATGGCTATACTTGGTCTTTTTTTTTTTTTTGCTGTCATGCACTGGTCATCAAAAAAGGTCTCTGACTGCACAGAAATTGTATTTTGATATTATTCATGTTGTTAGAAATAGCAGTAAATTATACTTCTATTCTAATGAATTTTATACAATATGTTGATCCACATCTGTGTAATTACATCTCCCTCATAGAATTAGAAACATTTTACTTAATGAACTTAAAATACTTTGTTATGCGGTGTTATGAATGCATACTGTTTTGCCAGTTTTGAAAATCAACTGAAAATGCTTTTAATAACAACAGGAATACTGAAATTCTGTTGATGCCATTTACTCCCCATGACCAACACAGACAGCTGGTGAAGCGCAGGTTATTGACGGGTATGGGCTCTCCAGAGCCTCTCCAATGAGGAGCATTTACTGACAGTGCGCCCAGTATTCTCACATTAACACCCACAGATCATTTTCAGAGCTGCGTTTCCTTTGCCAATTAATTAATTAACTGCAGCGATATCAAGCCATCATCCAGTACAAATACAGTATAAACATCATATTAGCACCAGGGGCTAACAAGTTTAGTGCTGGTGTAATGTTTTCAGTGCACTAACTGACGTACACAGAAATAAAAGGCAAAGGCGATTGGATTCAAATGCAAAGAAATAAAGAAGTGGTTTATTTCTTCTGAAACCAAGTTTCAAAAATGAATGCATGAAAAACAATGCGGGAAGCGACAATTACCAATATTACAAATAGTAAATCTGGGCTAACAACAGTCCACTAAGTGAACAAGCAAAGGTAGCACGCTAAGTATTTAACAAGGAGCCTTCTTGAGATTTCACACCGAACTGGTGCGAGAGTCCAGTATACATATATGCTTCATTGAATAATGACATGATTAGACACAGATGAATGGCGTTGCGTGACTGCAGCGGGAGCAGGCCGGAGCTCAGAATTCTGGCGATGTGGACCGTTGTGGGTGAGGCATGACAACTAGCAGCCACATGAACACAATAAATGCTTTCCCTTTGATTTAACATTATTTCCATGTATCTTTGTTTTGTCCATATTTTGGTGTAATGTATTCAATAAGTGAACGAGAGCTGGACTCGCGAGAGCTCATACCTCTGCCAGCATAGCTGGATTTGAACTTTGGCCTATATCTCAGCTGTACTTTGGCCTAGATATGATATTAATCTCTTATTCCTCTTGTGCTACTTTAACATCCCGCAAAGTTTGGTTAAAATCCATGCAACCGTTTTTGAGATATCCTGCTAACAGACAGACAAACAAATAAACAAATAAACGGAAGCAAAAACATAACCTCCTTGGCGGAGGTAATAATAAGGCTGCTGCTGAAACCCAGTATGAATCGACTGCATTATGGATGTATTTATTTACTTATTTTTAGTTAAACTCACCTGAACAGTGGTCTTTGCTGTGCCTAATACCCCAGAGAAGGTTGACTTTGAAACCCCCAAGATTACCTGCTAGACCGAGTTTTCCCCTTTAGTGTTTAATACATGCTGTTTCAAAATCCTGCTGTTTTCAACATCACAAACAGACCAACTCTGGGGTACGTTTCCCAAAGGCTTAGTTGCTATGCTAACTGGCTCTGGTTCAAAATATGTACGTTCCAACTAAGTTTGCAATTAAGCTTTTGGGGAACACACCCCTGTATAGTTCATGCCTACTGGCTCTGAATGCCCTGCTTCCGTCCGCAGCCCTGCTTGACCTCCCCTCCAGTCTCTTCCTCGTGACACTTCCTTTTGTCACCCATCTGCCCTCCATGAAAAAATTATTTTCCCCCTAAATGTAATAACTGGACTTCCAAATACATGTTGTAATAACTAACGAGCGGCTGATTGAGCCAAAACTCGGTATTCTTTCAGTTGGCATCCATAGCAACTTTCTGTCAAAGTTTGAGGAAAATCCATGACTTTACCCATGATTTCATGTTGAATGACCCTTCTAAGTAATAACTAAGATCCATTTGTTATCCTTTGTAAATCAAGTGTTTCCTTGCCATCATGTAATTCGGATTGCCACTATGCTATAGAAGCATCCTTATACAGTGCCCTCCATAATTATTGGCACCCCTGGTTAAGATGTGTTAAAAGCCTTAAAATAAATTCAATTTTTATTGCAGAAGCATACTCTCACACCACTAGCGCGGGAAGCGTTTGCAGCCTCTCCTGATGTCGGCTGCAGGCTCGTCTTGGATGTCACAGTAATTTTAACAGTAAAAATTAAAACAGAAAAATAAACACATCAATTGGCTTAAAACCCTTTGGTACAGTCTGTGTCAAATACCTGTGTTTAAAAAATTTGGGTTGAAATATTTTCAAATTATTCATTTATGTATTGAGGAAACGCTTTTTTTTCAAAGAAGCGGAAGGCGCGGACACAAACGCATTGCCAAGCAAAAACGGCGAACAGCAAGCAGAGAGGGATATCTGATAGTTTTTTCCTCCAAACAATATTTCAGAGAAAACTAAAGTAAGTGATACAAACACTTACATTACTCGTGGAGAGTGATGAAAGAACAGTACAAATGATGGAAGCAACACTACTATCATCGCAATAGCTATCACCCAGGACTAGCTAGCTTGTCGCTCCGGTAGAGAGCATGAGCAGCAGATCACTCACTTAAGCGCTGCCGTGCACTCAGGATCCTTTCTAGAGAACATCGTATTTCCTGGAAGTGAATTCAGCACGGTGTGATTTAACAGATCGTTTCAATGAGGTTTGTTTGAAAATGGCGATGATTGCATTGTGTTAAAGAAATCGACCTCATTCTTTGTTTTATCTGCACAACCTCAGTGACAATTCGTTTGCTAAAGGGGGATTTAGCAACTGGGAAAAGGCAAAAGTAAGAACTTGGTCAGCATGAGTTATCAGACCTGCACTCTGATTCATTACGTGTGTTAGTGATGCTTTAAGTAACTCCAGTCAGTGCTATGTTTTGGGAGTTTGCAGCTTGGAATCAACATTCTGCAAGGACAGTGTTGTAACATTTATTCAGATCGACTAAATTCCTGGGCCATGAAGGAATACCGCTCAGAGGGCACCATCATCGCGACACGTACCGCAGCAGCTTGTGTGACAGAATGCATTTTTTACTGAAAACTCGAGCATGGCTTTAACTTAAACCGCTGTAAAAATATGTAAAAAAAAAAAAAAAAAAATGCCGGTTCGGGAGAATTTTAAGAATGCTGATTATGATCCCAAAGGGCACGATTATTTTCGCCTTTTATGGGATTAGTCTGCTGCCTGGATGTTGGCGAAACTGACAAGCTACATTCATTAAGGATAGTTGATTGAATTAAAAATTACTAATGCGATGGATCACTTTATTCAAATCGAGGATTTTGTCCGAGGATTATTTGTTTATTTTTGGGGCTGACGACCTCCTGTAGCTTGGCGCATAAAAGCTAGGCTTACAAAGTGAGGTCCTTCTGCGCCAATGTTTTATAGAGCGCGACAGGAAGATGCTTCTGTTCTAAATGTAAAAAATTCTGAAACGGGAGATGGAATTCAGAGAAAGGAAATAATTCCGTATCCAACCTAAAAAGCTTAAAAAGTTTATTTCCCAGAACAATTTTAAAAGGGGGCTCGCCTTTATATTTTGGAGGGTTTTATTTGTGAGGGGGGGTAGGCTACTTGTCATCCCTAAGATTACGTGCGCGTTTTCAATGTAGCCTGTCGGTGGTGTCTTGGTCATTTCCTCATTAATAATTTCTTAATCATTATGCAATTATGTATTGGTCTTGTTAATTCAAATAATAAATTGTTTGATAGTGAATCATGCAATATCAAACTGGGAGGGGTTGTGAGCCATCATGTGTGAGACAGGCAAATCCCGGCAGTATTACCAGGAGTTGGGGTTGAAGAGGATGAAACAAATAAGGCAACAAAAGCATAATAGCTTTTTAAATGACACGTGTACAAAACAAAGGAACTTATTGGGATAAAACGTAGAAAAAATTCAGGCCCCAGGACAACAAAACGATTATAAATTATAATTTTTTGTAATCGGTCATGATTTATATGACGAGTATTCTTTTATTCCAGTACTCGTTTGCACCCTTAGTTGCTATGACCGCTGTTGCAAAGACCAACATTGTCATAACGCCCTCATGCAGCGCTATTTTAAAAAAAAAAAATAAATTATATATATATATATATATATATATATTTAAAATGACGTCACTCTCTACTTTCAGTTGGCAGCCCCCCCTAATTCAAACATTTTCCCGCGCGCCTGTCTCACACTAAAAATTGGAGAAAAATGAAACCTTCAACTCAAGTGAATTTTAAGGGGAAAAAAAAAATCCCTGGCTAGGAAATAATTAATTTTCATAAAATCACCTATTCCACAATTATTGGCACCCCTAACAATTCCTAGGAAATAAATGTAATTGAAGTATTTCTGTCATTTCTACAGTAGTTTACAAAGTTGATCAGAGTATCTAGGAACATTTAATTAGTAATTCATCACTTCCTGTTTCCCTGGGGTATGAATATGACGTGACACAGAGGCCATTTCTCTTATCCACTCTTCAACATGGGAAAGACAAAGGAACACACCATTCATGTAAGGCAGATGTGTGTCGACCTTCACAAGTCAGGCAATGGCTACAAGAAAATAGCCACTCGCCTGCACCTGCCCATATCTACTGTCAGAGGAATCATTAAGAAGTTTAAAACAACTGGAACAGTGGTAAACAAGCCTGGACGAGGACGCAAGGTTATTTTGCCACCATGCACAGTGAGGAGGATGGTAAGAGAAAAGAAAGTTCTCCAAAGCTCACTGTTAAAGAATTGTAACAAATGGTGGCATCTTGGGGTCACAAAGTCTCCAAAACAACCATCAGGCGCTATCTACATGCCAACAAGCTGTTTGGGAGGCATGCATGGAAAAAACCTTTTCTCACTCACAATCATAAACGCAAACGTCTGGAGTTCGCTAAGCGGTTCTGGGACTTCAACTGGGACCGTGTGCTTTGGTCAGATGAGACCAAGATAGAGCTTTTTGGCAACAAACACTCTAAGTGGGTCTGGCGGAACACAAAAGATGCGTATGCAGAAAAGCACCTTTTGCCCACTGTGAAGTATGGGGGAGGATCGGTGATGCTGTGGGCCTGTTTCTCTTCCAGAGGCCCTGGGAACCTTGTTAGGGTGCATGGCATCATGAACGCTTTGAAATACCAGGACATTTTAAATCAAAATCTGGTGGCCTCTGCCCGAAAGCTGAAGATGGGTCGTCACTGGGTCTTTCAGCAAGATAATGACCCTAAACATGTGGCCAAATCTACACAGAAATGGTTCACCAGACACAGAATCAAGCTCCTCCCATGGCCATCTCAGTCCCCAGACCTCAACCCCATTGAAAACCTGTGGAGTGAGCTGAAGAGGAGAGTGCAGAGGAGAGGACCCAGGTCGCTGAATGATTTAGAGAGATTGTGCAAAGAAGAATGGTTGAAGATCCCTCTTTCTGTATTCTCCCATCTTGTGAAACATTATAGGAGAAGATTAGGTGCTGTTTTGTTGGCAAAAGGGGGTTGTACAAAGTATTAACATCAGGGGTGCTATTAATTGTGGCACACATGATTTGATGTAAAAGAATGATTTCTTAATGTGGGATTTTGTTCCCACTGAATACATGCACTTGAATTAAAGGTTAGATTTTCCTCTTTTTTTCATTGTGGTCCTATATTATTTAGAAAAAAACTGAATTTATTAGAAGCTAAAGAACACATCTTAACCAGGGGTGCCAATAATTATGGAGGGCAGTGTATGTACAAAGAAAAAAATAGGCAAAACATATTTTACCAAGAACTTCGAAATGAATGTGAAGAAAAGTTGTTGAAGTGTGTGTGTGTGTGTGTGTGTGTGTGTGTGTGTGTGTGTGCACATGTTATTCGGTAGGGGGACTAGTTGTCTTCATGGTGAAAAAATGGTAATGAAGGAAATGAAGGAAGCATTGTACATACACTCACCACCTGCGCCTGCTTGGAGCCAAAGTACAGCACACAGCCTCTACTGCAAGCATGCATGTGCACACCCTCACGTCCTCCAGACCTGTGTACATTATACCTGCAGCCCCACTCCCAGCAAAAAAACAAAAAAACAGAGAATAAGAAGACAGGGAGCACATGGGCACATGCCACAAGCCGGTGCAGGTTAGACGTTCTGTGACACCTTTTGAAGGGGTGCGTAACTCTTATCTGTGAACGGACTCTTTGAAGACTGGAAAGGAGCTCGGGGAAGGTTCTGAGACACATATCTGTCAGCTGTGAGCCGGATATTTCCAGTGACTCTTTAAACTCTCGCCTTTCTGTGTCTGAAACTGACTTGTGCTTGTTGAGGTCAGTGAGTTTGGCGAAAACACAGTGCACAGAATAAACGGAGGGCAACTGAGTACAACAGCTAAGGCTACCAGGGTCTGACAGGACATGACTGCCTGTTAAAATGCACAGGCCTGGTAAAATGCTGAGCACTTTTGTAGAGAAAGTAGTAATTTGTCACAGCTCATGGCAGCAATCTCAAACTCCAGTCCTTTTAGGCCACAGTGTCTATAAATGTTTGCTGGTTCCACTCAATCAGAGGTCAGGTATGGCCTTAGGAATCAGCAATGTGGTCTCATAACTTCAATTAATCACTTGTGCTGAAATGAACCAAAAAAACCAACAGACACAAGATTCCTGCTGGAATGGAGTTTGGAATCCCTGGTGTAAAGACCAGCAACTTTGGTTCCAGCTCTGTATTCTGTTAATTATGAGTTTTCGATTAATTGCCATAGTGAATGCTAACCCATAAGGTGGGCAACTCCTTAGTGTCTTCTATTATTAGCAACTCAATATTTGGTTTGAGGGGACCCAGTCTCTAAGCGCGTTCTCGTAGTACAATTGCAGAATACGGATCTGAGTACCTAAGCATAGAGCATTGGCGTCTTCAGTGATTCCATGCAGTCAAAGATGATAGCCAAGTCAGTAAAGTGAACAGGCGTAACAATACGAATGTTTTCATTTATTGTATTTGATGAATGGCTTTGTTATGTCGCAACTAGATTGCCACACCTAGCCTTTATGTAACGCTACAGAATAAACAGTAAACTAGCAAAGGCTGTTGCTGGTTCACTAACGTTGGATAATGGGCGTGTATTCAGTAACTACTGAAGGTGACATCCTATAATCGAACATGTAGCTAACACTTGCTTTGCTTTTTCGTGTTAAAATGTTCAAGATGTATGTAAACTGATTTGTATATTTCCATTACTTCGAATGTCTGACACCGATTCATGGTACTGTTTTGCTGCTTCATGTATTATGTGCTAGCTATGTAGCATTGACTCCGTCCATGTGTGCACTTTCAGCATGCATAGCTAATCATTTATTTATCATTTATCATTGCATGCACACTCAATTCTTTAACCAATAGCAGATGTATGCATACTTGATGTAAGTTTTCAGCAACATTTAAGATAAGATACAAAATATTGAGAATCTATTATTTTATGCATGCGCTGAACTTGCATGACAGCCCTGCACAAACAGACACAGTGTTTGTTGTTCAGCCTTTACTAGCTAGAAGTGTTGAGTTGGTTGGAAACGCTGGACAAGATGAAATGTAAACGACACACTGTTAGTGAGCAGCATCAGTGCACTGGAGTGATGCTGCGGAGATTCGATGATGCGGCTGAACTCCATCGGCACCAAGACAATAGAAGAGTCTCAGAAAAAAAAAAAAAACAGATAAGCGCAAAATGAAGATCGACTTTATGGACATTTTTTATAACTGGGCTGCTGATTATGAGATGACTAATGAATTTCCTGTATAAGAGGAAGGGAAAGAATTTTGTATTCAACCGCCACCAATATCAAATAAAATCAGCACTTTCTTGGCTTTTTTGCCGCGAAGCATGTATTTATCTTTTGAAACTGGGCTTTGGCTATATTTTTATGTTCTTTTTTAAGAGTGGATATTCGTTTTTCATATGGTATCGAGGTTGGCAGTGAGCAAAGTAAAAATCTAGAAAGTTTAATCCTTTTTGTAAAGCACTATACCCGGGAAAGTGTGTATATGTTCATATTATGAAAAAGTCTTTACAGTGAGGTACAAAAAAGATTAAACATGCAGCTTCTGGTGTGCTGTTGCAATATATTGTTTACGGTTGCCATGGTGTTAAGCACCACGGACAGCGTACAAGCACTCCATAGTAAAGTCGCGCTCGCCGGCAGACCATATTTTATAGATTGATAGTTAAGCATTTATATGCGCACCAATAACATCATTCCTGCCAGTAACGCACACACACACACACCCCTGTTTCCTCAGCACCCCCTGTTCAAAATACGTTCCCGCGGCTATGTATGTAGCCTCTGGACATGCACAATGACTGCACTGTCAGGATGCTCCGATGCGTGCGGGTTGATAGATTAGATGGGCAGGTGGGTCGAATCAGTCGTTTAATTCGGGCTGAACTTATTCAATCACATCAAATCGAAGGCTTTCTGTGTGGGTGCCTGAGACCTGCAGAACCCATGGGACTGGAGGTCAGAGGTCAAAGCAGCAGGTAATGTGTTTTGTATGGAAAAATTTGGGCCATTAAAACTGCACAATAATGTCCCTCATGCTATTTAAACCAGTGTGAGACTGAAGTGAATTAGTTTTATACCCCCCGCCCCCCCCCGTAATGAATATATTAGCATGTGTAAAAATACCCCACACCCTCCCCTTCCCTGCGTTTACATTGAAGAGTGGTCTAGGTGAGTCAAAACGTGAGCGAGTTCTTTGATGAGAACGCTGCACCAGCTTTACGAATTGACACACTTGCTAATGCGCAGTTCAAACCATTGTGATTGTGAATGCCTTTATGTCAGACCATGAAACAGTACGAAAATAGAACCAAAACATCTTTGCCCTTTTCTAATTTGATGCAGGGGAAGGATGATTTAAAAAATCTGGTTTTTTATTTGCCTTTTGCATAACCTTCCTACTTATGAGGTTGAACTACTAGTACTAGTATTACTACTACTAATAATAATCATAATAATAATAATAATTCATTTCATGACATAAGAAAACTTAGCCTGACTCCGCCAGCCTTCATATTTCCGCTTAATTTCATTTCGCTTCAGTACTCAGTCTGGTCACTCGGAGCTCTGCCTCGTTTACCTCGGCAGAAAGTACGCCGGACCAACCAACGAACAGAAGGCGTGGCCGAGAGCCATGATGTAGCAGCTGCGCCGAATTTGAAATTGTAGTCTCTGAAATCAACAATGGCTACGGACATAGATATACAAGAGGCCATTCGTTCTGTCGTGGAGAAAATCCTGGGTATCAGCGACTTATGGCCACAACAAGATGAATGTTTGGTTAGTTTTTTGAATGGAAATTATGTTGTAGCGCTACTCCCAACAGATTGTCATATCTCAAGGCTTCCATTAGCTTTCCTTTCTCAGGGGTCACGAAACCCATGAGTTCCTTTGTATGGGGGTCCTGATCCAGATTCGGGGGTCCCTGGCTCTCGCTCAACAAGTTGTGCACATCCCAACCTCTGCAATTATCAGAAGATGTTGGTTGTGGAGTAATTTATTGTATCTCCTCAAGCCATTTTTTTCACAACTCGAGTGAGAAACATAGATCGAGGAAAGTCTACATTAACTGACCGCTTATAATGTATAACCAAGAGTATTGGATTCAATACCTTGTGTGAAATGACCCTATTCTGATTTAATGAAATAAATAGCGAAACCAGTTATGTCTTCTTTGATAGAACTCAACAGTAAAACAAACATAACAGTCGTCAACCGCAGCCGAGTCTACGATATTCTGTACAAACTCTGCGACTGTTGGTCCAAACAATGAAATAACAGTTCTGAGTTGTATACAGTCAGTCCCTGAAGTCACATCCTGCTTACAAGGACATATTTGACTCTTAGCGCTTTCTAAAAAAAAAATTTCGATAAAATGGTGGGATACGACCCATGAGGTACAGGTTTGGTATCACACACACGTGTGATACAGCTTTCTTGCGTCGCGATTGGTCAGATACCACTCACTGGAAAACACAGTAACTTGTTAACCGATAACCATCACCAGCGTTAGTTTCTAGTTCATTGTGATGAATAATTTGCTAGCGAGCATGCTAGCGGTTTTTGCCATTAAAATTTAAAACGACGTGTAATTGTAATCGAAGAAACTTGAATTTATTAATTTAATGGCGAAATGCATTAGCATACTAGGTAGAGAATTATCATATTGATTTGAATAAATCCGTTTGAAATTTCGTTAGGTGGAACACTATTTCCTTGCTGAAGTTCTTCGCATTGATGCAATTCTCCCCCCAACCACAAGCTCACGCACATTTGTTTCATCAGAGCTGGAAGGGTCTGTGTCAGAATTTTTTGGATTAGAAGCATGTAGTGCGTGCATTATTTTATGGAAGGCCAAAATCTCCATCCCACAATCTTTTTTTTTTTTTAGCCATGGATATTTGAATCGCCACTCTTCCCGCCAGCATCTATGCTTACAGGCCCCGCTGGTAGTAGCTGATTTGGGGCTTGATTTCTTTTGCAATTGGGAAGTACGAGCAGTAACATCATCCTCCTGCTTCTGTCTTTTCCCCCCACTACTTTTTTGGAAAAAAAAATCAGTGATTTGGCGTTTGGTTTTACTTTACGCAGCGATATTTATTGCGAGAAGAAGCAAAGGCTAGACGAAACTTTGCGCAGACTATTCAGACTAGGCTCATGCATACAAACATTCAGGGCAAATAGGAAGTATTCATGGCATAGAGAAACAACGTAACACGCATTGATCTCTGTGATTGGTCCGTAGTTATTTATATATGATCGGGAATGGAATGACCGGGGATTGCTGAATGGTATCAAAGACCGCAAATTCTGCCGCATTAAGGGTAGCTTCGAGCTTGGCACTATTTTGATGAACTTGGGAAAATGGAAAATGCAACTGAGAGTGGGTATCTATAGAGAAGTCGTGCGTTCCCGCAACTCACAGGCATGGCTCACTGTTCAACCTGTGTGATTTTCGTGCGTATTTCACCCGAGGTCTCGGGTAATCGCGAGCGCAGATATCTACTATATAGCCATCATGAAATAGGCACCCTGTTCATCTCTGTGAGAGACAGCCGAACCACCTCAACTAGCTTGTAGCTTCTAGTGTTTCATTGCCTGCGAATTTCACACTATTTAAGTTAGCAGCGAAATTTTTAAAAGCCGTGTTTTTGTTCTTGTCACAAGACCTATTCGCTGTCTCAGTGATATGTTGTCATTATCCATAATGTCTCTGGAGACAGCCAAACGCTTAGAGCCAAACTGTGTCGCTATAAAGTTAGATAGCGAGCTCAGTATGATGTTAGCGCAAGTATGGTTAACGGTTCAGTTTTTGTGTCAACGCAGATTTCGTCCTGATGTAAATAATGCGTTATTCTTGACGATTCTGCTGTTGGTTTTGGGTCTCTTATGTTTTTTTTACAGCAGCAGTATCTGCAGGAAAAACGATAGCTCAACAGTTTGTTTCTTGTAAGGAGAACAGAAAGAGCACCTTTAGTTCTTTTAAGTGAAGGAATGAAGGCTAAAATTTGGTAGATGGGCATATGAATGAGTACAGTATTAACTTTAATGTACTGATCAGTTTGTTTTCGCTGCATTCCTGGTATGAAGCACTGTATTTACAGCAGAAGTACTAGGCGGATGAGCCGGCGCATAACATACGTCATCGCCAAACGTTAGTGATTAGTTTACGGTACACCAATGATTTTAAACTTCAGACAAGCGCCCACCCACCAGGAAGTAAACACTTGTCAATGACGACTGGCCAGACTCTGTGTACGAAGCACAGCGAAGTAACAGAGTCTAGTTTTACTAGGCTAAAGAAAACTAGCCTTGTCAGTTAAAGTAAAACTAGCACTCTGCCCGTGGGGATCCACGGGTTCTATTTTATGTAACTTCGTGCAGCATTATGATGTCATCACATGCACCTCTATGACGTTGTCACGTTGCTATGGTGTTTCCATAAACACCAAGGTGGCTGTCAGGCGACCGATGTTGCTATAGTAACTAAAACTAAGTAACCATCAAGGGGAATACGCTGCGCTGACATTCCGCACTCAGTGGAACACGAAGTCGCCTGCAAGACGGAGCAAAATAGCGTCGCTCACGTTATGCTGCAGATTACGCGCTACTTTCTTTTGCAGCCTGGCATCTGTTTTTTGGGATTCGGGACTCCTGTGGATGAATTGGCTTGGGTTCAAAATGGGGAATCCCCAGGAGAGGACATACAGGGGAATCCCTAGGAGAGGACAAAGGGGGAATCCCCCCTGTACGTCCATATTATAATAGCGTCGCTCACGTTATGCTGCAGATACGTGCCCAGCGGATTCTAGCACTGATTGGCCGGACACAGTCACCTGCAAGACGGAGCCAAATAGCGGCGCTCACGCTATGCTGCAGATACGTGCCCGGTGGAATCTAGTGGCCGGACACACACACACACGCACACAGAGGCCACTCGGCTATTATAATATAGATAATGAATCATTCACTCAATACTGAATTTGGGTGCACTGCATTCTAATTAAATTAAAACATTAAAACCAGGTATTAATTTGAAATTACAAGCAAAGAAGGACCAGTCAGTCAGCTGTCTTATTACCCTCTTCCATCTTGTATTGTGTGAGGAATAAAACAGGGTGTAAATCCATGTTTGAACATAAGTCTGGAATATAAAGTGTCACTCAGTGTGCATGAGCTGTTACATCTCTCAGACAGGTATGACCCATGAAAAGTCCCTCTTGTTTTTACTCCAAAATTCATTTCCAGAAAACAAATCTGCCTCTGCCCTGCCTCCAGCCTGTGGTGATGCCATGTAAAGTGGTGAGTCAGCACTTCCATCTGTGGAGGAATGGTAAACTCTGAAAGGAAAACTGGCTGGAAGTGGGGAACAGTGTGCATGTGCCTTTGCTCTTTCCCAGACCCTGTCCATAACTCCGCCAGGAACAGCTCATGAAAGGGAACAGAGACCCGTGCTGAGCTGAAGAGACGGGACTCTGCTTCTCTTTGGGTTAAGCCGCAAATTTCCACCATTACAATAACTCCAGCAATCAATCACTTGGGCAGTCGATTTGCTGTTTGATTCACATCTCATGTTGTACAGGATCAGTTATGTAGTTACACGGCATTTGTGGTGGGGATGACATCATAACAGGAGGGTTAGATGGGTTATTTCTGGGCAGAAGCCTAACATTTCTCCATTCAAGAGATATTCCTGCTGAGGGAATTTATATCAGGTCAATAACTACATTTAAACTGCCTACCAAAATTTTATTCACAATGGCAAAATTCATTGTATTTTTTTTGCTTAATTTCAAATCCAATATACTGAAGTACGGAACCAAAGTTGCGTCATCATGCCCGAATTATGCGTCAAGCGCTGTGTAAATAGCAGATATTTAAACAATGAGAATTGTAAGTGTTTCAGGCGATCTGAGTGAAACGACGCATTAAAATAAACTTGTTTAATTTCACAGCTGGAAACTGCCGATGATTGTGGAGCTCAGACAAAAGATGGACTGGGCCTGTTTCAGTGAGATAAGTGCTGACTGGCTCGCCGCGGTCTGAATTGGGAGTCATGGTTGTATTGGAAAGATCTGATGTACTCTGTGTGTAATTCCATAGCAGAATAAGCTGATATTTACTTTACTTTTAAAAAGCTTTGAGGTACCCTGTGTCAAAGCACATTCACTACCTAGTTTATTCTGAAATCAAGCTGGGCAGAAAAACTTGAACTTATCCAGCACAATCAGTGAAAATATTTAAGATATTGCGGCCCAATAGTAAAAAGATCACTGTTCACACCCAAATTTTGCATAAAAGCAAATTTGGAGATTGATGTCAATCAAACCACAATTTTAAAAGGTTAATAATCAATAAAACAAAACAGATAGATGTAAGCCTATGACTTACAGAAACTGAAAAAAATATGCAATCTATCAGTTAGTTGAATATTTAGAAAATGTTTAATTAATGAGAGTTGCCAAAATGCTCCACACAGTTTAGCTTGGTTTAAATCCCCACAGAGCAACAGTAACTCCAGGGGGGAACCCTTGTATGGAGCTGTAGTCAGTGCAGCGCACCATCCTCACCTGACAGAGGCGCTGTTCACACAAAATACAACCTGATACGCCCACATGCTGTGAAGTGTCCTTAATTCATAATGACAATAATTATTCTCAGGGAAATAATTAGCGGTTTTTTTTTCTTTCATCGTCAGATTCACAGAAAAAAAATATTGTCTCAAAATCCCGAAGGTGTGGAAAAAGTGTAGTATTTAAAAAAATATTGATTTATTTGTTTACAAGAGACCCTTTGAATTGGATGCACATTTTTTTTTTTTTAACGGCAGAAATCTTTTTCTTTTTTAATCTTTGTTTTTATAGTCTTCATTGATGGAAAAATGATACAGAATCTTATAGTTTTGATGCTAAACATATCCCTTATTCACAATCAGTGAAAATAAAATTATGCAACTATAAAAATATGCACTGCAATTGGGTACTTCCTGTTTTGGGGGTTGTCTTTAATGGATCAGTATTTCTGTGTCCCAATGGAAGAAAGATTTTTGCTCATGGTTTGTTAAGATTGGTGTAGAAGAACTTGAGTGACCTCATGACCCCATCAAACAGTCCTGGGAGCAGCTGGAAAACTCCGGACCTAATCACTCACCGACCTCAGTAATGCTCTTCTGGCCAGAATGTCTCCACAGACAGAACAGAGCCAAGGCCCTGCAGCAATGTTCAAACATCTGATGGAGACTCCCCAGCCCTAAACTCAAGAGCAGCCTATTACAGCAGCTGAAGGCTGCTGACTGACTCCATAATGTCCGAGGCTGTGGAATGACATTTTAGGGTTGCAAGTGCAATTGTCGTTGATGCCTGTTTTACTCGCACACTCAAATAAAATGGATATTAAACATTTTTTTCCATACTAATTGCTTTTGTCTCACTTCAAGTAATTTATCTATCTCTAGCCACACAAATCTTGCGTAAATTATTGATGAGGCAGATCTGAAGAATATTTTAATTGTTGCAGATTTAGTTTCCCTAAGCTCATTTATGAAATATGCGGTTGTTTTGTTATGTTTTGTATTTGTTTCATATCATAATGACTTTTTTCAGCTTTGTGTAATTCTTAAAGGAAAGTATAAGAAAATGTAAGTTTGCAGATAATTTGTTTGCGGTACATTCCTATTCTTTTATTGCAACACGATTATAACCTCAGTACAATCCCAATCGGATTTACTTACTTGGCTGAAAAGTTCTGATGGCGGGATGTAACTGTGATCAGTGTTTGAACGTTGGCGATTAGGAGATTACATAAAACAGAGAGGAGTAATGTGGTCAATTTCTTTTTTAGACGGGCCAACATGCTTCATGAAACTTTAGACACGCCCCCCTGTATAGCCTATTTTACTGCATGCTCATTTATCTAATTTTTCATAAGATAGTTTCAGCATCAGCAGTGTTATTAACACTAGAGCAGTGCCAGCTCAAAATAAGGCTGTTTGGTACGGGCCGATTGATTGGTCTCTGGTACTGCTGTACTGAAAACATGCAAAAAAGGAGTCTGCTGTAGGATTCAATGTAATGGCTGATTACTAACGGACATATCAATATGGCCGCTCTGCCACTTTCGCTTGCTATTGCGTCAGCAATCCCGTCATTCAACTTAGATCAGAGGTCTCATTTCATGGCTGCAAATGCATTTCCTATCGAGACTGGAGGAACCAAGACAACAATGTAGGCCAGACAGGAGGAAAAGCTGAAAATATCTGTCTGACTATTGTGGCAAACCAGCAGAAAAGCAGACACAGACAGGGCGACAGGTTGGTGAGAATCCAACCCACAGGGCGGTAATTTTATTTACAATAATAAACCAAAAGACAATAGACTTTGTGAGCCATTATATCCTTAGGGGAATTTAGCCATTGTCACCTGGTAGAGTAAGAGTAACCTCCAGAGCAAGGCTTTCTGGACTGAGTGTAAATTCGGTATTTCTCTATCTCTTTGCCTTCAGACCCTGATAGAAAAAAGAGAGAGAACAGCAGTTAGTAATGCACTTGCGAAATGCACTCTCAGCCAAACTCCCCTGGTTACAGTTTTGCCAATTTTTTATTGAGCCTTTGATTGCTCAGGACAGAGATCAGGTGCGTGGCCTCGTGCGGAATGCGCTGGGAGAGCCTCTCTCGCATGCCTGGCCACAACTGGCAGGAGCTGTCCTTGCACAGCGGCAGCCGGGGGTGCTGAATGGACCTCTGGCCGACTGCTGCTGTCCGAGGCGCTGAAAGGAAGAGACGGAAAGGGGGGGTGAATTGCCTGTTTTGGGTGGCGTCATGTGGATGGTGGGCGTGTTTGTTGCCCCGGTCACCACACTATATTGTTTTTATATTACCTTCAAAGTATAGATTGTTTCTGTTGACAAGATTATGCGCTTCTCTCGGCCTCTCTCTCTCTCTCTCTCTCGTTAAAAATCAATCTAGCTCACCCAACAGACGATCTCTGCCTGCAATCAACTGAAATCACTAATAATACCGCTAGATCATCCAAACACAAGGGCATTTCCTTATATGGAATTAGAATATCAGTTTTAAAATGAACTGATGCATGGATCTAACCTCCGCAAAAATAATCATGATAGATAGGACACCTTTCATTTTTGAATGATTTTAACAATATGCCTGCATGTGTTGTTTGTAATAAATACAGTCTGTCATGGGCAAATAATTGGTTACCTCAGCATTGAAAATATTTCATTAAAAGATTAAAAAAATGTCATAATCATCAACGTGATGAGCTGTTCACCTTCCACAGCATGATATCTTCTCTGTTATAGCAAGACTACCTGTAAGAAACTGTCAAAGGAAGGCTAACAGGATTAACTTCTGTAATTTAAAGGCCCAGCGAAAATTAGTTTAGCCTGTTCAAAATTGAAATCCTGGCACTGCGCCTGGTGTGTGTATATGTACTATATACAGTATATTCTCATATTTGTTCTCTCTGTATCTCTCACATGCATTAAATTAATAAATTGATGCACCATACACAACTCATTAAATTCAGCTGTCATCACAAAGTAAGGCCCATGTTCAGATGCAGGCGAAGCTCTCACGATTACATCCCTGTCCAGTCGATTAAACATATGACAGCCAGCTGATGTTTGACAGAAGTGTAATGGAGAAATACAGGTCACTCGAGGTCACAGTCGAGAGGAGGACCCGTCGGTGATCTGAGGTGGGAGAGCCATTGCTGACAAGGACATTTTAAATATTCATGGATTGAAGCCTTGCCAACAAATGGTAATTTAAACCAATTAAGCTGGAAACTGATTCCATTAAGATATCAAGAGCACATGTAGAATGCAAGCAAAGACACCCCATGTCAGACTTAAGCTCCGGCGCGAATCAGGATACACTAAAAATAACCCTCTTTTTCCTGCATTCTCTCTGTCTTATTTTTTGCTGATTAGTTGGTGGCTGGGAAAAGGCTGCTCGCTCTTTTAGGTGATGCGTAGCAGTGATATGATTCCCAAGCCTCTGAAATAATCTTCCACTTTCCTAAAGTAAAGTACGTCAAACAGCAAGTGAACCAACGGTAGCCTGTGGCTTAATACAGTCATGAATCTCCACACAGTGTAAATGATGCTTAATACAGCCATGAATCTCCACACAGTGTAAGTGATGCTTAAGACAGTCATGAATCTCCACACAGTGTAAGTGATGCCTAGCGAAAAAAAAAAAAAAAAAACTATTGAATTCTCTCTTGTGTAATCGCATGCTCAAAATGCAGAAATTAGCAGCCAAAAAAAAAAAAAAAAAGAGGAAGGCCGTAGACGAGAATTAAACCAAGACTTTGTTTGAAAAATAATTTCTGAGGGAAAAATACATCTGAGAAATGACAGAGAGAGACAGAAAGCTAATCCATAAAGTGTGTGTCTGAGGCTGTTCTGTAAAGAGGAAGCTGTGGCAGCAGATATCGGTGTGAGGAGTCATGGATGCTCGTCCTGCTGGACTTTTCTCACAGAAATTGCTGTTGAAATAAGGTTTCCTGTTTTGAGTGAGAACATGCGCAAAGAACAAACAAAAATGGTCACAAACCAAGATCTTTCTTCAGAAAATGACTGAAGCACAGGACAAAAAAACCGTGAAATAAGATCTATAATGCAGTCTGAATTTTGCTGTGTTCTATTATTTTCTTTATAAATGCAATCCCCCTTATCTTAAATATTTCAGGAATTTCATTTCATATTTATATATTTATTTATTAACTTATTCATGTAGTGGTGTCCTTGCTTTAAAGATCCATCGCTGTATTCCAAAATACTGTGCTGGCACTGGTGAGAGCATTGTTGTATCAGCACGATTTAACGTGCCATTTCTGAGTCACACAAGTTCTGACAGAATATTATTCTACACTGAGGTAGATAATACTTTATGAAAAAAAAATGTTCAGGTTGTTACTTTTTATAAAAAGCAATGTTTTACCTGGCAGCCTTTTTTGCTGATTGCAAATCAAATGCTAATCTGAACAAATACATTCTCCTCGGCGATATTTAATTAAACTCATGCCTTCTTGGGGACTCCTGGTTTATGCGTTCAGGAAGAGAATGTGTAGTCATAGAGCTGTTAATTTATGAAACAGCTTGAGAGCTCACATTAGAAATGAAATCCCAAGTGGTTGTCCATATCAAACTTGAAGCAGTTTTGGATGCTCACAGAACTACAGCTATACAACAAGCCTAAATGAGCAAAAGTAAAAAAAAAAAAAAACACACGCAATGGTTTTGGATTAAATAGGAATAATTTGCATTTTAGTACCCATGAGCTTGTTGAAATCTTGTGATCAGAAGGCGAAACCGCATTTGTGCATTTGCCGGGCTGGGTCGCGATGTGTATAATCTTCGCGTTGGTCGCTGCAATGGGCTAATCGAGATTTCTTGGCGCTGTTTGGTGCGTGATGCTAGTTCTGTAGCTGTTCTATACATAGATCGTGGATTTTCAAATCAAAAACAGGCTCTAAAGTGCGGTTCCTGTGATCATTATGAATTGGCACGAGGAGGTTTTAGATACAGGACGGTAGCTGAAGTGCGTAAGAAGTTGCAGGTGTGTACGTTGTGTGGTTGTTAAGATTTCTGTGGAAGTCTGTTCCTTTAGTAGTATGGGAGATTTAATTCAGACTCATACAAAAATCACATTTAAAACTTGCATGCACTTTAAAACGAGTTAATTGCAAGTCACCATAACCCTGGCTGAAAATCAAATGCAGTTGCCATTTTTGTTTCTCTTTTCCGAAGCAAGGCAACAGACTTCCAAAATTGTTGAGTATTTGATGAAGAAATTAACTGTTCTTCTGTTCGGTATTCTCAAAAGTCTTCTATTTTGCTGTGCTTTTTCAACTGGACTCGCTGTATAGCATAAGAGAAAAGAGGGAGAGAGAAAGTCTATCAGAGCATTAACATCAGGCTGCAGCCATTTTTCCTCCCCTGCAGGTGCTGGTTTTATGTGATAAATTGGTGTGAGCAATCATTCGCCCTAACCATGAAAAAGCAGTGCAAGCATATTTTAAAACATTAAAATCTAAACTTAGCAACCCCTTCCTCACCCCCTGCCTCTTAAGATATCAATCTCCAGCCCCAGCACTTAGCTGCTGAAAAGAATCAGCTAGCCTGCCAGTGAGGGAATGAAGGACAAATGTTAAATTATTATTAGCTGGTCTGATCGGATGTAATCGGGCAAGAGCTGGCTCCAGACACGCGCCGTGGTAAATCTCTTTGAGTGACAGGTGTTGTGAAATGTCCATCCTTTCAGAGAATGTGGGACAGTGGGGTGCAATGGATATTTAAAGGGTGTGTTATCTAAATTCGAAGATGTTCCTTTAGATGTTACACATTTCTATATGTTTGACTCATTCGAAAGATTCATTAACGCTGAACCTTTTCTGTGTCTTCAAGAAACTTACGAGCCCTAAATACTGTATTTTCTAAACCAGGAAAGTCCCTTAAAAATATTTCAATGAAGCTATTCACTTCTCATGAGAGAGGGCACTTTACCAAAAAGCATGCCATTCTGAACTCTTACAGCATTGAAATAATTTTTTTTTTAAATACCAATTTAATTATCCTGCGCTGTTGGAAACCTGTCATGTGGTGATTTGTTTAAAAGAGCCCCATGACTGGTTTTCAACCAGTTTGGTTTTGATATCTTACATCACTGAGCAACAATAGGTGCATTTAGCGCTCTAAGGGTTCATTCCTTTAGATATAACCAACATATCCTCACAAAGAACCATAGATATTGGTCGATTCTTCCCGACCATCTGATAAAACCCATTCAACTGTTTCTGATGCCACCCAAAGGACCTCTGCTGCGTTTCCTCCTCGGACATCTAACAGCTGTACTGCGCCTTAAACAAACAAACAGTTTTGAAAAATCCTTTGTCTTTGGCTTAAGGCACTACTTCCGAAAGATTAAGGTTAGTTTTAGCGTTAGGTTCAGGGTAGGGTTAGGGTTAGGTGATTGTGGTTGTTAAAGAACAGTTTTGGCTTTTAAAAGCAGTTATGGCTCGCAGCTGGAAATATTAGACTCGGGGAAGTGGGGATCGAACCCATGGGAAGGTCTGCAGTTTTTATGTGAAGCCATCCTCCCGACCTCAAACTCTGTGTCCCTATTTAAAGACATCAGCTTTGTCGTTTTAACCAACGTGTTTTATAAAGTCTTCTTTAAATTCCCCGATCCCTTGTTAGTTACACTCATTACCATTGGCTGTCTCTCAGGTCACCCAGCACTGTATTTTTTTTTTCCTAAAAACGCTAAATAAAGACTACTTCCCGTCAAATTGTGGGACATGTGAACATGGCATTGATGAACAAATAGCCGCATTCTAGTCCTAAACAATAAATACAACGTGGATGAAGTTTTTGCTTTATTGAATGACTCTGACGATGAGTTTGAATATCCAGAGAGCGGGAGTGACTTGGATCCAAACGATTTTTATTCTGGAGAGGATTAAAACATAAAAACATCAGTTATTAAACTTATTATGTTTGGTGTTATTTTATTGTTATTTTGAATAACAATCATATTGTGGTAAAAACCCAAAATTAATCCGTCCGTGGGGGTATGCATCTGGGCCAAAATTTGCCTGCGAAAGGGTTAAAGACATCAGCTGATTTCATACAACTCACTAACTTCTGATTAAATGATTAGAAAGAACTTTATTCTTTTTTTTTTCAGAAATCCCATGTGAGCACTGAAAAGACTGCATTTGAATGATCCCTTTGTGTTCTTATATAGTATTGTTCTTAAAAATCATTATTACTGTGCATTTGCGTATCTGTAAAGCTCTATTTAAATCATGGAGGTAATAAAATAGAACTGGAGAGAGCGAGGAAGTCCCACCCTTATTACTTTCAATGGGAGATACTAGGCTAGCCACTTCAGCCCAGGAAGTACGGAATTGACCGACGCCATCTATAAAAATGGCGTTCCATGGGTGCTTATTTCCGGCACCATTTCATAAGATTGCCAATCTGATTGCACAGCACAAATGGCCAAGACAATGTGTCGTCTGTGCGGATTGGCGAATGTGTTCGAGGGGAAATGACGAGCAACACTGTTAATCCGGAACGCGCACGCACTATACACTCATTGGCTGAACTGCTGCAGTCAGAGCAACAGCTGGACAACCAAACTCGTGCACGACCTGTCATCAAGCTCTAAGTAGCAGTTCTTATTTTACAGGCCCTCTTGAAAACATCGAACAGTTGCGTCAGACAAAGACCAAAATAATGAAGGATTACCGAATACACTTTCTTTGGTTTTCGCTTTATTTGGCAAGAAAAAAATGGGCACTTTTCAATTGGTGTCTATGGACCTTCAGCGTCTTTGGCCACAAAATTGCATCCTTGGGACATGCGGAAACAGGAAGCTAACATGCTAACTGGCTGAAGCAAAGGTACTTCCTCATTCTGTCTGGTTCTATTATATATCTCTATGATTTAAATGCGCTGTTGTCTTTTTTATTGATTAGTGCATAATTATAATTATAATTATAGTTGGAACATCGTTTCCTATTTGTTTTTGCATTTTGCCTTTTTGCCTTTGCCTTGCTGCAGGAAAGGCATAATAAAATCCTACTTCATCTTTGTGTCTGAATCCTGTTCCACATTAGCCATTTTTCAGTGCACTCTGCTCTGTGCACAGCAAAGACCATTACATACCCTCTCACAAAAAAGGTGTAAAATTACTTCTGGATGATTGTAAACTTTTTTTATCACCAAAGATTAACAATTTTCAAACAAAAAAAGTGTTGTTTGGAAAATGCACTCTGAGAAATTTTAACTGGCTCGGTATCTGAAATAATCATACTAATACTAATAATAGCAAATCAAATGATAAACCAAAAAAGAGCTTTTTCAAAAATCTAACTGAAGTAATACACAGATAAACAATAAAAACAGCAAATAAAATTATATTTGTAAAGTTACATTATTTTCAAAGCAAAAAATCCCTTGCCTGATGAAAATTAATCAATAAAATATTAGTATGGTTTAGAATACTCTTGGATCGGCCGTGAGACTCGTGAAATTAGCCCGACTCGCCTGAAAGAAGATAAATACAGTCTGAGGATCCCCCCCCCCCCATCTAATTCCAAATTTCATGCCCATGGATCTCCTGAGTCAATAAGCAAACCATGTGAATGTTCTCAACACAGTGTCATACTCTGTAGCCAGCTGTTCATGCTCTCTGTACAGCGACTGTGGAAGCAGTGATGTGAGCCGATATATTGTTCTGACGGCAAGTTTACTCATAATAAAAAATATAATATGTATCTTGTGCAGGCTATAACTTGACTCTCCTTGAGTCTGAATTGTGTTATGGAGAGAAGGATAGAGAGCAAATTTTGGTGGTTTTCAGCCTTGGGGGGGGGGACGCTGAGCATTGCTATTGTTAGCGAACGTGTGTGTGTGTGTGTGTGTGTGTGTGTGTGTGTGTTTGTGTGTGTGTGTGTGTGTTGTGTGTGTGTCAATGCTGGGAGAGTGGTGAGTGTACTACTGTCACACTGGCATTCAGATTTTCCTTCCGTTAGTGTCATTGTGTCCACCCAAGGCAGGGTGAGGAGAACCCTCTCCGGTAGAGTTTATTCACTAAAAAAATGTACAGGACTCAGCCGAAACCATGTGTCGCATGGAGTTTCCCATTAACATTCTGTTTAAAAAAAAAAAAATAAAATGTTTCCACTCGAGACACGTGTTTCTGTAAAAGAAGCATCACTGTGTTACTCCTGGTAATATATTGCTTGGAATGTATAAATAGGACCTAGATACTGAACTCTGGTCCCCCAGGTCAAAATTTCTCCGGCTTTCCTTTTTCTGCCTGAACTCAGTTTCTGATTTGGTCAGAGATCCAAATATGATCGAGAGGGCGGGGAATCCACTGTACAACTGAAGTCATAGTTACAGTGCCGTGAAAAAGTCTTTGCCCCCTTCTTGATTTCTTATTTTTTTGCATATTTGTCACACTTAAATGTTTCAGATCATCAAACAAATTTTAATATTAGACAAAGACAACCCGAATAAATACAAAATGCAGTTTTTAAATGATGATTTCATTTGTTAAGGGGAAAAAACTATCCAAACCTACCTGGTCCTATGTGATGTTACGACCCGGTCTAGGGCAGGCAGCAACAGGTAGAGAAAGTAAGGGAAGGACGGGCGGGGAGAACTGTAAAAGGCACGAAAAGCACGCTGCTCAGTTACTCTGGTCCCTAACTGCCTAACCAGAGCTAAACTATTCCTATGGCTACTCTTCGAAGGTTCGCCGGGCTCGGGGCGGCTTTTAAACACTGAGCTCCCAAACTCTCAGTCCGCAAATAAAGACTGAGGGAACGAATAGTGTACCCCCTATGGAAACAAGTTTCCACCCAGAATCACCTTCAAAAATAATAAAGGAAAAATAACAAAGCAAAATAACAAAGAAGTGCCCCTATGGAAGGACTGTGAGATCCAGCTGGGAGCACACTGACTAACCAGAGTAAACCTAACAGTGTACAAAAAGGGCAAGACGAGAGGGTCAGTAAGATACAGAACCGAGGTCAAACACCGGGAATTCACCAAGCAACCAGACCAAAACGCAAGGGCTAGAATTCTAGTCAAATGGGACAGGCCAAGGGTCAACCACCACAATTCAAACAAACCAAATAAAGGGCACGGCGAGAATCGTAAATCCAATGGCAATCCGAGTCAACACAGAAGGCAGTACAATACTCACAGGTCGTGAACGCTAGTTACAGATCGGAAGAGCTAGTCTCCGCGGTTTAACACTAGACCGCGCCTTTTCAAGGGGTGAACCGGAAACGGAAGTATCAGACCTTAGGCGAACCAAAAAAAAACAAAGATAACAGATTTCAAAGCACAGATTCACAAATGTACGACAGGGTTCGTAATAGTGAAAAAGTAATTGCCCCCTAAATCCTAATAACTGGTTGTGCCGCCCTCGGCGACAACAACTGCAATCAAACATTTGCGATAACTGGCAATGAGTCTTTCACATCCCTGTGGAAGAATTTTGGCCCACTCTTCTTTGCACAATTGTTTTAATTCAACTACATTGGAGGGTTTTTGAGCATGAACGGCCTGTTTAAGGTCATGCCACTGCATCTCATTCGCATTTAAGTCCGGACTTTGACTTGGCCACTCCAAAATCTTCATTTTGTTTTTTTCAAGCCATTCAGAGGTGGACTTGCTGGTGTGTTTCAGATCATTGTCCTGCTGCGTAACCCAAGTGCGCTTGAGCTTGAGATCACAAACTGATGGTTGGACATTCTCCTTCAGGATTTTCCGATGGAGAGCAGGATTCATAGTTCGATCAATTACGACAAGTTGTCCAAGTCCTGAAGCAGCAAAGCAGCCCCAAACCATCACACTACCACCATAATGTTTGACTTTTGGTATGATGTTCTTTTTATGAAATGCTGTGTTAGTTGTGTTAGTAAATGCTGTGGTATGCTGGGGCAACAGCTTCACGGCTGATGATAAGAATAGAATGAATAAACTAATCAAAAAGGCTGGATCGATAGTTGGTTGTGCACTTGATCCTCTCGAGAGTGCCATGGAGGTCAGAACTAGGAGAAGACTGAAGGCCATATTTGAACATGAGGATCATCCACTGCATAGTGTGTTCAGTGGCCTGCAGAGTTCGATAAGAGACCGGCTGTTAATGCCGAAGTGCTCCTCTGAGCGTTTTAGGAAGTCCTTTGTGCCCACGGCCATTAGGCTGCTTAACAGTACACACTAGGTGTGGTAATCAGTCGGGCACTATTTTCTGGATCTTTTTTTTTTTTTGCAAGGTGCACTGATGTATGTATATAATATTTATTTCGCTCTTAACTGTAACATGAACTTTTGGAGCAGGAATGTGTGTCAGTGAGAGTACTGGGATTGTACCGATCTTTTAACTGCCCCCTGTGTAATGTAACTTGGGAATGTATGCTTTTTCTTTTATGAAATGTGTATGTTTTATGTTATATGTTTTATGCGCTGGTGACCATCTTAATTTGCCCTTTGGGGATCAATAAAGTCATCTTAATCTCTTAGTTTTACGCCTGATGTAACGGGAAGCACACCTTGCAAAAAATTCAACTTTTGTCTCGTCAGTCCACAGAATATTTTTCCAAAAGTCTTTGGGATCATCAAGATGTATTTTGGCAAACGTGTGATGAGCCCTTGTGTTCTTTTTGATCAGCAGTAGTTTCTGCCTTGGAACTCTCCCATGGATGCCATTTTTGCCAGCCTCTTTCTTATTGTTGAATCATGAACACTGACTTTAACTGAGGAAAGTGAGGCCTGCAGTTCTTCGGATGTTGTTCTGGGTTCTTTTGTGACCTCCTGGATGAGTCGTCGATGCGCTCCAGGAGTAATTTTGGGAGGCCGACCACTCCTGGGAAGGTTCACCACTGTTCCAAGTTTTCTCCATTTGTGGATAATGGCTCTCACCGTGATTCGCCGGAGTCCCAAAGCCTTAGAAATGGCTTTGTAACCCTTTCCAGACTGATAGATGTCAATTTCTTTGTTTCTCATCTGTTCTTGAATTTCTTTAGTTCGCAGCATGACATGTTGCTTTTTTAGATCTTATTGCCTATTTCACTTTGTCAAACAGGTTCTACTGAAGTGATTTCTTGATTCAACAGGTCTGGCAGTAGTCAGGCCTGGGTGTGGCTAGTGAAATTGGACTCAAAAAATGTGGTTAATCACAGTTAATTCATGATTTAATGGGGGGGGCAGGTAGGTTTGGATAGCTTTTTCCCCTTAATAAATGAATCATCATTTAAAAACTGCATTTTTTATTTACTCGGGTTGTCTTTGTCTTATATTAAAGTTTGATGATCTGAAACATTTAAGTATGAAAAATATGCAAAAAAATAAGAAATCAGAAAGGGGACAAATACTTTTTCATGGCACTGTACATAGTTAATTACAATATCGCTGCCTTAGGCAAATAAATGCCGGGGTTGCATTTAACTCTTTACTCAATGGTCATCCATAAGGCGGAATGCACTGCTTTATTTTTGGGGTCAGATTAAAAGAGCTGTGTCACGATTACTTCGCATGCTCACAACTTTGAACAAAGTAGTTGTAAATCTGCTCTACTGCAAGTGAAAATTTTTCTTCGATGATTATTGGCTATGGCAGCTAGCTTACATTCTTCGTATGCCTTGGCTAAAGCTTAAAAAGCGCTTTGAATACTCAAATTACCCTAGAAAACTCCTTACTATAGAAAGCATAATGCCAGAGCAAATAAAATATGTGAATGCAATGAAAAACAAAGACAGATTGGCAAGGAAAGAATCAGATTATGATTTGCAGTAAAGCAGATTCACTTTCTTAGGATGTACGTTCTGACCATGTGCAGTAATCATGACACAGCTCCTTTAATACCAGGTTTTGTTATTTTTTTAAATATTTATTTATTTACTGAAAATTGATCTTGAAGTTCATATACAAAGTACATTTAGAAAAAGATGATTATAATTTTTCATTAAATAATTAGTTTTTGTCATCAAATCTTTATTCAAAATGGATACGTTAGGCAGTGTTTAGAGAGACTATACCTTCACTGCAGTGCATGTAAGGAAAACGAGAGCACAGTTTGAACAAACACACATTTGATACAAGTCTTTAAACAGCTAGAGGCTTTAGAAATATAACAGCTTCATCTCACCGGCTCATTGTAAAGACTGTGATATGAATCCCCATCCATTTCATGATACCATTGGACCATTCAATCATTATTTTTCATTCCAGCCCTCGCAGTCGTCTCTCTGTGTTTGTTAAGAGGAACACTGTGCTTTTTTTACCAGTTCAGTGGACTTATTGAATAGCCCTGAGGCACGTTACGTGTTTCACTCTGAAAAACAAGAAAGTCAGTAATTTGTCCTTCTGTCTATTTCTTTTCAGAAGCATTCAGAGTTATCAATTTATCAGTTTCATAAAATCAAATCCTGGCAGGTGATTGACTTATTTCCAGTGACCATTATTACTCCCAGAGAGGATGTAGTACAAACTATTGCCAACATCTCAGAGTTTTGTTGCTTTACAATTGGGTTTCTTTTCTATTTCAGAGGAAGCATCTATAGCGAACATCCACAGCACCTCCTAACACAAGCAGCTCCACTCTTCCACTGGCCCTGAGAGCTGGAGAAATGCCGCTCCTGACTTCCACTGGCATGAAATGTTCTGACAGGTAAAATGCAGCTTTGGTTGCGATCGTGTAAGAGGAGGCGAAGGCAGCTTCTAATGCAGACAGAGACGGGCTCCCTGATTGCATCTTTTATGAGAGTGAACTTTTGCCCTTTACTTTCAGCAGCAACTCGTTATGTAAAATTGGCCTTCTTCAGAAAAAAAGTCCGGCAGGGGAAAAAAAATGTCAGGGCTGGAACTGAGGAAATTAACAGGTTCGTCCGTCACTGAGCAGGCAGACGGACCGGAATACCGCATTAGCATAAACACTTTGACATTTCAAACCCACAAATGATGCTTTGCGGTGTTCGATAGTTAAAATAAATAAAAAAGGCAAATAAAAGTCAGCACAAGCTCAACATTTTTTCAAATGGCATTCACAGCTCCGGATGTTTAAAAATCTGACTGAGTGCATGTATCGGCTCACTATTTAGCAGAAAAATGACGGGACCATCAGAAATAGAGGGCTCAGGGGTCAGAGGAGCACTGTGTGGTATATTGCCGGACAAGTTAAGACACTGTCCACCAGGGGGCAGTACTGGCCCCACTCACTGGTGTAGAAACAGATGTATTGCACTGTAGTCGCGACACTCGAAACCAATCGACCAACCATTGGGCCTTATGAATGGCTTACCCTCAGGGCCAATCAGAGAAAAGCTCCCATACATGGGTTCTACTGTAGCTGAGGCTCTTTCTCTTTTGTATTGGACTTTTAAGAAAATATACAGTAGAGTGCAGATATTTTAGGTTTCCAGACTTGACCCTTGAAGGATTTGCATTACTTTGGCATGTCCTCAGTTGCCTTCACTCTGTCTCTCCATCCACCTGCTCATCCACAGAATTCAAATGTGAGCCCATAACTGTCAAACAGAGTCTGAATTCTGATAGCCCCTGACTGTAAGACACTCAACTTTCTAAAATGCCGGGATCCGGCAGGGTAGAACTTGTGACACGTCAGGACAATGTCAGTTATCGGATTCTGTGGAATATTCATGCTCGGAGAGTCTGCTTCAGCCCGTCTCTCGGCCCGGGGGACACGTCTGAGCACAGACATCATGACTGGTGTTTCAATTAACTCAGCCCATATTCATCAAAAGCCCTGTAAGCACCTGCCAAAGTGATGAATTGTTCATTTGCACTCGGCTGGAGATGTACCGCAAAAACACATGACAAGCACATGCAAAGGAATTCTGCTTCATGGGAAACACGTGAACCAAAGACATGCGCGAGTCACTGCTCTTACTGTATATATAAACCTACAGTGAGTTGATTATAATGCGACTGTGACCATACAATATCGCACAAGACAACAGTGTCATCACTATCCCCTGCCACGATCAAGGGCCATAACTCCGTAAATAAACATGCTGCGACATCCATTTTCGAATGGAACGTAGATAATGACTACCGTAAAGTTCCGTGTATATGGCGCATCCGTTTATAAGGCGCACCCCGACTTTGGGACTTGTCAAAAAAAAAAAAAAAAAAAATCATACAAATTTCCACCCAAATCTTGCGTGTGTCATACATATTATCTCTCCTCAAAATTTTCCTAGAATGCCGCATGTATTTGTCCTATTTTTTTCCTTTTCTTTTCAACTTCCTCCATGAGAAGTGATTATTCATCGGACATCGGCGAAAAATGGAAGGCGCAAGACATAGACCAATATGCCGACAGCGCGTATGCCCCCGCATATGCCACTATCTGTCCCGGTTTCCCTCCGATTCGGCGACTTGGATGACCTTGAGCTGGAACGCAGTTGAGAACGACTGGCGAAGCATCTTGAGTAGAAGTGAGATGTGTTCACTATGACAACTCGGTAAAGAGTGACTTCTCATCACTTCCCCCTAGTCTTTCATATAAAAACTTGTGGCGGAAATATCTTTGAAGGAATAAGTTGTTGATAGCAGAGGGATCTTAGTTAAGACGTCTTAATCACTCTCTATTGTTTCGCCCGGAGGGATTAACGCGCCATTTAAATGATTCAATGGAACATGTCGGTTCATACATTCTCATTTATCGTCAAGAAATGTCAATTTTCAAAGAAGCAGAATACAACAAATGACACTGTTAATGCAGAGGATATAGCCATCAACAAAAGGTAAGTTCATTGATGGTAGTTTATGTAACTCGGTCATAATCATTTACCGTGAGTGAAAGGTAAGACGGTAGCTTGGAAAGCCTCGCGCCGTAGATGCGTGCACGCTACATAATGGACTATAGAACAGCGTGCATGTTTTTGCATGCATCAGTGTGATACGTATACTGTACATTGCATTGGGAAATTATTTGCGGAGTTGCTAGGAAAACTTTGAAAGGACAACTGCCGTGCTGCTGCTGAGCCGTAACCAAATGCCACATTGCGCAATAAAGCTGCACTCGGGCACTTAGTGAGCTCGAGCAGCTTATTTCTCGAGACAAGTAAATGGCGCGTCAGACAGGACTTCTATCCCGCAATTAAGCCCCTATCCCTCTCTGTCTGCATTCTACCATTGTAGCTCCATGCTTCTACGATGGTTATTTGCATTAACGTTATCATGGAAAGTGAAATAAGAAAAAGTTCATTCATAGATAAAAATTAAAATCCTGCTTTTAAAAAATGTTGAATCGGTAATTTTTTTTTCCATTTATTAAGCTGTGCAAACTCACGTGCGCATATAGCCCCAGTTTGACCTTATAAAATCGGGTGTACGTTTGCATGTATGTCGGAACTCTTGCCGCGATTCTGTTGTTCCCGTATATAAGGCGCATCCCCAACTTTTCATATTTCCCGACGTAAAAAAAGTGCGCCGTATACACGGAACTTTACGGTAGCTTATTAAGCATTCAAAATTTGACTCATGTAACTGCCACAGTTTTTGAAGTAACTTGTTTCCATTGAAAGAGTAATGGACAGACGGAAGGAAGAATAGATGAACGGGCGAAACTCAACCCTATATCCCCCAAACCAGTTTGTGACGGGGGATAATAACAGTGGTAGTTGGGAGACAGAGAGAAAATGATGCATGAACAGCTATCTGAGTTTGACAACATACATACATACTGAGGATGTTTGGGAAACTGTGTGGCCACTGAAAGCCCACAGCAACATTCAATATTGACGAAATTGCATTTCTGCAATACATGCATTACCTAAAGTATAACACTGACAATATAAATACATTCAAATACATTCCAGGGCAACGGTATCACACAGGATTTACCTCTATTAAAAAAGTCGCACACATACAGATACACAAACACGCATACACGCACGCACCCACGCACACACACAGACACACACACACATATATATGAGCCCCTAAGAACCATACTGGGCCAACCCATGTTGGGGTACTTTTGAGAAAATGGGACTCAAAGTTGCCAGAGTAAACACTGCACCTAGAGTCATCTAGTTTAAACACTGCATTTGGTACAAACTCAAGATATGTAAAATCATGCACATGCACTTCTTGTGCAGGTTTTGGGTGCCCTTCTGCTGCATTAAATTGAAACCAACCTCCTTCTGAGGAGGAAGCATAATCTTCTGATTCATTTGGGACAAACTTTGGGTCTCTGTCATCTTCCACTTCACCATCATCATCAATCACAATAAGCAACTCCTCATCAGTGAGATACCGAGCTGCCATGTTTACAATGAATTATGGGAAGGTTGTGGGATGGCGTATTATGGCTAAGGCAGTGCAGTGCATATATACAGGGGCAGAGAAGACATTTGCTTGTATTAACAATCCATGTGGGCAGATTGGGTTGGGCTGGTAGGAAATGTAGATCTCAGTTTTCTGCACATGCTGACTACCACAACTCAATTTCGGCAAAAGTGCGGGATGGCCCGGTATGGTTCTTAGGGGCTCATATATGAGTACTGAGTTGTTTTTCAACTGTATTTTTTTTTTTTTTTTGCCAGCAGTACACTTTTTTTATCTTCCCTGCATGGTGTCTTGCCTGTACTCCACAGTGAACTTATGCTTAATGATGGATCGAGGTTTCAGCGAGATCAAACTGATTACCTGACATATTTGACATTCAAGTAATGCATTAGTGCTTAATTTTCGAAACGTGACTGTCAGATGAGGGAAAGCTGGATGCACACCGGTTCATTTCACTGCGCACGGTCAGCTCTGACATGCACGGAAGATCCAAGAACAGAAAAAAAAAAAACTACATGACTAAAATCTGAGGCAGGAATCCTCCTTGGAGAGATGACATCTAGATTAAAGCTGTAGTGTGCAATAATATGATTGCTGTATGACAATCAGGCCCTGATTTTGTGCATGCACTCGGTCTGATGATACAGTATGTGCAAAGAGAGGCCGTCACCGCTCCACATTTATAAAGGCCACAAGGGCTAATTGAAAAATTCCATCCTGCAGAACATGCAAAAGGGTGAAGAGTCAAATCTCCGAGGCCTAATTCTACTTTTTGAGGGGGTTCCATCGAATGGGATGCCATCAGTGAAAGTGCCATTGAAATAAGGTCATGCAATAAGATATTTGGTATTTTCATGAAAAATGATGCCATCTGTGTATGACTTGTGAGAACCATATCTAAACTTAAGCGTAACCTTCATGACTCCACCACATAGCAAACCTGTGCCGAAAATGGATAGTAGCTTAGAGTATCGCGGGAAATGGAATGCTGCATCACATATTTAA
Organism: Gymnothorax javanicus; assembly: GCA_029692085.1. NCBI lineage: Eukaryota > Metazoa > Chordata > Actinopteri > Anguilliformes > Muraenidae > Gymnothorax > Gymnothorax javanicus. The sequence continues at coordinate 109,920,692 of CM056201.1, read as the reverse complement.
AAGTATTAATAAATATATATTGTATCATGGCAGTATGGTGCATTATTGTATCGTCATCAATGTGAAATTAGTGTAACATTAGCAGACAATCACTTGGGATCGGCAATGTAACTTAACTGTTGACTCTGTGTTCTCATAACCCACTCCAGTCTACCTCCGGTGAGAATAAGGGCATGGTGGAAGAATACTTAAAACATGTCAGTTGACAACATAAGGTTTGCTATCTACTCACTCAATTTAAAGCATTCATTTTTGGATGCGCGGAATGTGTGCATTTGTATCGCTTAAAGGAGTAAGGAATAAAGAAATACAAGGAGGCAAAATGCATTCACAGTCTGTTAGTCTTCCCTCAGAGAAATTCATTCTTAAGCATAACTGATAGCTTGGCAGTCATGTGACTCTATTGTACATGGCGTGGTTATTATCCCCTGCCCTGACACAAAGTGAACTGAGGGACTTTGCAATGGAGCTCATCCATCCATCAATCTTTCTGTCTGTCCATCAGGATAAGTGGGGACAAGATTTCTCATGAACTACTTCATCTAGATGAATAAAATTTTGTGAGTGTGTGCTACCAGTCATGACCTTGATTGGGTTTGAAAACTGGACTCCATGGTGGCTGGGGATATTGATGACAATGTCTTTTTTAGTTACATGCAGGCTAATACCCAGAGCCTCTGGAGTGGCATGTAGTATGAACTATACTAGCACAGTAATCAGTATGTAATAAACACTTATGCCATCTCATACTTAGCCATTGTTTCCTTGATCAACACTCTGCATGCATTTATCCTCATTTTTAAAATAAGGATATTTAAAGGCTCGGAGATGTTTTAATCCTTATTTTTTATTGTTTAAATACCCAAAAGTTTTCCTCAATATAATAGATAATACAAATAAAAATACTTTTATGTTTTAATATGTTCACAAATTAAAAGCAAGCACCTTAAAGAAACTGTGTGTGAAAACCTGAGACCCTGTACAGGTTGGCAGTACTGCTGGTAAAGTAGACGCAACCTCTCTAGATTGAACGTTGCTTTTCTTTTTTTATCATGCCCCCTAGTAGCTATTACAAACAAAAATTTACACTGAAGAACCACTCCTATTACTGGATTTCAGGAGAGGTGAAAGAGAGCTTGTGTGTATCGCATATGACATAGAAAATCAGGCCTTTAATGTGGTTATGGTGTGCTGTGTTATTGTACTGCCTTTTTATAATTTTTTGAGCAAGAGTATTGCTGCGATTTTTCTTTCAATAAACACATTTTATGAAAGGAAACAAAAAGGGCAAATGCCACAGCAATATCATTACTCAAGTCTCAACATCTCTGTAAAAGGAGAAATAAAGATTCTAAAAAACAAAGGCAATGAAAAACAAGGGTTTCAGTTGAGATTACAGCAGAACAGCTTAAGGTGTAACAAAATATAGCAGAGATTAAGTTCAGGAACTAAGAACCATTTCCATCGGTGTAATATTTAAAACATCATAGCATTGTTCTTTCACAGTAATCTCAATGAGTGACTCACAGCGAGGGCGATGGTTACTGATGCTCACTGAACTGCATCCGTTTACAGTGCTTACTTTTCCTTGTTAGAGGTTACAGAGGCATTTTAGTGCAATAGCCAGTCACTCAATTTGCTTTGCCAAATTTAATACCAGTGAATACTCACTGTCATTTAAAGATAATAAATCATTTCACCTACAATAAATCCTGAAAATGAAATAAAGTCCATGATGAAAACTCAGTTGCTCAGAGAATCATCAGAGAATAGTGGTTTTTTTTTCATTGGTTTAATGAAATCATAATTTCTGAGCTGAACTTTCTTTCTCTACTTAAAAAAAAAAAAAAAGTATCATGTCACAAAAGCAGGATTTATAGTTTATGGGGAATATACTAGCCTGACGGGACTGTGAAAATAGAAAATGCTATACTAAAAATATAATAATAATAATAATAATAATAATAAAGATCTTCAGACATTTCTTTCCATTTGAGGTGGAGAGTTAACCTGCCACAGGTATACATGAAAGCACCATCTCTGGACATCAGTCAGGAGTTTAATGCATATTCGCAACTGGGTCTTCCAAATGGACAATGAGCCCTGAAGCATAACTCCGAAGTTGTAGCAAAATGGCTTGGGAACAACAAAGTCAAGGTGTTGACATGGCCATCACAGATTTTCAATCCGAGAGAAAATCTGTGGGCAGAACAGAAAAAGCAGGTGCAGGCTACGCGGCCAACGAACCTGACACAGTTACGCCAGCTCTGTCGAGAGGAACAGGCCAGCATTACAAGCAACTTACTGTGAGAAGTTTGAAGGAGGCTACCTGCAATATTCAAACCAACTTTTACAATATAAAGGCAATGCCACCAAACACTAAGTGTATGTAAACATCCGAACCTCTGGGAATGTGTTAAAAGGAATAAAGGCTGAAAAAAATCATTCTCTTTGCTATTATTCTGACATTTCACATTCTTCACATAAAGTCGTGATCCTGACTGACCTTACATGTGGAATGTTTGCTCAGAGTAAATGTCAGGAATTGCGAAAATTGCAAACTTCTGACTTTCACTTTATATAAATATATGCATTGGAGTTCCAAGGCTAGAATGAATAAATACATCAAATAAATAAATTCAAAGTAGGCCTACATACTGTATATTGTACTTCATGCTTTATAACGTGGGGGGAATTTATCGCAGTTTTACTTTTTCCTTTTTTGCATACATACAAATAACTATATACTGTTGACCAAACAAAAGAGCCGTGAGAATGCTGAAAAGATACAGTATAAACGACGGATAGGGCAAGTTCACCTGCATATAATTGATAACATGTAGGTCTGATTGCCATTTTGGAAAGACATTAGCTGTTATCGATCACTTAAAATGGAACTGTCAAAAATGCAATTACTTGTGCAATTATAGAATCCTCAGTATTGAAAGTGAATAAACCTAATAGTCCATAAGCCTTCATGAAACATTATTTATAGACACTGCTCAAAATCTTCATTACTCTTCATTTAGACTCTTTCCTAACAGTCTGTGGGGGTAAAAAAAAAATAGAAAATTCAATAATAATAATAATAATAATAATAATAATAATAATCTGAAAAATGACAAGAGTAAAATACTAGTGACAGTAACAGTACAATAGTAAAATAAACACAAGAATGCTTCTCTTTTATTAAAGTTCTATAAGTTTGCAGTACACAGAATGACAAAAAGCAGCCTTATGTGTTGTCAGCCACTACACATCACTCACAAGGTCACTTCAAAATTTCAATGACACTTTACAATAATGCTTGCATTACATAAGGTAAATGCACGCATAAGCTGGTAGTTTCAGCTACTTTCTTATGAAACTGCTAATTGCTGAAAGAAAATTATAAGACCCTTGTCAAATGTTGAATGAATAATTGGTTGTAAGTCATGCATAGACTATGAACAAACTAACCCCCCATGGGCAGTGAGCTTTTAACTTTGAGGACAGAGATCCTTGAACCTTGTGGGGTAATTTGTCCTTTGCATTTGACGCATTCCAATAACTTAGGAGCAGTGGGCAGCCACAGTACGGTACCTGGGGACCAACTGCAGTTCTAAAGCCAGAGCCTCGGTCAGGGACACTGGTAGGAGTGTTCCTATAGAGCATGTCTTTCTAAAGCCAGAGGCATGGTCAGGGACACTGGTAGGAGTGTTCCTATGGAGCATGTCTTTCTAAAGCCAGAGGCTTGGTCAGGGACACTGGTAGGATTGTTCCTATGGAGCATGTCTTTCTAAAGCCAGAGGCTTGGTCAGGGACACTGGTAGGATTGTTCCTATGGAGCATGTCTTTCTAAAGCCAGAGCCTCGGTCAGGGACACTGGTAGGGTTGTTCCTATGGAGCATGTCTTTCTAAAGCCAGAGGCTTGGTCAGGGACACTGGTAGGAGTGTTCCTATAGAGTATGTCTTTCTAAAGCCAGAGCCTCAGTCAGGGACACTGGTAGGATTGTTCCTATGGAGCATGTCTTTCTAAAGCCAGAGCCTCAGTCAGGGACACTGGTAGGATTGTTCCTATGGAGCATGTCTTTCTAAAGCCAGAGCCTCAGTCAGGGACACTGGTAGGAGTGTTTCTATGGAGCATGTCTTACTAAAGCCAGAGGTTTGGTCAGGGACACTGGCAGAAGTGTTCCTAGAGAGCATGTCTTTCTAAAGCCAGAGCCTTGGTCAGGGACACTGGTAGGAGTGTTCCTATAGAGCATGTCTTTCTAAAGCCAGAACCTTGGTCAGGGACACTGGTAGGAGTGTTCCTATAGAGCATGTCTTTCTAAAGCCAGAGCCTCAGTCAGGGACACTGGTAGGATTGTTCCTATGGAGCATGTCTTTCTAAAGCCAGAGCCTCAGTCAGGGACACTGGTAGGAGTGTTTCTATGGAGCATGTCTTACTAAAGCCAGAGGCTTGGTCAGGGACACTGGCAGAAGTGTTCCTATAGAGCATGTCTTTCTAAAGCCAGAGCCTTGGTCAGGGACACTGGTAGGAGTGTTCCTATAGAACATGTCTTTCTAAAGCCAGAACCTTGGTCAGGGACACTGGTAGGAGTGTTCCTATAGGCCATGTCTTTCTAAAGCCACAGCCTTGGTCAGGGACACTGGTAGGAGTGTTCCAATAGAGCATGTCTTTCTAAAGCCAGAGCCTCGGTCAGGGACACTGGTAGGATTGTTCCTATGGAGCATGTCTTTCTAAAGCCAGAGCCTTGGTCAGGGACACTGGTAGGAGTGTTGCTATAGAGCATGTCTTTCTAAAGCCAGAGCTTTGGTCAGGGGTACCGGTAGGAATGTTCCTAGAGTGCATGTCTCTCTAAAGCCAGAGCCTCAGTCAGGGACACTGGTAGGAGTGTTCCATTGAGCATGTCTTTCTAAAGCCAGAACCTTGGTCAGGGACACTGGTAGGATTGTTCCTATGGAGCATGTCTTTCTAAAGCCAGAGCCTTGGTCAGGGACACTGGTAGGAGTGTTCCTATGGAGCATGTCTTTCTAAAGCCAGAGCCTTGGTCAGGGACACTGGTAGGAGTGTTGCTATAAAGCATGTCTTTCTAAAGCCAGAGCTTTGGTCAGGGGTACTGGTAGGAATGTTCCTAGAGTGCATGTCTCTCTAAAGCCAGAGCCTCAGTCAGGGACACTGGTAGGAGTGTTCCATTGAGCATGTCTTTCTAAAGCCAGAACCTTGGTCAGGGACACTGGTAGGAATGTTCCTAGAGTGCATGTCTTTCTAAAGCCAGAGCCTTTGGTCAGGGACACTGGTAGGAGTGTTCCTATAGAGCATGTCTTTCTAAAGCCAGAGCCTCGGTCAGGGACACTGGTAGGATTGTTCCTATGGAGCATGTCTTTCTAAAGCCAGAGCCTTGGTCAGGGACACTGGTAGGAGTGTTGCTATAGAGCATGTCTTTCTAAAGCCAGTGCCTTGGTCAGGGACACTGGTAGGAGTGTTCCTATAGAGCATGTCTTTCTAAAGCCAGAGCCTCGGTCAGGGACACTGGTAGGAGTGTTACTATAGAGCATGTCTTTGAGAGTGGGGGAAACCAGAGTACCCGAATGAAATCCACAAATACATGGGGAGAACATGCAAACTCCACACAGAGTTCCCAGGGCTTATACCTGTGATCTCTTTATTGTGAGGTAGCAGTGCTACCCAATGTGCCACCATCCTGCCTATTTTAAGCTAGGCTCTACCGTATTGAACTCCCAAACTGTAATGGTGCGTTCAGGAACCACACACGAGTACCAAAATTCCAAAAATTGTAAGCCTTTATTACAAAAAGGGTCAAACCAGAAAACACAGGAATTGCCAAGCCACAAAAAAATCCAAAAACGAAGTCGATAAACAGGCAGGGGACGAAACCAGAGAAGCAGATGTGTAACGGTACATGAAACAGTAATCCAAAAATCGTAGTCAAAAATCCAGAAGGGTAGGTCATACACAGGGCGTCAATAACAAGAATCATGGTTGTACAGAAAAAGGGTCAAAATCCAGAAAGTAGCAAACAAGAACAAGGAGGGGCAAGGCAATATCAAGGTCGTACAAAAAGTGTCATAGTTGGAAGCAATAATCAAAAGGCATAAGAGGCTCTCTGCACTAGTGAAAATTGATCAATGTTCTGACAAGGTAAAGGCTGCAGTGAAGACCTTAAATACACAAGAGGAAAGTCACATGCTATGCAGGGCCAGGTGAATTGGATAAGAACTAATTACAAAGGGAAATACACATGGGGAAGTCCTTAACACAATAATTGGCAAGCGCCAAGACATGGACAGGATTCACATAGACAACCTATGACAGATAAATGGCTCCGGTCAAGGAGTTCTACGTGCATAGATCAAGCAGTGCAGGATAGCAATTAAGCACGTTCGAAAGATTTCACGGAAGCGCAGGGAGATACAGGGAAAGTAAAGCAAGGGGCGGAGAATAGAACAGGGCGAGAGCTGAGATTGCGTTAGTAGTAATTAGTAGCGGTGCAACTTTACAAATTAACCCAAGTGCTTGTTAGTTAGTTAGTAGTATGTACATAGGTTAGATAGGTTAGTAAGTATAATACAACATATACATGCTAGTATTATTAGTAATCAAGGAAAGCAGAGCAAAGGAAGTAAACGAGAATTGAAGTAATAATGTGAAACACCAGAAACCACTGAAATCCCCCGAAGCATGTGGGCACGTAGACTGGGAGGATGGAATGTACCATACTGATCACAAGACGGGTGACAATAGTGCAATGAATACAGAAATGGCATAAACAGAAAAACCAGGATGTACAATAAACAAAATCAATAAATAAAAGAAATGGCCAAAACCCAGAATCATGACACAAACTGTAACCACGTGCAGAGGAGCTGATGCAGGCCCATGGCGTGATGTGCTTGCGGAGAGTATCTTATGTGGGCTTAACCATGAGCGAGCTGTGCTACTGGGGGCTGCTGACGCCGGAGGGATCGGAGGCGGGTCGCAGTAGTAAAGAGTGGGATGGCAGAGAGCCTGAGGTTTGTGATGTATTGCGACTATGATGTAAAGATGTATTTTCTGTTTTCTGAATTTTTGAATGTGAATAAATAATATTTCAGACTGTTCCTTGCCTGCTTTTGGAATCCTTGAAGTGGTGAAAATCTAGTGAAGGATCATGCAGCCTGATATCTGTGGTGCGATAGTAGAGAGGCCTCCGCAACCTTGTGACATGTACTCCTGATTGTCTAATTTGGCCTGATGTAAAACATCAATACCAGACAAGGAATGTTTGAAATCAGAGTTCGACCTACTGCTCCAGAGGTCTTCAGAGCAGCAGCGGCAAATTAGATTTAATATCATGGATCAGGATCACTTCTGCTTCTTTTCTTAATTTTATTTCTCTGTTTAAATATATGTAGATGAGTGATTGTAGGATTCTGCCTCTCGTGATGCAACACGTCAGTTCAGCACATCATGTTTTTTTCCCCAAAAGCATTCCATATGGCCTCTGATGTTTAGTTCCAGGTTGTTTCAGACCGCATCTGGAGTGGAAATAAGGTTCAGGCAAGAAAAAAGAAAAGGTGTAATATCACGCACATACATGCCTCATGTCGGCGGTTAGCCATATTATGCATTAAAAATTATTATTTGATATTGTCATTTCTTGTAACATCATTATACATCCCCGGTTTACTGAACAAGTGTGTGTGCGCACCATGTTTATCTACCCTTGTGAGGACCAAATCTCCCCACAAGACATGGAATTCCAAATTTCCTTGTACTTGTGGGGACATTTTCAGGTCACAAAAAAAAACAGCTCTTTTAGGGTTAGGGGTTAAGAAAAGTGTTGGGATAAGTTCAGGGTTAGGGGTGCAGGTTAGGGATAAGGTTAGGGTTAGGTATGTACTGTGGAGGGTTAAGGTCAAGGAAAGGGGTTAGGGAATGAATGGAAGTCTATGGAATGTCCCCACAAAATATGAAAACAAACGTGTGTGTGTGTGTGTGTTGGGGGGCAATAGGATGTGTGGAAAATGGATGAGAATGTGAATAAGCTCAACACAAAGTGAGGCACTACTAAAGGGTCATCTACTGTTAGCCACACCAGTATCCAGCACCGGTGACCCTGCACCTTACAGCCCTTCCATGAAGCACTTTCCTCAGGGCACTGAAGCTGGTATGAAGCTCTGATTATCAAGCCCTGGAGCTTTCAGATGGGGACTGACTGTCTGGGCTGTACTGTTGCTGATAGCAAATTGAGGGAAATGAGAAGGGGGGACAAAGACACAGAGAGAGAGAGAGAGAGAGAGAGAGAGAGAGAGAAGGAGGGGGGAACACATGACAGAGTTTGGCTCTGATTCAACAATGGAGATAAATTCAACCCAAACAATTACTGAGGCATCTGTGAGAGCAGTAATCTGGGGTGGTTCTTTTTTGGTATCATAAATTGCAGACATTTTGTCTTCCTTATTTAGCATTATGTCTTCAGTGGAAGTTAGATTAGACTCTTGCCAAATCACAGCAAAAATACGCCATTCACAGTCAACATATCCTAACTAAGAAATGTGAAGTTTTATGAAATTGCTATAATGAGTCAAAGCATTTAATTCTACTTAGCATCTTAGTTAACGTCTACTGATGTTAAATACACAACTTGAACAAAATTATATGAAAATGATATTACTTCATTAATCATAATATTTCACTAGATCAATTCTAACAGAGAATTACTGTGACATAAAAATTGTTGAGAAAATAGAACACATTTCTTCCTGCAAAAGCTAATTTCTGATGTAATGGTTCTCCCAGACCTGGCCACCAGCAGCATACCACAAATCATACTGTTGGATGTCTTTATTCTACAACCCCTATTCCGAAATAGCTGGGACGAAGTGTAAATTGTGAATAAAATCAAAATGCAATGACTTTCAGATCACATGAGCCAATATGTTATTTACAATAGAACACAGATAACATTTCAAATGTTGAAACTGGGACATTTTACATTTTTATCCACAAAATGAGCTTAATTCAAATTTTCTGGCTGCAACAGGTCTCAAAAAAGTTGGGACACAGGCAAAAAAGGGCTGAAAAAAGCAATTAATATATAAGAGAATCAGCTGAAAGAACTATTAGCAAGTAATTAAGTTAACTGGCATCAGGTATGTAACATGATTGGCTATAAAAGGGATGTCTTAGAGAGGCTGAGTCTCTCAGAAGTAAAGATGGCCAGAGGCTCTCCAACCTGTGAAGGCTTGCGTAAAAAAAATTGTGGAATACTTTTAAAACAATGTTCCTCAACGTCAAATTGCAAAGGCTGGGGCGCCCTGGTGGCTCATCGGTCTAAGCGCGCGTACCATAAAGGCTGTGTCCTTCCCGCAGCGACCAGGGTTCGATTCCGACTCAGGTCATTTGCTGCATGTCTTCCCCCATTCCTCTCCCCAACCTTCCTGTCTCTCTACACTGTACAACTGTCAAATAAAGGAAAAATTCCCCCCCAAAAAAAAAAAAAAAAATTGCAAAGACTTTGAAGGTCTCATCATCGACAGTGCAGAACATCATCAAAAGATTCAGAGAAACTGGAGAAATCTCTGTGCGTAAGGGACAAGGCCGAAGACTTTTACTGGATGCCCGTGATCTTCGGGCCCTCAGACGCCACTGCATCACTCACCGGCATGATTCTGTCATTGAAATTACTAAATGGGCCCAGTAATACTTTAAGAAACCACTGTCTGTAAGCACAGTCCGCCGTGCCATCCACAGATGCCACCCAAAACTCTGTCATGCAAAAAGGAAGCCATTGTTGACCATGATCCAGAATCGCTGCCGTATTCTGTGGGCCAAGGCTCATTTAAAATGGACTGTAGCAAAGTGGCAAAGTGTCCTGTGGTCCTACAAGTCCAAATTGGACATTCTTGTTGGAAATCATGGGCGTCGTGTCCTCCGGGCTAAAGAGGAGAAAGACCACCCCTCCTGTTATCAGCATTCAGTTCAAAAGCCAGCATCTCTGATGGTATGGGGATGCATTAGTGCATATGGTGTGGGACACTTGCATGTTTTAAAAAGCACCATGAATGCTGAAAGGTAGATAAAGGTTTTAGAGCAACATATGCTCCCCTCCAGACGAGATCTATTCCAGGGAAGGCCTTGTGTATTTCAGCAGGACAATGCAAAACCACATACTGCAGTTATTACAACAGCATGGCTTCATAGTAGAAGAGTCCGTGTGCTGAACTGGCCTGCCTGCAGTCCTAATCTTTCGTCGACTGAGAACATTTGGTGCATAATTAAACGAAAAGTCCGTCAAAAGTGACCCAAAACTCTCCAGCAGCTGGAAGCCTGTATTAAACAAGAGTGCCCTGCAAAAAATGTGCTATAGGAATTCCTATAAATGTGCTATAGGAATCCAATAGAATTCTATTGAACTTTAGTACCTCAAGTCCTATAGAAAACAGTTCCATAGAAAATCTCTGGAGGACTTTCTTTTTTTTCAGTTTGGCATCTTAAATCCCTCCCAAATTTGGAAGGCAACCATTTTGTATGACATTTCCCAGCAATCGTTTCCCAACTTGCATTTCTGTAGCACAATGACCTCTCGTGTACTACTCTGACTGGGGCTCGAACCCAGACACTTCTGCTCCGCAATGCGGTGCTTTAACCAAGTGAGATGGTGGGAATAAGTCTCAGCAGACCTCAAATTGTATCCAAATTAATTCTAAATCTGTTTATAATCTGCAATCACATGCATGTGAATGGAAAGGCATAATTTGATTGAATTTTTAAAATTAAGGGAAAAGTTCAAAAGGTCAAAATTTCAACGTAATTCTGTTTTCGTAAGCAGTAGAGGAACACGAGTTTTCCATTATAGCATAATAAAGTTGTAATGCCTTACATTTATATTTTTGAATTGCTGCCGAGGAGATGGAAAGAGGTCTTCATATACCATAACTGAAATACTGCTAAGTTGTGTGGTCAGTCAGTCAATCAATCGTCTGATCAGAGAATCAATGAGTTGGTATGAGCCTGGTACCCCATGTGCTTAAGCACACCTTAAAGTTTAAAGGGACACAATTTCCTTGCTACTTCAGTATCGTGGATATCACTGCATATTGCACATTTTCATACCATTAGTCCGGTTTCTCACTTCTAAAACCCTGGTACACATAAGGTAAATTGACCCTTCAACAGGGCATTGTAAGGATTCACAAGATTTATTTTTATTTAACCCTTATTTAAGATGTCTTTCCCATTAAGTTTTTGTTCTGTTAGAAGGTCCTAAAGACCATCGAAGTCCTATAGAACAGGTTTTTCAACTAGGGTGTTCTATAGGAAGGTCTTATAGAACAGCAATAATCTTATAGGACTTTCTTTTCCATAGAGGTGCTCTATAGGTTTCTAGCAAATTCCTATAGAACACACGGAAAATCCTATAGAACATGCTGTTCTACTAAAATGTTCTATAGAGTTCCATTGATGTTCTATAGAGTTCTAGAGAATTCTGTAGAATTCCATAGAAGTCCTATAGAACATTTTTTTTTGCAGGGTGGGATCAAATTCCAATGGATAAACTCAAGAAACTTCTCTCCTCAATGCCCAGACGCCTCCACTCTGTGTTAAAAAGAAGAGAGGACGCTACACCATGGTAAACAGGCTCCTGTCTCAACTTTTTTGAGACCTGTAGCAGGCATCAAATTTCAAATGAGCTCATTTTGTGGATAAAATTGTAAAATTTCTCTGTTTCAACATCCGCTATGTTATCTCTGTTCTATTGTGAATAAAATATTGGCTGGTGTGATTTGAAAGTCATTGCGTTTTAATTTTATTCACAATTTACACTTTGTCCCAACTATTTCGGAATTGGGGTTGTACTTTAGTGCATATAATCATATTATAGTTATTATTATGTGATTGTTTGAAAATATTTTGTAAGATAAGCAAAACAGTCAAGTGTTAGCTCTCCTGATCAATTAGCTTGAATGATGTCTTGTGAATGAACGTGATAAGGCTAAGCCAATTAAACAAGAGGAGCAGTAAATCAGACTAGAAGTAAGTGGGGTTAGAAATGGGCAAAAAAAATTGATTTTATGGTGTAAAGAGAAAGACAGACATACAGACAGAGGCATTGCCAATTATAGTTGTAGGATAGCTGCTATTGCAAGCACTTGCCAGAGATAGCCGTGGACGACATGACTTTTATCCAATCAGCATGTGATACGGTAACCTCAATAGCCTATTTTATATCACAAACACTCAGCCTTTGTAGCTGCTAATGTTCACGGAAACTCACACAAGAATTTTGTGACTAGATGAAATTTCAGTGGTAGAGGAAGTGTGTGTCATGGTCTGGGACATAGAAGGAGAGAAAGGCGGAGGGAGGACAAGTCAATGAGAGGTGGAGGTATCAGCTTAACTTGTGAAAGAACAGACATGAATATACAAACAAAACATTTGTAGAGCACAGACTACGCATACAAATTCAAAACAAAGCAACCAGCTTAGTATCTCAAAAAACTGCAGATAGCCCACAGAATGATGTGTTTGTGCAACCCAGTTCACCTTCATGTCAATGTTTAGATCATGATGCTAGTGCAGAGCACATTGAGTTTGAGCAATAATAATACACAGGCATGATTTCGTGATTGTATTTAAAGTAGGGGAGAAAAGATGGCGGGGATCTATGGCTCCTCCCCCAGAAAATCTTTTAACACTAAACACTAATTTCCTCCATTTATACACTACCTGTCACCAACTAATATCTTTTCATAGTGCACCCAATTCATACAAAAGTTGCAGCTCAAAGTGCTTCACTGTGAAATATTAAATAGCCTGAAAGAACCAAACAGAATGAAAAACAACCAAAAGTAGCGGAAAAAAAATGAACGAATAAAACTAGTTTTTGCTGGGGCCAGAAGGATGTAATATCTCACCGAATGTTCCTGGGTTTGACAGCTAACAAAAAAACTAGCAGACATGTCCACAAAACAAATGCACACCCAAAAGTATTATTTTGAGAGTGCTTACCCTTACAGTGCTGTGAAAAAGTATTTGTCCCCTTCCTGACGACTTCTATTTTTGCATATTTTTCACACGTGCAGATTTTTTATTTTATTTTTATTTAACCCATATTTTACCAGGTAGTCCCATTAAGATCAATGATCTCTTTTTCAAGGGAGACCTGGCCAAGATCATCAAACTAATTTTAATATTTGACAAAAATAATCGGAGTAAAAACAAAACGCAGTTCTTAAATGATGACTTTATTTATTGAAGGAAAAAAACTATCCAATCATACCTGGCCCTATGTGAAAAAGTAATTGCCCCATTAGTTGCTACATCAACCAATTAGACAAATTTAATTGATAATTGGGTTTAGTTTCACTCGACCCACCCAAGCATCATTACTACAAGCCCAGTTATCTTAAACATCATTTAAATAGCACTTGTCCTGCAATGTAAAATGAGAAAAAATGCAGCACATGATGCTGCAATCAAAAAAAAAAAAAAAAATCAGAACAGACGAGAAATTGTCATTGACATCTATCAGTCTGGCAGGGTTTGTAAAGTCGTTTCTAAAGCTCTGGGACTCCACCAAATCATTAAAAGAGCCATTATTGACAAATGAGAAAAAAAAAAAAAAAACTTGAAGCAGTGGTGAACCTTCCCAGGAGTGGCTGGCCTTCCTCGAGCACATTGGCGATTCATATAAGTCACAAAGGAGCCACTCTGATGTGTAAAGTACTCAGGCCTCACTTGCTTTAGTTAAGGTCAGTGTTCATGATTCCACCATCATAAATAGATTGGCCAAAAATGGCATCCATGGAAGAGCCGCAAGGCGAAAACCACAGCTCTTCAAAAAGAACACAAAGGCTCATCTCGATTGGCCGAGTCAATTCATTCCACAATTTGCCAAAAAAAAAAAATATTCATGACCCCTTTAACTCTTGGGATAATATTATGTGGACTGATGAGTCAATAATGGAAGTTTTTCGACATCTAGTATAAAGCGAACATGACCTTCCACAACAAGATCATCTTACCAACAGTCAAACATCGTGGCGGGTACTGTAAGGGTCGATAGCTGCTTTGCTGCTTCAAGACCATGGCGTTCTGCCATAATTAATGGAACCATGAATTCTGCTCTCATCCACAAAATCCTGAAGGAGAATGTCTGGCCATCATTGGTGACCTAAAGTTAAAGTGCAGTTGGGTTATGCAGCAGGACAATGATCCAAAGCACTCAAGCAGGTTCACTTCTGAATGGCTCTCAAGAAAAAAAATACGGTTTTGGAGTCCTGACTTGAAAACCATCAAGATGCTGTGGCATGATCTTAAACAGGCAGTTCATCATTGAAAGTTCTCCAATGTGGCTGAATTCAAACAATTATGCACATAAGAGGGGGGCAAAACTCTTCCACAGCAATGTAAGCAATGCTGATAATCACAATTTTTTAAATTTATTCCTGCCAAGGATGGAACAATCAGCTTTTTGGCATAGGGGGGCAATTGATTTTTCACATGCATGGGTGATATTGGTTCTGAATATCCATTTACCTTCAATAAATTAACTCATCCTTTAAAAGCTGCATTTTGTGTTTACTCACGTTGCCTTAATCTTGCATTAGAACTAGAATTTGGATGATCTGAGACATTTAAGTGTGACAATCAGCAAAAAAAAAAAAAAAGAAGAAGAAATCAGGAAGGGGGCAAATACATTTTTAGATCACTGTATTATGATTGCAGATAACTACTGCACTAGCTATCAGTTTAATGACTAGCTGTTTTTCCTCTTGAAATGAGTAAGGCTTGGTAGTAGGCTGTGCTTCAACTTAGCAAAAGCTAACTGGAATCATGCAACGTGAAAGGAAGGTTTTAAAAGTTATTTTTAGAATGTTCACGTCACGTTATAATGTCACGTCACTGATGTATTATAATCATTTGGCAAGATAAGTCTATGAGCATTTATTTCCGGTGTTTTCTAAACGTAACAATACTGGAACATTACCAACAAAATGGCTGAATAAATAATTACACACACCTTATAGCATCACCATCATACCATAATCCTTTTACATGTACAGCAACTGAATATTTTCGCTTGTCCTGCTCTTCTAATTTTCTGGCTCCTACTGTCTGACATCTCTGTAACCCATGGTGATGATAAACACGCACGAGAGGACTCGGGATAAAATATTATAGCCTAACATCATTGTCGAGAATGTCTTGTTGCTTTTTACAAATTGATGAAAGTAACAATGCAATCACCAATACATGTTCAATTCTAGGATCCAAATTAAATAATTGTGATTATAAATTGCACATTTTAATAAGAGAACAGTTGGGATGCAAAACCATTAATTTGTTCCCCTGCTCAAACTCTGGGGGGTATTTCTGCTTCGCATGCATCAGTGTTCAGGCGCCAATGCAAGCAGGGACAAGCTGGCAATAATAAGCCCATATGCCCGTGACATGCAGCCGACGCCAGGCCTTGTAGTTGTATAACTGCCTGAGAAGTTTTAATGTTTTGGTTTTTTGCTGCTCTTAATTGTGCCACATTGTCATCAGTGTGAGTCAAATGTAACTGTGGGGTCTCTTCAGTGAAAGCGGATGTTCTTGGTGGGCAAGGGTGGGGCTCTGGGTTGCAGAGGTTCCATATGTCTGTGGGGCTCAGTAAACTTGAATGACATGAATAAAGTTTGACTGTTATGACATTGCAGAGATTGCAGGGCTGTTCCATATGTCTGTGACAGGCGCTGACAGTAAACTTGAATGACATGAATAAAGTTTGACTGTTATGACATTCCAAAAACTGTTATAGGTTTCATTGAGCAAAACACAAAATTGAGGATGAATTTAACTGGCATCGCTCCAGTTACAATAATATATGATTACAAATAAGTTTGACAGGAAACAATATTTTTTATATGAACTCAAAAAGAAAGCCACACAATGCTTGAGTGAATATGAATTTATTTCTTTTTAAAGCAGTGAAGTGTGGCATCCACTCATCAGGAGAAAAAAAAGTCAATTTTTTATGTCCATGCTAATACATAAAAATTGTTGTTTTTTTCAATGGTATTTTTTAGAGCAATAAAAATTGATAGTAATTATGACATTTTTATTACACTGGATAACATTTTACTCATTTTTACTCAATTACAATACAATTTCAAGTGCTTTAAGACAAAAGCAGACTGTGCATCCCCTATTTAGACTTTATTGCCGAAAATGAATGAAATCCATCATATTTTTCTTGAGGTACCATGTTAAAACCAAAATTATGAAAGTTCATGAATTCAATGTCAAATGGTAGCATCCATGAATGAAACCAGTCAAATGGTTTTTGAGACGTCATTTTAAAACCAAGATCACGAATGTTCAGTTGCTTGTGATGGCCTTGAAAATTACTTTAGTGGAAAAAAAAAAAGTGCTTTACTTTCAAAAACAAGGACATTTCTACGTGACTCAAATCTTTTGAGCAGTTGAATATATACACATCAACAGATTTATTAAGAACACCATGCAAATAGGGTTTCTCCACGATGTTGGAAACAGTCTTTTGTGATTCTGGTCCATATTGACGTGATTGCATCGCATAATTTTTGCAGATTTGTAAGCTGCATATTCACGCTACAAATTTCCTCTTCTGTCACATTCAAAAGGAGGTCACAGGAATACAGTACATGCATTAGCATGTTCATGAAACCAGTTTGTGAAGACTTTTGCCTCATAAAATGGTGCATTTCCACGCTGGAAGCAGTGAAAGGGGGCCGTGAGGGGCAGCGCATGGTAAGGAGTCACAAAGACTGTTGTGTTCAAATGATGATTATTTAGAATCAAAAGGCTAAAAAGACATTCTCCACACCGTCATCATTCCCCACACCATTACAGCACCACCACCAGCCTGAACTGTTGACTCAAGCACATTGGCTCCATGGATTCATGCTGTTGATGGAAAATTCTAACCACACAGACTGCATGTCACAGCATACACTGTGATTCATCAGGACACGTCTTGTCCATCTTCAACTGTCCAGTGTTAGCAAGCCTGTGCCTGCAGCAGCCTCAGATAATATCTGTCCTTGGTCGACAGGACTGAAGACAGATGTGGTCTTCTGCTGCGGTGGCCCATCTCCGCGAAGGTTCGAAACATTGTGCTCTTTGGCATGGTTTTTGCTCACCGCAATTATAAAGGGTGGTTATCATTGCTTTGTTGTCACCTTGAGCTGGTTTGGCCATTGTTGCCTGACCTCTCCCATCAAAAAGGTTAAATGGCCAAACCGCTGCTCACTGAATTTTTGATTTCTTATTTTTCCACCATTCTGTTGCAACACCAGAGACTGCTGTGCATGGAAATGCCAGGAGATCAGTAGTTTCAGAAATACTCAAACCAGCCTGTCTGTAACCAAGAGCCAGACCATGGTCAAAGCCCTTTTTCCCTATTCTGATGTTTGATGTGAACATTATCTTAAGCGCCTGATCTCTATCTGCATGATCCAATGCACTGTACAGCTGCAACATGATTGACTGCATAAAGAATTGCGTGAATAAGCCGGTGAGGAGGTCTTCCTAAAAAGTGTTCAATAAGGCATATATACATAAATCAGTGACCTGCCGTCGGAGGTCAGTTAGGGTAGGCAAAATCCTCATCGTTAGGCAAACGATAACTCTATTACTTTGCTTGATTAGCAATCTGAGGATTGATTAACTAATTTACAAGACTGAACGGCAGAATGGCATGCCAGTTCCATCCACGACATTATTGCTCAGTGCATCGAACTTAAAATGCTCACGAGACAGCAAGTTCGTTCATATTTGCTTAGAGGAAGCTAACACAATGCCATTAACAAATATTAAAACCTTTCTTATGCGGCGTTCAATATGTGGTCAATATTTTTACGATAATATTTCCCCCCTTACACATGTACTTTTTAATGCCATTTTTTTAAAAATAGGGAGTTTATTTTCTGTCTTCTTTCATTATTTGATAAACAAAAGATCAAAACAATATACGCAATTACTGAGAGAGTTGAGATTTTTTCCTAATTAATTATTAAGATTTACTTCCTTGCAGTCTCGAATCAAAGCATAAAGGTACATTAATCTTTTTGTCACTATCACCTCTTAATCATTACAGGCTTAATTGGCCAGAAAAAAAGGTCAAATTGATTGACAATCAGGCATAGTACGTGGAAACAGGTTGACAAAATCTAGCAATAAAAAAGGAGAAGTCACTGCCTTCCCTAACCACACGTCCCTGACATAAATATGTTTGTACATATATAATGTAAATGTACATAAAACACAAGAGATTGAGAGAATGAAAGGGCACATTAGTAAATAAGAGTTTGAAAAAGAAACTGAATCATGCGCTGGTATGGGCATTACAGTAAGTGCTCAATAAAAGATGCATATTTCTGTCCAGCGTGTGCATGTTTAGAATATTCTTTTTGCCATTCCTTGGCAGGGTTTGGCTGTTTGTTTTCCTCTTTTTGTGCCGTGATTTCTCACGTTAATAAATCTGTCTGGAGTGTTTGTTTCTGTCGACCTGCATTAACACTTGGCTACAGAACAGAAATTCGCTCGGCCTAGACGCCTGAATGTCCTCACAAGTTTGGGACTCGCTCAGGTCTGTAAACACATTGGCTTCAGTACGCTCAAAGCCTGGGTATTTGCCAGTGAGAGAGCAGGAATAAGAGAGTTTAATTAAAATCATCAGATTTTCCATATCATCAGTGAATTGAATCTACTTTAAATGTATCCAAAATCTACTTTTGTCCTTCGGACAAGAGACCAAAATCTCACTCAGTTTCTTCTAGTTGTAGTTGTTGTTCTTTTTCTTGGTGTGGACACAAACTTTGAAGCACTGTTCCATTGTTATTACATAATATATCTGTTATTCTTCTGTGTTTTGCTGCCATGCTTATGTGTTTGTTGCCATGTCTTTATTCTTTTTTCTTATTATACATCCCGGTTTTCTGTTCATGCCATTTCAGGTTTCATTGCACTTGTCACCCCTGTCTTGTGATCAGTTTGGTTCAGTCCGTCTTCCCAGTCTGTGTGCTTACCTGCTTCGGGTGATTTCAATGGTTTCTGGTGTTTCATATTATTACTTCAATTCTCGTTTACTTCCTTTGCCTTGCTTTCCTTGATTACTAATAATAATAACATTTATATTTTGTATCATAGTTTACTAACCTAACTAATCCATTACTAACTACTAATGAACACTAGGGTTAATTTGTAAAGCTGCACCGCTACTAATTACTACTAATGCAATCTCAGCACTCGCCCTGTTCTAGTCTCCGCCTCTTGCTTTGCTTTCTCTGCCTCTCCCTGCGTTTCCGTGAGATCTCTCGCACGTGCTTAATTGCTATCCTGCACTCTTTGTCTGTGCACTTAGAACTCCTTGACCGGAGCTGTCGATCTGTTATAGGATGTCTGCGTGGATCCTGTCCATGTCTTGGCTTTTACCAATTGTTGTGGTTAAGGACCTCCCCATGTGTGCTTCTCTTTGTAATTAGTTCTTATCCAATTCACCTGTTCCCTGCATAGCATGTGACTTCCCTCTTGTCTATTTAAAGTCTTCACTGCAGTTTGTTCCTCGTCAGAACGTTGATCAATATTCACTTGTGCAGAGCGCCTCGTATGCCTTTTGTTTATTGCTTCTTCCACGACTATTTTTGTCCGACTTTGAGATTGCCTTGCCCTTGCTATTCTTGTTTTGTCTGTTTGGATATTGACCCATTTTTGTACGACCACGATTTCTGTTTTTGATGCCCTGTGTATGACCTACCCTCTGGATTCTGACGATTTTTGACTTACTGTTTTTGTACCGTTGCACATCTGCTTCTCTGGTTCTGAGCCCTGCCTGTTATTTCGACTTCGCTTTTTGGATCCTGTTTTTGGCTTGGCAATTCCTGTGTCTTCTGGTCCCAACCCATTTTGTAATAAAGGCTTTCGATTTTTGGAATTTCTGTTCTCGCGAGTGGTTCCTGAGCGCACCATCACAATATCTTCATGAAACTTGACAAGCGTCGTCTACGTGTCGGTGTGCAGGGATTATCTGAGCCCAATTTTGCAAAAATGGCAGAGGGGCCCCCCTGGCCTCGACACCGACCCTGCACAAGGACCTCTACACGCCATCGTCCTGAGGAGGTAGTTCATTTGAACTTGTTTTTTTGCTAATGAATATGATCAGCTGCAGTTGAAGACGGAATATGATTATCTCTCAGCTGGTGCATTGTTATAATCCAGCATGCAAAAAGAAGACACGACCATGTTTTCTAGAATATCCATTTGTGATGCGGTAAATGGGTAACATCACGTGTGGCTCAACTTCACAGGATACACTGTCAGGTATGATTTTGTTCAAAAGTGAGATATCCACAGATTCTAAATCAGTACAGATCCATCATTCAGTTATCATTCCCATTCATGATCTCTTCATATCGCAATGTGCAAATATAACACAAACGTTTAGCCATGAATTTGGTCAAGTCTGGTCCGTTTTTGATCACTCAACCACGCCTTATTTGTAGGCGATAGAATTGTGGCACTGCCAGTGACGTGGTGATGTACGTAAATGAGCATATATTTCCATATATACTTCAGAGATCAATGTGCATTTCATAGATAAGGCAGATGTATTTATTTTTATTCCATTTATTTCCCCACAAAGACAAAGCTGACCCATATGAAACATCTTACAACACCTCTGTCAAGTTGGTAGTTTCTTCATTCTCCAGTCTCAGTCCCATTGATCAGTCACATTAAACTAACCCTTTCAGCACCGTGGGCAACTACAGTTGCCCAATGATGTAAGATATGAAAATCAGATGCTGTTGAAAACCTATCATGTGGCAACTCACATGATAGGTTTTCAACAGCTAAGGATAACGACATTTTTAATTCCTTGAAAATGTATTCAGCGCTCAAAGGGTTAATCACACTTATAAATGTTAAACATTGATTGCAAATTTCGATACTAAATACCGAGGCTTCATGGTTTGTCCGCTGAGAACGCCGAATCGAGGGTTGAGAGATCTCTGTCTTGTTCCCTGCGGCTAAACCATCCCCACTCGCAGACATTGCCTCTGACCCTAACTTGAGCACTACCCCAGGTTTGTCTCTGCTGTGTTCTGGCCTGCGCCTGCTCAGAAGCTTCCAGCAATAACTGGTGATTTTGATGCACCCAGCCAGTAAATGTCCTTTCCAATGGAGGGGCCACCAGTCCAACACAAAGGTCAAATGGGAGCCTGGCATCTCTGCCAAAGAGAACAAAATGGGGGGTTCATCCAGTGCTGCTGTGCCATTGGCTGATGCCCCAAGCAGTAAGAGTGGCACACCCCTCTTCTTCTGGATACACCCCCTGTGTCTACCACTCCTGGATTCTCTCAATATCCGGGTAACACAATCGCTCCTTCTCTCAATCCACACTCGACCACTCGCCCGGCAGCTGCAGTTTAACCCCGTCCCCTTGAGGATCCGAATCGTCCGTCTAAAGGTTGTGCATCTCCTGTAACGCGTCCACCATTGTTGCCCAGAGAGGACGGGAAAGAGAATCAACATTCTGGTCACTCAGAATACCCATAAGCACAGGAAGTCAAACTGTATGTCGACATGGAATGTCTGTGACAAACTTTGCTGGTTCCACAACAGGAAATGCTTTGGCTTGGAAAGATGTTCTCCAATTGGAAATCGAAAGAATGATTTCTGTCGAGGACTTTTTAAATACATTAGCTTCAGTCACTTCATTTGCTGCCTCCTTAAGAACAGTACCAACATCAGGGTAATGGCACCTGAGTATCTGTACAGTCATATGGAACATCTCCTCTGTTCTTCCACAAGCTTAAATGTTTCTAGAGTGTAATAAAGATTCCCATTTTTAAAACTGATTTTTAAAAATAGAAAATTTGTCAAAAGTGAAGCCATGTTTAAAAATGTCTCTACTCAGTGGAATAAAAATTTCATATTGCAGGTATATTTACATAAAAAAGGTGTTAATGTGAACAATAATTTCAAGGTTGCGCCCTTGACGGTACAGAAGCCAGTGCAATGGAAAAAAGAAATGGCTGTGAGCCGCCTTCGCAATTCACACGCATGCACAAATACAAGCACAAGCAGAATTATTGGACCCATGATAAAAATAACAAAGAAAGCGATATAATACCCAAAATATGTTGTTAAAGAATGACATGTGAAGTTGCGATGTACGGGAAAACAATACTCTTTAATTTCACCACGTTTGTTTTCATTGTGTTTTCTTAATACAACCTCATTTTTAAATTCTAGATTTAAAAATCAACCATGACTTCCAAGATTATTGGCACCCCAGTCCAGATCAGAAACCCAAGGGCAGAGTGCGATATCCAATCACAAGACAGTTGCAGAATCAGGAAACAGGCAGAGTTCAAAAACAGGTGGACAGGGCAAAGTCAGTAGCTGATCTCTGAAAATAAAGATCTCCCACTTTTGCATGAGTGAAAAGCTTTAAAAAAAAAAAAAAAAACTCCCAGCCCTCCTCATGATATTGTGCAGTGGGAGGCTTTTTCCTCAGACAGCAGGGCTCAGCAGGCATTGATTAATAGCGAGGACGTCAAGCTATCAAGCTGGGTGCAAAATGTTCAATTATGCATTTTAAAAATCTCTTCAGATCATGCTCTGGTAGCTGTAGTATCTTTTTAAGTATCTCCAGATTACTGTATTTCATCTGTGTTCTCCAGGCCCCGAAGATCTAAACTCTGAAAATGAGGAGTCAGACCTTGCTCTAGCCGAGTTTGCGGACATGAAATCCTTCTGTCAGAGTTTATTTAAGTCATAACAATGGCAAAAACATGGCAGTGCACTTTCTCCACCAGGAAAACAGCACAGCATGATTGAAGTTTGACAGAAGAGGGTTAATTTCTCGAGTAATATCAATATTTATCTCTGGCCCTGGGCAATGTGTCTGTAACCTTCAGTGGGGAGAGCACCTCAAAAATTACACAAACATTTGTTTTGGTCCATCTCTTTGGAAAGACTACAAGAAAATAGAAGGAAATATCTGACAATATTTACAATCATGGTATGCATAATTTACAGGTGCCATATATTTCTTGCAATCCTGATATGTGCATTGCTTGAAATGAGGCAAACATTAACTTGCCTGAATATATTCTCCAGAACTGCCACAGCTCAGTCATGCGTGTTCAAACTCATGAACTTAACCGTGAAAAGTCCTGTAAAAATCATAAAAATTATTAATTTAAAATCTCAGCATAAGTTCTTAATATCTCTGCATGGGTGGTTCGTCATGGCTGAGTCAATTCATTGCACAATTTATCACCGTTTTGGTCAATTCACAAATTGCCTGCTGAACAGCAGTGATGGAGAGCTTTCATGTGTAAAAGTGAGCTGTCAGGATCTGCCTTGATAAAATACATCTTCATGTGATTCCATTTACTCCTTCATCAATATTATGTCAAATGCTCCCTCACAAACAATACTAATTATATACCGAGGTGAGGTGTATTTCAACAGAGGAGCAGTCCAGCATGCTGCTTTCCTAAAATCTCAGCAACTTTGGTTTTCAGAAACGTTTCGAAATCTCCATAATCCGAAGAAAAATGATATGACATTCACTCCTGCCTGTGTTTGCCATATAGCATTGCACTTCATCGTACAGCTTCAATCCTGAGGGAATTGGGACAATAAGTAAAACGCAAACAAAAGCAGAATGAAGTGGTTTGTAATTCTCTTTTACCTAAATTTAGTTTATGAACTGCATTGTTTTTGTGAATATTTGATGTCTCTAACACATTCTGACACAATGGGGACCCAGGAACGAAAAGACCGTAATAGTGAAATTGTCAGGCCCCGCCCACATTCAACTTCGCCTGAATTCTAACCACCGGACGGCTCCTGTTTCCGTAAATTGCTCTCACCTGTTGCTTATTATCTCATTACCCTAGTCTGTGCGTATGTACCCCTGTTCTCCCAGCTTTTACTGAGGAAGCCTTAGTGTAGCTGAGGAGTGGTCAGTGCTGTTTACTGATTATTGTCCTCTGCCAGAAATCCTGTTCATGCTACACTGTGTTACAGTCTTATTTGCTCATTGTACCTGAGTCTGGAATCCTGTTTTACCGAAGCCACACCTCAGTCATTAAAAGCCCTGTTTTTGCTTCGCATCTGATTCCTCTCCTTTCATTATTACACTGGTGCCTACCTTCCAGTGCACCAGTTCATCAATGGAATCTTCAGAAAAACAAAAAACTACAGATAAACAGGTCGATTATGGTTGGCTTAAAAGTGCGCCGTCACAAAAGGCACATTGTTCATTAGCAAGATGGTTCTGGATAAGCCACTCTGCTAGAAACCTGTTTATTTTGTTGGCTGCTTAGCAGGGTTTATTTTACACAAATGCTTTGTGTTATCACAGCAAAATCTGGGGGAGATTATAAGTTACACAGTTTGTTAGAGGGCCAATGTAGAAATATATGGGGTCAGTAAATGGCATGTTAATTAAAATTAATATGCCATTGACCGATCCCCATATATTTCCGTATTAGCCCTCTAACAAACTGAGTAACAAATTTATGCAACCAGAGACCTTTTTTTCCACATGCATACCATTTCGGCTGCTCCAGAGACACTAAGGGAGATAATCTACTTGCACACCGTGTATGGGCTCAGAGATGTAATATGGGAATATACGGGGTTTCCGGGGCTTAACTGCTCTTGACCAATGCCATCCAAGTATTCTGCCTGAGGTGGGATAAGCATAAATACTATGTCTGAGTGACCTTTATAAATTTGGTGTTGATTGGCCAACAGGCATTGCACCAAGAAAAAATGTAAATATATATCTCTTAAAGCATTTGACTGTAATGAGTTTCGCCGACTGCATCTCCAAGTGAGCAGCTAATAATCCTGCAAATATATAAGATATATCTTGCAAATTATGGCCGCTTAAAACTAATCAATTAAAAGCAGCTATTTGACAGGCTTCGCAATCAACATGAAACTTGGTGGGTATATGTTTAGTGCCAGACAAAATTAGGAATTAATTTGCCATGAGGGGGCGCTATGACAGCAAAATTTTGTATTTTGGCGAGTAACTTTTGCAAACAAACTTTTGGAAACAACATTGTTGTTTCCCTGGATTCTGTGGGCTCAAATAATCTATACTTGTAGGCTACGATAGATTTTTCACCATTTTGAATTTTGTCCAAATGTTTTGTGCTACTCTCCTCCAGTTTTGGAGCAACCAACAAAAAATTTTGTACCAGACATCTTTGGACCAAGCTGGAAAAAAAAAAAAACTTTTTTTTTTTTTTTTTACTTTTTTTGGGAATTTTGAAATATCATTCAGTTTTAGTTTTATTGGCAGTCAGATTTACTGAAATGATGTGAGCGAGGCCAATTTAAGGTAAACTGTATAACTTGTGAAGTCTTTGAACAAATACAGTATTCCACATATTTATGTAGTATGAGATTCTGTGTAAGAACATCAATTTTGGTGTCTCTCTGAAAACAGGTGGGACTATAAACCCCAAAAATGTCTTTATGTTCATGTCTTTCCAACTGACACTGGTAGGAGTGTTCCAATAGAGCATGTCTTTCTAAAGCCAGAGCCTTGGTCAGGGGCACTGGTAGAAGCGTTTCTATAGAGCATGTCTTTCTAAAGCCAGAGCCTTGGTCAGGGACACTGGTAGGAGAGTTCCTATAGAGCATGTCTTTCTAAAGTCAGAGCCTTGGTCAGGGACACTGGTAGGAGAGTTCCAATAGAGCATGTCTTTCTAAAGTCAGAGCCTTGGTCAGGGACACTGGTAGGAGTGTTCCAATAGAGCATGTCTTTCTAAAGCCAGAGCCTTGGTCAGGGACACTGGTGGGAGTGTTCTATAGAGCATGTCTTTCTAAAGCCAGAGCCTTGGTCAGGGACACTGGTAGGAGAGTTCCTATAGAGCATGTCTTTCTAAAGCCAGAGCCTTGGTCAGGGACACTGGTAGGAGTGTTCCTATAGAGCATGTCTTCTAAAGCCAGATCCTTGGTCAGGGGCACTTGTAGGAGTGTTTGTATAGAGCATGTCTCCTAAAGCCAGAGCCTTGTTCAGGGACACTGGTAGGCGTGTTCCTATAGAGCATGTCTTTCTAAAGCCAGAGCTTTGGTCAGGGGTACTGGTAGGCGTGTTCCTATAGAGCATGTTTTTCTAAAGCCAGAGCCTTGGTCAGGGGCACTGGTAGGAGTGTTCCTATAGTTCCTGTAGCAGAACAATAGTTATATATTTCTTAGACATTCCTGCATTGTAAGGATGTCGTTTAGATCAACTGTGATGAACTAAATGGATTTTACACTGATGAGGGAGTCTCCACCTTAGGCAGCGTGACATGAAGACTGTTTTGCTGAGAGTGAATCAGTATTTTCCAGCTAATATCTTACTGGAGATATCAAAAAGTTTTTTTCATTTCAAGAGTTGGTTGCACTTTGAATAATAATAATAATAATAAATGTTCTAATTAGCCCCCTGTGGTCTCGCACAACAAAAGTGAATATCTGCAGGACAGATTTCTTTCCGCGTACTGAGTGTTACAGGTATAATAATTGCACACACCATGAAACACCCTGTTTATTTCCACCCGGCCACTAATGGAAATATGGAATATGAGGCTACTTCCTTTATTAAAAAAAGACTCTATATTAATCTAAAAAGTCTCATATTTCTGGGCCTCCTCAAATATTGTAATTTTTTTAGACGAGGGGGTTATAGTACAGCTATTGATGTTCTTCAGCCAATAATCTGATTTTAAATTTGTGAAAATTTAATCCTGTGAAGACTATACTGCTAGACAATGCCATACTGTCTGACAGTTTTGACAAGTAACACCTTCTTTAGTGTCTGAATTGCAAAACATAGTTTCTTTTTTAAGGTAGTATTGTCAGCAATTTGCAGATGTAAATTCATGTGGAAAAAATGCTTTTTGCAAATTCAACTTTATATTCATGCTTTCACATCTTTTAACCTCATTGGGTAAGACGTTCGGAAACCCTTGCGATGTCAAACTGAAGCTCAGCATGAAGAGTCGCAGTTTAATGTCTGTGCTGCTGCAGGCGGATCCTCTCTTGTTGTCTTGCTCACTCTCCGATGAAATTCTCCCTCTGAATTTTTTTAGGGATGTAATTTGTGTAAAATTCATTTCTTGATATGCATACAACTTCCTCTGACCTTCTCTGGGTCACAGGGTGGCCAGGCCTATCCAGCTTTGTACGTTCTTCCTCACAAGACCATCAGAACTTTTCACTTCCTCTCCATAATGAAAGGTTCCAGAGAGCATGGGCAACCCTTTGATATGTTCAAAAGTACTGTATTTAGTCAATGAGGTATTTAGTCAGGTTATTCCCCTCTCCAGCACATTTTGGTGGTTCCCAGTGGAAATTAAAGGTTCGGCTCATGCTCATATATACAGTATTTTAGGGGTGGTTTTGAGGACTGCTAATTCTACATTGTGAGGATATAGTATTAAAGTCTCCTTGATTTAAAAGTAAATAATTAATAATTTTTGAGGAACCCAGCAACACATTTTATTTGTGCTTGTTAAATAGGAAATAACAAAATACAAAATAGAGAAGAACTGGAACAATGTGTAAAATATAAATAAAAATAGCAGGCAGCAAATTGAACACAATCCCAGGATCCTTTTCGTGGTCGGGCAAAAACAGGTTCTTCATTCAATTGAAAAAAAAAAATACACAGAGAAAATAAGTTATGATTTCATTTAGAAATCATTGCTTTCTAATATACTGTAATATTGTATGGATAGAATTAAAAAAACTGACTTTTTAAATCAAGATTTTATTTAATGTGCACAGATAAAAAACAGGTTGGAGGATCCGCTGAATTGCAGGAGAGACAAAGTTAGATTAGATCATTTTGGCTCACCTGGTCCGAGTAAGGCTGGAGTAACTTTAACGAGTTATTGCCAAACTTGGAAGGAATGTTTGAAACCCACAGTGTCTGTCATCAGTCATCCTCTCATCCATCTTCTGTCTGTCAGCTTTTACTTTAAAATACTTTTTCTCAAGTTCTTTCATGCAGATTTGGATCTGACTCAGTACAAATATTCCTCTCATGACCCTGACGAAGTGTTTCGAAATCCAATTTGGATTTCGAAAAAATCTCGATTCAAAATCCAATTTGGTCACCCTGGTTTCGATTGGCTGATGCATTTTTGACTTCTTTTCCAGTTCAACTGGTCAGATTTGGATGAGACGTGGTGTATTTATTTGCCCTAAGCCCTAAGTCTTGTTACTGTATATACAGTATTGAGTCAATTTAGAATCCAGGATGGTTGTCCTGGCATCTGATTGGCTGAAACCAGTTGCAGCGGGTAAATTTGGATCAAACTTGATGAACGTGTGCAAAGTGTTTGTCCAAATGAAGTTGAAATGTTGATGTGTTTTGAGTGCGTGGTTTACAAATCCATTTAACATGGAACTCTCACAAATGACTCGCTAACCCTAATTTTCTTATATTACAGTGACTCTACAACAAGTTAACAGTGCATTTAGTGCTACAACTGATTGTTTACAGTTTAAAATTACTCCACATATCAACCAAAACATGAGCATCACTATAATAAGAGTTGGTTCTAATGAGAAATGCACATTTTTTGCGATCAAAATGATAATTTTTCATCTTTTAAAGTAAATATAAATGAAGATGGACACTTGAAACTGAAAATTATTGTCAGAAAATATTTGTGAATATTCATTTATAAGCTGTATCTAAGTTGGGTAGGCTGCAGGACCTAGAAAGCATACTGTCTCATAAGAAATATGCAAACATATAAATAAATTAACAATCATCTGAAACAGAACAATTAATTTGAACATCAGTGTAGTGTGCTGCTTTTAAAGACAGGTAGGGGAATTTCACGTTGAGAAGCTCTAATGAGTCCCATTGGAGTTGAGGTCAGAAATGAGCCGCTCATATTTGAGATGTTCTTTAAATAAACATAAAATCATTATTTCAGCAGAGATGTCCCTGGTGACCATTGTAATTTTAATGACTGGTAGTGCTGAGGTTGAACCATTTTGACTGCC
This sequence comes from Gymnothorax javanicus, assembly GCA_029692085.1. Lineage (NCBI taxonomy): Eukaryota > Metazoa > Chordata > Actinopteri > Anguilliformes > Muraenidae > Gymnothorax > Gymnothorax javanicus. The sequence continues at coordinate 109,891,639 of CM056201.1, read as the reverse complement.
TTCTATTTTCTTAATAAATACGAGAGACTTCAGTGAATTGTCTTGAACTTGTGCAGTAATGAATGAGATATCAGCCACTGATAAAAGGATACGTACACATAAAAACTGACAAACAAAATATTGAAATCGAAATGCTGAGTGCTACAGTGTTCATAACCTCGGTAATTCCCGTTGGAACAACTATGCATGCAGTTAAACACACATGTTTGAAGTTAATTAATGATTACTCTGCCACAGTCATATTCTACCAGGCCTAAGTGTACACTGTCTGGAAACAAAAGGAAAAAGTTCACAGAGAAAAAGATAAATGTCTGTTGCTCTCCACTATTGTTTTTTTTTCCTTTTTGTTTTTTACTATATATGCCTAATTTGAAAATGCCTGTTTTACAGAAGATGCGCTTGGCACAGATTTGACTGGGAGACAGGAAAGTTGGTTAAAAACAGACCCTATTTTTTCTACTTTTTTTTTTTTTTTTGCTGAAATTCCCCGAGCCTGCCTTTGCTGTTACCTTGCTTTGTATCTGGAATGAATTTTGATTAGGTCGTGTTCTCACAATATTAATGACTTGGGTTCTGACGTGACAATTATCAATCAGTTCAGCAGGAGGGATGAGCGAACAGGCAGGCGAGTAACGGGGGGATGCGCAGTCTTCAGCTCCTCTCAGCAGTGCCGTAAACTAAAGAGCATTAGCACCAAACAGGGAGACACAGCCGCTCAATGACGGCCATTATCTGATTAAATAATGACAGCGCTACCTCTTAGAGAATGACTCCATTGGCTCTAAAGAAAACAGCGTCTCCTTTAACCCGTATCGGCAATAATTTTCCTAAATTAAACAATCCTCAGCGGAATTAGCTGGGCAATCTCAGCATAGATTGTACAGGACAATAAAAGGCAAAATATCATCTTACCTTATAATACATTGATTTTACTTGTCTTTGTATCTCTTGTTGGAAGTAAAATGAAGCAATATAAAATACATAAGAAGGTATTAGACATGGGAGAAGTAACTTGTCTACTGTTAAGCTCAAAGACAGAGGACAAATGAAAGGGGGAAAAAAAACTAAATAAAGTGATGTTGAAGGGCACTGGGCTACCGTGAGTCAGGGGAACAGCTTCAGAGCACTTTGACAGAGATCATGCAAGTCGATGGAACTAAATTCTTCCAAAATATATTCCCCTATTTGGAGTTTTGATAATGATGTTGAACTTGAAGAACGCTGCCGTAAATAGTAACAAAAGTACTATAGTATAGAATAGTATAGAGTATTTAGTGACAATTTACAGTCAGGTTCTTAAATAGTTGGGATATTGAAAACGTAATTGTTATATTTGCTGTTTACCACACAGTACTGGAGAAACTAAATGATGAATTTGAGTTCAAAGTGCAGAATTTCAGCTTTAATTTGAGGTCATTTACTTGCAAAATGGGCAAACGCTGTTGGCATTACAGCACATTTTATTCATGGTCCCAAAAGTAATTGGACACGTGACTGTGTCGCTGTTCCATGGTGAGGTATGTGTAATTACCTCATTATTTCTTGCACGACTAAAATAAAAATGTACAAAGTTGATTTAAAGTTTTCCATATGGTGTTGGAATCCGTAGCCGTCATCTCTGGATATGAATTGAAAAGAGTTGCCGCTGCCAGTGAAGCAAGCCATCATTAGGCTGAAAAATCAAACCAAAAGTTTCAAAGAAGAAGCAACAATATCAGATGTGATCACATAAACTATTAACTACATTCTTAAAGATTAAGAATGCTATTCTGTGCTCAAGACCATCAAGAGGCCAGGAGAAATACAGGAAACAACTGTGGTGAAAGACTGGAGAATTCTGTCCCTGGAGGGGGAAAAAAAAAACTCTTCACAACAGTTGGCCAGATCAAGCTTATCTGTGTCAACATCAACAATCAAGAGAAGGTTTCACCAGATTGCATTACCCCAAGATTGAATACACCGATAAGTCTCAAAGTCAGGTTGTTTGCTAGAAATATTTGAAATGTCAGCACAGTTCTGGAACAACATCCAATTGACAGAGGAGACAAAGATCAACTTGTACCAGAATGATGGGAAGAGAGGTGTATGGAGAATGGAAGGAATTGTGCATGATTTGAAGCATACCACCTCATCTGTCAAGCATGGTCATATGTAGGAATGTATGAACAACTGCCAATGGAACCAGCTCCATTGTATTTACTGATGATGTGACTGCTGACAAAAGCAGCACAATGAATTCTGAATTCTGTAAAGCTATATTATTCAGTCAGATTCAACTGAATGCATCAAAACACATAACACGGAGCTTCATGGTGTCCAGTTACAATGTCACGTCGCACCTGTGTGCTCCAGATTAAAGGTACAAAGAACCATCCAGAGGTACACTGTACATTTCCCCAAAGCACAGATGCTAACTTACATTGTTGGAACCATTGATTGTTTATGTTTGAACCATGAAGTTGCCGCCATGGTTAGCAACTATGCTCTAGGGAAATGCGCCCCAGACTGTTACCAGCAGCAAGTCTGAAAGCCGTGATCTGCCATATTATTATTTTAAATAATAATAATAATAATAATTATTATTATTATTATTATTATTACAATAAATGAGAAATATATCTATTTATTCATGTGTGCTTCTGTGTTTCCTTGGTGATTAGAGAAAATGCAACTAAAAGAATTTTAAAAAATTGAAAAATAAAAGTCCAGCAAATTCCATGGGGAAAGAGTGTGTTAGCGAGAAAGATGTAAAGAGGGAGTGTGTGTGTATGCGTGTGTGTGGGGGGGACGGGACATGCCAGTGATGCTGTGAAAGAAGCCTGTTCTCTATCCAAGGTCTTTCTTCATTAATTTGTCTAACATCTTATAAACATGGTCCTCCAGATGCTGGGTTTGATTGAAAATGAAGATGAAATCAGAAGTCGCTTGTTTCCGCTATGAAATAGCTGCAGGTGGCTCTCCTCTGCCCAGATACATTGTTAAGTGCTGAATTTGAATGTTAACAGTTTCATTATTTGCAGAGCACTTGGCATATATGAACATTTTCATAGGAGAAGTTAAATTATCTATCTATCAAGCATATATGGGTGACAAATTGAAGACAACTTTATTAAAACGGGGATTGACTGCAATAAACAGTTATGTCCAATATATAACATCTGGACATAACTGTTTATTACAGTCAGCCCTCGAAAATAAGATGGATGATATGAAACAGTCAAATGAGACAAATAAGCAAAATTAGAAGAAATCGACATTCCTTTCTGGGATTGAACACTCACCTTAAAAAAAAATCAAAGAATCGCCTCCCATAATCACACTGTTTTCCACTATTTGAGAGTGAAAATGGGTAATTAATTTCTATTTATATTCTTGTGATTGTGTTGATGCAAAAATGTCACAGGTTTCAAAAACTTCACAAATTCAGATTCAAAACTATTCATAACAATCTCTACATACTCCGCCTCAACCAAGTAACGGCAAGACTTGAGCAAAGGGTGGGATATGCTCCCTCATCGGAACAATCCGACTATTTCGACAAACCAATCAAATGTTTCTACAGAAAGCAAGGTCTTCTTTGTCACTGATCATGTTTGCAAAGGTAAAGTCTGTCCAGAGCCTAGTGGCACATCAGGCTGGTGCTGAACCACGATTTCTGTAGCATGAAGCAAGTAGGAGTATTGCCACCCTCCCTAGATGGGATGCTAGTCCATCTCAGGTTACCCCCCAGCTCTTAGTCAGGTTTCCCTGACAATTTGCCAGTACCCAATTATACACCTAGGTGGACTGAGGCACTATGGGAGTGAAGCGTTTTAGCCCAAGAGCACACCATGAAAACCGTGGCACGGACTTGAACTCAGGATATTTCAATCCCAGCGATCAAGCACACTTAACCACTGCGTCACCGCATCCCTCATTGATCATATGCTTCTACGAAAATGATACAAGCCTCGGTGCGGAGCATCAGCAGAAACTAGCCTTGGTAGTCGACAGCATAACATCACTATCGCATATTGATTCCTGGGAGTTTGTTCAGACATGGGACATGTTTGTTCACATCTTGAGACTGCAGCAACTGGGGATGACACTGAATGTGTCATGGTTTAGTTCCGCCTCATGCAACAAGCAATCCGGCGGGCACTGGGACCATGTACTCAAAGGCTGAAAAAGGGACCCACTCGCTCAGGCTGGTAAGAAAAATAGAAGACATTTAATAAATATGCTTTTTAAAAGTGACAAAGAGACAGGGGAGCAGCAGCAACACATATGAGGCTAAAATACCAGAATGCAGCGGCAGTGCAGCTCTTAAATACTCTAAACTTCACCTCCACTTCAACGAGCAACAGGTGTGGCTCAGCAAGAGGTGAGGCTCGTTGAAGTGGAGGCGAAGACAGCAGGAGGGGGAGGGACTGCAGGGCAGAACCACAGGAATGACTATACAGAAAACAAAGCACGTACAAAGCAGATGTTGACTTGGTTGCTCTTCGTTGACTGACACTCCGTTTACACGTGGCCGGCTATTTTCATAAACGAACATTTCACTGTCTCCGTTTTCAAAAATAATATCATGCACACGTATCAGTTTTCAGAAAAGTTTTCGTTTACACGTACCGGTGTATATGCCGTCAAGAGCATATCAAACCTGTAGGTGGCAGTGTAATGATAAGCTCGAGCCCACGTTAGCCAATCAGAATCCCGAAAATAGCAACAACAGAAACGAATCACGATCATCCATGATTACCACCTGACGTCGGCTGCCTAAAACTCCGTTTTTCTCAGTTTACATGCAAACTTGCAACCGAAGTTTTCCAAAATCTCCACTCTGGCAGTAGTTTTTAGAAAGAATCGATTTCAGAGGCGAATTCTCCGTTTGCGTGTAAACAAAGGGCACAAACGCAGGGAAATGTCTCCGTTTGTCAAAATAACCGTGTACGTGTAAATGGGGCCTTAGTTCTTCTTGCTGGTCAATCAGAGCAGAACTCATTTCATTGTATTTACAATGAACTCCATGTCACAAAAGTCACTTTCTACCCAGACAACACGTCTGGTTAGACTACCTTTGCAACATTTCTCACACTGCTTAGAGCTACTATTCTTCTAGCTGAGTTTTGAAAAAAACAGGGAGGCACTTCAATGGAAGTGAAGGGCCTGCAGGTGTTAAGCTAACCTGGGGGTAACTTCTCAAAAATCTTATTTTTAACAATTTCTATGAATTGCCTTCAGGCTAAATTGCTGCAGTGGTAGTAGTTTGGGGTATATTACTCAGAGAAGAAACTGAGGTCAAGGTCATGAGTCTAAGGTTCCATAAAATGTCCTGTGAACAGCTACACTCTAGAATAGCTGTGAGTGCCATGATAAAAGAGTAGCAGGTCCAGGCTGGCTGAATGCAGAAGCTTGCAGGCAGTAGGAAGTGATGCTAACTAGTGGCAGGAAAGAGTGATGCAGGAGCAGGCAGTGTTAATAGCAGCAGCAGAGAGTAACGCAGCACAGCAGCAGGCTGAGAATCTCTGCAGAAGAGGCAGACCAGAAGAGCAGTTTAAATTGCCTGCCTTACAGACGGTTAAAGCACAGGCAAATATGCATGGAAGTGATGTGACTAAAGGCATATCTTGAGTTGTCTGCCCGAACTAGCTCCATGCGCCATGTCCCATTTATACACTGCAATGACCATTAATTGAGCCCCTAAGTTTCCCGAAATTGAGTTGTGGTAGTCAGCTGAGATCTACATTTCTACCAGCCCAACCCAATCTGCCCACATGGATTGTTAATTTATATATGCACTGCACTGCCTTAGCAATCCCATAATTCATTGCAGCTTTGATTGATGATGATGGTGAAGTGGAAGATGACAGAGACCCAAAGTTTGTCCCAAATGAATCAGAAGATTATGCTTCCTCCTCAGAAGGAGGTTGGTTTCAATTTAATGCAGCAGAAGGGCACCCAAAACCTGCACAAGAAGTGCATGTGCATGATTTTACATATCTTGAGTTTGTACCAAATGCAGTGTTTAAACTAGATGACTCTAGGTGCAGTGTTTACTCTGGCAACTTTTTCCCATTTTTTCCAAAAAGTACCCCAACATGGGTTGGCCCAGTATGGTTCTTAGGGGCTCAATTGCACAAGGAAAACAAGTCAAACTTTACTCATGTTTATGGGTTTTTTTTTTTTTCCAGAACTCTGAGACTCTTTGTGGGACACTTTAGTAGACTTTATGGCAACTCTGTCTTAGCAGCTAAATCGTGGTTTGTATGTTGCAGAGCAGCCTCTGTAATTCTGTCAATGTCTGCCTCCGAGAGAATGTTTCTGATCTGCAGAAATTCTTTGGGAATTAATATTTTTTATCGAAAGAATTATTTGTCATCGAATGATAAAGTCTTAATCTTGTGAATTGTGATGACTGACCTCATCAGTGCTGTTATATTTGAGCATTTTGAATCATTTTGACAAAGGTCAGAAGTAAGATCACAAAACTGAGAATCTATCAGGGTGAAAGTGAGGTGAATTTGTAAAGTGCTTTGTGTCTTATGACTAGAAAAGCACTATAAAAATTCAGTCCATTTACAACTTACAAGCCTATGCTGAGAGCTCCCATGTACCTGCTATTCGACTCACCTGCATAAGCATACACGTGAGAAGCCACTCGTCCCAAACATTATCGCGCCAAGAAATGGGGGAACTTTGTCTAAAAAATGATGCAATTTCTGTGGAGAATCCCAAATGCATCAGACTTCCCTTTAATAAAAGCTGAGGCTTTACTCTTCTCCCACACGAGCAGTTTGATTAGAAAACTAAATATGTCTGTTGGGGCTAAAAACAGTGTGGAGTTCACTGCGTTATGTACACTTTATTCTGTAAATAAAATCACAAGCAATTCCCTTCGTACTTATAAACATGAACAAATAAAGAAAGACTGCCTTTTTTTGTGAGCAATGAATATTGAACTTGTGAAGCCACCAGCCCATGAAGTAAACATCAATGCACCTCTTCTAAATACTCAGTGGGTTATAAATGCTTTCAATTTTCCTGTGAACAGCTGCGTTTTGCCCTGCGTAAAACACGCTAATGCCACTCCTGCTTCTCTGGGCTCCCCTTCTCCATCTCGGCGTGCTCTCAGCGCACTGGCTGGATGGGGCTGATAACAATAAGAGAAAGAAGAAACCAGAGGAAATTGTACTTTGGATGCTAGGACTCAGTGGAACAGATCTCCAGTGTCCCTGATAGAACAAATAAATGCCGCTAACTTGGTCCAATGCACGCAGCCCAAGCCGAGAGCAGTCAAAGGAAACAGGAGATGATTGAATTCCGTCTCCGCATGGACCGACAGACAAGCCTGGATTTGCATGCCGTTTACTTTTTGTCGCGGCCTAATGCTCATTTTTGTGTCAGTAATATTCACTTTAGGTGGGTTAAGTTACTATTGGAATGAACTACCAAAACCGTTTTTCAGTTAAAGTTAAGGATCACTTCGGTCGGCATGATAACTCAACTGTTTCGATGAAATATCCACCTTCTCAGCAAGGTTTGGATTTTCACCTGGTTATTAATCGCAGAGGGTTATTCCATATGAAATCAACCAAATCTGAAAAAAGTTCCCATTTGACCGCCTTGGAATCAGCTGATTTTTACAGTGCAATAACTTCAGTATATTTCATGAATCCTTGCCAAATTTAACTTTGATCTTGCAAAGATTTTGTGAGTTGCAGGCTCTAAAATTGCGAGGGGGTAGGTCAAAATTGATCTTGTCATTTTTCTAGCATTTTTGAGCCCTCATAACTTCATGTGTTTTAGAGATAGCTAAATGAAATTTTCAGAGCTGAAAAACATATTGCAGCACTGCTAAAAAAAAAAAAAGCAATTAAATCAATTGTGTGCCTATTCTAGGTGTCACAGTCTTAAGCCAAAATCTGGATTTTCGTCAATAAACTTTGTTCTGTAACCAACTTCAAGCTTCAATATCATGGAAGTTTCAAAAGCAACGCTGCACCAATTTAATAGCCATGATATAGTGTAGTAAAAGCAAGTATTGGAACCATGGATGTGTCATGTGTTTTCTTGTAATACACCAGAGAAAACTTGAAAAAGTGTGTGTTAGGAAAACTTCATGGGGTCATATCACCATGTGGGATAGGCTGATGATCAAATCAAGTTATGGTGCATGAAAGATCTCATTTTGATCTACATTTTGGTGTGAGGTTCATCTTCTAGCCATGAGTCCTTCTGTGTCAAATAATTTTCACACTTGTCAATGTAGAGCAACAAACAAACCTCCAATAACCATAGTGCTCAGTAATGGGTAGCATTTTGCTCACGCAGGCCAAATCAATGTGATTCTCCAGGCAATACACATGCTTCAAAGAAATGCCGAAGGTTACGGCTTTGTCTAATTTGCAGCTTCTTTCTAACTAAGTCCAATGAAGAACTGAAACAAGCTTATCTGCTCTCTGACCCTCACATCTAGTGTATAATATTAATGAGAAATAGTGCATTGACACTGAGAAAGAATTTCCCCCCACGAATTGCATTTCATTTTTTCTAATAGTAAAAAAAAAAAAAGACACATTAGTTTCCTCTTTGTTGAACCCCCCTAGGGGTAATTTGTCCTCTGCATTTAACCCATCCTGTAGTTAGGAGCAGTGGGCAGCCACAGAGCAGCGCCCGGGGACCAACTCCAGTTCTAAAGCCTGTTCCTTGGTCAGGGATAGCCGTAGGAAAGTTCATATAATGCATGCTTTTCTGGGGAAACCACAGTACCCTGAGGAAACCCAGGGAGACACAGGGATAACAGACAGTTTCCACACAGAAAGGCCCCAGACCGGATTCAAACCCACAACCTTCTTACTGTGAGGCGGTAGTTCTAACCTCAATATTACATTCATATTACCTCATCCTGACCAGAGAATGTTTTGGTGGTTTTCCATTGGTCAGAATTTCACCCTCAATTCAACACAAACTCAGAACACAATTATGAACACTTATACCATGGTCTGCGTGAATACACTTTTCTGATTGGCTGGCAGGTATGCATTAAAACCATGGAACCGCACAGGTAGTTCGGCCTACGGTAGTTTTACTGTTAGAAATTCATCCGCTAGCCAACCTGTAACCATAGCAACGTTAGAGCGCTGGCATTTGGCTGAATATAACGGACACCTAGCTACTCGTTTATCTCCAGTAAATTTGGTGGCGTCAGATGAGCTTCGTCCTGCGGGGCGGTTTACAATAGGTACTCCAGCGATAATGACCATAAAAATTACAACAGCGAAGTAATCACACTTTATTCATTAAACGATGTGTATGGTTACAAAGGAAGCTAACATGTCCACTTCATGTATCAGCAACAGTTGACAGTTAGCTAGCTTCGTTCTATGACAACAGACTGATTTCAGCTCGCTGGCTCTACGGAAACCGTCATGAGTTCATTGTAATTGCAGGTAGCAAGTTAGCTACAGTCTGCATAATCGTGAATAACGATGACTGGCGCAGGTACCTGTTGTAAAGTTCCAAAGATGATCTCCTCTGTCTTAATTGGGTTCAGTATGAGAGCGTTGTTATCGCACCACTGGACCACTTTATTGACACTCTCCTGATAGAGGTCAGGCTGCGTGTCCTTTGTCATCAACGTCACCGGTGCTGTGTCGTCTGAGAATTTGATGAGGTATTGGTCCAGTGTAGTAATGGTGCAGTCATTGGTATAAATTGTGAAAAGCAGTGGTGAGCTCACACATCCCTGTGGAACTCCACAGCTCGTTGTGATCAGGGGGGAGTGTGTGTTGTTGATCTTGACCAACTGCTGTCTGCCAATAAGAATTAATAATACCACTGAATCAGACAAGGATTTATCTCCAACTGATGCATTTTGGCCAAAAGTAGATCAGGTTTTATAGTATTGAAGGCAGAAGAAAATTCTATAAACAATACTCTTGCATACAGCTTGTTATTTGGTAGGTCCAGGTGTTTTAGGATAAGATGTAAGAGGGTTGCAACAGCATCCTCAGTGTTCCGCCCACACTTATAGGCGAACTGATATCGGTCCAGTTTATTCTGTTCCGACCCAGAGAGCAAGGGGCAAATAATCCTTTCCAGAGACGTCATCAATATAGAGGACAGCGCCACAGGTCTGTAATCATTACACTCCTTTGGACATACCGTCTTTGGGAGTGGGATCACATGTGAGGTTTTCCAGGCTGTGGGGACAGTGTAGGTATCCAGTGACTGTTGGAATATGGGCTGCTAAACAGGAGCAAGCTCATTGCTGTATGTCTTTAGGACAGAAGCCGTGATGTTGTCAGGGCCACTGGACTTCCGCGCATTCAGGTGTCGTAACGTCCTGGCCACCTGCTCCAATGACACCTGTACTCTGTCCTCAGGGCGTACGGAAACAGCTTTCAGAATGTTCATACGCCTCTCATCAGTCACAGAGGCCTCAAACCTAGTAAAGAAGGTATTCAGCTCTACAGCAGATGCCATATCATCAGCTGTTACAAAGGCCTTTGCTTTTTTCTTGGCATCCCAGCCATGTTTTTCATGACACTCCACATTCTCCTCGAGTCATTGGCCTTGAACAATTCCTCCAGTCGGTTGTTGTGTGTGTCTTTTGCCTTCCTTATCTTCCCTCTAAGTTCCTTATCCTTCCTCCTCAATTCATGAGTGTTTCTTTGTTTAAAAGCCAGTTTCCTCTCATTAATGATATGTTTAATATCCTTTGTTATGTAAGTATTTAAACATGACATAAATGAATAAATGCTTTAAATGTATTTCTACATTTCTGCATTTTTACATTTATTTATTTATGTATTTCTGTGTCTGTATGCTAATTAGGTGGGGAGGTCCTAGCTTCAGTCAGAATCTGGATTGGTTAGAGGAGTTCAGGTCTACTACTCCTTCCTTTCTGACTTGTGAACATTGCTAACAAACCAGTGAGCAAACTGTTAGCTCAAACTTGTGCAATTGACATGGGTTACTAGCAGCTAAATGCAGGAATTGCACCGACCTGTGATTGGAAGGTAAATATAGCATTTCAGCCGCAGTTAAGAATCGCACTGCGATGGCCTACAGGGGCAAATGTGCTGCAATGGCCAAAAACATCTCCAGTTGGAGAAACGCGCTGCAAAAACAGAAGTGCTAGGAGCAACAGAGGTGCTATGGGGAGCACCAACTAAAACAGCTTTTACTTCTATCCTGAGCGAGACTAGCCAGCTAAGCCTTTCTGGCTAGCTAGCCAGCTACCTAGCTAACATTAGTTTGCTTGCTTAGCTAGCAAGTTTGCTAGCCTAGCTGGGCAACAGTTTGATGCACGGAAGTCAATAGAAAATAAATGAATAAAAATGATCTATTATTTCGCGATCTCACTTAGCTGCAGTTGAACCGCGAGCATTTATGTTATACCAAATATAACTGCTTGCTAGCTAGCTGGCTAACGTTAGTTCGCTTGCTTAGCTAGCTAGTTCGCTAGCCTAGCTAGCTGACAGTTACATCGAGTATATCGTAAATGCTCGCGGTTCAACTCTAGCTATATTTATCTTCCAAGCACAGGTCGGTGCAATTCCTGCATTTGGCTGCTAGTTTTTCGAGCTGGTCAGCCACATCCCGCAGCAGCTCTGCCGACGGCCTCCCAGTCGCAGCCATTATACCCGAGCTAGTTTGCAAACATCGTGTGACTTATACACTCAATTAACTTTACAGGGAAGATTCACAAAGGATTGTTTGCTTCTGTCTGGCTCTCCTAATTGACCAATCTAGCTTCAGACTGAGGGTAGGATCTCCCACTTAATTAGCATACGGACACAGAAATACATAAATAAATAAATGTAAAAATGTAGAAATACATTTAAAGCATTTATTCATTTATGTCATATTTAAATATAAATTTTCATTTACTCATTACTAAATTTATTTCCATATTTATTTCAGCATTTATTCATGTATATAAATTTATTACGTACAACCCCAATTCCGAAATAGTTGGGACAAACTGTAAATTGTGAATAAAATCAAAACACAATGACTTTCAAATCACACCAGCTGGTGTTTTATTCACAATAGAACAGCGATAAAATAGCAATTGTTGAAACTGAGAAATTTTACAATTTTATCCACAAAATGAGCTCATGGCTGCTACAGGTCTGAAAAAAGTTGGGACAGGGGCCTGTTTACCATGGTGTAGCATCCCCTCTTCTTTTTAACACAGAGTGGAGGCATCTGGGCATTGAGGAGAAGTTTCTTGAGTTTAGCCATTGGAATTTGATCCTAGTCTTGTTTGACACAGGCTTCCAGCTGCTGGAGAGTTTTGGGTCTCCTTTGACGGACTTTTCGTTTAATTATGCGCCAAATGTTCTCAAACAGTGAAAGATCAGGACTGCAGGCAGGCCAGTTCAGCACACGGACTCTTCTACTATGAAGCTATGCTGTTGTAATAGCAGCAGTATGTGGTTTTGCATTGTCCTGCTGAAATACACAAGGCCTTCCTTGGAATAGATGTCATCTGGAGGGAAGCATATGTTTCTCTAAAACCTTTATATATCTTTCTGCATTCGTGGTGCTTTTTAAAACATGCAAGTGTCCCACACCATATGCACTAATGCATCTCCATACCATCAGTGATGCTGGCTTTTGAACTGAACACTGATAACAGGAGGGGTGGTCTTTCTCCTCTTTAGCCCGGAGGACACGACGCCCATGATTTCCAACAAGAATGTCAAATTTGGACTCGTCTGACCACAGGACACTTTGCCACTTTGCTACAGTTCATTTTAAATGAGCCTTGGCCCACAGAACACGGCGGCGCTTCTGGATCATGCTCAACAATGGCTTCCTTTTAGCATGATAGAGTTTTAGGTGGCATCTGTGGATGGCACGGCAGACTGTGTTTACAGACAGTGGTTTCTTGAAGTATTCCTGGGCACATTTAGTAATGTCAATGACAGAATCATGCCGGTGAGTGATGCAGTGGTGTCTGAGGGCCCGAAGATCATGGGCATCCAGTAAAGGTCTTTGGCCTTGTCCCTTATGCACAGAGATTTTTCCAGTTTCTCTGAGTCTTTTGATGATGTTATGCACTGTCGATGATGAGACTTTCATCTGTAAGCTGGAAAATTCTGTTTCCATGAAGGTACAAAATTCGCAATTGAGGCAGCTCGGTCAAGACTGGATCGATGTTACGTATGACGTTGTAAGACAGGTCAAGCCAAGCCAACTGGTGCGGCTCATCGAGCAATGCGCCAATGATGTCTTTAAAACCAAGGAGCTCCGCGATTAGGTAATTATTCAGCTTCAAAGATCGGGAGCAGAACCTCTTCTCCTTATTTCGTTTTAATGGCAGTAAGCCTTCTCTGGGGTCGTGTGTTAGCATGTCTGTCAGTGAGAAAATTTCCCTGAAAGATAAGTCTGCGGGTGGTGCACACATCGTCTCACGTGTTCCGTAAATCGTATTCCCCTGCAGTAAAGATAAAGGGCTTAACCAATGGCCAGTGCAGTGTTAACTCTACAGCTGTCACTGCTGTTACGTAACCAAGTAAAATCAACAGATCTGTCCTCTGGACCACGCCCCTGTGCTGATGACGTGAGGCAAGCTGTCCATTGGATGAACATCAGAAACGGTATTGACTTCTGCCGTGAACTGGCGAGCCACTCCCACGCATGCAGATTAGACGGTTTTGCGATCCAGATGCGAGCAAACCATAGAGAGCAAACACATTTTTGGCAGTTCTTCATTTGTGTGGCACATAGTGGGATGTATATATATATATATAGCTGAATATATTTTGTGAATTTCTTTTTGTCTCCAATGCCATGAGCGGAACAAATAAAATGAATGAATGAAAAAATGAATGAAATGTCTGGGAATGATGGGGTAGTGGAACAAACCAGTCAGATTTAAAGCAAATGGTACTTCTGCAAATTGATGGGTGACTGTTTTTTACATTAAGCCAGTCAACAGAATGAACCGAGCCTTATCTATCTATCTATCTATCTATCTATCTATCTATCTGGCTGTTTTTTGTAATGAAGCGGACGCAAAACAGTTCACTTAGTGCCACCCGATTTGAATTGGCGTTTCTTATATCCCCTGGATCATACGGCAGTTTGGCATAAATCTCAAAATTGGGTTGAAAAAAAAAAAGTCATTTCTAACTTCGGGGTGCAGCTACAATCCGCCGCTCACCCACAGCAGAGCTTGGGGAATTAGCTTCCTGCCACCTGTAACACTGAACGATTGTTTTTGGTAATATTCATAATTGGCAATTATAACATGCTGAGAGGTATCTTGTCAAATAGTTGGCTAGTTGGCCCACCAGATTCAGACTTTTAACATTGACTTTAACTGCTACGTTACGTTACCGACACTAAGAAATCATATGGTGATAACTAGCTTAAAGTTAAGCTTTAAACTACCTAGCTCGCCAGTTAAATGGACCATAATCGATATTTCCATCTGTCGTTAAACTTTAGCCATATAGGCGTTTTTCTTCCGAACCAATATTTATGTCAAGCTGGCTAACGTTATTCGTTTCTCCTGAGCGACGGGTGTAACTTTTCTCATCCTTGAAGTTTCCAAAGCTAATGAGTTAGGGAGGCTGTGGGAACCTCTGTAAGAGGGGAAGGTTTTTCTGACTTGGAGTCCTCCGTTCTCTGCTGTCAGCACTTACAGGACAGATAGGACAGGCTAGTCTGTCCGGTACAGAGATGGAGCTAAACTGTTTTCAGTTGCCCGACTCCGCTCTGGACAGTGAGAGTCAGGGTTGCCAGATTGCAACTAGGCTTGACGGCCAGAATCAAGCAAAGCCAAATTCGGCCAAATCATTTAACCACATGACCATGTTTTACCATATTTTTCGGCCAAATTATTACGTCATATTAATTATTAAATATTGTAAAATTGTCCCCTATTTATTCAATAGGCACATGTACTATTATGAATGGAGGGCTGATCGTGTATTTAAATACTTGCGCAGGTGCTTTGGGGTGGAATGTAATGTACCCACTCACATCGTCTATCACTCTTACCATGCTATTCATAGTTTAAAAGAGATTACTTTCATATTAATTATGTAATCCCTTGTATCTTTATTCATTCATCCCTCTATAATATAGATATGTTTCAAAATTTTCATTACTATAAAAGCATGCACCATGATCTTGATATCATTAATACCAGATGAGTCCTAAGCAGTTTGGGGCTCTGCGATTGCTGACCTTTCCCACAACTGGCAGGTTTGACCATATTGTTTTTCAAAGACGAGAAGAAATTAAAATGAATAGGGCCATATCCGTCTTAAAATAGTGAAAATGATACTCGACTATCTAGCACCTGCAGGTGCTCCGACTTTCAAATGTATTTTTTGAAATGCTAGTGACGGTACACAGGCCTGCTGAAAATTATTGCGGATAACCTTATTTGTTTCCTAGATTGTGCCATATTTTTTCCTTATTTCACCACTTTGTTGTCTTCTTGAGCATGTTCCAATAATTTTCAATGATGTTAACATTTTTATTGCATGGTTTCACATTTTCTTTTCCTCTCATGCAGGCTATACATTCTTTGGCATGTTAGTTTAGGCTATTAATGCATCTCGTGAACTGCTGTTTCTTAAGTTAAAAAAAGTAACATTTCAAAATTTCTGCCAAAAGGAACATGCTTTGGGGGGCATCCTTATTTCATTTCCATATTTTTTGTTTTGAGTTGCCAGGAGTATCATTAATATTAAAATTATTTTGCTTGGTAGACCCTTTTGAAATTCAGCCAGCACCAAAATGAATGGGAAATAATTTTTCAATGAACACTCTGACAGTGTGATACCTGATAATGGAATTTTAGAACCAATGTTCACCTAAACCATGTCAGTCTTTTCAGGAGATGTTCAGCATTGATGAGCATAATGGCCTGTTCTGTGGATCATCCACGGAAAAATCATTATTTTTTGTTTTACTTTATATATTTAGATCATGGCTTTGGGAAATTGTACTTTGATATTCCCTGCGATAGTGGCCTAAAAAAGGCCATTATGAAAGTGAGTGAGAGAGAGTGAGACACGATCCTTTCATGCTCAATATCTCAAGAATAGTGCTACCTTCTAACTTTGCATGTGAACTGATATAGTGTTGCAGATGAACTGGTTAAAATTTGATTGAATCTGTGAAGTTTCATTACACTAAATTAATATGCAAAAATGCACCCCATCGCACAGTCCTGTACAATCCAATAGGACTATTTTTTTTAAATTACTAAGCTCAGTTCACTTGAAGAAACTCATGGCAAGACCATTTCAAACTAACCATTGGCCTCTCCGCCTATTTGCAAGTCTGCCGGCCTTTTCAAACATTGATTTTTGCCCACCCACAGGCAACATGAATGAAATACAATAGTCAGAATAATTGAGCAATGATTTTGAATGTTTGTATCAATTTGTATAGATGTGGCATTGATTTCTGCCTACAGGGTAATACATTCCCCCCATTTAAGCTTTGAACAGGGCTGGAGATACTGGGGGGCTATTTGGAACACCCAGCCCCTCAGCATGAAACATAAACATTTATTCAAATACCTCTTTAAATGTAACATAATTTTAAGGCGGTTTTATAATAGTAATTACCTCCACTATGGTCCTACACTTTCCCATTGGGTGGCATTTCAATCTTGAAAAAATGCTGACTACCGAGCGCTGAACTTCAATCAATAATGCCAACACTGAATGATGAATTTTTCTACCAACAAGAACGTGATGGCCTTTGAAAAAAGGCCTTTGTAAAAGGGAGTGTGGTTGGTTTTTGGAGGGTAAATGACAATAAAGAGGGTTAATCAGGTTCAAGTCTAGTGCAACGTTCACATTAAAAGCCTCGTGGTTCAATTCCGAATTCTTGCTCAGGTCAGATTTGCCTGTCTTGATAGTTCACATTCATAATTACAAGTGACCTGTATCTATCTGTCATGTGAATGCATCTGCCCTCCGACATGCCAGGCATGCACACATTGATACGTTTTTGCACAAGGCATCTGCATCATCAAAAACAAAAAACATCAAGGTATTAAAACCTGATTCAAACTGAGAAAATGGACATGCTTTTAACAAATGTATGCCTGGGATTATGCCCTGGAGGATGGCAAACAGTTTGTCAACTGCACGTGTTGAAATTAAGAAGGCAAATCAAACCAGACGAATAGCTTTTTAGGTTTTCTAACTGCACTCAGTGCATACGTACAGGCAAAAAGCCTCATGGATTCCGATATGACCGTTCTCATTCATGGTGTATGCCGGCATATCAGATTTGTATCCAATCTTGGACCTCATATGAAAGTGGCTCAATTCTGATTTGAAGATTGGATAGAAGATCAGATTTCTGTGTCCATGCGGCCCTGAAAACCTCTGATCTGTGTGACAATAAGTCAAAATATCAGATTTGGGTCACTTCAGCCCTGGTAATGTGGACGTAGCATAGATCCTGTATCTCTTTGCGATGGAAATTCATTTACTTTTCAACATCCATGCACAGTGACAGAGCCTGTCATACTCCTGTTCAACTCCAGAGCATATCATATAAATATAGAATTTCATATGAGGATGGTGCTGATGATTCTGAGTGTATTGAGGCTGGGGGGCTTTTAAGAAAGGAAGGGAAATTAACGCTCAGCGTGTTGGAAACTGTAGGCAACTGTAGTTGCCCAATGATGTAAGATATCAAAATCAGATGCGGTTGAAAACCTTTCATGTGGCAACTTGTTTAACAGAGCTCCCACAGGGGATAGATGATGACAGATCATCACATGACAGATTTTCAACAGCTCAGGATAATCACATTTTTAATTCCTTGAAAAATGTATTCAGCGCTCTAAGGGTTAAAACTAAAATCGAATGATCTATTAAAAATAAAGCTGCGACAGTGTTGGATTTTCAAACCCAACCATGTTCAAGGATTAATTACTGGCTGCCTTTTTAAGTTAATTGACATCAATTAAGAAGTTGTGTGTGACATGCCTGGCGAAAGTACTCTTAATTTTTATGGCAGTAAAGGCCTTCAAAATCTGGATTTGCAATCTGACCCCATCAGTTGCTGGTAGCCATAGATTCTGTAATTGGCTACAGTATTATATTTATTCGCACCTCATGATGAAAGTAACACAGGGAAATTCTGTTTGGTTGGCTTTGGTTTCTTGGTTTCATTTTTGTCATATTCCATTGGGATGGTAGTTGTGCCTTGAATTGTGAGGAACATGGTTAAACTCAGTTGTGTAGTTTTTTTTTTTTTTTTTTTTTTTTTTTGATAAATTTGGCATCTCCAATCCCACCCGAATTTGGAACGTCCAATTGGGGAACTATGTACAACGCTTTCGCACATGCAACCCCCTGTTGCCAATTCAAGAGAGTGAAGACAGTTTGCGGCTCTCCTCCAAAGCACGAGCCCATCAGCCACCGCTTCTTATACACTCATTGATTGAATCCTCGCAAGTTCAGAACGAGGGCGGAGGATACCCGAACATGAACAAGCTTAGAATCTTCCTGACGAGTGCCTGTCTGGCCAACAGGAGGCGCCTAGGCAACGAACAAAGCAACTTATATTACCCTTCCCGGCAGACCCTTCCCAATTTGCATCCCTGTAGCACATTGGCCAGTTGTGCACTACTCTGAAAAAGGTGCCGACCACTGCCAAGTTGTGTAGTTCTTAATGAGAAGAGTGGAACAATTTTTACCTCTGCTAAGGAGGTTATGTTTTTTCCAGTGTTGGTTTGTCTGTCTGTTTGTCTGTCTGTCTGTGTGCAAGATAACTACAAAAGTAATGAACCGATATCTCTGAAATTTTGAGCATGGATTGCTATTACATCAGGGATGGACCCTGTCAATTTTGACTGCAATCGGTGAAACAATATGGCCGCCATGGCAGCCATCTTGAAATCGTATGGCACACAATAACTTAACTTCACTCCCAGTGATATCACTCAAATTTTGCGGGTTGATTGGTCTCGCATCAGGGACGGAACCTGTCCTTAAATGTCTTTTGAGGCACGTTCACTCAGCAAGATTTGGACTGTGCTGCCTCTAGATTTTTTTTTTTTTTTCTTCTTCCTGATCCTGGCTTTTCTCTTGCTGATGCCAGAAATGCAAAATGTCGCTTGATCAATGTACAACGGTGAAATTTGGTTGGGTATTTACAAAATTTTTCCAGAAAAAAATTAAAAATTTGTGGTGCTCATTCTATTTCCAGGAATATGGCTCAGTTGTGGGAACTATGGCAGCTATAGGTCAGAAATGAGTCAATCAAATGTGCAATTTTATTTCTTGACAGCACCATGGCAATTGAAGCTCTTGGGAAGGTGTGGATTGTCTCATGGAAGGTGTATGTCTTTATTAGCATCGTGAGCTACTCGGTCAGTAGGGAGCGACCTTAATGCCTCCTCTCATGGACACTGGAATCCATCTCGGGTTTCACAAAGTGAAAAGGCAATATCGATGGCCTAGATATCATAGCAACATCTGAGTGTTTATTTAATCTATGCCTGTGAGTTTCTGCTTATATGTGGAAATATTGTGAACATTTAGAAAATGGTCCATTATGTAGTCCCATTGCCTGATGGCATTTTTACATCTTCAATTATAAGGGAGTGGAGGATGGGATTGGGGGGCTAAGTGGTATTTTGGCAGCTTTTTATCTTGAGTCAGCCTTCACTCTGCCAGCTGTAAACCCAACAACCCCTCCCCCTTCCCCCAGCCCCCACCGGCTCCCATTAAAAGAGTTTCCCTTTTCCCAGCCGCTCTGTGGCTCAGATGGACCTGTTGGAACCGATATCCATCTAACCTCCTATCAGATATTGACTGAATTACCTGAAGATCTAAAAAAAATTTAAAAAAAAAACCCACCCATTTCCTCATTTCTCTTCAAAGGCTTTGTTGAGCTGACAGGGTAATGGATGGACTCATAATTGCTCTTGTGCTTTAAATAATTTCAGAAACTGGTCTGTCTTATTGAAAACCAGGACACGGATTACTTGAATGAACAATTTAGGTTTAGTTTTCTGTTCTTTCTTCCCAAACACTTGCAAGGTTGCCGTGAACTGAAATATTGCACTTTTCAGAATGTGAAATGGTTCCCTCTTTTGGGAGAGTTTGATGGCTGAAGGTGACAGCAGCTGGTCGGGCAGGTGAGAGGTTTGAGTTTATTATCAGTCCTGGTCCGTGGGGTATAGCTCATGAGTGGGCTTTTATCATTCAACTCTTTCATGTGAAAGTTGCTCATTTGGACAACCCCACATCTCTCTAATTTGATGTCACATCCTTTGTCGGCTGCCTGTGTGAGTCGTGCTTAGACTTTTCCTCACACGTGCCATTCATCCGGTGCAGCTGTGGCATTCTGATGCACTAAGTGATGCACGAGGATTCTCAGTTTCCTCAAATAAACATTTCGCACCTTTATACACGGAGAGAGAGGGGAAAACCCAGGCATGGTCGGGATTCCTCCATCGCACCTCTTTCCTCCGTCGCTGCCCCTGTTGATGGTGAGAAACTTCAGTGTTTTTGTGCCATTTGTATAACGCAGCCATTGTATTATGGTACAAAACTGAAGTGCATTTTTATTAGTAGCAATAATCAAAAGCCCATTTTATTCTCTAGAAATGCGTGGGCTGCCAATGTGGGTAAAAACTATGAGTGGTGAGATAATTTTAGATTAGTGTTTTTTCACTTTTATTGTGTTTTGTAGTAGTATTTTGGGCATTTTTATACACTTTAACGCTCTTTTTTTAGCATCACTTTATTGGCAACTTTGTCCCAAGTGATGCGTACGAGGCTCATAAATTTATTTAGGTTGTAACATCAACTTTCATATCTCATGAATTGTGACTCAGCACAGTGACAAGCACAGATCTGAAATCTTGAAATACTCCCATCTCATAAATTCATAAATACATTATATGTCTCAATGTACAAATATTAAAAAAAGTCAAAATATAAAGTCTAGTCAAGCTTTCCTGCCGGTCTTCTCGTCTAGTCTTTCCTTCAGGTTTTCTGCTGAAGCCAATGAGGAATTACATCATAAGGGTCGTTTCACAGTCTTGGTGCTGTATTTGTCTCACACACACTAAATTGAGATCACTTTTAGACTGTTTATTTTCTAATAAGGTGATGCAAAACACTATACAGGCCTGGGGAAAAAAAAAAAGGTGACGTAAGATCTGTAACTTGTGAAGTGATATTGTGATATGACTCAATTAATGTCATTCTTTTTTTTTTAATCGCACAACATGCTGATGTGTCGGAAAGGATAGGATTTGGTGGAAATTGGGGGTTAGGAGATTTGATGTTACCCTAGTCGCTTATTTTATAGTGTATGTTTGTTTAGATAAGTCCTTTATTAAGGCAAAAGACAAAAGGAAGAGTTGTTGGTATTTACATCCCTGCTATTCAATCACATTGGTACTTATGGTTTTAAATCTGTGTGTCAGAAAGAACGTTTTCATTTAGAGAAAGTTCATACGGTCTTTTGGAGCGTTTTTAGTGCTATAACCGCAAGGTCATTCCATCAAGCTTCTGAATTGTTGGAGACAATGTCACTATCTTTAAAAATGTACTTTTTAGAATTCATTTTACAGCAAACATGGACCTACCTTGACCTTAAAATTAGGAAAGTGAGACCGTAATTTGTGACATTTTTGGAGGATCAATTTGCGTTATTCAATGCAGATATTTCCAGTCTGTTTACCGATTTTATCTCCTCCAATATTACATCATGTTATAGGAATGCATACATTCATGTGAAGTGCACCACAAATTAACAAATCAACAGGACAAATGTAATTATGAAATATGCTCAAGACTGTGAAGCTGCCCGTAACGGCTTCAAGGAGAAGCCAAAAAACAGAAAACAACTCAAAATCGAGTATGCCAATGTGGATATTGTATCCTTATTGTAGCCCCCAGACGAAATCGGGCGGCTACAATGGATTCATGCTCATCTCTGCTGCAGCCACATCCGTAGACACTTCCTTGTGGACGCTGTGCAGGCTGTAATTTTTGACCGATTACTTTCATATTTGGTATGGACATTTAGTATAATGAAATTATGACACTTATCGATATTGGTTGCCATGGTGACAGTATTGGCCAAATAATGCGCAAAAAAGGGGAGAAGCGGGCTTTCAGGGGCTACACCCATGCAGTTGCAGGTGACCAGACTGTCTAGTTTTATTAGCAGATTAGTCAGAGTTGATTCTGTATGTGAAGCAGGCAGGTGTTTTCATCCGCACTGTGTCATGACAACACCCAGGGAGTGAAATCCGTCCGTGCCATATGCAGGGTGAACAAGAGCTTTTTTTTGTTATATTTTCTCCTGTGTTGTGCGTGGCAAGTGAGGATTGATTTATCCCGCCAAAAGACATACAGTGCCTGCGGGCACATTCTGTGCAACAGGTGACTAAGGCATCTCGACATGAAGCCTTGGGGAATTCCTCTCAGATTCTGCAGCAGGAAGAGGTAATTTCGCTCTTGCCCGCAACTCCGAAATAGGTTCAGACAGGTTTACACAAGTTTGTTGTCAGGTCAGAATATTTACGTTCGAAAGGATCTAAGAAAAAGAAAACCTCCTGAGAGGTGTTTATATTTCATGTATTTTAGGTTTTTATGTACTGGCCGATTTTTTTTCAGTTCTGAGGGTGCAGCCCAAAAATACAAAGGGATGGTTTACTTTGCTTCTGTGCAAAAATGAAGCCAGAGAAGTGAAGGATATTCAAGGTGATTTTCTCCATTTCGCCGTCAAATACGAAGGTGATTCATTGATGTTTTTGCCATGTTTTGCCGCAAGTGGTACTGGGGAACTTATAAAGATGACTTGCATTATTAATTACACCATGTACTGGGAAACTTTGATAGAACATTTGTTTATTTCTGGTAGAAGCTGGTACTTGGTGATAGATGGGTTTTCATTGAGTATTCATAACAAAAATGTGTATCAAAAGCTACATAGAAATGTCAAATCGAAAAAAGATACATGTGCTCCTCATGGCCTTCTCAGTGTTTGAACTTAAAGGCAGGGTAGGTAAAATAATCAAATGCACGGTTTTTTTTTATATTTTTTAAATGGTCTATGCACCCAGACAGCAATAAATAACTTTGAAATTCTGCAAAAGGACTGAAAAAGATCTGTCATCTGTAGCTGCTGTAATCCTGTATAAACACCAACCAATCACTTAATCGCGGTCCTGTTGGAAAGAACCAATGACAAGCCTCCTTGCTTCCCTGTGCAGACTCTAGCCTTGCTGTGTACGAGGTTGAACTCAAAGCGCGTAATTGCTGCCGGAGTGAAGTTGTTCCGCTATAAAATAAAAAGAAAAGGCTGTTTGAAGTCTACAGATAGAGCAAGAGGACAAACGTGAGTCAGTACTGGTGAAGCTTTTCAGCGATGGAGGCGACAAAGGGAGTTGAGAGGCCTGGAGAGTGATGCAGTGGTTGCCGTCTTTCTGTTGGACAGACAAGTTGTTGTTTTGTTTTCGGTGGAGGATTAGTTGTTTCCACGATTTGTTCAGCCAATGGTAACTACTGTGTTTACTGTTGTTGCGTTAGTCATATTATCCCAATGCTAACGTTAGCTTCCCTGGTTATTCAAGCTAGTGAGTTACATTAGCGAATGTATGTTTGCATGTACCTTTCTAACAAGACGCTAACTTGTGTGATGTTATATGGTTGCTGGTGTCAGGACATGTGGTGTTTAAGTATTAGCTTTTTATAAATGTGCTGGTACGGGGTCTGTTTTCCATTATTATAATTTTGTAGTTAAGATACAGATCACTTGCGCCCTGGTGGCTCATTTGTCTAAGCACGCGCATCAGTAAGGCTGTGTCCTTCCCGCGGCGACCCAGGTTCGATTCCGGCTTGGGTCATTTGCTGCACGTCTTCCCCATTCTTCTCCCCAACTTTCCTGTCTCTCTCGACTGTATAACTATCAAATAAAGGAAAGAATCCCAAAAAATAATCTTTAAAAAAAAAAAGATACAGATCACTCAACTTTCACACCATTGAAACATGGACTGATTTCACAACCTCCTGCCCCCCCCCCCCCCCCTTCAACTATAGTTTCTGAGTGCTCGTGCTCGACTGTGTGTGGGCTGTGGCTTTGGGAGGAACCCTAAGGGCAGGGGGTGTGGCTTAGGCAGAGCCCTGAGGAGATGCTACTTTCAAATTCTGCTAGCTTTGGATTCTTACCGACCATGCCTTTAAAACCCATCTGAATACTGTGGTCTGAACTGGGGATTCAGGGTTTCCTCCAGGATTTTTAGTCGAGCCCCCGAGGGATTTGTGAGACTATTGTAATCACCTTGTAAGTCTGTCTGTCTGTCAGTCTGTGTGTGTATGTGTGTTTCCGGGCAGATATCTCCAGAACCACTTGACCGATTTCACTCATCTTTCACATGTAAACACCTTGGGCTGACCTCACGGCATGACATAAATTTCGGGCTGTTGGGCGAGACTATGAATTCTCTGAATGCTTGTTTGAAACTGTGGTGGAGGGCTTCAGCGTCGGGTCAAAACTCAGCATTATCAGGAGTGACCAGTTTTCATTTATCAGCACGTAGGCGATGTAATAATTGAAGTCTATGTGCTCGGAGGTTTATCAGTTTCACGTGCGTGACGGTGGATTTCACATATAATATGAAAACTGATTATGACTCCGGACTTGGAATTAACTAATCATGAAGATACAATTAGGTAGAGCAGGATGTGCTCACAGCAAACACAGAAGTTAACATCGTAGGTTTTGCAAAGTGAACAAAATATTTTTTCTCTAATCGTTGCATATATTGCATTAAGAAGAAAGCAGCGCGTTTTACTGCCGATGGCTAATTTTTCTTCATTGGAAAACATGTTCATCAAGCAAAATGATTGACAGCAGGTCAAGAATTATTAGCACTCATTTTAACTTAATAAGGAGAACTGGTGACACCTGATTGTCCTTAGGATTTTTGGAGTTTATGTAAAGTCATTTTACATAGGCGTGGCGGCTTTTATTTTGCCGTGGCGGTGCGCCACGATCAATTACATGTAGTGCAAACCCTGGGATTGGTGTCCAAAAGTGCAAACCCCAGGTTTAGGGTGATTTTGTAAACGTCTGCTCGTAAAAACGGTTAAAACCCTGCCAAATGTCTCCTTTAACTTTAAATTGTATAAAAAATTGATCAAAGCTGCTTTCTATGCTAGGCGAGTTTGCTCAAAGTGGAAAATCAGGTTAGCCAACAAGTTTGACTCCGGTTGTTTTCATAAAGAATGAGATTTCCTCATGAAATGCATTAATACATGAGAATAAATGTGATGAAATATGAGGATGTTGTTTGGAGAAGAAAAAAAAAGTGGATCAATGAAGCACTGGTTCTGTTGAGTCAGTGAAACTGGCTCTTGACCTATCAATGCTAATTTCCCTTCTCAACTCCCACCCTCCGCTCTGGCTGTCTCTAATGCAGCACATACTGCGTTTGTGCCAAATCACTATGCGTATGGACACAATAATCCTGTCAGGGGTTCGGAAAGCAGTGATTGGCAGATTGTTGTACAAGAGGCTTAGTGTCCGTGTACTGAACCCTGTTATTTAGTCCCTGTATAAAGTGTACCCTCCCCATGTGACAGTCTGCCTCAGATTTAAATTGGTTCATATACTGAGTGCCCAGGGAAATGGCAGACCCATAGCTTGCTGGCCTGTCAGTAAACTGAGCCCTGTTTACATTGTGGGTGGACAATGAAGGCTGGCTTCAGTGTCTGATTTGTCACTTCTAAAGCAGGCTGTGGTAATAACTAACCATCAGCCTTTTTGTAAGCGTGTAGAGGAATCTTTCATCTCAACTATCAACAGGGCATGATGACAAAAATGAAGGATGGAAAAAAAATCTAAGAAAAAATAAGAAGAAATAAATAAGTATGCAGCTCGACAGCACTGCAGCTATTATTAATATTGTCAGTATTTCCCTGACCTGCCATTGTTTGGTTACTTTTGTGTTTGGTTTGCTTTTCCGTTATCTGTGCTAGTCCATTTCAGTTGTTTATTGTTCTTGTGCTCTTGTCTCCACATCTGTGTTTACCTTCCGTCTTCTGCATCTCATGCTCCCAGTTCTGTTACCCTGATAGTTCTTTTAGCTGGTTTGTTGACGCGCCCCTGTCTGATCTCACCTGCTTCCCTGTCCACCTGTCCTCCATTTCCCAATCCGCCTCTTTGTCTTTATAGTCCCTCTGTTTTCCTTTGGTCTCTGCGAGTTTGCCTCAGCTATTTTTTTTTTTTCTGTTCATACTAGCCTTATTTCCCTCAAGTCTATTTTCTGGTGTTTTGATTTTTGCTGTTTGAGTTTGGGTTGCCTTTAGTGTATTGTTGCCTCCTGGTTCTTGAATGTTTGCCTGTTTTTTTATTTTATTATGTCCCCGCCTTACATGACAGGGGCATATAGAGTTACCCATGTCCGCTCGTGCATCCATACGTACGGGATGTTGTCTATCTGCTTCTTCCAAAAACAACTGGACAGAATTCAACAACCTTTGGTAAATGCTGTCTACATACACTGAAGGTATGCGTCTCATATTTTCTATCACGCAGTTGGATAATTTCACAATTTTTGGGACTCCACAAACTCTCAGTGGCGGGGGCATCAGTGCCTAAGGACACACATTTTCTAGTTTTATTTTTTTATTTACTTTGCTTCTGCCTTGTGTTTTTGATGAGATGGCATTGAAGAGGTTTTAAATTGCCGCTGTGCATCATGGGAGCATGCTAGGCTGGATGGAGCTCCTTTCAAAAGTTTCCCCTTCGTCACAGTCAGTCCTGCTGCGGTCTCTCCATCATCTTTAGGAATTTTGCCGAAGTCCCAGATGATCAATGAAGCTGATCGGGACACTGTGCAGCACCGATTCAGTCCTGTACATCTCCTTCACAACAGCAGGAAAATTCACTGTTGTGCCCTGATAATCAAGAGGCTACAGAGCTGCTTCTCCAAGCCCCTTTATTCCCTCGTCTGGGCTACAACTGAACCGTGCTTGCTGGCCCACCAACCTGTGCCAGTCGAATGCTGCAACTGGTCCAAAATGATGCTGTGTTCTCTTGAGTTTGCCGAAATTTGCTCATGCCTCTCCACCGTTAAACACCCTCCACTGGTTACCAGCAGCCACCTGTATTCAATTTCGATTTCTCATACTGGCACACTTTGCCTTGTACGACCTTGTGAGTTCCATCAATAATCACACTGCAGACCCTGACCATGTCTCATTGAGAGTCCTCTTACAGCTGGTTACCCATAATCCCTGCTCAGTACTTCTCACAGCTTTAGCTCTTTTATGTTCCTGTCTTTTCCCAGTCCTTCGGGAGGCAATTCATCCTCAGCCAATGTCAAAACTTGATTTTCCCTGAGTACATCTGAATGATTCCATTTAAAATAGTTTCTTAAAAAATGTATCTCTCTCTTTATCATGCAGGTCGAATGGAAGTTACCTTTGCAGCAGCACTAACCTTATTGGAACTTTATAGACTCATTTCATTCACCAAACTGTTCCTGCTAATCGCTGATCAATAAAATAATGATGTGATCACAATACATTTAATATGAGAAAACCCTCACAATACAAAGCTTGCAAAGGGCATGAGCTCGCTCTAGTTTCACATGATGGCAGTCAAATATGTGAATGGTGTATAAACAATGAATGAATTAAACTAAGGATTTAGTTCATGTGGCCCAAATCAAAGCAACATCACTGGAATTAAGAACTGAAACTCCATTGGATGATGCCATAACAACCAAAAACAGACTCTGTTTCCGCAGATACCAGACTGACAGGACAGAAACGGCTGCGATAACGGGAAGGAAGATTTTTTCCCTTTTTTTCCCCCTCCATTGATACTGGCTCGAAAGGTACATTTGTCATCTCTCGACCACTCACGGCAAGCTATCAAATAAGATCAATCAGAAAATGTAATAAGTAAGGAATTATGCATTTGTCGTCCCCGAAAATCTTTGGCGAACAAGACATGTAATGTCATTTGATTTCTTGCCTTTTTTTTTCTGCGCTAGTCATCCAATTTGCACCCGCCATTCTTCGAAATGAACATTGTGTCTATTTCAATAGCGGCAGTGGAGTTGCTGAAGATAATAGCTTATCTGAATGCAGAGATTGTGCAATTCTAAGGATAATTCTGGCGTTCTTGTCCTGCCGTGATGTAGGCTGATGGACACTTTGCTAGAACAAGGATTTGATACCTGATAGCAGGATGTGAGTGATTCGCAAATGAATGAGATTTATTTAAGTGAGAGCTGTCAGCTTCTGAATGCTCAGTGTTACTCTGTTCTTCGTCAGGCCTTTGCTTGCGTGGGAAATCAGTCCCTTCCTCTGTCTTACACAGGAGGACATGCGTGTGCGCATATGCGCCATCACACTCTCAGACACGCTCCCTCACATGCTCACAAACACGCGTGCACATCGAGGCACGAGCGCACATTACACACATGGACTCGCGAGCGGTGGCTGGTGGGCAATTTTGAGAATTAAGCACTACAATACAGCAGGTCTTTGGACTCAGGTCAGGTGCACGGTCCCCTAGTGTAAAATCTTGTTTGAAAACCGTCAAAAACAGTCACATCTGCTTAATCTGCTTAAATGGATCGCCACTGAGTCACGCACATGCGCAAACATACAGTCTTTTTTAGATCAAAATTTTTATATTGTAGTATGTATTTTAATGATGAGGTAGATACTGTATTATGAATATTCTTGTAATGATCAAATGGAATCATTAACTATCCCTTTTCTAAACCTGCAGGGCACTGTGTTGACTCGCCACTTCTGAAGGAATGGCTCTGTTTTTGTGATCTCTTCGAGTGGTGCAGAGGGAAGTACCTCTCCATAAGTCATGTACTTTAAATATTCTATTAATGAAGCTTATGGGCCTGCCGCCAGGTGAACTGTACGTGGGTGCTTGTGTGCGTCTGTGGGTATTTTGGGTGCATTTATCTTAAACAGCAAAAGCAATTTTTAATTAATTTGTCTAATTTATTGTAACAAGGTAGTGCTCAACTAAAGCATGTTACCAGACTCACAATGCAGTGTTTAAATGTAATTAAAAGGGCACTTGGGTTACCTTATGTGGATACGCTGGATTTAATTATACACCTGACTCATAATTTTATATCCTGACAAAGCCTCTTTTGTGTTATGTTTTTTTTTTTTTAGGTGTGAGTTTTTATTTATTTATTTTTGTTGGAGTAGTTTTTCTTTTTTTCCATTTCATGCCATTGCATAATTGTGTTTTGCTGCAGTGTCAAGAAGCTAACCAAGCATGAACAACACTGCTGTAGCGGAGAAAAAAAGGCGCAGCAGACTTCTCTGCTGACTTTGACACTTGTCCGGTAGAGCCCAGCGACGCCGTGACGTACCAACACTGCTGCTCTGCGCAAAGCAGCAGGAGAGACGCCCACGGAAAGGCCGCTAATGCTAACGCTTTCTATGAGCAATTCTTCACAAGACCTCTATCACTCCTTGATTAACCCTGAGAGCGCTGAATAAATTTTCAAGCCATTCAAAATGTAATTATCCTGAGCTGTTGAAGACCTGTCATGTGGCGACTTGTTTGAAAGAGCTCCCTGTGACTTTGTTTTTGGATTTCGTTTTGTGGCTTGGAAATTCTTGTGTCTATTGGTCTTGACCCGGCATTCAATAAAGGCATACATTTTTTGGATTTCCCTCTCTCGCTTGTGGTTCCTGAACGCACCGTCACAAGATCAAACCTACCCATATTTAGGGTCTTTGTCAGAATACACACCATGCATCAGGCACATGCAAAATTGCTTGGGAAATTTTCTAGTTAAATGACATATTTGAGTTAAGCTTTTTTTCTGGCATGTATCTCAACACTATGGCACTCAGAAGCGTAAATCCTCGTTTCCAAATTCGGAGGAAAGGAAAAGTGCAGAGAATACTAGCAGGTCATCAGAGAGGAGGCCGCTGGTGCATGAATTCTGGATAAAATGACGGGCAAAATAAACGGGAAATTTCTCTGGAACTGCTTATTGAATAAAATTGCGCCAGTTTGTCCATCTGTAGTTTCCTAATGAGTTCAAGACTGCCTACTCACACAGATGTCAACGAGGGATTTTTCATCCGAGACTTTTTTTTCTTCATTTTATAAAATACTTCCACTGAGTTTTTGATCTAGTACTGGGTTTGTGGTGAAGATTTTGGGAGTGTAATGGCAGTCATATTCTGGAGTCTGGAAGGAAGAGGTTTTTGCTCAAATAGTTGCCCGCAACTAGACTACAGCTCAACACATCCAAAGGGCATTTCCTCATTGGTTACCCCAGCGGAGTGGCTCACTTACCCATGAGCACATCTGCTAGCGAGACTTGTAATTCGTATATCACTCATCCTCTTACGCTGAGGCAAACAGGTGCACGCGTAGCCATGTAGCCCATCATAGAATCAGCTCTGTTCAACATGAATTTTTTAATATGACTTATTGTATCTGAGAATTTATCGAATGCCTTTATCACTCTACCAAATATATGCTTTGTGAAAGAGTATTTTTCGCATTTCAGCATAACTTAATCTTTGGGACGTTATTGCAATGTAAATGAAAGAGGTTATGTTTTGGTCTTTGTTGTGTATCCTTTGCTTGCAATGACTGTTTTGTGAGCTATTTTTATCAATTTACGTTCCTACCTTTATTCAAGAGCGCGGCATTTCAACTTGAGAGCAGACGCATCAACTTCATGCACAGATTTTGCAGTTTTTCCCCAAAATTCTGCTCTCTCACTCAAGTAGCCCCTGTTTGAGATCGGATCTGCTGCTGCTTGGACGGATTTTTTACGTGCGAACTTCAGCCTTTCCTCCTTGCGCTCAAAACTGCGTCTGTATGCTTCGAACATTTCTGCTTGCGCCTGGACTTTTTGTGACACATTCCTGTCAAAAATCGCCAACCAATAGAATGCCAGGTTTCATGTTGACCAATGGAATTGTCCCTGCCTTGTTGCAGGCCCATCTGTTTTCCTGTAGGCATCATGGACTCTTGAATGATGTGAATTTTTTGTTTAATTACAGATTCTAGAGGTCTTCCTTCTTACTGGGCTGTTTGTGATGGCCGAGCTCTCTAGGGTTTAATTTTTTCATGATGATGTGAATCATCAGAGGGTTTTCATGCAAAACCATGTACAACCAAGCGTGTCAGTTATAAGCACCAATAGAAGTGGCAAAAAAGCAAACATTAAGAGCCAAACCACAAAAAATCTGAGGCCATTAAAACACAGCAGGGAAACAGGGCTTACAGCCTAATTGAAGGGAGGAAATCAATATTCTGCACCAGATCCCTTCACTTTTGTGAGTCTGATGCTAAATTTACAGAATCCTGATTGAAAGGAGTGGGATTATTTAAAATCTCTTTGTCATACTGTCAGTGCTGTTATACTGTCAGTACTGGATGAAAAGCGTGATCAGGCTCCTGTGATGTCTGAGCAAAAAGCCAGGAAATGCAGCTAATGGATATTTTCTGGGATGCTGCTCAATTTTTAATTCACAGTATTAGGTCTTTTCTCCAGTTCTCTGAGAGTCAGTGAGAGTTGGTTAAAATTTTAGATGAGCCTCTTTACGCTCATAATCTCAATCCAAATTGGCAGGAAGTGAAAAACCAACTGTAATAATCTGTTTTTTGTTCGGAGATGAAAAAGAAAAGCAATGAAGAAACACATCTGCCAGTGTTTAAAAAACTCATCAAAACTCAAAAAAAAAAAAAAAGAACAAAAACAAAAAAAAAATCCAATAGATTGGTCAGCCTCATGAACTCTGACCTTTTCAATTAAAATGTCTCTTAACTGGTTCAGAGTCAGGGGAGGGAAAAAAACTTATTCATATAATAAGACATACATGCCAACTCTACTGCTTTTGGTGGTACACTACCGCTTTCGGGGCGTTTCATTCTGAAAAAAAAAAAAAAACGCCCCAAAAGCGGTAGTCTACCGCCAAAAGCAGTAGAGTTGGCATGTATGATAAGACAATGTCACATTCATATTCTGTATCTGCTGGTTGCAGCGCTTCACTGAAGCTACATCACACTTTTAGTGAGAGAAATATTCAAACCCAAGATGCCATGTTTTCATGGCCACAGCATTACATCAAATGGAAAATATAGATCTTGTACATCATTTTTTACGTTTCCCTGTAATTTAGCAGTACATATTTGGGATCATTGGAAACTCCAGGATTTCCTCTAGAATTTAAAATAGGACTGAAGTTTCACTTTGAATACAGCAGCTGTATTTTACAGACCCTTATATGGGCCCGCGGGTTTTATGGGGTTGAAAAGCCTTCCTTCCTGTGTGATTCCACTGAAAAATCTTGCCCACCTAAAGTGATGTCATCATTAACCTCTTCAACTTGGGATTTTCTGTGCCATGCCATCAAAGGTATAAAAGCCCTTCAGTGGCCTCACTTTAAAATGCATCTGAACTCCAGACTGGTTCCCATTTACTTTTCCTAATTAGGAGAGATAAGTAACATGGCCGCGATGTCATAATAATCGATTTATGAAATCACCAATGGTTTGGATGCATGCTAGCCTTCTTCAGAGTATTGCATCATCCTAAAATGCTCGGAAGACGACTTATTTTGATGTGGTTTTTTTTTTCTAAATACCTTGTAGAATGCACTTAGCATTGATAAATGTGCAGAGCAGATAAGTGTATAAACAGGTCTTGCGCCTGTCTGCCCTACTTTCTAGACTTCTCTATTTCTCTTGGTCTCCTTCACCTGTTTATTTGCTTTGGAAATGAGCTGTTGGTATGCTCTCGAATCTATGTGCTCCCATTCTCCTGTGCTGCTCTAACAGCTCAGCTCCACACTGCAGTCAATCACAGGCTGCCCATATTTTTCCTCCACATCAGCCGGCAAATCAATCCTCAGAGTAACCGTTGGGACACACGTCCTGAGGCTACGGAGGCTGAAAAAATAGACAGGGGGAGAGAGAAAAAAAGAGTTTTACGGCCAGTATCCCGTTATGATCCAGCCCTGCTTGGACCACTGCCTGATCCAACAAAGGGTGACGGTGAGAGCGCCGTACCTGCTCATTAATAACTCCGCCACATCACCTCATGTACTGTCCTTCACAGATGCCCTGATTAAGGTTGATTCCTGTAGCCTTGTTTTTGACTCACTATCCATTTGTAAGGCTGGTTGTTTGCAGAGGCAATTCAGGTTAAATACGTTCCTCAAAGACACTGAATTATTGTACGAGGAAGCTGAACGCGCACCTTTTTTAACAATCCGGCTTCATTGCCCACTGTTTAGCACCAAATGAATTTTATTAGATTTCCCATCTGTGGCGTTAAAAAAGCTTGTCAAAGAGAATTAAAGAAATCTTTTTTTTTTTTTTGAGCAAAGTTATATGCATGTGCCTGCATACATTTTCTGAATGAAGAATAGCATTAATTTATGGAATTTTGGTACTAATATAGGGTTAATAATGGTAGTAGTGGTAGCGGTAGCAGCGGCGGCAGCAGCAAGCAGCAGCAGTTGTTGTCGTCCCGCGGTAATATTTGTTGAAGCATACCTGTTTCTGACTTTGGACCAGGGCTGCTGACGGGTAAGTTGTCCTGGGCCCTGGGTCGGCGGGGGCAGAAGTGGGGCCTCTGACCTCTAAAACATCTGCTGGAATTATTTGTCAGTGTGTTTGTGTCACATCTAATGCTTGTTCTTTTTTTTCCCAAATTTTTCTCGACGTCATGGTCAAAAACATTCTTACTTTCCATCCAAGCAAAAATGGTGCGGCCTATTACACCGCGTAAATTAGAAAGTTCGATTAGCTACCCCCCGCCGTCCTCTTATGACTGTACACTGTCAAAATGGCCGGCCGCCAAAATTCAGGAGCACGGAAAAGACAGGAGAAAAGGCAGAAAGAAAATGAAAAGAGAGGTGAAAGGGATTTCATGATCACATCCTTTAAAAGATATAAAGTGGACAAAATGATAATCTGATGAGCATTATCTACTGCAAGGTAAGACGGTTAAACACACAGCGCAGCCACTGATGGCCAAATTTCAGCCCAGCTTAACCACTTACACCCGGTACTTGACATCGGAGTTATTATAAGCCCTGCTCTCACCTTGCCTGAAAGCGCGTTACAGTACGTTATCATTTACATTTCTCAATTTTCATCAAAGTGTTAATTTGTTCAGTTGCGAGGATCAGTCGATAGCATTACTTTCCCTTTCCCCTAATGGTGACATAAAACATCAATGTCTTTCGAAGCCTCTGAATTCCTCCAGCTCACAAAATGTACTTTTTTTTTCTGTGTCAATGTCCAATCGACTTCGATACGCCCAAGAAAACGTTTTTTAAAAATGCAGTTTTCCCGACTCAGGCCCATACGTTAAAGGTGCACTGTGCAGTCTGTTTACTTACACTCCTGTTGACATTCGAATTAAAACAAAACAGAGGTAGCCCGTCCCTCTCTCCCATAGTTGCCTCCTTCCCATGCTTCCATAACTGTCAACTCTTGTCGGTGATTGGCCGGGACGGTTTGTTATGTTATGGGGCACAGCCTGTGCCCCTTGTGTTTATTTGCAGTTTGTGACGCCTGTGCAGTCTCCAGATTCCGGGTTTTTTTTTACATTGAATTTAGGGGCAGGCAGCTAGCGGATTGTGGAGAGATGTTGACGAATTGAGACAAAAATATAATTGCGCAGAAAGTAAACAAACTTGCATAGTGCACCTTTAAGTTTGCTTTGAGTAAAAATTAAACTCTGCATCCAACTAGTGACATTATCATGATGCAGGTTAACTCTCAACCTGTTTCTGATTAAGAGTCAGACAATTAATTGAATTAATTAACTGAGCGAATAGCCAAATAATTAGCTGCATTGCCAATAATTATTACGACATATAACCTTGCATCAAAGAGGAAGACTACAATATGAAATTGCTTTGACAGCCACAAACTGAAATTTCTTGAAATTCCATCTTGAAGTAGGATTTTATGTAGGAAATGCCGCTGAAATTGTGTTTAGATAAGGTGTAAATTTTGTCTTTGATTAATACATTAGATAATTGCAGTCAATACAATCTAATATTGTAGCCTTCCAACAACTCTCCCAGAAACTGGACTTTATAGACCGCATCAATGATAGTGCTACCATTGAAGTTTGACGTATGGCATGCATTTAGAGTTCAAACAAACATGTAAACACCAATAAACTCAAAAGACACTCAAACAATTGGCACATTGTTCTGATGGCTTTTTGTAACATCGAAATTTCATAAATGTAATGTTATGCTGGGCTACATTTGTTAATCACAATGATTTGCCTATTTTGCTCTGTACTACTGTGTGTGTTGCTGTCTCAGCATGGCATATATAACATAACCAATATCTGTTTACATATTTAACATTTGAAAGATTGACTGAAAAAACAAATGTGGTTTATTAACAACAATTGAAATAATGTGAGACAATGTCTCTTGTGTCTTTATCTGGGGAATAGGATGCGTGTGTGAGTTGGGGCAGGGCAAGGTGTGGCGAAGGGGGGGTGGGGGGTTGGTCTGGAGTCGCCTTGTTCTGGGCACGGGCAAACCTGTAAGTTGGTCTGTTTTCAACAATTGTGAAATTGCAGGCATCAGATTCCTATATCAAACATCTCATAGTTTTGTGTTCTAGTTTCTTCTGGCATATGACTCATTCTATGTAGAATTGCTAATAAAGTCCTACCATAGGAGGCTGACACTGTACTTTTGCAGCCAAAATCAATAGCAGGATACACTTTTTTTTTATTTAAAGATTTAAAGATTTTTTTTTTGGGAATTTTTCCTTTATTTGATAGTTATACAGTGTAGAGAGACAGGAAGGTTGGGGAGAAGAATGGGGGAAGACATGCAGCAAATGACCCGAGCTGGAATCGAACCCAGGTCGCTGCGAGAAGGACACAGCCCTTTATGGTACGCACGCTTAGACCGATGAGCCACCAGGGCGCCCCAGGATACACTTTTGATATTGTAGCAGTATGTATTGTACTTTCAAGCAGTGGCTGTTTGTATTTAAATAATTATTTGCGGTAATTACACGGCTATATCAATTACTTGTTAGATTTTTTTTTCTTCACAGCAGACAATTGGCAGCAGACTGACAGACTCCAGCTTTAACTGGCAGCATGAGCATTCTGGGGGAAAAAAAGACATTTATTTCATTATTCGTTCAGTCCTGTCAAAATAGTTTGGCTCCGCCAGTAAGCACTTGTGTCCGAGTTTGACAGTTTTGGCAAGGAAGGAAAATAAAATAAAATAAATAGGTAAACAAAGAACATAAATCAAAGTTGTGCGAATGAGCAGATTAATGGCTCCATGTCAGCTATGTTGGTGGAAATCGTTGCTGCCGACCACACACTTCCATCTATGAGATGAAATTCTGTCAAATGTTTTCGCCCACAAAGAACAGCCGCACTGAATTCATAGGAAAGGGATTTTTTTGTTTATAGTCATGTGAACACCTTGGGCCAATTGCAGTGATATGTGGCTCAGCTACAGTTTAAGGTTTATCTCAGGTTAAACTGCAGCTGGTCACTTGATTGTAGTGTCCACAGAGCTTGCAGGTTAAAGGACACCGCAAATTTAAAACTTGATTGCATCCTTTTAAAATCGCATGACATCCACTAGAGGTCATCTTAAGGAGTTTTTTCTTAAACCTCATCAGGATAAGGTTTGGATTAGTGAAGAAAGGGAAATACTGTAAATGGCAGGCTATCTACGATTTCATCATGAAGGCCCTTATTACAACGTGATTCACAATTTAAGGTAATTTTTTTTCTATTTTAATCATGTCTAACACAAAGTGCATGCCCCAACTGAACAGTTTAGCCTTATCAAATCTTAGCCTTTGTTCTACCATGGAGTTTTTGTCACAACCTTTGTGTAAATCCTTTTTGTATCTCCTGCAATCCAGCAACCCTGAGATGCAGTGTCTTCTTTGATTGTTTCAGCGTCTTATGTGCCTGCCCTGCCAGGTGTTTTGCATTTGTTTTCCCACTCCTGCATGTCACTGTGGCGTACATATATCCCCATACTTTGAGTCTGTCAAACATATCTTTATTCTCCCAAACAGAGAAATTAGCTTGCAGCAAGTATATATGAAACTGCACTTAACAAGGATGAACATTGCTCCAAACCTTCATACACATCGACAAACAACCAGACATGATGATGGTCAGAGTTATCACTAAAAGTTCACTTGGCATCAGGGACAAAGTGCAAAACCAGTGATCAGACTGCAAGTAAGCAATCTCCAGACAACAGTGAAACACTATCATGACCATTTTTCAGCGGAATGGCAGCGGGGACAAAGGAAAACTTCTATCTACTGGCTCTCATAACCCACACCCTAAACCAATGACCTGAGAAACTCTGTTCTTAGAGGATGATCTGGGCTCTCCAGAAGGGAAGTAGCCTTTTTGAGCACCTGCTCATTATAAAGCTCTGTGAGATGAGCTTGACTCCTCTCCTGAAATCTTACGGACCATTTTGATGAGGCTACCAAGCCGTTTATTATTGGCTAGAGGCAAATTAACATACCAAGCAACAATGCAGAATAGTAAAACTGATTGGATAAAACTTCTACCCCTGTTCCACAGAGCTTTCTGGCTCATCGGTCACTCGTCGGAAGCAAAGTTTATTTCTTCTGGTCACCCATGGAAGACTATAGTATCACAGGCTGATGAATCCGATTCGTGTTTGTCCACTATCATGTCAGTGTCCGACGTGTTGGGCGTGATCCAATGAGGCGAAATCGTCTGATGAAGGAACTAAGCTTAGTTCCTTCATCGGACGATTTCACCTCATCGGATTAAAGAAATAAAATTTGCTTCCGACAAGTGACCAATGAGCTAGAAAGCTCTGTGGAACGGGAGTAGTCTGCAGAAGAGTGCCATCATTTCCAAAGACACCGTAAAAGAGCGCATTTTCCTCAGGAAAAAGAGTTGTTGGACCTTTTTTGTCGTGGAGACTACATGAGATTTAGAACTCAGCTTGTAGTCAAGAAGAATTCCCAAACATTTGTGCCTTTCCACCATCCCAAAGGTAAGTAGAGGGCTGAGAAGAGTCGATCTAAAGCTGATTATCACATCCTTCTTTTTAGACACATTTAATTGAAGACTTACAGTATCTCACCAGCATACAAAATCATCATTTACAGGCCCGTGATGTTATCAAGTAGCTGGACTGTGGCATGCCATGTGCCTTTCTGTTACTGGTCAGTAGTCATGGTCCAGAACTTTATTGTCTTTTGAAATTATTGAATTCTTTTATGATAGTTAAATACAGAAGACCTCTTCCCAGTTCTACTAATAGGAACAAGCTTACGAGCCTATTTCCTGGGCAACAAAATTTGTATCGTGTTCCTGTTTTCCTGTCTCTTCTGCCTGTTCCTCTTCCCAGTTTATTAGGAACATCTCCCAAGCCTTCTGCAGTCATCAAGATCGGGGTTCCATTCCTGCTAAACACTGCAAACCTGCTTTCTAACTACTCCGCTTTGGCGAGGGTCATCTCTATCTGACTATTGCCTCAGTACGACACTGGCCTGGCATGGATACGCCCCTACTCAAGCTCATTAGCATCTTAGCCGAACTGTCTCATTCTACTCTGGGTCCCATCCCTTGCAGTCATTTCCATATTATTATCAATAAACCCTGCCATTGGCTTGTACTCTGCCTCTGAATCTGGCTCCTTGTCTGGATCATGACAGGTTTCTATACTTGTGGTTCATATATAAACCTGGCTATCAAATAATCATTGTAATTTAATCATGTTCATAATTAGTCTTTATTATAAAACAAAAATGAGAAATTAAATTACATTTCAGCTTTTTGTTAATTTACATTTTTCCCCCCCTGCAGATCATATTTTCTTCTTCTGTAGCAATAACATCTGTTGTAATGGCATTTGTAATACTGGATAGCAACATGCATGCTGTCTAAACGTACAGCCAATTTGATCGTTTCCCTAGGAGCAGAACACAGTTTGCACATGGTTGGCTCATGTCGGTTCCTGACACTGCATCTCAGCCGATGTGTAGCAGCATAATTATGTTTCTTTTTTCTCTTGTGGTCACTATTCTCTTCTTTTTTCTTTTTTTGTCTTTTTCATCCTGCTCGCACAGCTTTCTGCCAAGGTCTGCCTGGAGATCCACATCAAGAGCCGCATGGGAGAATCACATCCTATTGGTCATCACAGGGTACACTAAGCTGATGCCGCACCAGAGGACCCTGCAAAAAAGTGCCCACATTAAATACAGAAATAATAACTCATGAGGGTAAATGGTTACAGTGCAGTTACACTATCAACACTGCCATGACTGTCTGTGTAAATGGCATGAAGCAATTTGTTATTATGCATTCATTTTGTAAAATTTTCTGAATTGAATTGTACCCATGGATAGACTAACAATACTCTTCTGTCACACGTTTCAAAATGGAGGCCATTTCCTTTGTAGGACAAACACTCTTAGCTACACCCTGCCTGGACTGAAATGGCCTTAAGCCTGATAGGCAGTTATTGACTAAGAGGGAAATTGAACATTAAAAGGCATTAAATAGTGATTATGAATGCGCTGGTGTGAAAGCTCTCATGCTGACAGGTTGTTTGTATGGGCTCAGATCAGAGGATCTGTATGAGGCAGGTGGATGCAGATGCTCGTCTTAAAGCCATTTGAAGAATCAGTCACAGCTCATTGCTTTACTGAGATACGAACAGACATAACTGATCATCAATGGTAAAGGCTGTTTCATGTAAAATCATGGCAGTTGCCATTTTGTGGATTTTTTTTTCAGTCAAAAATCATATAAACATAAAACTGCAGCTCTTAAATAGTTCACTCGAAACTAAAACAAAGCAAAGATGATAGCAACATCAGAATGGTTGTGGCCGGATTATTTGCGCTCGTGATTTCAGCCGGAGAGCGGCTGCAGTCGAGTCGGAGCATTGCGAACCGTTCGAGAAGCTGGGCTTCAATGGTGAGCCGCCTAATACTCCCATTTAGTCCAGAACAGCGGAATAGAGCTGAGATTCATTTCCACAGGCTCAGTCTACTGCATTACCTTTTCCAATTTTATGATTTCAAAACTGTCAGCAGTTTCTATTGAACATGGAGTTTCAATGGAGTCATTATGCTGCCTTGTAACCCAATTTCCATTCAAAGCGCTGCCTATGTTTTAGTGCCTTGTTAGCTGTATGGGTATTTCTCAGAGGATAACTGGCATCACTTTTGCAGTCTGATTGGCTGAGCACATCCACCGCGGAGTTTATAATAGCCTCCACTTGTCTGTTCACATGAAATAGAGACACAGATTATCGCAAGAAGAGAGGGTACTTTGTAACCAAGCAACCAGGAAAAAATACATTATAAAACATACTGTACATTATGTAAACATATTACATTTCTAAATGCATTTTTGAAATATTACATAGTAATTGTATAATATAGAATTATAATGCATGATGATTACATGATAAATATAGACAGGTTCACAAATATTTAGACATTGAAAACATTATTATTATTTTAGCATCTCACCCATATTGGAGATAATCTAAAGAATGAATATGAGGACATATTGCTGCCTGTCAGATTTATTTACCATCAAAATGGGTGAATGGTTTAGGAATTACAGCATTTTTTAAATGTGCCCCTTCCCCTTTAAAGGAACAAAAGTAATTGTACATGTGGCTGTGCACCTGTTCCAGGGGATACCAGTAGCTATGCAAACTGTGAAATAACTGATCATAATCATGACCAGAAGTTCGATGGGAAGAAAGCCGCATGGATGCAGTGACAGTAGCACAATAATCATAAATCAATATTATCCCTGACTTTATCAGGTGATACAAGCCAAATACAAGACGTTTTTCGGTTTGACCGTCAAGCCAAGGTCAGAGGTCAAATCAAAGTCACAAACTTATGTGCCATTTATAACTTCCTCTTAGTCCCTGATACTAAACAAAGCTTTTAATGCAATAATACGCTAGATATAGGGCATTCTCCTGTTTGATCTTGAACTCAAAGGTTTTTGTATGCCAACTTATACTGTATGTCCATTACATTATGAGAAAAGAATGGCCTTATGTAATGGCCATTTTTTGTAATTTGGAGGTTCGGACATCGCTAACGTTTCTGTTAAGATGCCGGCTCAAACTTGGGATAAAGCAGTGTCTGATACACATGGGAATGTCTGGGAATGTGGCTATGCCCAAATTGTCTGCCAAAACTAGCACTGAAAGCTACGCCCCATTTTCTTGATGCTGCGTCGCCTGAGTGATTAAAGATATCAGATATTCAGCTTCGGCTTGCATCCTTTGTCCTTTATACACAGAAATGTACTCCAGATTCCTCCAATCTTTTAGTTATTAGTTATGTTACGTAAGGTAGAGGGTGTATATACTGTACCAAATCCCTCCCCATTTTAGTTTGAGGGGCATAGTTTTTAAACCTTTCAATGATTTTCCTGGCACATTTGTTGGCTCATTGACAATCCTCGGCCCATCTTGGGTCCTGAGGGACCAGCCCTTTTCTGGATGCTGCTTTTGCGCTAAATCATGATTACAATCACCTGTTGACAACAGTGGTTTCAGATTACATTTTTTATAATGTATTTATTTACCTCATTACAAGTCCTAAATCGCCCCACCTTCCAACTTTTTTTGGAATGTGTTGCAGGCCAGAATGGTAGGAATGGATGTACTGTATATTCACAAATTAAATAAAGTTGAAGAGAAAATAAAACATTTAATATCTTGTCTTCATAATGTCTGCAATGTATCTGTACTTTACACGTGTGTGATATAGGCTATTGTATTTTA
Organism: Gymnothorax javanicus; assembly: GCA_029692085.1. Taxonomy (NCBI): domain Eukaryota; kingdom Metazoa; phylum Chordata; class Actinopteri; order Anguilliformes; family Muraenidae; genus Gymnothorax; species Gymnothorax javanicus. Next base: position 109,849,820 of record CM056201.1, on the reverse strand, counting down.
GGTTAACAAACGATTTTTATTACAGAATTGCCAGCATATTATTAGAAAAAAAAATGAAATGTACTACTCACGAAATTGGTTCATGTATAATCCTTTATAATAAAAATGATAGTTCTCCAAATGGCCCCTCTGTCAAATTTCCAATGACCTTAATCTTGTAACTAACAATATTCTGGGTAACCCCCTTTGCCCAGTCTTTTATTAAAGGAGTGGTGTATCTAGACGGTGCCACATATATGATTGATAACAATAGTCTCCCTGTCTCCCAAATTTTTTTTTTTTTTTTTCACTTTTGTACATCCGGAGCTATGTTGTGCGTTATTTACATTTACATTTTGTTATTCTGGGTTTTAGATACTCTCTGTGACACTCCCAGCATTATTTATCACAGCCTCTTCAGATAATAACCAAATGAATTTTCCTTTCAGTGCCTCCATCTTTGGCGTACACCTGGTGCCATACATCTCCAGCACACAGTCTGCAGCCTCCAGTCTTATCTCTGTCTGCAGCCTCCAGCTTGGACCTACGTCCTATTCTCTCTCTCTCAGGCACACACTCACTGACTCATACACTTGCATCCATACACATGTTCTCCCACGCGCGCGCACACATGGTTTGTTATTTGCCAGACCGAGGTGAGTGATTACACTGGTGACGTATTTATGTCTGTTCATGCCCACCCCTGTCTCTATCCATCTCTCCTCTGTCTCTCTCCACCTCCATTCACTTCTCTCAATTCACTTCTTCTTGTCCGACTGTCACTCTCTGAGAGAGACTCGACTCTCTAAATACAGGCCCACTTTGTCACTCGCCATGTTTACATGGAGCACTTGGTACAGGATTGAAGCTCATTCAGAGTGAAACGTCCCCATATATACACCCCGATCTGCGCGAAATACCCTGATCTGACTGAAAATCGAAGTTGACTGAACGATGGTGATAATCTGTAGGATGGCCATGTAAATGCTTGACCAGTCTGTCTTCTGCATTTGCAACTTCCTGCGAATATTCACTTCCTGCAGTAGTGTCTTCAAGACAAACCATGCATGACTGAGGCTGCGTTCATTTTGTCAAATAATGATGTCTTATCCTCTAATTCCTGACCACTTTTCTTTCACCTCGATGGAAAATGTCAAGAGGTGTCAAGGGGAATTCAAACACAGCCTAAGTTTGGAGAAAACATGGAGAAGTGTTAGAGTTGCCTGTTCAGGAATACAGTACCAGCGTGGATAAAGGTACCGCTAAAGTTAACGAGAAGTTGGCTTCGCGTTTTCATCCACCTTTCTCTGATTGGCCTGGCAGGTGGCGGAGGATTACAACAGGTGTTGGTGTAGTTCCGGCAGGCAGAACTGGGGGGACTGTCGATAGGGGCGATCGGTTTTTGAGTATGACTGCTGTGTACCAGATGTTATTGCAGGCCTTGAATTTTGGCAAGAATAAACTACCTGTTTAAACAACTGTTTCGGATATGACTTATTTACAAGTCAATCGATGTTTTTGTTTTTAGAGTTTTAAAATATCTAATTCTATGAGAGGCAGTTAGAAGGAGGAGTAGACATGAAGTAGAAACGCTTTCCTTATGGATGACAACTTACGCATTTATTGTCACAAAATATTTATTAATACATTTATAATTTCTCGTTGGATGCCCAAAATTTTAAATCTTGCTTGTGTCACTGTAAATGTCGATAATTTGCCGTGGCGAAATAGGTATTGCTCTTAATAATGTAAGACATTGGCTTGCACACAGTTTGCAAATTGATAACTATACCATTAAATCTGAATATAAATGTTTTACACAGTATACCTAAGGCAGATAAGTGATTATTTCTCACAAATGTGAAAACATGATCAGTCCCACGGTGAGAAAAGTTTTTAGTCCGTGCTACCCCATGACTCTTGCAACTGAGAAGGGCTTAATCCCGTTAATTTGTCGGTAACAGCCAAAGTTTATTCTTGAGATTAGCTCTCAAATTATGAGTAAAAGGCGACAAAAGTTAGCACACTTTACGTTCAACTGTTTGATCCGACTGAACAAGTCACCGCTTTCTTGACTGAGAGTTGTTCGGTTTATACACAAGGAGGACTAAAACCTCCGGATTTCCAAAGGCCGAAACATTTCTTGCGGACATAGGAAAAAGTGACACCATTATTGTAAGTTACAAGTACATAGATATTTCCGTATTTTATTTCTATTTTCAGAAGTGCGGGTTTTGTTCATAATTTAAATAATATTAAAGTGGTGGCAAATCATGTTGTTGTTGTTTTGCTTTCTCCGATAACGGCGCTTTAGAACTAGGAAAGGTTTAATTTCTTAATTCTTATCAGTAAATATTAAGGCAAAAATATTATGGCAAAAATGCATGAATTTGCAGACATTAACTTTCCTGGAAATAAATATATCGCCAACTGCGCGAAAGAAAATCTGTAGCAAAAATTATAGCAGAAGTTATCATGGTCTGGGAAAATCATTGCATCACAGAAAAAAATAACAGCACCTTTCAGCTAAAATATGTCCTGGACAATGTTCTTTAAAGGGGACCTATTATGCTGAGCCTTCTTTTAATACATTTTAGTAATGTTATAATGTTGGTTGTCCATACTCAACCTCTGAAAAGTTTCTAAACATGAGATACAGAGGTTTTGCCGTAATCCAAGAACGTGATTTTGTGAACGTGATTTCCTCTCTGAACAGCTTGTCCTGAGATCTTCGCGAGATCTGGGCAAAACCTGACGTCAGGTTGTGCTGTCCAATTAGTACAGACCTAGCCAGAGCCAATCACAGTGCTGGACCTGCCCACACCGGAAACTATTCTAGCAGGCTCTAACAATGGCAGATCATACTATGCCTTAGTAGCGTCTACACTTTTGGAAATACAAAAGAAGAACCGCAGATCATTTGAGGTGCAGTTTTGTCAGTATCTCTCCCAAAGCTGCTTGTCCGTTTACTTTTGGACGCAAAGAAAAGCACCTATTTCTCTTCCAAAAGAGGACGCCCAAATCAGTGGGTAGGTTTTTTTGTTTGCTGGCAGCAAACAGCCACGGCCAAAGGGAAGGTTAGCTGTTCGTGCTCAGCATTTCACCAAAGACAGCTTTGTCAATAATGGATAATTCAACACAGGACAAGCGTTTCAGCTGCTTCTCAAACCTGAAGCAGTTGCATCGATCAAGCGCTCGGAGCCACAAGCTGTAAGTAACGATATAACAGCAAATAATGTAAGTGAAGCTAACGTGTTACGGGTGCCTAGCAGGACCGCTAACGATAGTTAGCACTAACAACTGGCCTCAAACGCAGGCTTTGTAAAATATCTGAAGATAAAGCCTGTATTGGTTGCGACTGTCCGTGACTCACAGACACAGAAACTGTGTCTTTACTGCATAAGCCAACCTGATGTGATAGCCAGTTGATTGTGGCTGTCGCACAGCGGCTAACGTAGCCAAGTTACTGTTGCTAATGTTTGTGTCCTAAATATGCAAGAGTGATATCAGGGGAAATTCTACAGAAGGTGTAATGGGAAAAAAAAAAAAAAAAAACAGCCACTTGATGGCAGTATTGACAATTTTTTTTGTTAAGCCCAGTCTGGAGCTAGGTTGGGCATGTCCTGGGCATGCCTCAGAGGGGCTGGACAAGAGTATATAAGGAGAAAAATTGAGAGAGTGGTAGAGTAGTAGGAGAAATTGCAAGGAGAAATTGTGGAAGGATACATTTGACCAGACCTGTATCTCTTTTCAAGACCTGTGAAGCTTTTTGTGGATTTTTGCCTGTGTTGGAGCATTTTCCTGTCCCAGGACATCGCAACACAGCAGCCCATCTCAATTACCAGGGGACTGTAAATATCTCATTTTTTTTTTTATTTCAATTTTGGTCAGTAGGGTAGATTGTAGACTAGTTCTAAGTGTTTGTTTAATTAAATCTGTTGAAGTTTAAGAATTTTGTCTGTCATCCCTTGCTGTCCGTGACGTCATAACAAATTGACGCCATAACAAATTGGGGCCATAACAAAGGTGTGTGAACATAAACCTCATTTGAAGCTAACTTTTAATACTTGTTTGAAATTTGGATGCTTGGTACAGCTGTCCACGGTAACGGAACTTGCTGTCTGTAAAACCTGTATTGCAAGGGTTTGTCTCTGTGGTTGTTATGACCGCTCGGTTACCAGCTACTGCATGTTAGTTTGCGTGCCGCCGTGCTATTAAAAATGCTCCTGGTTAACCTATATGCAGTAATTCTGATCGGTATGCTTGTGTTACTTCGGTAAGCATCAATGTGGCAGTTTCACCATAACGTTGCCCGATTGTAGCCACTACAGTTGATGCTAACCGGAGAGGTGCTGTATGTGTCCGCAAAGTTGGGCTGAAAAGGCTGCAGTTAGACCAGGCGTAGGTTTTGCAGAGCTTGGGATACCTGTTTGGGTTTGTTTACGGCTGCTTGTGATTGCTTCACTTATCCATGACCGGGATCAGCTGGATACTTCACTCAAATATCTGGGCTAGCTCTCTGATTCTACTGTGAAAGCAATCGCGAAACACAGAAGCTCTAAGCTGTCTGGTATAACAAACGATTTCTCTGCACTACCGTGACATAATTTCATCCCCCTTTAGAAATTGTTGTGGCTAATAAAAAGCCGATCAAGGCGGAGATTAAATAGGAAATCCTTTCCTCTAGAAGTGATCGATTCGCTAGCTCCACATAAGCAACTTGTCCGCGCTAACGGAACTTACAATCTGTAAAACCTGTATTATGTTCATAACATAACCAGAATTCTCTCGAGCTGCCGCGTACTATCCATAAAGCTGCTTTCATATCGGACGCAAAACAAATTTTTCGCAGGACAGATTACATTCAAAGTCAATGCAAAGATGTGAACACAGGCGTTATGGGCGCATTAAGCAGCTTTCACACAGGACGCGAAACTAATTTTTCGTGCGACAGATTGCATTCAAAGTCAATGCAAAGACGCGAATACACGCGTTATGGGTGCGTTAAGGAGCTTTCACACCGGACGCGAGACTAATTTTTCGCGCGAAAGATTACACTCAAAGTCAATGCAAAGACGCAAATACACGCGTTATGGGCACGTCAAGCCGCTTTCACACTGGACCTGAAACGAATTTTTCGTGCAACAGATTACATTCAAAGTAAATGCAAAGACAATGCATTGACTTTGAATGTAATCTGTCGTGCAAAAAATTCGTTTCGCGTCCGGTGTGAAAGAGGCTTATTGCGCCCATTTTCCGCGAGCAAACTCTGGTCATTCCGACGCAATAAGTAAACCATTACCACGGGCAATCTCCGAAAAGGTCATTTAGGCTGGAGCTTTCGCCCCTTCGTCATATACCAGCGCAGAAGCTGTTCATTACTCCACGCTAACGACACACCACAGCTATGCACACGAACCAGCAGGTCCTTATAATACACACCGAAGCAGTCAATAAGTTGTTGGTCCACTTTTTGCTGCTCCTCACTCTCCATGTTTCCCTCTAAACTCAGACCCACCGGATTTCTACTGTCTCCAGTCTACACTTGGGCATGTCGACCCGTTCTACAAATGTGTCTGTATGGGGTGGATTCTAGCTTTCCCTCAATCCTTGCTATAGAGTAGAAACACCAGTGTACTCACCATAGTAGCCGTAGGTAGACAGCAAATTCGAGCTTGAGCTGCCAGACTTTCGCACTGCGTCCTCCACTTTCGCCGTTGCGTTTATTAGAAGAAGTTCATTTCATTAGATCTATACACATGTACTGCGTTTGATTGCGGAATTTGCCCGTTGATTCCTTCTCAGATGGCACAAGCGTCTCAGTTTCACTCTGGGGAGGCGGACCCAGAAAACTGCGTTCTGCTGCCTCGTCCCGCCGAGATCCGCCCTCCACAGAGCTGGCCAGTCAGAAGAAAGTGGGCACATGGGGAGTGGGGGCCATAGCGGAAGAGCCACCCCAACGAGGCGTTTCAGGCAGAGCCTACAATGGACTACAAATGGGGTTTTTTGAGGATGGCAGTATGAGCTAAATAAGGACCCTGTTTTGGACTTTGAACGATCAGGAGCACTCTAGGGGAGTCCAAAATCAAAATATAACCTTGGAAATATAGCAAAATAGGTCCCCTTTAAACGTGAACTGTGTAGTTCAGTGATGGTTGCTCCTTGTTGAAAATGCAAAGAACTGTTCATGAACAGTTTGCAAACAGTTCATGATTTAAGTTCATGAATTATTCATGAACTGTTCCTGAACGCTACATGGCTGTTCATGGATTTCTGCATGAAAAACATTCATGTACTGTTTAGAAACTTATTCCTGAACTATTCACGAGCAGTTCACAAACATTCATGAACAGTTCATGAACATTTACATTCATGAAAATTAGTTTATGTACTTTTCAAGAACATTGCATGGTCATGAACACTTGAAAAACATGTGAGGAACTTTTTTTTGGTAATTGGCGAGCTGCTCATGAACTATTCATGAACTACAACTAGTTTGTGAACTATTTTCGCCGACTTAAATGGCATTGAGGAGATAATGCCAGCAAACTGCTTTGCCCTACTGCCCTCTCCAACTGCCCAGTCACAGCAGCAGTGTTTCATCCTTCGGATCGAACATGTATTCCTGCTGGTGGCCATCAGAGGCAGACTGCCTGCATGATCCTTAACCCTATTCCTGTGTTTTGGGGTCCAATGGACCCCGGAAGACTTTAAAATGGCATATCTTTGTTGGATGACAATATACCAAGTTTTTCTTTCATGTAATCCTCAGGCAACTAGTTTCACACTTTCACCAAAAAAATCGGTCAATTTGACAAAGCGGTTCCTTCAGTAGCCATTAAAAAGGCTTTGGGGTCCAATGGACCCCAGAGCAGAACTTGCCTATTTAGAGGTAATTTTGTCATGGAAAAAGCCAAATAAAATACCCCAAAACATTAGGGATTATTTTTCACTGTAATGTTGAATTCTAGAAAAAAAATATTCCAAATGTTCCAAATTACCATGATTTAGAACATTTGGAAAGTTTTGGTGACATTTGGAATGTTTTGGAGGTATTGGGAACGTTTTCAAAGCTCAATATCTCGGTAATCGGTAGTCATGCAAAAACAAAGCTTATGTTTTTGGAATCCTTGGAATCTAGACATTCGGATTCAATCTAAATATTTGTCATAAAAAGTGATTTGAAAAAAAGTGTTTTTTATTGTGTTCCAAATAAACTGTTTCCCTGCATCAGAATATTCCATTTAACAGATTTCCAAGTTTGGCACTTTTCCATATATTCAATACTTTTTACAGCTCACCAATCAACTAATAAACAAAAAAGTTATGCAAAGTAAAAAAAATAATAGGTGATTTTCTTAAATTTTGAAGGTTTCTTATAAAAAAACTGTGCCCTCAAAATGGTGATTATATTGTTATATGGATTTGTATTATAATCACAAGATCCAACAGTAATAAGTGAGAAATGATTTTTCATGTGCAACACATTTGTCATGAAAATGGTGGAAAACAATGGACCCCAAAACACGGGCAACGTAGGTAAAAAAAAAAAAAGAAACATGAATAGGGTTAAAGCACCGTTCTGTTCAGTCGACTGAAAGACTGTAAACATCACTGACTTGATTCAGCCAGATCTCTGGCCACCTATTGGTTTGCTGAATTTATTCCTTGGCTTTCATCTATGATGTGCAATTTACAGATTGCATGAAAAGAACCAACTTGCATGAGGGTAATAAAGGAAGGTAGTATAATGACATTTCTCTTCAGGAAACACAAAATTCCATCATCCTGCCCAATTTCACGAACAATAACTACTCAACACAGAGCTTGTGACAGACAGTGCAAAGAGAATTTATCACTTTCTAATTCACTTTTTTTGTTTGCTTTGTGTTCCATAACATGGCAATATCAGTGCTGTGACAGTAATAACTCTCAATTCTGTGCTAAAACAAGCACATGCACTCACCGCGCACGAGGTGAAATGTTTAGAGTTAAATCAACGCTTAGAGTCAAGTTAACTCTTGGGCAGATTCAATCTGTATCTACGTAGATAAATTTAGATACTTTTATTAAGGGATCAAATGGATTCAGTGAGAGTTCATTCAACCCTGAGCAATTCACTGCACATATGCAAATATTCACATACAGTATGTCTAGATATCTACATATCATAGAACCTGATTCTTAGATTAACCCTTTGAGCGCTGAATAAATTTTAAAGGAATTAAAAATTTAATTATCCTGAGCTGTTGAAAACCTATCATGTTTAAAATGCTCCAGGGGAGCTCTTTTAAACAAGTTGCCACATGATAGGTTTTCAACAGCATCTGGTTTTGATATCTTACACCATTGTGGAACTATAGTTGCCTATGGCGCTCAAAGGGTTAAGCCTGGACTGGGCTTTATTCAATGTTGAATGAACTCTGCAGAGAAAACGCAGTGTAATCCAGGACTGAGCTCGATCATCACGTATGAACAGAAGTTATTATTTTACAGCTTATTTTGTCTGCTGCTCACTTTCGCTGGATGGCCTGAAAGCTGGAATGCAAAGAAAGTATTTTTCAAATTTGAATTCAATTATCATAAAATGTCCTCAGTTAAATGCACTCTTAAACTTAAGAGATTATTATTTTAAAAGTGAAACTAGCATTTTGGATTATTAGCATTGTATGCCAATAATGTGGGAATAATCTTCTTGTATAATGCCTGTACCGAAATCTGAATTTCAGTATGAGAGCCTTCATTTATACGTATCATTCATATTTATTCTCACAATAAGGGCATTTTGAGGCAGTTTGGAAATTCAGATAAAGCAGTTTACTACTACTACGTCTACTAGTACTACAACTATTATTACTACTGCAACTACTATGGTTATAATACTGATGATCTTCACCATCCTCATCATCTTGAACATTAGCTGACATGAAAAAAAAAATTTCTTGGCACTGTATAATATCTGAATAGCAAAATAGATGGAAAAAGATATGACAGCTTGCAAAAAAAAGAAGAGATGACATTACAAAGGAATTCACAATACTTCAACAGCTCTTAGCGTCACCAAAACTCAAACTTCCCAGAAAGCAATAAACAAACACTGACATTTAATCAAGACTTTATGGAGAGGCAGTGCGGCAAATTATGTTGAGAAAGCAAATACTTTGCTATTGCTTTCCCTGTGTGCTTTTGCTCATTCCAGTTTATGAGGGAGATCACACTTTTGTCATGGTCACATATTTCTTCATACAATACAAGGAAACTCAATTATTTGAGGAATTCTTCTAGTGATGTATGCTGATTTCAAAGGATAAAGTTGTGAATAGATGTCAGGAGGCAGGAATCAGTCCTATTATTTTGTAAATCCTCAAAACAGTCATGGCCATTCGTTTTTCAGAACAAGCAGTAATTAACTCGAAATACGCAGAATTAAGGTTATGTACTGTTCTTTAAAAAAAAAAATCTTTAAACCATTTTCAAGTCACATTCTTTGGCCTTCCTTGTGTGTTTGAAGAAAACCTCTTTGAACATTGCTGAAGGCTACAAAATCTACATCTGACCAAGGATTTGAACATGCAGTCGTCAGAGCCGTACTGAAAATCAGGACACAGTGCTGATCAAAGCGGCGGTGTTTACCCTGTACTGCACCTTATGCTGCGTCTAGCTATGTGAACTTCATTTGTTCCAATTTGAAACGCAGCACAAAGCACATCAAACAGCGAACATAAAAGCGTTGTCTCATTGATGAGTGGCATAATTGCCAGTTTCCACAATCTGGAGGTCTCTATGATATCTGCTTGCAGTCCTCATTTAGTATTGCAGAGAGAAAAAAAGTCAGAATGACGGGAAACGGTCTTCTGGGACTGAGCGAGAGAGAGAGAGAGAGAGAGAGAGAGACATGAAACTAGCTATCTATGGAATCATTAGCATGAGCACTTGCTGCCTTTTTGGACAGCAATTTATGGTTAAGTTTAAAGTTTTTGAGCATCAAAGTATCCATAGGGGCTTCCTTTGCGGATGCAATCCTGATGCCGTACACTAGAGGCCGCTGTTCTAGCATCTGATAGCCTTTGAGTGGACACCATTCTCAGTCCACTCAGAGAGATTTAGTGTCTGTGTTGCTGTTTTGCAGAGTAACTGACCAAAGACCTGCATGGTACAGTAAATGGGCCTGTGGTGCTGGGTAAATTACTTTGAGAAAAGCCAAGCTAAGACAGCACCATTTCAGCATGGTGTTTCCATTATATTCCCCCTGTACCTCAGAATAATTAAGGATAAAATTTTGACAAAATGCAGGTCAGCATCAGGATATCATGGGTCAGTAGACATGAGTCAGGCAAGGACGTCTAGATAATTGTCTCTTTGAGAAATGAAATAAATTCCAGGGAACTGATAATTAAACATTAATCAGAGCTGGCTTTTATGGGCTCAGATTCACCCCCATTGTTCTTCAAAATAAGGTAATTGCCACCAAGTGAGTATCACCCAATAGAGCTGTGAGCACAGTGGACAGAGACCTTATATAGAGGCATTGCTATGGCAATGTCTGTACGGCATTGCATCTTTTACATCCATGAGGCATTGCAACTAATACATTTATTCAGGCATCGCAACTTACACAAACCTTGCGGCATCGCTACTATTAAATCCATAGGTTACGCCTTTACCGTACCGCATTCACAATCAAGAAAAGAAAAAAAAAAACCTGGCATTTCTGACTGACGAATCCTGCATTGACTTGATGTACTGATTATGTGACAGGTCAGTCAGCTGTCTCGTTGATGGACTGGTTTAACTCCAAACAGGTGTAGAATTTTCCAATGCTTTTTGTTGTCACTATATAAAATCCATGTGACAGATTAAACGTGGAGACATTGTGCACGATGACAGGTGCTCTGACCACCCAAGTGAACATGAAATGAAGACAAAAGACAAAAAAAAAAAAAATCAACAAACTGCTGAGCAACGAGAGGGCTTAGTTGCAGATATCTGAAGAATATCTATGCGTCCATAAAAGTTTAAGTTTACCAGCTTTACGTATCCATTTTTGTATTTTCTTATTTCATTGATTTCTTGTTTGTTAATTTATATGTAAGGGATTGGGGTAAAACTGAGTAGACAGACGGACACAGAAAAATGAAAGTAGAAAACAGTCTGTGCAGTTTCACAGAGGTGCTGAATACTGAATGATTGCCCAACAGCTTAGGCATTGAGCTCTGTCTGTGAAGTCTGGCATTCTGTGCTGCTGTGCTGAATGGTCCAGGCAATTACATAAGCTTATGACTTCAGTGTGAGGTTATGCATCAGTAAACTGTACTGGAGATTGATCATCTTGCAACAGACTGATAGTGTTCTACTGGTGTTTGCAAGTCAGCAGTCTTTGAAGAGAACAAAATGCAAAAACAAATAGTAAAAAAAAAAAAAAAAAGAAAGTCCTCCCATAATTATTCATATGAATTCCTCTTGGTGCTTGTGTCCTTGAGGGAACAATATAGCTTCTATAAAAGAAAGGGAACTTTCTACAAGAAAATGCTTAAGTTGCGGAGTGTGTAAATAAAACTAGGTGTCTGCGTTTGGAAGTAAAGTCTGTATGCAGATATACATCTGGTTATCTGTCTCTCCAGGTTCTCTGCTCATTAAGAGCGATGTAAAATGACCTCTCTTATGCCTCAAAGTATAATTGGCTCCTCGGCTGGTAGTGCATATTATCAATAATAATACATTAATCATGAAGATAAAATACATGGTAAAATTTGTGCACATTTAAACCTGCATACAAGGTTGATAAAGGACTGAAAAGAATGTCTGAGGACAGTGACAGAGATAACGTTTCCCCGACTGCGACCTCGACAAGGTAGAAAACACATTTATAAAACGAAAAAATGAAGAGGAACTACTGTGAATGCATATGTGACAATACCAGTGACCCTGAACTCATTTTTTAAGATTTCAGTAGCAAATGTCTTGGTTCGGAAGACGGCAGCCTCAAGTCTGAGACTTATCTGTGGGCAGGAATGCACAGAGCTGTTAAATGTAGTGGGCAGAGTGCACTATTATCTATTCGGCATGAATACACAGAGCTTCTGAATGCTGTGGCTCTTGTACACAGATGCACAAAGCTCTGAAAGCAGTAGGCAGTGTGCACACTCGCACATAGCTGGTAAATATAGAAGGCAGTGTGCAAAAATCCATTCTGAGCCACTATACATTGCTTCTAAATGCAGTGGCTCTTGTACAGAGGTGAACAAAATGCTGAAAGCAGTAGGCAGTGTGCACACTTGCACAGAGCTACGTACTAAATGCAGTAGATGGTGGGCACACTTGCACAGAGCTGCTAAATAGAGTAGGCAGTGTGCAGAAATCCATTGTGCTCGAATACACTGAACCCCTGAATGCAGTAGCTCTTGTACACAGATGCAAAAAGCTCTGATTTTAATTGAACAGTGAACATACGTGTAAACAGCTAATAAATGCAGTAGGAAGTCCAGAGAAATGCACAGACCACCGAAATGCATTAGACAGTATGCAGCAATGCATGGAGCTCCTGACTGTGCGCAAAGCTGCATTATACAATATATTTGTGTGCAGAAATGCTCAGAGCCACTGAAAGCAGTGGACAGTGTGCAAAAATACACAGTCGCTGAATGCACTTGACAGTGCGTGCAAATGCACTGAGATACTGTATTTTAGATAGTTTGTCTCCTTTAATTGGTCTGATGTCCTGCGTACCTCCTCCGCCAGGTGTTATGCGTTCGTAATCTCCATTCCCTTATGTGTGTGTGTGTGTGTGTGTGTGTGTGTGAGATAAATTTATACCCCTTACTTTGAGTGTGGATAATACTGGATTTTCACTTGCTATATGCCCTTTAACAACCAGTCACTAGCTTCCTGGTACACATTTATTATCTGGAAATTATTTGTAATCTTTAATGATTGTTAAATATGGAAGTACTCTTCTGAGTCTTCTAACTGGAACAAACTCCCAAGCCTTTCTCTCAGTCTCCAGGCTTGGGACTGCATTCCTATTTATCATTCTTCGGGTTGTTCCTCTGCCCAGTTTATTAGGATCACCCCCCCAGTCCTCTGCGGACATCGGGACTGGGACTGTGTTCCTGCAAAACTCAAAGAGCCATCAAACAGCTCTGCGGGTGAGGTGATCTTCATCAGGCTACTGCCCCGGAATGCCACTGGCTGGGCACAGACACGGCCCCCACACTCAAGCCTTCTGCTTCTGTGGTAACAGTCGGTAAATAGTACGCTGTATGAGATTTGTCATCTAAAATTCCAATTAACACACCCAGGCAAGAAATGTGACCAAAGAATTACATCATGATAAGCTGAAATACACATGGGGAAGGCAAAATCCAAAATGAAATTTTGAGTAAAATAAAGTTTCAAAAGCTGTGTTACTTTGATGAAAACAACGATAAATTAAAAGATTCAGACACTGTTTACAATGTGACCGCTGACCCTCGAGCCACAGCTCAGATGATGAGACACATGTTTGTGGAGGAGGATTTTAGAGTTTGCCAAATTTCATGATGACTGGAAAACGGTCACCCACGCCAATTAGAGCGAGTACCGCTGCAAGCCAAGGGTAAAGATTGAACTTTCAGACGTTGCAATGCTGTACCGGTGTTTGAGGTTGTGACTTGTGAGAGAGACTGATTAATATGCGGAACAAAGTAGGAGTGAAACGCTGTCCTGCAGGAAAGAGATGGTGAAAGAAATATAAACCCAAAGCCAAGCCAATGGACAGATTTTCAATTATCTGAAATAATAATAATAACAATAAAATGTATGGTAAGTAAAATGTGTCATTTATGCCTTCATCATATGAAACATACCTGCGTGAATGTCTACATGTATTCTTCAATTTGCTTGTTAATTGATTTTTAAAAATATAAAAATTGTAATGAGCATCTTGGCAAAGGCAAGAACGTCTAATGAAGGTCCAAAGTTTTTACTTCATGTTTCTACCCACTACAAAGACAAAAAAAGGTTTTGGTCAACTTTAACAATTCTATCAAGTTTCTTAGACTCTCAGGTTTTAAGAGCATGTTTTCAAACAATGCCTTAGGTGTAAGAATGGTTAGGTGTTATGAGCTGAAGCAGAATAAGAATAGATGAGAAAAAATATGTTGACATCAGTCTGGATAGGACTACGCAGCTCTTTCTAAGGCTCTGTGACTACAGTGAACCACAGTGAGAGCCATTACCAAATGGAGGAAACTTGGAACAGTGCTGAACCTTCCCAGGAGCGGCTGGCCAACAATTGTTCCTTCAAAAGCGCATTAACGACTCATCGAGGAGCACTGCGGGTCTCACTTGTAACAGTTTAGGTCAGTCATCACAATTCCATATGAATAAAGAGACTGGTCAAAAATGGGATCTGTTGGAAAGCTGCAAGGCAACAAACAGTGCTGAGCAAAAAAAAAAAAAAAAACCCACAAAAGTTCATCACACATTTGCCAAAAAACAGCTTACCGTCCCCAAGACTTTTGAGGTAATATTTTGTGGACTGATGAGTCAAAAGTGGAACTTTTTGGAAGACGTGGGTCCCCTGACATCTGGCAAAAAGGTAACACAGTTCGACTACAGGAACATCATACCATCAGTCAAACATGGTGGTGGTAGTGTGATGGTTTGGGGCTGCTTTGCTGCTTCAGGATGTGGGGGACTTACCATAAATGATGGAACCATGAATTCTGCTCTTCAGCAAAAAATCCAGAAGAAGAATATCTGGCCATCAGTTTGTGACCTAAAGCTCAAGCACAGTTGAGTTATACAGCAGGACAATGATCCAAAGCACACAAGCGAGTCCACCAACGAATGGCTCAAAAGAAACAAAATGAAGGGTGTGGACTGGCTATTCAATGCACTGATTAGAATCTGACTGAGATGCTGTGGCATGACCTTAAATTGGAAGTTCATGCCAAAAACTCTTCGATGCAGCTGAATTAAAACAATTCATCTAAAAAGAGTGGCCCAAAATTGCATTTAAATTAATCAGATGATTTGAAATATTTAAATATGACAAACAAGCAGGTTTATGAGAAATTGGTGGGGGGGGGCAAATACTTTTTATCAGCACTGTATAATGTATGGAACACAGCAGTGGCGGTTAAGCTTGCTTTCATAATTTGTGCAACCAGCCCTTTGCAAGAAAAATTTGTAAAATGATAATATTTTTCAACGTAAACATGTTTTTATTTCGTGTTTAGTTTTTAAGTTGAAGTGCAATCCAATATCGAGCAGATTTACTGTGAACTGCCTATTGTGTCACAAGAATAGGGTTGTGATGAGCTGCACTTGAATTCTGTAAATTGAAATTTAATTCCTGAATTGGAATATTCTTCACCCAAAATTATTGCCATTCTGAATCATCACTTGAATTTCAATTCCTTTTCTATAAATAGAAGTGAGCCAGGCTATCATCAGGCAATTATGTCCTACACAAATCAATAAATCAATCGCATCTGTGTGGGCCTTCAGTCACACTGGGCAGACAACAAGGCTATTAGCTGTGTCACAAGCACTGATGTATATTCTACACCCAGTGAAACAAGAGTAAACATTGCCATTATCTTTGTGCACCAGTCACTGTCTCAGCTGTTTTGTGGAACAAACGCTGATCATAAATCAACCGAAGATGTCGCAGGCAGTAGCCCATGGGCGAGCTTGACCCTCTACTCCTGGACATGTCACTTTTTTTAACCTTTATTTTACCAAGGGAATTCCATTGAAAACATGCCTCTCGTTTGTTAGGATGCCCCAGGAAAAATTCCAGATAGAACATTTTCCAGTGAGGAAGGACAGAGAGAAACAGGGGTAAGGCCCCTGGACCAGTTTTGGGGTTAAGGGCCTCGCTCAAGGGCCGAAGGGCAGAGTTCTTCCCAACTTCCTCTCTCCTGATCCAGCAACTTTTTGGTTAGCAGTCAGCATTCCGGGCCCTGAGTTGTGACTGATTTGGCAGGTGCAGTGAAACCCACCTCGTTACTGTTGTAGGCGACAGTCACATCGCTCAGCAGCGGTGTTTATGTGCCCCGGTGCGGTTCATTCACATCCATTCTGCCGCAGTCAGGCTGCATAACTGACATGCTCAGTGCATCTGGCATCGCCACAAGCTTCCAGGAGGCCATCTTAAAGTGCAAAAATGCAGACTGTGGCTGCGTTTGAATCGTAAAAAAAAAAAAAAATTACTTCCTACTGTTTAACTCCTTGCTGCCTTACTTTAGCCTTGACGGAAAATGTCGTGGAGTTAAGCGAAGGCGCGAAGGGGAATTCATAACTGCTTGGGAAGACATCCGTGCTGCAAAGAGAACACTGGTTTGTTTTCGCGATTGGCAAGATAGATGGTGTGTTGGACCTTTCTTTAACATTTAGAGAATTCAAATATATTTACTTACCACATAAATATTTCTGGGTCATTTTTAAGGAGTTAGAAACTTTCCTCAGCAAAAATTATTATTTGATCGCAACCTACGTGTTACCTCGATAAAAATGCAGAGTAATGCCTTACACAACTTTAACTTCAGCACATTTTCAGCACAAGATTTGGAAATGTTTGGGGCTTTTCTTAACACCATTATCCAGATATCCTGTGATGTATTAGGAGACTGTCTAAATTTTGACGTCTTTTTCATGAACATTGTTGGAAGAATGCTGAAATAAAACTGAGGTAACAACTTCAGGTACAATAGATTGTTTATATGCAGACAGAGAGAGAGAGAGAGAGAGAGAGAGAGAGAGGGGCAAATAGAACAATTAATTAGACACATTTAAACCAATTAGTGATTTAAGTGACCGATTAATTGCAGTAGAAAACACCAGTCATGCCTTGTATGCATGGAGCGAAAGTTTGCAATAAGCAACAAAAAAAAAAAAAACATGACACCACCATTCAGTTCATCAGTTAAGGGGATTGAGGCGAGCATGTGGATTGGCCTATCCTGCCATCTTTTCAGCACAGCCACCAATCATAGGCTTCAGAAGAGAATCCTTATTGCCAGTGCATTGCCTCTTTAGCATTGCTAACATACCAAAGTGTCAGCACAGCAAAGGTCACTCCTTTCCATGATTTGTGCCAGTGTGCACATCCTAGAAATGCAGCACAGTGCCAGTTGACTGAGAATCCATGTACATCGCTAATTATCCCCTCTCTTAACAGACAGCAAGCCTGGCTTTAGGCTTGTACAATAATAAGACTGGATCATTAAAAAGCCAAAGGATATCTTAAAGGATACATGAATTACAGTGCTGCGAAGAGTAGGTGGTTTGAATGTCAGGTAATAAATTAAAAATAAGCAGTGCAAATTTGAGGATCCTGCATATTCCTCTTCAGCTCTGTTACAGATGTGCACAGTGCATTTATCTGCCACAGCGCTAACAGCGAGACGGGGAGAACATGGAAAGGTATTGTTCATGAGGTAATTGATTTTCCACCAAGGACAGATGCTTGAGTACTGCTGGAGATTCAGTGGTCTTTGCATAGCGACATTTGCAAATAAATTACTTGGCAAATGACATCTGTTTCCATAAATTTTGCGGTGACACACTCAAATTCATCACAGCTTGCAAATATTTTTATTAATATATTTATCATTCGAACAACAAGAAGTCAGGGAATGGTACTTTAAAATGATCCGTCTGCCTGCTATTAAAAGTCTCATTTCTGTTCCCACTGTAATATTCCTACTGCTTTAAGTAGGTTCTTTTCATTAGGTATTATGTCCTGGTCTGAGGTCGAGCCATAGACTGCATAAAAAGATGGACGAAGCAACTGTGACGTCACCCATTATTTTCAGTATACCGTTTAGGAAGCCTCGATTTTGGCAATTTGAACTGCGCCATTTTGTCATTTTGAAACCGGATGGGATTCCTATTGGACGAGAACGTGAACTGAATATCCAGGGAGGAGCGTGGCTCTGGATCTGACCGTATCGAACGAGGACCAGAGGATAGCTCGCCCCTAAAGCATATTCTGGCTTTATCCTTTATTCTAGTCTATTTCGGACCATAATTTACAAAAATGAACATCATGATATATCGAAGGAGACTTGAAACTTGTGATAGATACCATAAAATGATGTGGAAAATCATTACTTAAATAATAAATCAGGTGGGAAAGTAGGGTCATTTTCTCATAGACTTCTATAGCATTGAACTTCTTTCTGCAACCACCAACGTCGCCATCCTCTGGCCATTAAATAGAGATTTTTTTTTAGATTTCCGCATTGGCCTCACTTTTCAGACCCAGGTGCTGTGTCTTTTAATACAGTCTATGGGTTGAGCAGCACAACTCAAGCAAAAAGAACAAAAAAATTTATTAAATGTCTTCCACTTACTTCAAGCAGTCAAGCAGTGCTTTTTTTAAGAGCAAATACAACACAGGAGCGAAACAAAAAAAAAATTAAATAAAAAACAAACTTACTAACCAACACAAAAAAATCTGAAAAGAAATTACAAAAAGAATTACCCCATACAGGCAATTGGCTGGCATTCATGACATCACACATCCACGGACCAATCATTCAGCAGTCAGCTGCTGGGTCACCTGAGAAAGACTTGAGAGAAGAAAAACACCGCAAACACTAAAACACCAAAGCTAGTATACGTTCGCAGAAGTAACACAGAGAGCAGTAATATAGGATTAAACAATGAATCCATATACCGAGCTGGGTAATGCATTTACCCTGTACTGGGTTATGTGATCTATAGCCGCTAAAGTTATGGAAGCTTGTTTCATTTACCAGAGTGGGAAGTTTTCTGCCGTACTGCAAGCCTTTGACAATAGCGTAGCGCAGACACCATAAACACGGAAGGTAATGCATATGGGCAGCTAAATTAGCGCGCTCACCCAGCTGTGAGCTGATTCAGGCTGACTTGAAAGAAACACAGCATTGTGAACCTCCACAATGATTCAGGGCGAGGAGAATTAGCCCCCGCTGTTCAGCCTAGTTTCTGTAGTTAGTTCCTGTCTACACTGTTAAGCTTTTCTTGCTATCGTTGTCCATGTTTTGCATCGTGAGGCCTCTTTGGCCGGCATTTACAATGAAGTGATCGGGACAACAAATGTTTTGGGGAACCTGTAAAAAGCAAAGTTGATTTCAATTGAAGATGCAACGTTTAAATGTGTAACACAGGCATCTGCAACACAGCATACTCCATCAGATGCCATCAATAACGGGAACCGTGGATTATAATTTGAATCTCTGCATGATGAAGTAGGATCCCGGCGCTGCCTTTAAGAACAGAAAGGGTCATCGTTATCATCTGCGGAAGAAGTTCTCCTGACAGGTGAGAGATCACCTAACGGGACATTAATGTTTCAGGTTATGTAAGAACATGAAAAACTGGCACGAGTGCCCAGGTTATTAAGGGGCCTCTCGCCTGTGACGTTTTGGTCTCGACGGTCCGCGGCGGTACGCGTGATGAAAAAGGGCGTATCTAATCTGCCAATGTCACAAAGTGACACTCTAATCACATATTCCTGGTAATAACTCCAGACTCCCTTATGCTACCCCATTACTCAACATGACCAGCCTCTGAAAGGGGGGCCTATTTTAATATGTCCTGAATGGATCGGTCAAGAGATCCAGAGATTTTATCACTTTAATGCTTTAAAAATGGAGCAAATATCATTTAGATGTACATGTAGCGCAGACATAAATATGCAGTTCATTCCCTTCAAATTTTGAAACAGTGACATTACTTTCGCCTTTTTGGCTGTGCACTCTGCCTGATATTGCTAAACAAATATGGAAAGTAAGAGGTTAAACTGGAAGCCGTGAGCTGTAATGTGGGTATATTCACTCTCATATTTTGTTGGAAGGAATTTCAGACTATTTTATGTTGTGTAACCGTCCGAATAGCCACGGTCAACAGTGTATACACTCAAGCCCAATTACTGGCGTCCTTTAGAATAGCACACAGAGATATTTCTGGCTCATTACCCAGCATTTATGAGCTGTTTTTATAAACATTGATCATTTTCAGAAATTGAGGTGGAAAAATCTCTCTGCCTCAACAAGAGTAAAAAAAAAAAAAAAAAATAAAAGGAAAGAGGTCAGAACTAAGAATCCTTCTTCATGCCTACTTAATTTCTGATTTAGGAAAATGAGCCGCTTGGTTGAAGATGTCACTCCAATGGAGAGACTTTACTTTCGAAGATTTCATAAACAAGGATATTTGGTTTATGATGGAATCAGCTGACAGTATGTCTGTATATTGTGCCCCCTGACAGACTATTTTCGAGTATGTTTCCTAGAAGCGTAGTTGCTAGCTATGTTGGCAATTTACATACTTCTCTCTCCAGGGGTCTGGTTTAAAGTATATAAGTTGCTAGCACAGGTAGCAACGATACTTTTGGGAAATGTACTCCTGCATAGTGGATGAGGAAGAAGAGAGATTTTAAATTTAAATTTAGATGCCAGGTTCTCGAAATGTGTTCACTTTGTTGGCATGTATTGAGCATCGTCATATGGCAGCTAAATGACTGTAAATCTAGCTCACTGAAGCACACCCATGGAGTTTATTTTCATTTTATAGCGCATCCCACTTTCACAATCAAGGACAAGCAGTCATCATTCGACAGTGACAAAGAATGGCATCATGGGAAGTGGCACAGAGGCGCAAGTTATAACTGGTTTTACTGGCATCGTTTTGGACAGTACACAGTAATATTTCCTGTTATTACACCATGCTTACCAGTAATTTCTGCAATCATTGATCATTTTCAGAAATTGAAGAGGAATAAATATCCTACTGCCTTAACAATAAAAAAAAAAATCAAAGAGGGAAAGAGGTCAGAATTAAGAATCTTTCTTCAGGCCATCTTAATTTCAATCTTGCGTAGATGAGCTGCTGAGTTGAAGAGTCGCTCTGATGGTGAGACTGCACTTTGGATGATTTCATGAACACGGATTTTTGGTTTATGATGGAACAAGCCAATAGTATGTTTGTGTACTGTGGCACATAACAGACTATTCTTTATGGTGCATGAGGAAGAAGGGAATAAATATTGATGCCAGGCTCTTGAAATGTTTTCCATTTTTGGCATGAATGGGGCATTGTTGGATGGCACCTAAATAACTGTAAAACTTGCTCACTGAAGCATACCCATGGAGTTTTTCATTTTACAGCGCATCCCACCGTCACAATCAAGGACAAGCAGTCATCATTTAACGGTGATAAGAATGGCATCCTGGGAAGCTGTTTCCGTCTAAGCGAAACATTTCCAGCACTCATTTAATTTTACTGTTACTCAGTTATTGTCTTGTATTAAGCAAACAGAGAAAAACCAAGATTCTCCTCATCTGTCCCTACTGCACATGATCAATAATTATAGGATACTGTCAAAAACCTCAAACCCTTAAACTCTTAAGTTTTCCCTTGACTAGGTTCAAAGTAAAAAAAAAAGTTTTTTTTCATATTTTAGGACAATGTCACACACATATTCTGTATCTGCTGGTTGCAGAGCTTCACTGAAGCTACATCACACTTTTATTGAGTGAAATATTGAAACCCAGAATGCCACACTTTTATGGCCACGACATTACATCAGATGGAAAACATCAAGATTTTGTTCATTATTTTACACACCTCTCCCTGTAATTCAGCAGGAGATATTTGGGGTCAATGGAAACCCTGATGTTGCCACTAGAAATTAAAATAGACCTGAAATTCCAATTTTTTGAATGCAACAGCTGCATTTAACAAACCCATACAAAGGCCCGTAGGTTTTATGGGTTAATCTGATTGTAGAGCACAGCCGATTGTCTTTCTAAGCCAGAGAGTGTGTAATTCTCTCTGATTTAATCATCAACAGAACTTTCGATGTCAAATGTTGACTCCACAGATTATTGTGCCAAGTCACTCGGAAGAAAGAATATGTGACCTAAACTTAGCAAACTCCGCACATTGTGGCAAGGTCAATTTTACTTTAATTATCCGTGCTAGGTGGAAAAAAAAAGATTTTGGCCGATTCAAATTCCCGAAGTGCTTACGTATCACCCCTCTTCATGTTGAAACTGAAGGTGTCTTGTTGTTAGACAGAATGGTGAAACACTAAGGTTTGCCCTTATTGGTTCTCATTATTTAATTGTTGTTGTCTCGTGCATTGCCCTTCCTTTTGTGCCCCAGCTCTCACCTGTTCCCTATTGTTATTTGTTGTCCATGTATTTTAGTTCCTGGTTTATGTCGTTCCTATGCTGGATTGTTACCCGTCGTTGTGCTCTAGCATGTTTAGTCAAGTGCTTTGAATCTTCTGTCTTCGGTAAAAGAAAAAGTATAAAAAAGTAACAATTTCTTCAGGTGCTAACTGGTCTGAGAGTGGCGTGTCTTCCTGTTCCTTCAAGCCCTGGGCTTTGAGAGTGTGGAGAGCCCAGCGTGCCCTGTTACCCACAAATTGCCTTCCCAGTACTGACCTCGGGCCTGTCTACTGACTACAGCTTGGCTAATTCCCTGAGATCCTGTTCCCCCTCAGCCGACCTGGACCACCCCTGACCATTCTCCAGCTCAGCTCCTCTTCAGCTCTTATTTCCTGTTCATGTTAACTGCAGCTGGAATTTCCTTATTGTTATGACCGTGGCTCAAATGGTCACAACAAAAACGATACACTAAACCGCTTTGACCAAAAATAACAACAAGTTATTACAAACGGTATGTAACAAAAACACAGCATAACACAGGAGAAAAAATGGCCGTCCACAAAGCTGTGGAAGTCAACATTATCAGTTGTGTGGTGTGTGAATGAGTGGAAGGTACGGTGTGGTGTGTGTTTGTTGCAGAAGACATAATATAACCAAGCCGCAAAAGACAACGGGAGAAGCTAAATGTTCCCCGGTGCCACAAGTCGACCGGTCAACCCCTGGGCCGCAGAACACAGCTGTACTCATCTGCCATTTGATTGCGCCCAAGCTCTGCCCCAACAGGGACTTACTACAAGCGCACACAAAGACAACACAGGCCCAGGAAGAGAGTTGGGACCGTCACGTAAATAAAGTGCCTTTCCAGCTTTCTGAGGGTCTGGTTCCTTCTCTGCAGTTAATAACACAGTCATATTAATAGACTTAATCTCTGCTGCATGAAGTTGACAAATTCTAAATAATGGGATTAGTTTCTCTACCAGCAACAACAAATGGATTCTTGCCGAGATAAAGCATCGGTGGTTCAAGCACCACAATTAAGGTGTTCAAGTTATTCTAAAAACCGTTCATTTCTTTCAAAAGTAGTTTACATTTTCTTATAAAACAATAATTGTCTCTCAAGTTTGCTTAATAATTTTCTTTCAGATAAACTATAGCAACAAATTTATGAGGGAGGGGTAGTCTGTAGTGTTGTGCTCACTAAATATGAGGCATTAATTATGCATTTACTGCACTGACATACCTCTTCCACCAAATCAATCATCCGTGATGACTATAGGATTACTATAAAATTCCATCCACAACAACCATGGGCTGACAAAACGAAACAAACTCCAGGGATTTAAACGAGCACTTCTGAAACCTTCGCTCACTTTCACTATTTAATTCTCCCAGTTAGTCCAAAAACCACTCAAATTCAATTAATCCCCACAGCACTCCACTCATAAGAACAATGAGAAGGATTTTACATTCGTCCTCCTGCCTCTCAGATGCACTTAAAAGCTTCCCATTTGCCACTGAATTGATGTTTTTACTCGGAACATTTTAATCATATTGATTTTCATATTTACAAGAAAATTATGATTTTTTTTTTTTAAGAGCTGTACATTCAAAATGTTTTCACAGAAAGAGCAAACCACTTTCCAAATATACCACTTTATGACATCAGTCCTTGTCCAAATATATCAATTAATAACATCAGTTCTTTTTTAAAACTTTATATTGAGCTTATGATCTGTGAAAATGTAAAGAGGCTGATTGCTCAAAATTGCAGTGTGCAGAGGTATAATATTCTATTTAACATTACAACCAAAGCATTTCATACATCTTGGTAGTTACAAGTGAATTTTGCAGCTTTGTACCCGAACAATAATGTATTTATATATGATATTACTTTGTAGAAAATCAGTAAATTTGCCCCTAATTTTAAAAATGTACCCCAAAGTTTGCATTGGTCACATTATATGGGTGAACGGAGGTCAGCCAATGATTAATGTCATGAACATGAAGCAAAGCAGCGAGAGGTTTTCTGTTTGTCTCGTCCGTGAGTGACCTTGGCGTGAAGACAATACCGCGGAAAAGTTTTGCGCTGTCAAAGAGAGCTTAGCACTGCCAATGGAGTGACCTTTTCCAGTGACAAATGGACCAGGCTTGCATACGGAGTGAAGGCTGTTTTTGGTCAGCTTACCAATAGATAGTGTTCAATATTGAGACACCACCCTCTGGCCAGAGGGAAGCAGTCTGTCTCCGAATTGATTAGCTTTCTGTTGGGATAGAACTTCTGCTAAATGTTTGAATCATTACAAAAAAATGAGGAGGGAAGAAATAAATGAGTGAAGCAATGAAAGGATGAAAACCGTTCTACTGGCACTATTCATTCGCAATGATTAGTTCTCTGGAATGTTCTGCGGAATCAATAATATCTGCATCGACATATATGGTACAACTAACTATTGGAATTAAATGTCTGCTTGCGATTTGATATGACTACAGAGACATAGGCATTTCTCTCTTAAATTTGTGGCCAATTCTTCATAATTATCTCCTAGTGAAGACATCACTTTATGCAAGGTAAAACACAATAAATGAAGGCTTTCATTTTTACTCAGTTGTTTATTGGGCCCCTTACATTGCCATCTCTTGGCAGCGAATGCTAGCAAGAAGTCACCACTGTAATTCCTGATAAATATTTCAGTTAAAATACTGTAGCTCAGACCTTAAAATGGTTGCTATGGTGCGTGTACTTGAAAAATAAAGCGTTCTGAAAGTGATTACTCAAGGCTAAACATTAAGTTCTGCTGCAGACTAGGCTATAAAAAAAAAAAAATCCAGTAAAACTTTCTATAAGTAGGTTCCTTCAGAAGAGCGGTTTTGTTTTTGTTACCAAAAGGTACAAAAGCGAAGCCGTACCCATCATAAAATCTAATCTCTGGCCCTTTGTTGTGCCTTTGCGAAGGGCGAATTAATATTTCATCCAGCGCCCACAAATTACTGACTCGGCAGTGTTGTTTTTTTTTATTGTGTTTTATTGGCTTTTTTTGAGCTTGTTGCGCCGTCGTTCTTTTAGCTCCGTTACCGCGGCTCACCCACACATCGCCATCCCACTGAAACAGTGTAGGAGAAAAAGCCTAATGGTGTAAAATAGCTGCGAGCGCCGTTAAGGGTGAGAAGCTCTTTTTAAACAGCCTAAGTGTCCCCCGTGCTACTCACTCCCACGGATCTGAGCTTCTGGGGAAAATATCGCGCCGCTCCCGCCCCCCCCCCGCCGCCTGTGGGTCTCAGGGGGCTTCATTACCGAGGAGAGGAGTGTGACATTATGGTACCTGGGCAGGTTTGGACAGCAGACCCCGGGGAGAGCGGAGGGAGGACTGCTGCTTATGCTCGGCTTTGAAGCGTACTCGACAGAAGTATTGTCATGATAACCCCCCTCCCTCTCCCCTCCCCCGGTCGGACCCGCATCGACGGCCGCCGCTCCTGGCCGTGTCCGCGCTCCCTCCTTTCCCTCCAGGCCCCGCGGGTCATTACGGCTCACGCTGGCAGGCAGGCGGGCAGCGGACAGGCGAGCGTTTCGAGGCACCTGAGATCCCGCGTCTAAATCACACGTCAAACCGTCCTCGGCCTTCGCTGACCAAGCAGAACCGCCACAGTCCGCATGGCCGCTGGAGCCGAATCTGAGCACCTCGGCTTTCATTCAAAACCCCGCACCGGCACCGGCGCCATCTCTGCGGGGGATACAGCATTAAACATGAATTTTACCCCGTGTGAGAGTCGGTATTCACCTGCTCAGCTCGTATTAGCTGTGTAGGAGTCTGTAAGAGCACAGCAGTGTTTCGCATTTTTAATCATCGAAGAAAGTGAAAATTAAATGGGTATAAACTGTAAATGTTTGAAATATGTTAATGTGTTTCCCCGAAATCCCGCATTGCCACAAATTTCAGCTTGATATTGAAGTGGAAAAGGGTACCCAATATCGGTAGGTTGACTTTTTCGGCAATGACGTCGATTTGTATGTTGATGGGTTCAGGAAAAGACAGATTAAAAGCAATAACCCCACAGGAGCGATATGATCGCGATGATATATCTGCCTACTGTGACACTGTGATATCCTGAAATACACTAAAGTAATTATACAGCTCATTATGAAATATTCATATCAAATATTTATTGAAGTCCTGACTCATGCTCATGATGTACGTGCACGCACACACACACACACACACACACACACACACACACTTTTATGTACTCATTCACAGTTAGCCTACTCCAAATTAGGCCCATAACCCTTTCAGCGCTATAGGGGATCTCTTTTAAACAAGTTGCCACATGATAGGTTTTCAACAGCTCAGGATAACGACGTTTTTAATTCCTTGAAAATTTATTCAGCGCTCAAAGGGTTAATACTGTGGCATGTTTCCTGCAGTTTATGTTGCTTTTTTCAAGCAGCTTTTGTGACACTCGTAAGTAGTGTATCACAAACACTGCCACACTTACACTAGGTTTTCATCAACAGCAAATGTGTACAGTGTACCTGGAATTATTGTAGTCGTTTATGCACAGTTCAGTAAACAAAAACAGAATCTGTAGTCAATTCAGCAACTTCCAGCCGAACACAACTGGAAAACCATCTTCTGGTGCACCATGGCCCTGTGGTGGACTGACATGGGGAAATAAAGCCAATGGTAACTGCTGGGGTAATTCACAGATTGCAGTTCAGTGCAGTTCAGTTGGAGCTCTTCCTGAGAGCACACAGCAGATTTCGCTGATGGTGAAATGCAGCATGGGACTTAAATTCAGGATTTTCCGACACAGAAAATGAACCAGTTTCCTTTCACCCTCATGCTGCCTTCTTAAAATATACAAAACGGAACAAAGGCCAGGAGGAGTAAAGAGAATAAAACAATTATATTGTGGAGCAAACTTTACTCATTTACATATATACTGGCTAACGATGTGCAAGGAGAAACTTTCGAAATGCTGTTCGGTCGCATGGTCAGTCAGAGGGACTCGAGTTTGTCTCACTTACGGCTTGTTGTAGCCTGTCTCCTGCCAAAAAAAAAAAAAAAAAGCAAATGGCCCAAAATAACCATGATCTTCTTTTAAGACATCATGTTGTCTGAAAAGACGTCATTTAAGAAATAATTTTGTCTTACCAACATGATGTTTTCCAACACATCGTGTTGCTCAGGTCTTCTATTGCAAATTTTTCTTGTAGGCTGCACACAGCTCAAGAATGTGAGTCAAGCCCACTCTTATAATGGCATTCAAACACTTTTACATGAAGATGTTCTGTTTTCAGGTGATGAAATGCAGTCCGCAGCTACTGTACGGCACAGTTGTATTGCGTTCTCTATAGAACAAAGAACCAAGATCAATGGAGAACTCAATACAACTGTGCCATAAAACCCGCATCCCCTTGTATGTCCACACGCTGCAGCCCCATTACGGTTACAGACTTATGAATTAATCATCCGCGCCGAATGCAAATCTGTCCACCACACTGCAGAACTCTAAAGTCTGGACCGATTCGTCAATCATGGACCAAGCTACCTCGAAGCAGTCTATCCCTGGTTTATCGGAACAGTTTCGCTCACTTTGTTTCGGGCTCTTGTACAAAGCATTAGAAAGTAATTACGTGCCCTGGCGACTGAGCTGAGCAGAAGAGAACACCTGGGCCTCACAAATCAATCCCAGAGCGAAGTGTTATCTTTGCTCGGTGCGGGAGTCCAGCCAAAAGCCCCTCGTCAGAGTTATTCAGACAACAGCCCCAGTCGGAACAAGAAACCCTCTCTGGGTCGGCCTTCTGGACATGGTGCGGAGAAAACGAGGAGAATGCTGCATACAAAGTGCGTGTCTGTGTGTGTGTGTGCCTTTGTGTGTGTGTGTGCGCGCGCGTGTGTGTGTGTGGGCGCGTACAATTCTAACGGAAATGGAGCTTCATCTATAAATTTGAGGGGCATCCTCAGGTGAGCCGTTTTGGGGATTCATGGCACATCGCTGCAGTGAACTCAGTTTCTCGCATCGTAAACAGTGAAAAACTCCTTGTAAAAACACCACAGAACTGGAATTCCCACATAAATAAGGTGACTTAGTTGTTGTGGGATCTTCAGGAACTACAAGCTGGGACCATCACTTTTAAAAAGCGTCCAAATTCTTCACTCGCAGGTGTGGATTGAGAATTTTGCTTGATTCCGATTTTCTATCTCTGTCAATGAACTAGAATGGCTGTAGTTTGCAGGACAGTACTTTAGAGTATTCACAGGAATGGCAGGGAACAGAATCTCATTGTGTCGCCTCATGACTGATCCGTTCCGCTGATTGTCATATTGCTCTGACGCGGGACCTTCTCAGCTGGGCAGCTCCCAATTATAGAGTTTTGCCTCTTGCAAATAAAATCAAAAAGGAGTGATTTGAAAAGTCCCTTCACACTCATCTGTATTTAAAACAGTACAATAACATACAGTGCTTAACAAATTTATTGGACCACCTGTCATAAAAGAACAAGAAAACACGAATGTTTAAGAAATTTGTCAAAACTTGTTTAAAACTAAAAATTATTTTGTTATTTATTTGGCAAATAACGAACTGAAACCACTAAATAGTCTTTATTCACACAGAAAACCAAAAAAAAAACCCCAAACTTTATTTTGTATGGCCTCCTTTGGCCTTGATAACAGCTTGCATTCTTGCTTTCAACCACTAAAACTAATTTTTATGTACAGGAATGCAAGGAAATAACTATTATTTGGCATCTTAATCAAAAAATAATGATGTGCCTAACTATTTTTTTTTCTGCTTTTTTGTGAAAATTTAAATTAGAAAATTCATGGATAACAACAATAATTATATTTAAATATATTTAGCATTAAAAATATCATTTTAGGTAAAGAGCTTGCGCATACTGGTGGATTAACCATTACAGAAACATAAAAATGATTTTGGTAATCACCAACACTGTTAATTTAAGGCAGCTGTGGCATAAATCTTACATTGGGTGGTGGTCAAATAAATTTGTTAAGCACTGTATTAATTAATGCTTAACTAGTGAATTCTGGTGTTCATTGAAAATGGACTCATTTCAAATCTGATGACTGCAGCAGACTCCAAAAAAGTTGCCGGATGGGATACTGAAGACTAACTAGGTGCCAAGTAGGCACAGACGCAGACTACAGTTGAGCTAGATAATCTTGTGCATGGCCTGTTTTCATGACGCAATACCCAAACGCTTCTGGGTAATTTCCAATTATCAACGGAAACGACAGATCGATAGATAGCAGAAAAAATAAACCTAGACGAGAGCTACCTTACAGCTAGCTCGAGTGATAATGATGTGATGAGTTGCATTGATAAGGAGATGTTTAACGGGTGAGCTGATTGTGTTATAGTATAAAATAATCCTCCAAAAAAGCCCCAGTCCTTCAAGAGCAAAGGTGGGTTGAGGCTCATTAATTTGCTAGCGGACGTGTAAGCTTATGGTCTGTCACTTTGAGAGCAATCTTCTCCGCTGTTGAAATGTTATCATTTCATCCTCTACTTTATATCAACTCTGTACTTTCTATCTCCTAACCTGCGAAGGAAATAATGAGGAAATAACTCATAAATAGCCATGGAACAGCTGTGCTGCCACATGTCCAATTACTTTCGGTGCCTTAATGGGGGTATAAAAAGTGCGTGATTCAGCTCACTCAGGTGAACACCATCAAATTACAGCGTAGAGTTTGCACTTTGGGCTCATTCATTCATTATACAGTTTGATCTCCAATATGGCATAGTAGACGGATAAAATAACAACATCAATATCCAAATATTCGTGGCCCTGACTGGACACACATACATGCACACGCACAGACACGTGTGTGTGAGAGTATGTGTTTGTGCACGTGCATTTTTCTCTTCTCCAAAAATACTACAAAGAACAATCTGTTGACTAATTCCTTATCTTTTTCTGCACTGATGCTGTGCCAGACAGGCTTGAGAACACTTAGCAGCTTCTTAAAAGTTGAATGCTTCTTCACTTAGCCGCAATACCAGATGTGTGTGTGTGTGCGTGTGTGTGTGTGTTTGTTTGCAAGTGTGTATGTGTGTGTGTGTGTGTGTGTGTGTGTGAATGTGTATGTGTGTGTGTATGAGTGTGTGTGTGTGTGTGTGTGTGTGTGTGTGTGTGTGTGTGTGTGTGTGTGTGTGTGTGTGAATGTGTGTGTGTGTGTGTGTGTGTGTATGAGTGTGTATGTGTGTGTGTGTGTGTGTGTGAATGTGTATGTGTGTGTGTGTGTGAGTGTGTGTGTGTGTGTGTGTGTGTGTGAATGTGTATGTGTGTGTGTGTGTGTGAATATGTATGTGTGTGTGTGAGTGTGTGTGTGTGTGTGTACGAGTGTGTGTGTGTGTGTGTGTGTGTGTGTGTGTATGAGTGTGTATGTGTGTGTGTGTGTGTGTGTGTGTGTGTGTGTGTGTGTGTGTGTGTGTGTGTTTTGGAGGACCACAGTTTAAACTGACTGACTCAGTCCACACTCTCTCCTCAGAGCGCAGGTGAAATGGCTGGCGGGAAGCCCCAGGTAAATTCTGCTCTGAGCCGTTTGTCCCCTGGCTAATATCACATTTCCTCCCAGTCTGCAGTTTTCGCACTTTTACAGTTGCTGAAAGATGCAACAGGACAGCACTAAAGCAGGTATATTAATTGTGCTCCTGGGCCAAAAAGTTTGACCCATTCTTTATCCATGGATGTATTAATGATGAGTAGACCCTATTTGAATCTGAAATTATATATAAGCCAAGCAATATTGAACCCCACGTAGCAGTGTTTTACCCTTTAACATAACAAAACTCAGCCTCGAGCATGAAGCAAAGCTCGTCAACATGGGCTGCTTCTCATCCTGGTTTTCATACCAACTTCTGGGCTTCATTACTTAATTATCTCAATACTTTTCACCATCTGTAAGCATATTTCTTGATCAGCACATAGATGGCAGCGGACCTCTATTATTTTGTGCCAACCAGAGCCGTTTGTAATCCAACGGATCTGTTTTAGAGGATAACTTTAGCCTAGTAATTGGGGAAACCATAAAGGAGCATAAGCGCTAGTCCTCAATGACCAGAACAGCCCCCATCGTGCGTAAATGGTTGGGATATTGCCCCGCTTCCCATTTTTTTTTTACAAAAAAGTCCTTGTCTATTGCTTTTTCATGCTTTTTTCATCACATAAAAGTATTATCCTAACTTAAACACAGAGTTAAACCGGCGATCCTCCCTACCATCTTCACACCCCTCTCCACCAGCATTTTGGCTCTTTATCGAAGCGTTGGAAAGCTTTCTCTCAAAATTGTTCTCCGACGAGGAACTTCCGCATTGGCAGAAAAGGGTAGTCGGTTTTATTTAGACGCGCCAGAACACAAAACCTCGCAGTCATCTTCGCCATTTCCTCCGAACGCATCCTAACAGATCCCATTCCAGTCCATCTCGCCGCACATTGATGATATTTATAACTTTATAGGTTTCAGTCATTTGCTGGTCCTCTGAATTATTTATCAGCACAAACCGCATTAATGGGCAGATCCATCTTTCGAGCCCAGGAAGAGAGCAGTGACTCCTGTACAATACAGAGCCTCAGAGCCTCATATTTCACACCTCTGGATTAAGATAAACAGTGACTGTAAGGCTCAGCATTACATTATTCAGTGAGTTACTTCAGACTCTCGGGAATAGGAACGAGATAAAGCTACCAGTGCTTCCAACATGTAAGTACAGGCTCGGCTGCAAAAATGATTGAGAACAAAGGGACAATGACTGTCGTGACAAAAATGAAACCAAAACAAACTAACAGACAAAAGTTGGGCCATACAGAAACTCACCCCAGGGTGAATGTGAAATTACTGTGAGGACCAGCTCTATGTCTTATCATTAACTTGAGACATTTTGCGACTTATTAAAAATAGTGAAATAACAAAATAAATAAAAAAAATGTTTAATTCACTCAAAGAGAGCTGGGATGAATTTGGGCGTACTTGGGCGTATTTTCACTGTGTTATTTTGCACCTTGCTACCACATTAACCCCTAAAACAGACTGATACACAGGTCCATCAAATGCAGCTGCTGTATTCAAACCCATGGAACTTCATTCCAATTTTAAATTCTAGGGGAGGACCCAAGGCTTCCAAAGATCCCAAATATGTCCCGTTGACTTATGGGGAAATTACATACAAGATCTAAATATTTTCCATAAAAACATGGCTTCCTGGGTTTGAATATTTCTCTCAATATAAGTGTGATGTAGCTTCGGTGAAGTGCCACAACCAGCAGATACAGAATATGTACAGTGTGTGACATTGTCCTGCAGTATGAAAAAAAAAAAACTGTTAAAATGTTGAATCTACGTAAGAAAAAACTTAAACTTAAAAGCCAGAGTCTAAGGGGTTAATTACTTTATGTATTGCAGAAGTCAGAGGTGTGGGCGGAGCCAGCCATCCGATTAGGCTGATCGAGGTATAGACTGAAGGGTCCCGCCTTCATGTCTTCTTTTGAAGTGGAAGCAGTTATCGATGTTTTGAAGGGGCATGCGAATTGATAAATTCTTGGGACAGTCTCCGGACAGCTTTGGCCCGGGAGTAAGAAAAGCACAGTAATGTTGTCCTTAACACAACTTGTGCTGGTTGTGCAATTTAACATCTGAAAACCGTATTTCCAGAAGTCCAACAGTCGGCTCTCTCATCGCACGTGCTCTATCAGACTCATTTCCCCCCCAGCGCTCTCAGAGGTCATTTTAATTACCGTCCCACCAGTGACTTTGTACTTTCCGCTTTAGCAGTTTTTTTTCTCCCTTTCCCTGAAACTGCTGAATGTTCTTTGTGCACAACAAGGGCTGGATCCGCGGCAGATCATTAGCCCTCGAGCGCTAACCCAGGGAGCGGGGTGAGGGAAGAGGTGCGGTTTAGCAGAGGAGAGATAATGTCCTGCAGCCCAGCAGAATCCTCTTCCCTATAGAGAAACCTCAGTAGATGCAATTGACGCATTTCTGTGGTCGGGGAACATAATCTCTTCGAACAGCCCAAGAGGAAGTGAAGGAATTAGCGCCTGACTCAGGAATACAAAGGGAGGCGAGAAAAGTGAAGGGGGGGGGGGAAGCCCTTTCTGTCATTGGATGAACTCAGAGGGGGGTTGGGAGGGAAGGGGATTTGTGACGGGCGGTCGCAAACACATGCAGAGACAGAGTCCGAAAGGACAACTGTAAAATCCCCAGCACCACTTCATATCTGAAAAGGTCATTGCCCATCATAGCCTGTGGGGTCAATTAGCCTCTCCCTCAAATAAAAAAAACAAAAAACATACCTTTGATTAATATACATTGAACCCTTCAAAACAGCCAAATTAGTTGTTGTTTCTGCAGCAACATGACATTTCAAATCTCTCTCTTGCCATGTTCCACTGCTGGCTGGTGTGGTATAATGAGAACCTTGTGTTACCCTGTCTTACTGGCTGATATGTGAAAATGATCACTTCACTTAATGTCTGCACTTCCCGTGGAACAGAAATCTCCATCGTTCCATTTTGTACTCACAATATGGAAATGTTCTTAATGAAATAAGCGACACAGCTTCAGCCGTGACCATCACGAGGATGCACAGGGTGCGAATGAAGACTAGAGCTTGGTGCTAGCCACATACGGGTAACTAAAGCATTGTATTCATATGCAGGTTGCTACAGCGTTGTATTTGCTGCTTGGCAGCTGAAGCATTGCATTTGTTATCAGAAAAGCAACCAATCAAAAGCTACTCACGTTTATACTTATCAGCGTAACTTTATTATTACTGAACTTTATATAACTGATTC
This sequence comes from Gymnothorax javanicus, assembly GCA_029692085.1. NCBI lineage: Eukaryota > Metazoa > Chordata > Actinopteri > Anguilliformes > Muraenidae > Gymnothorax > Gymnothorax javanicus. The sequence continues at coordinate 109,815,875 of CM056201.1, read as the reverse complement.
AGCATTGCTATGTTAATTGACAAACAAGCAAGTGGTGTCTTGTCATCACTGTTAAATTTGGGAATATGCCTATATGCATTTATCCACACATGTATGAAAATCCACACTTTGAGCATATTGCAGTTGTATATTGTGCTTTAGAAAATTCTGTAGCACTGATGACAGATCACGGCGAACTGAGCACCTATTTTTTATTTTCCTCTCTGCGATGAAAGAACTGTTTCTCGGTTCCAGACGCTTTTTTTCTTTTCCTCGGGATATAAATCCGCTTTAATCCGCCATGATTTATAACGTCGAGACGAGCATGCGGGCATGCATCACGAGAGCGCGGATCGCAGGGCACACAACCCCATTTTGTTCTGCCATTCCAGCAGCTGCTGCCGCGCGGGCTTCACCTTAATCATCCCTAAGTGTCCTGACAGAGGTGTTGGACAAATATTGATTGAATGAGTTTAGATATCAACAGGGCTGCGAGGCAGTGCGTTTCTTTTCCTGTTTTTCACCTCCTCGCCTGGGCCGGCATGAGCTGATGGGCCTTTAAAAACCGCACATCGGGACAGCGGCCTCAGGTCTGGGGATGTTAGTTTGTGGAAAATCAGATGGGGGATCCCTTCCTTGATTCTCACGGCTTGACCTGACAGGAGGAGGGATTGCGCCCCCTATAGGGGGCAGTGGTGAATTGCAGGAAGAATTCTTGTCTTTCAGTTAACTCTTTACTCCCTAGTAGCTATCTTTGACTGCTGCCCTAGCAGCCACTGACCCCTGGTGCCCTAAGACAATATGGCTACTAAAATAGCACGACTGTAGTCGGGATTCGCTGGCAGAAGCGATGTGTTTATCACGCCTGTAGTCGGGACTCGCCTGCACAGCGACCTAAATTATCACGACTGTAGGCGGTATCAGGGAGTAAAGGGTTAACACTTCAGTATAAACTCTCGTACTCATGTGGATGGGACATTCCGATTCTCCAGTTGACGGGTCATTGTTTCAGTCTTAAATCCAAACTTATGACGCACTTATTTGTGAGAGTTGGGGATTGTATTTGGATTTGTCAGGCGGAGACGAGGCTTACGTCATAGCTGTGCTATGCCGGGTGAGATTTTGTGTCAGTCATAGAAAGCAGAGGCGACATTAGCGCCGCAAAAATGCTGGGCAACATTCAAAAAAAGGAGATAAAAAAAGCATGCCGAACAAAAACTAAAAATGCTGACAACTGACGTCTGCATTAATATTTGAAAAGATTAGCCGATGCACAGATGCACAAGTGGCTCAGTTCATGTTTGCCTACAATATGTGGAATATTTTTCAAACAAACACAATTCTTTGATCATTTTAACATTCTCAAAAAAAAGGACAGATAATCAAAAAAAACATGCTAATTCATTCTGAGGTAGCTGTACTGCAGAACTTGCTCTCAAATGTAGAGAACTATGGGAACTTGAGCAAGTCCTCCTGAGCCATACATTGGGTATGTGTGGTTTCCCAACAGAGAAAATAATGCAGAGGAAGCCAGTGATGGCAGACCGGTTATGTGCTGCCATTTTATATGCAAGACCCTGGGTCCAGAGTTTGCATACAGTCCCGGGAGGTGAGTTCCTGGATTTGAACTGCTGGGAATCACTGGTAGAATCCGCTGGCTATTTTTCAGTGGTCTTAATTTCCTTTGTCTTTGCATCTCTGTCCTGTTTCACACTGATTTACAGTAATGTGTGAGCTGGAGTTTGCAAAAATATTCAAGGCTACAGTTCCAATAATACGAGGGAAACAATTGTGTGTACTCTGTGATGTGCCACACACATCAAACAGAGAGCCGAGAGCCACAGCTGCAGATTTTGTGAGCGTTTACAGTTCTGCTGAAACGCTTCTGTTTCTTGCTTCGCTTGAAATAAACAACCTCTCTAAATGAACAGAGCGTTTGTCAGGGAGAATTTATTTTACATCTCTGAATATTACCAGGAGGGACTGCTTTTCATATGTCAGGGAAAGAAAAACAGCACCAACTCTATTATTTGTAATTATTTATTAATTTATGGGGAAAACAACATTAAATCTTTTTTTTTTTTTTTTTTTTATCATGGATGCAGTTTTTAAGATGGACCCATACTCAGGTAAATGTTCATATAGGCATGTCTTCAGAACAACCGGTCTATCTGCTTTTATGTTCTGTTGTAAACCAGAGAAGAATGTACTGTATTTTAGTTTGCTGAAACATGCACTTCAAGGGACATCCAATAATAGTAAAATAAATGCCATTTTTAAAAAGTATTTTTACACCAATATGTACTTTGAGTCAGAGCATTTGCCTTTTGCTGCAAATGATAAAATGCAAATACTTTTTTTTCTGCCAGATCACCAGAAGATATACCCACGGAGTAAATGGTCACTGATCAACTCATGACCTCAAGCACTGACAGCTGGTACTCATGGTCAGAGCCACGATCGGGGTGAAAATCAAATGTAGCACGGTTTAACAGCAATGGACAGGATGATGTCACTGGTTATTATGTGCGTTTCCATGACACTGTTTCACACGAACACTCACAAATATAATCAAAATCTTCACAGATTACAGTTTAATATGCAAGATTAATACTACTACTACTACTAGCAGTGGTACTAATTGTACTGCTACTAATACAACTAATAATAATAATAATAATAATAATAATAATAATAATAAGGAGAAGAATAAGAAGAAGATTTATAAGGAGTGGCATTCATGAACCCCAATGAGCAGCCCAGCTGAGCAGAATCTCCATGGTAACATATGCGATCATGTTAAAAGCTTGGCTCTAAACACTGATAGCATACCTGAGATATTGGGCGTGACTGAGATACGAGCCCATGTCCAGTTTGGATTGTTTGCCTTTGATTTGGCTGTAATGGACTGTAAAGGGTTTCAAAAACCTAAAATCAATCTGATAGCTTTTGTGGGACTTAGTCTGCAGATCATCTGCAGCAAATTTGGTGAATATTGGAGAAAATTTGTGGCCTTCGAAAAATAAGATCCTACATAGCAGCCGCATCAGTTAGTTTGACATGACGAGTTGCCGTGTCCCAGGCTCAGGAACTCCCAGAGCGTATTTGCTTCCTAAAACCCAAGTCCAAGTCCGTGTGCAAAATTTGGTTGTGATATATCAAAGCATCGCTGAGATATGACCTCACTTCTTGTTTGGTGGCTTTGCTGCCAATTTCCTTTGGCTGCAGCAATCAAAAATTTATCTGATGATATTTGAGAGGCTTGGTCTGAGGATAATCTGTGCTAAATTTGGCAAAATTCGACAACATTTTTGGCCTATTAATTTTTTTTTTGTTAACGTTTTGATAAAATGTAATATGACTTTTGTATCAATTAGGGTGACAGGACAAGTTTCCATGGCTTGGCCTTAGGACCATCCATTCTATTAACACAATAATTATTTTTTAACGTAAAAACATCAAGTTATTAGCTGAAACTAATTTTTCCTTATTGCAGTGTGAAATGTCACTTTTTTGTGATTCCTCAAAATTGGGTCCTGAATCCATGTGCCAAGTTTTGTTTTGATATATCAAAGCGTTGCAGAGATATAACCTCACCTCCTGGTTTGAAACTTTGCCATCAGTTATTATTGGTTGTGATGGGTGCCATTGCCACCCGAGTAAGAACAAGTTTATCCCCTTGAACTCTAATTTTTCACTTCAGTTTGCCCTTAAGAAGTTTCAAAGTCAGAAAAAACCTTTTTTTTCATAATTTTGTGACATACATGTTATGTTTCTGCTGATTGCCACAACCTCCAAGTGCAATGCTTCATGAACTATAGACTTCTTGATTGTTATGTACTGTGTTATACACGTATCGGCGTAACAGGCGTGATATGATTGCCGCATTTCAATTAAAGGTCCCCTATTATGCTGATCCTTTTTTTAATACATATAAGTAATGTTATAATGTTGGATGTCCATACTCAACCTCTGTAAAGTTTCTAAACATAAGATACAGGGGTTTTGCCGTAATCCGAAATTTCATCTCTGAACAGCTCATCCTGAGATTTTCGCGAGATCTGGGCAAAAGCTGACGTCAGGTTGTTGCATCCAATCAGGACAGACCTGGCCAGAGCCAATCACGGCGCTGGACCTGCCCACCCCCAAATTTATTCTATCAGACACAAACAAGCCCAAATCATTTAACGTGTACATTTATCAGTATGTCTCCCAAAGCTGTTCGTATGTGTTTTTTTGGATGCGATAAAAAGCTCAACTATTTTCCCTTCCAAAAGACGATGCCACCAGAAATCAATGGGTAGCTTTTTTGTTTGCTGGGGGCAAACAGCCACACTCAAAGGGAACGTTAGCTGTTTGTGCTCGGCATTTCACCGAAGACAGCTTTGTCAATAAAGGATCATTCAACACTGGATATGCGTCTCAGCTGCTTCTCAAACCTTGAGCAGTTGCATCGATCAAGCACTCGGAGCCACAAGCTGTAAGTAACGATATAACAGCAAATAATGTAAGTGAAGCCAACGTGTTACGGGTGGCTAGCAGGACCGCTAACGGTAGTTAGCACTAACAACTGGCCTCAAATGCAGGCTTTGTAAAATATCTGAAGAAAAAGCCTGGATCAGCAGCTACTGTCCGTGACTCAGACGCGGAAGCAGAAAGTTTTACCATTTTGTGTTGCTTTACTGCATAAGCCCACATAACGTGATAGCCTGGTGAATGTGGCTGTAGCACTGTGTTTTACGTAGCTAAGTTACTGTTGCTAATGTTTGTGTCCTAAATATGCAAGAGTAATATCAGGGGACATTCAACAGAAGGTGCGTGAACATAAACCTCATTTGAAGCTAACTTTTTAAACTTGTTTGTAATTTGGATGCTTGGTACAACTGTTCTCAGTAATGGAACTTACTGTCTGTAAAACCTGTATTGCAGGGTAACGTTTGTCAATGTCATTGTTATTAACGCTCGGTTACTAGCAACTGCATGTTAGTTCGCATGCCGTGCTACTTAAAAAATGCTCCTGGTTAACTTATATGCAGTAATTCTGATTGGCATGCTTGTGTTACTTTGGTTAGCATCAATATGGCAGTTTCATCATAAAGTTGCCTGATTGTAGCCACTACAGATGAGGCTAACTGGAGAGGTGTTGTATGTGTCTGCAAAGTTGATATGAAAAGGCTGCAGTTAGAAAAAAACCAGACGTAGGTTTTTCAGAGGTTATCCATGACTGGGGTCAGCCGGGTACTTTGCTGTGGTGTTGGATAGCTCTCTGATACTATCACAGTGAAAGCAATCGCGAAACGCACTATAACGTGTCTGGTATAACAAACGATTTCTCTGCATTGCCATGGCGGAATTTCATCCACCTTTGAAAATTGTTCTGGCAGATAAAAAGCTGAAAAAGAAGTGGAGGTCGGATTCGGATTTCCGGTAGAAGTTATCGATTCGCTAGCTCCACATAAGCAATACTTACACAGTTTGTGTGTTTCTGCTACAAACTCATTTAGTAGCTTTGTGTCGGAATTGTGTTTTGTTTTGGTAGAAAAGGCTAACAGGAGCTTTTAGCAAAGTTTCCTCTGGATAGCTAAGTGGGTATATAACATGACTATATGTGACCATGGTAAGGCGGGGAACCAATAATACCACCCTAGGAGTTTGGAGTTAAAGAATAGCCTTGCTTTAAACCAATCAACACTTATACCAAATTGAGTACCCAGGGAATGCACAAGTTCAATCACCAAGAAAGACAGAGACGTGATTCCAAACAAATCATGTTTTATTAAGCTGAAGGCCAAAAATCCGCTGAAAAGAAATAAGGGTTAACCAGACCTAAAAAGGACCAGGACACTATGCTTAAATAGACTAATTTACTACAGTTATACAAGTTGTTTAAAAAGGTAGCCTGGTCAATCAGAATACATACAATTGCAAAGCCTAATTAAAAACCCTCGAGGTTGAGACTGCCACCGGGGAGGGGGAATGAACCAATCTAAGGGCCAACATCAGGGAGTGCAAATAACGCACACACACACACACAAACCAAAACTTAGTGCCCAGTGTTCTTACACACATATGCAGTGAAGGGACCCCCAATGGCTTACCCCCACCCAGCAGCGCTCAGCTGACCCGCGAGACAATAAAACAATCCAAAAAAAAAGGATACACCAGTGGTTTACAATGGTGAAGGAGTCTACCAAGAGACTCAAATTTAAATATATCCTACTTAGAGAGAATCATTAAAACCAAGAATCATTCTGTGGTAGGCAAAACAGCAGCTGAAGGAACCGTTCCAGCAACCGAATACCTCAGCTGAAGAGCATTCAGCCTACATTTACCCAAGAGGCTTCCGGACCACGAGGTAAAGGACCCGGACGGGAGAGCTGCCAACAAAAGAACATACATCAGTATACAATCACACTAAAAGAGTAAACTGCCATAAAACCACAGAGTTACCTCAACAGCACAGCAAAGAGAGGAGAACTCAGACTGGAGAAAGAGTGTGAATCCTGGCTACTAAACCAGCTGCTTTATATAATCCTGAGTGTTAATTGAATAATTGATTCATCAGTGGAGCTACTACCTCACTCCACCCGTCTCATAAAATTGCCTTCAGGGACAGCTTGAGAATGAGAAAGCCATTCCCTGCTACATTTTGTATATAACAGTACAGCTAGGAGCACATGCATGCAAGGCGAGACAGTACGACATCATGCTGTAAACGTTGCTGCAATACTTCAATGGCTTCCTCCTCCTGTTCGGGGTCGGATTCAGGATCAAACAAGTATGGTCTTACAGCAAGAGATGCCGCAGGGAGCTGTCCTGAAATACCTGCCATCTTGGTTTCCTGGTTTTTCGGGTCTGCACCCTCCCCCGGAATCGAAGCGGTCAGGCAGCCAATCAGAGCAGCGTCTCATTAGCATAGCCTCCCCGCCCACTCAAAATAGCTCGTGTTTCAGGTGAGAGACCAGGTGAGAGAAGAGATCTCACTAGGCTTGGATGTGTGTGGTTTTTTTTTTTTTTTTGTAACTAAATTCTTAACATTATTTGAAAGACCCATTGGACATATTTTTAAAAAACTAAATACAGCATAATAGGGGACCTTTAAGCTACATCACACTCATACTGAGAGAAATATTCAAACCGGCATGCTACACCTGGACACCGTGTTTTTTATGGCCACAGCATTACTCAAAATTGAAAAATATCTAGATCTTGTACATAATTTTATATACGTTTCCCTGTAATTCAGCAGGACATATTTGATATTGTTGGAAAACTTGGGATCTCAGCTAGAATTTAAAACAGGCCTGAAGTTCCACAGGTTTGAGTACAGCTGCTGCAGTTGATAGACCTATATATCGGTTCACAGATTTAAGGAAGAAGATGCATAAAATAAGGTAAAACCGCAACAACAATTCTGACAAATAAGACTGTGAACATTAAATGAATACAATTTATATACATGAAAAGGTAATAAATTAATAACTAATACCGAGCCCTGTGCACTTTACCAATTTTCACCTGTAATATCACCACATAAATTCACAGAATATCTAAGTATGTCGAGGTGCAAATATGAAATTACAAGAATAGTGGCAACAGTGTGAAATCTGCTTGGCAGTTCAAATTAGTGTTTAATTGAAAACTACAAAATGGGGGCGGGAGGGCACCTTTGTCTTGTATAGCATTTAATCTACAGCTCAGTGACTTCTTCACTCAGGTGAAAAAATGAATCAAAGCAGGATAGCACTTCTGACAAGTAGTGATGAAAAATTGGTCTGGTCTGCGTAAGATGGGCCATGGAATGCGAGTCTGAGGTCCACGAGGCTATGCTGGTATATTTGTGCTTGTTGGGACCCTGAGCGGGGCTTCATTTCTTATTTTGTCCTGATGCTAAACATTTAGGAGGTATGGCTTTCACAAGTCACTAAAATTAACGAGTCAGTGAATGACTGAATGAATTAATGAATGAGCACACACATTCAGATATACATATATACAACCATACATATGGAAATGCAGTTTGGAAGCACTTTAATTGTGTAACAGCACTCTGTTTTTGTTTAATTTTAAGTGGTTTTAAACATCTGTAATGACCGAAAATCACACAAGGTAAAACGTACATCGTCTGAAGAATCTAGTCTCCAAAATTATTTACTTACTTCATTGGATACTGTCAACAATTTTGGGACTATTAAAATTTTTTTTTTGATAAACAAAAACACCCACAAATTCAGTCCATTTTCCAAAATGGGAAACAAAATCACACAAATTTGGGACTCATTGGACAGAAAGGTCAAAAGAAGGCAAATCACAAGTGTAAACCACAAGTGCAAAACTGTCGAGCTGCAGTGAACTAATGATAGAGTGAACTAATGATGCAGTGAACTGATGATGGAGTGAACTAATGGTGCAGTGAACTAATGATGGAGTGACCTAATGATGGAGTGAACTAATAATGCAGTGAACTAATGACGGAGTGACCTAATGATGCAGTATACTAATGATGGAGTGATCTAATGATGCAGTGACCTAATGAAGCAGTGAACTAATGATGCAGTGAACTAATGATGCAGTGACCTAATGATGCAGTGAACTAATGATGGAGTGAACTAATGATGCAGTGAACTAATGATGGAGTGACCTAATGATGCAGTGAACTAATGATGGAGTGAACTCATGATGCAGTGAACTAATGATGGAGTGAACTAATGATGGAGTGACCTAATGACGCAGTGAACTAATGATGCAGTGTATTAATGATGGAGTGAACAAATGATGCAGTGAACTAATGATGGAGTGACCTAATGATGGAGTGAACTAATAATGCAGTGAACTAATGATGGAGTGAACAAATGATGCAGTGACCTAATGATGCAGTGAACTAATGGTGGAGTGACCAAATGATGCAGTGAACTAATGATGGAGTGAACTCATGATGCAGTGAACTAATGATGGAGTGAACTATTGATGCAGTGAACTATTGATGGAGTGACCTAATGATGGAGTGAATTAATGATGCAGTGAACTAATGATGGAGTGAACTAATGATTGCCCTCAAAGAGCAAAATTACATGAGTTTACACAGCAATAATGATTGCACTTGGTGATGAATTTATCATTTTGATCTTTTATAAAATAAAAGGTGTTTTGTTTATTTTTTTCTAATCTGTTCTCGTGAATATGCACAAGCCTTTAGCATGCATATGTCCAAAAACACATACATCTGCACTCTCTCTCTCTCTCTCTCATACATCTGCACTCTCTCTCTCTTTCTCTCTCTCTCTCTCTCTCACACACACACACACACACACACACACACACACACACACACAAATGTAAAAAATTAAAAATAAGTCCATCTTACCAAGAATTCTAATCTCGTATTGACTCAAAACACATACATCTACTATATTCATTCTCAGCAAGACAAAAATTTGCCAGTGAGGTGAGATAATTTTGACTCATCTCCAGATTTGTCACTTAAATGAGGAAATTTCATTCCTTGAGCACACAATGACTTAAAATAAGCTCATATTTGCACTGTTGAGAGAAAAATTAGGAAGTTAGTCTCATAATAAGATGAAAAGACTTGTTAAGACAGACGCTTCTCGCAGTGAATACAAACATTTTGACCTTGAAGTAGCTCAAGCATAAAGCTTGGGGCTCCATGGCATATTGTATTCAGTGTGAAACACAGTATGAGCTCAGACAAGGTCAGGATGCACTGCTCTCTGGAGATCAGAAATCTCTTTCCCCCTGCTATGAGCGAGCAGTTCTGCATGTGTCACTTTCAGTTCACACTTACAGTAGCAATCTTCCCGGAAGCACTTACTTCTGAGCGGTTAGATAGAGTGTCAGTGTCTTCAGATCTCCCAGCCAGCGCAAGGTGCGCTCATTTACATTTACCTGACAGACACAGAGGAAAACTAATCCCTGCTACATATTGTTCCATCTGTCTACAATTAATGCGCTCATAATTGATCAGAAGTTTTGTTTACATTCACACCTTTGCAATTCTCTAAATTTTAAATATCTGATAAACAAGACTAGTCCTCTCAATTGCCACTGTGAGACTAATTATTCATTTTCCCAGAAATCACATGCAATGGCTGAAATGATTCATGAGAACTTGAAACATACAAATGCTGTGAATTTAATTTAGAAGAATGAAATTTGACTAGTAAAAAACTTCCACTGGTTGGAACCTGCTAATCAGCAGATGGCTGGTTTTAGTGATGCGAAGAACATGTAGCCTAGACCGCAGTGTTTACGTTGATATGAATGTGCACAGTCTTTCTCAGTTTCGCCCAACTCCAGTGGCTGAGTTTAAAATTAAGGAGGCAAATCACATCCCCATCGACCGATTATTTGTCTTGACGTGCTTTCAGTCAATTTCCATTATTAACAACTTTCCCAATTATTTTAGTAACACATAGCTTAGTTCTTCGTGCCATGTTAGGACAATTAAACGATAAAATGAGTTTATAAAATGGGTTTGTTGGATCGCGAAAGGAAAAGTGATAAACCGCTCAGCGAAAACCAGCATTAGTTTTTGGAACATTCCGCGATTCAGGCTATTTCACCTGTGCTAAACGATTGTTTATATCAAAAACAAATAGGACAAAGAGTAGCTAAGCATATTCACTATGTGATAATGACATTGATGGAATTTTACAGATTGATAAAGAGTTTTACTTCTCATCCCAACTAATTGAGGATAACTTGGTACGCGTCATAGTCTTGAGCATTTTCTGACTCACAAATACGGTATTGTTAATCAAGGAAAATTATCTACAACGAGACTGGACCAAGAATCAGAGAGAGGGAATATTTTCTGGACCCCCATATTTTGGTTTTGTCACACCCCTGCATAATTTGTTCATCCGCATGACTTAGAGAAGAAAATGAGACTGCGCAAAGCCCCGTTTCTCGTGGAAAGTAGGTTTTAAAATCCGGTCATGGCATTACAAAGCATGTAGTGCTTTAACCACTTTGGATGCGTATGATAATTGTGTCATAATGGTTAGTTCCGTTTGCGCTGTCGGCTGTGAAAACCGTGCAGAGACAGGTAATATTTATTCTCTCTAAAACCACAGTTTTACTGATATTTTGGGATAAATATTTGAATTTTTTAATTATCAGTTCCCGATTTTGATTATATTGGTTATATCTTGAAAGCTTTCTCTTATATGTTTGTCCTTATTTGAAAAAGGTGCCCTATAGCAACCATGTATAATTTTTGTTCGTATTATTTATTTCTGAACAGGGGTGTTTACTATGTTTACTACGCATTTTGCCATGACTGGAAGCTGGCGCCTATATGACCGAGGCGGAATGCACCAAGAATTGAGAGTGGAGTCTAGTTTTCTCTCTGCGTCATTGGTTCATCCCTGTTCCAGCACTCTCGCAGGTTATTCCTGTTAATTCGTTATTCCATTATTGTGATCAGCTGTAGTCACTATGATTGTCCTGTGTATACAGGTTTAGGGCTTTGACTCAATCAGGGCTGGATCGTCGAACTAGACAGGGGTAACGCAAACCTCTTACTCTAATTTCCAGTTATCTTCCCTAGTGGCTCTTCCAGTGAGCTAAATTATTAGGGAGCAAATTATTAGGTACAGCAGGTTCTACAAGCCATCTTCCACTTCTCCCTTCCTCCTTGTTAAAAAAAGAGCTCTTTTGGCTCATTGTTGAATCTGCAATTTCCCCCTCTGTTCAGTACATAACAGGTTTAGCCATGACTGCCCAACCCTCCAAATCCCTCTCTCATTCTCCATCTCTTCTCCTCTCCATCTCTTTCCATCTTTCAGTCTCTCTCTCCTATGTCACTTCTCCCTGCCATGTTTTTATGCAGTACCCTGTAAAAGAAGCCCAGCTGATCAGGGGTGCGTTTCCCGAAAGCGTAGTTGCTAACTAAGTTAGCAACTTACTTAGTTTGTCCATTCATAGTCAATGGGTCCAACTCTGTAAGTTAGCATCTGTGATTTTGGGAAATGCACCCCTGGGCTTTCAAACAGCTGCTCAAAATTCGAACTTCATTCAAATTCTAATATTAACGTGTACGTTTGGACACAAAAATATAAATTCAATTTAGGTAGAAGCACATGTTGCCTGCGTTACCGTTTTTATACTAACTTCTGCACTTTAAGTAGATTTTGTTTAAATTGTTGCCCAAGGTTGAAATTTGTGCTCAATACAACAACCTCTTTTTTTCCTATATTAAAACATGGTTAAAAATTAAACGTTATTTGATTTTTTTATTACAGAGAAAGTACAATATTCAAACAAAATTTCCCTTTCTCTCTCTCTCTCTCTCTCTCTCTCTCTCTCTCTCTCTCTCAAATCATGATTCCCTCACTGAATCCTCATCAAAACACATTCTGTTTTAATAAGCATTTCACAGAATTAATTTAATTCCTTTTTTTCCGAGCGACTGAAGTATCCATCCGTCCGAGCGCTTCAGCTAAGGAGATTAAAAACGGGCGAAGTGCAAGCCGTTGCCGAGCCTGAGCGCCACTCATTGTGTCCGCCGGTCTCCATGGAGACCCTGCTGGTTCTGAGCACGCTCGCTCTGGCTGGAGCGGAGCGTGGGCTGTGGGATGTGCACTCTCCATGACTCTGTGTTGTCTCTGTTTCACACTCAAGAGGGCATAACCCAGCTCTCTGAGGAGGCCTACTGGAGCGGCGCCACGCCGATCCGCTCGGCGCCAGAACAGAACTTTCCTCCGCTCAGAGGGCTGAGAGCCGGCTCGGTCCGTCACTTTGCCTCGTGCAGAAATGGCTGACAGCCCGACTCGCTGGGACCAACGCGGGGGGAACTGAAACAACTGCCCACGTCGAAGCCGGACGAGTGTGTGTTTGACACGGAGGAGCGGAGACAGGTGTGGGCAGCTGAGATGACCCATAACTGCAGAAGAGAAGGGCTGGTACAGAATGCGACAGTGTGTGTATCAGGACAGGCTCCCGCACCTGACCTTCGTCTCCTAATGCAACGGCTGTCCAAACAGCCAGTCAGACACACGTAAACACATCAGATAATGGAATGGATTGACAGGTGTACTTTACAGCACTCCCGAGATATAGTGCATCAACGGGAAACAAAGTATGAACAGAATTTACAAAAAAAAAAAAACATTTTTGTTTTGCGGTTGTTTTGCTCAAAGACAGCGCAATTGTTTTGTGATAAGGATGTGTGGCAACGCATTATTAATGATCAGAGTGGTGAGATAATGTTCCATAAATGGTAGCGAATGTTTAGTAATCACTGTGAAGGGGTAAATAGAACACACATCGACTGAAGTCAAAAATAGCATTTTCTTCTAGACGCTGAGGAAGTCTTGGTTTCTCTTTAAAGTGTTCTCTGACTAGTGAATGCTGGTTCCAGGATATATTCCGGAGGTGTTAGTTTCAGTCTATGGTGAAGCATACAGTTGACTGGTGTGCATTCCTCTCAGAAGATGAAGGCATGTGCACTCTTACATACTATTGAACACTCAAATATGGTCACGTATTTGTGATCAAACTGTGTTTTGCATGCATGTGTGTGTGTATGTGTGTGTGTGGATGGCTTATTGTGTGTGCTTATGAGTGCGTGTCTATAAGTACACATTTTTGGCCATTTCCCAGTGAGATACAGATTGAGAGAAAGGTAGACAAAGGGCACCATCTAAATCAGTTTTTTATTCGCATTTTCTAAATCACAGGGTAGAGGACAGAAATTCAGTAACTCAGAGACAATTTCCTTTGCCATAAATCAAATGCCAAATCTAATCTAAACCTAACAGCATGAGAACTGCTGGTACAGATGCCCCGCTGGTCAGAAATAACAGGAAGTGATAATTACTGCAAACACAGCCCATTCAGTTCCATGCAAATGTGTTCATTTTGTGCATTTACGAGAGGAACCGCAGAACACAAATTAATACTTCTTAAAGTCACCTTGCCCTTCATATGCACTGAGCCCATCACTGGCCATCAGGCTGCCAATCCATTAAAACCCAAAAAGAAACTTTTACTTCTATTTTTTGTAAAGATGCTGAAGTGAAGGAATCTTCATCGGCACTGCTGCAAAACACGCTGATAGAAAGCTAACGAAAGAAAAACATATTTTCTTGTCAACAAAAGCAGAAATACCGTGCTGTGATGACGTATTTACCCCCTTCCCAATTTCCTTTTATTTTTGCATATTTGTCGCACTTAAATGTTTAGATAACCTGAATGAACATAAAATGCAGTGTTTAAATGAAGATTGCATTTATTGAAGGAAAGACTCTATCCAACCCTACTTGGCCCTATGTGAAGGAGAAATTGTCTCCTTCGCAACTAAATTAACCAAGTAAACAAATTTAATTGATAATTGGGTTCAATTTCACATAGCACATCCAGGCATGATGACTGCCAACCCTGTTGAATCTAGAAATCACCTTCATAGAACCTGTCTGCCAATGTGGAGTAGGCTAAAAGCAGCACATGATGCCACAGTCTAAAGAAATTCTGTAACCGATGAGAAACAGTCATGGACATCTATCAGTCTGGAGAGGGCGACAAAGCCATTTCTAAGGCTCTCGTTTTGAGTTGTTTTGTTAGCTTTAAGTGCTTAATGCACAAGCTAGTGCTCACCCTCCCTTTCTGAGTTGGTTGTCTAGCAACAGCAGGTTCATTTATGTTCCATTTTTTTTCTCTCATTGTTAGTTTCTTTTCTATATTGCATAAGTGAAACGGGGTTGTCTTTCGTTTAAATGTATTGAGCTCATATTGACACTAGCGCAGGTATTACCGCTATTATAGTGCGGATGTTGCTCCCTTTAGAGTCACGGCCCGAGTATTTCCTTAATTGTTTTCACCGCAGTCTTGCCATCTTAGTCGGTTTCAGGTTGCCTTTGGTTACTGATTCTCATTGTTTAATTGCCGTCTCGTTCTACTCTCCTCCCCTTGTGTTTCCACCCCGTGCTCCGAGCACTCCTCTTCACTTTGTTGATTGTCGTCTTTGTGCATTTAACTTCACAGTTTTTGTCTCTCCTTTGCTAAACTGTTCTCTTCTGTCTCAGGTGTTTGATAGTAGATAGAGAGATAGATAAAAAGAAACATCCCTCTCTGTGTCTGTGGTTTCGGTGAGTGACGTTTTGCCCTGCTTCGTCTTCACTGAAGTTCCTAGAGTTGGCATCCACCCTGCGTGCTCTGATCCATTCGGCTCGACTCCCCGGCTACTGACCTCAGACCAGTCCCTTCTATTGCACAATGCTTAGCCTGACCTCCAGTGTTCCTGTTCACTCCTGCCTGACCTTGGGATGTCTTCCGATTGTCCTCTTTGTTTGTGTATTGAAAACTCATATCTTCTTTTTATCAAAGATGCATAGCAGCTTGTCTGTGATCTTTGTCTGTGGTTCCTCTCTTCTGAAATCGTGACGAGATAGTTGTGTGATTTTTCCCTGATTTTGTATTTCTCATGAATATACTGATCATCTTAATCTGGTGTATTTCTATAATATTTGATAAAAAATAATCAATAACAAACATATCACATTATAATTCAGATGCTTTATGCATGTTTGCACGTGCCCCGGCATGTGTCAAAAAGAGTGTGGGCATTTTGTGCTGTAATACACTATGGCATATTTTTAGTATTGAACCATCAAAATGGCAATGAAACAGCAATATCGCTTCAGACCAGGTTTTGGTTGTTCAGAGTGCACATGTTCCGCCACATCAAAATAACATCATGCCAGCAATAATCATGACCATACTTCATATAATGCCATACCTGCTATATTCAACTGGGAGGAAAAGAGCTGTGATAGAGTGTGTACTCACATTTTCTACCGCAGTGTGGTATGGAAACTGCTCAGCTGATGATAGGGAGGAGTTTAAAATTAATCAAAGAAAATTATCTCATCCTACCAATCCTCTCATTTCCCCTTCCTTCTGGAAAAAGGAGTTTTCAAATAGTTTTGACCATGAACTCTTTCCCAATGGCACTGCCGAATCCTGGTCAGATATGACTGGTGAGAAACATTTTCAAACCAACCATATTTTCTCCGTGTTACAAATTACTTCCTGTTACACTTCAAAAAAAAAGCTGAGAATCTGCTCTTATCGATAATATCCAAATACGGAAATGTTCGGCTATCGTCATAATAGTTTTGGAACTGAAAGCTCATGACGTAATTTTCTGGAAAAATCCATTGTTTACGATCGCTCGCACACGGCGAATATTGTGTATGCATTGCAATTTCTTTCATTTTTCGGTCCTCATCACTCAAAAAGCATCGATCAACATCACAGAAACTGACACCAAAATGGTACCTGTTATGGATTCTGAGGAAGAGTTGGACTTAAGTAGTAGTCCAGAAGAGTTTTCTTTTTTGTGTGTGTGTCTGGCATTGTTTTTTTTTCTTGCTATTTTATCCTCATCTAAGCCAGCTGGGAAAGAGTTAAGTACAGTATTACCCGATTCTGTATCAGCACATATTCTGAGGTATTCAGGACCCTTAACTCCTCACCTTCAGTTCTGTTCATGAATCCTACTTCACTGTGTCCCCTGGTGGGGTTTTTAAAAGACGAGACACCGTTATATGTACACTGATAAACTATCTTTTTATTTACCTTAACACAGTTCTTCTGGTTTATTTACTCTGAAAAAGTATTTTATGTTGTTGTGCTATTTATCTTCCCGCACCATTTATCTTATCCTGCCTGTATTTGTGATACGTCCATGTAGATGTGCATCGGTATGGTTGCTTTGAGCTTACACCAAGAGAAATTCCAATCAATGTCCCACTGAAATGGTAAAAAAATGATTAAAATCTGAAATCTGAGAAGGTATTGTGTCTCTCCAAGACGAGTAAAAGCCGTATTTCACTGAATACAAAAGGGAGCCCAAACACTGTTGGACTTTCTGGATGAATAATGCAATTAAAATTGTAATGTGTGTCTTCAGCAGCACACCTGCTCTCGCATAAACGACTTAATTTCAATGAAAACATTTTACTCCGTCAATTTTTCTGCAATTAATTAATCCTGTAATTTACCAAAAAAAAAAAAAAAGAGGCTTACTGTTATGCTTGCTCAGACTGCTGGAACATTTTGAATGATTGTGCTATTTATTAAATGATTATTGTTAATAAGCAGGCATGCAGTCAGTAAATTTAAGAGGTTTTTAGAGGAAAATATTTGCCAGGAAGTAATCAATGTTTTTTTTTTTTTCACTGTAATAGCAATATTAGAGCTTGACCTTAATTAATGGTACCGCAGTAAGTATGTTTTCAGAATAATGAACAAAAACAAGCGCATAAATCAGAATTACATTTTAGTGACCCATTTACAGAATCTGTCAATTAACTACTCTATAATGAAATTTCTCTCAAAAGCAAATGTCAACATTGGATTGAGCCCATTTATGCTACAGTTGCCAGTCTATCTCTCCTTCCCCACTGTATTTATTTTTTATTTAATTGTGTGTGTATGTATGTGTATATATATATATATATATATATATATATATATATTTTTTTTTTTGCATGAATATAGAGACTTTAAAACCAACTGGGATGGAGGTAGACAACTTAAAGAATAACATTATATCACTTCCTGGATTATGTACTTGCTTCCTGTCACATGCTGATGTTTACTTCCTGTTGCCATATTTCAAACACATGACAAAAATCCCAAATCATAGGTAAAATATCCATATTTACAAAATATTTTTTTCTTGATGTTTTTGTTGTTTCCTGCTGAACATCATCACCTTGAACTGCCAACAGGCAAACCATTAATCAAAGTAAAATAGATTTATGTGCATTTTCAAGAAACAGAACTGGGAACTCAAGTTGCCTGTGGGCAAATGCCTGTGCAAACATTGTCAAGGTTATTGTCATAGTCATGATCAATGTGAAAAATCACTGCCATACTGAATCAAAGATGGAGTGATCATCAAACAGTATAAATAATGACATTTGTAAAATAAGTAAATAAATAAAAAAACAAATAAATAAATAATGCCTTGCTTGCTCTGTCATGTACTTTCAACTGTGCCCCTGAGAACAAAAGTGGTCTAACTCCATATTTGTCTTTTTTTTTTTTAGTTCTAATCTTTTTTTTTTTTTTTAGATTTTTTTTGGGAATTTTTCCTTTATTTGACAGTTACACAGTGTAGAGAGACAGGAAGGTTGGGGAGAAGAATGGGGGAAGACATGCAGCAAATGACCTGAGCTGGAATCGAACCCAGGTCGCTGCGGGAAGGACATGGCCTTTATGGTGCGCGCGCTTCGACCGATGAGCTGCCGGGGCGCCCCTTTTTAGTTCTAATCTTAAAATGATTCCTAAGTGGTCAATCTGTTTAGTGCAATAATTGATTAAGTCAGTGTAGTTCTAGTACTATACAATGCCTGGGGCATATGTTCCACACGTTAAGAATGCATAAAGTGCTCAGTGCAATAGACTTCCAAAATGAAAAATGAAAAAGTTGGAGTTGGGCCACTCTTGTTCTAAGGGGCTCAACTATACTGTTGCGGATGTTTTGGGAAGCTTTGATGTTGTTGTCCCAACAATCAGAATTTTACCTTAGTCCGTGATGTGATGTACCTGATTATGAGAAACAGAAAGTGGAAAACCTGCAGTTTTTGGGCCTCGAGGACAATGATTTGGGGAACAGGGCTCTACAGCCAGACATGAAGCAGACTCTCACACAGAGGCACAAAACGTCTGTCATCAAAGAGAAGCTGCTTGTGTAGAAACTACAACATATATATATTAACTATATATATATATATATATATATATATATATATATATATATAAAGTAAGGATAATCAACTCGTAGGTGTGCATTACATGGTTTTAAGGCACGACGCGGAGGCGAATAACCACCCGACATGAAGCGGAGCTAGTAATCGAGCTAGTAATCATTAAACAGGCGCTGCGCTTTCTCATAGCCAATACTCTAGGCCAAGCTAAACTGAACCAGCTAACTTAGTTCAGCTCATCTTCATGGAGAAAGAATTTTTGCGGACGCTAACAGCTTTTTACCAGCCAATGATTTGGTCACAGATTCCATCTGAAATGGAGATTTTGCATAACACCACATTATGCGCTATGTAGCTAACTTGCCACCCACAATCACAATGAACTTAAGATGGTTTCTGTAGAGCCAGCGAGCTGAAATCAGTCTGTTGTCACAGCACGTAGTTAGCGAACTGTCAACAGTTGCAGATACATGAAGTGGACATGTTAGCTTCCTTTGTAACTGTGCACATTTACTATTGTTTAATGAATAAAGCGTGATTACTTTGCTGCTTAAATATTTACGGTTATTATCGCTGGAGTGCCTATTGTTAACCACCCGGTGGGATGCAACTTTATGATGCCAGCAAATTTACTGGAGATAAATGAGTAGGTTTCCGTTACTCCCAGCCAAATGTGTTGCTAGCGGATGAATTTCGAATGGTGAAACTACCGTAGCCGAACTACCTGTGCGGTTCCACGGTTTTAATCAATACCTGCCAGCCAATCAGAAAAGAGTATTCACCCAGACCATGGTTTAAATATATATACAACCCCAATTCCGAGATAGTTGGGACAAAGTGTAAATTGTGAATAAAATCAAAACGCAATGACTTTCAAATCACACCAGCCAGTATTTTATTCACAATAGAACAGAGATAACATAGCAAATTTTGAAACTGAGAAATTTTACAATTTTATCCACAAAATGAGCTCATTTCAAATTTGATGGCTGCTACAGGTCTCAAAAATGTTGGGACAGGGGCCTTTTTACCATGGTGTAGCATCTCCTCTTCTTCTTAACACAGAGTGGAGGTGTCTGGCCATTCAGGAGACAAGTTTCTTGAGTTTAGCCATTGGAATTTGATCCCACTCTTGTTTAATACAGGCTTCCAGCTGCTGGAGAGTTTTGGGTCTCCTTTGACGGACTTTTCGTTTAATTATGCGTCAAATGTTCTCAATCGGTGAAAGATCAGGACTGCAGGCAGGCCAGTTCAGCACACTGACTTTTCTACTACAAAGTCATGCTGTTGTAATAGCTGCAGTATGTGGTTTTGCATTGTTCTGCTGAAATACACAAGGCCTTCCCTGGAATAGATGTCATCTGGAGGGGAGCATCTGTTGCTCTAAAACCTTTATATACCTTTCAGCATTCATGGTGCTTTTTAAAACATGCAAGTGCCCCACACCATATGCACTAATGCATCCCCATACCATCAGAGATGCTGGCTTTTGAACTGAACGCTGATAACAGGAGGGGTGGTCTTTCTCCTCTTTAGCCTGGAGGACACAACGCCCATGATTTCCAACAAGAATGTCAAATTTGGGCTCGTCTGACCACAGGACACTTTGCCACTTTGCTACAGTCCATTTTAAGTGAGCCTTGGCCCCCAGAACACGGCGGCGCTTCTGGATCATGCTCAACAATGGCTTCCTTTTTGCATGATAGAGTTTTAGGTGGCATCTGTGGATGGCACGGCGGACTGTGTTTACAGACAGTGGTTTTTTTAAGTATTCCTGCGCCCATTTAGTAATGTCAATGACAGAATCATGCCGGTGAGTGATGCAGTGGCATCTGAGGGCCCGAAGATCATGGGCATCCAGTAAAGGTCTTCGGCCTTGTCCCTTACGCAGAGATTTTTCCAGTTTCTCTGAATCTTTGATGATGTTATGGACTGTCGATGATGAGACCTTCAAAGCCTTTGCAATTTTACGTTGAGGAACATTGTTTTTAAAGTATTCCACAATTTTTTTTTTGCAAGCCTTCACAGGTTGGAGAGCCTCTGGCCATCTTTACTTCTGAGAGACTCAGCCTCTCTAAGACATCCCTTTTATAGCCAATCATGTTACACACCTGATGCAAGTTAACTTACTTACTTGCTAAATGTTCTTTCAGCTGATTCTCTTATATATTAATTGCATTTTCAGCCCTTTTTTGCCTGTGTCCCAACTTTTTTGAGACCTGTTGCAGCCAGAAAATTTGAAATAAGTTCATTTTGTGGAAAAAATGTAAAATGTCTCAGTTTCAACATTTGATATGTTATATGTTCTATTGTAAATAACATATTGGCTCATGTGATCTGAAAGTCATTGCATTTTGATTTTATTCACAATTTACACTTTGTCTCAACTATTTCAGAATTGGGGTTGTATATGCTAAATTAATTAATTTAAAAAGTGTTTAACATTCTCATTTTCACTCTCTTCCTTAATGAAACACCCTTTGTCACTGTATTGCGGTTCTCACAAGGTACGTCGCCAACGGCAATTAAAGTTGCCATTCAAATCATTATCACTTAAAAATCGCGAGAAAAACTCTTTTCCGGTTTTCATGCGGAAGTTATGGAAATACATATTTATCGGAGGTAAAACCAGGCATTAATGGGTAACTAAACAGTAATGGCTTAACGCAAACAGGATTTTAAAGGCTTCTTTTAACATCGAATGCCACGAGCTATAACTTAAGCCTGCATTTGTGTGTGTGTGTGTGTGTGTAGGGCTCTGTGAATGTGTGTGTTTGTGTGTCCTCTCACAAATTGGACATTTTATGAAAAAAAAAAAAAAAAAACTTTCTTGTTTCCACGGTTTCATTTCAACTGTTAGAAATTGCAGCAGGTTTTATTCATAGCCCCTAATTTTACATGTATAAAATTAAGCTTACGCTGCACTATCCTTGGAGCTGAATGTGAGTCTGTCAGCATGCATCATTGCATAATGTCAAAATACAGCTCGTTGGGCATTGTTGGGACTGATTACGACTATAGAGGGAAATTGCCTGTCAGCTGGAATCACTCGAGTTAAATCAACTGTCAGTAGTACAAAATACTTACAGTATGAAAAGTCTTGCCTTCGGCAGTTCTCTGTACAGTGCTTTCATGTTGAGGTCGGGCCATTTTTTTTTTTCAGGGCGGCCGTCAACATAATGGTCTTCGCTGGGGTTTGAATGTTTTCCAGAAGAGAACACGCATTTAAGCTTAAAACCCTTCCATTCAAATCAGGGCATCTTTCTCTATGCAAGGAAGGAGAAATGGCAGAAAGAATGTTTAATCAGAGCACGGAGGGCATTTGATGTTCACAAACGCTGCAGTGTGTCCTCGTGTCTGCCACATTGGTTTAAATTTAATTCAGTTGGTTTGGATTTTTTTAAATTCTGTTTCATTTTTAATTGAAAAAACTTGGACTGAAATGATACCTTTGATGATATACTGTAGTGCAATGTTGGAGATTTTACCCAAACTGAACATCAGAAAAGTGAATCAACAATTAGTTTAGGCCACAATTTTACCTGAATCTAATGGATGACTCCTGAACATATCTCAATTCACTTTTGCCTTTGACAAATGAGTGTGGTCACAAATATGTGATTAGAGAGCTTGGATCATTAGTATTCAACATCTAATAAAGTGCTGAATTGTGATTCACGGCATAAGTCTACAATAAAGATACCCCTTTTTAGCCGCATACATCTATAATATATATATATACACGACAGGCCAGAAGTTTGGAAGCAAGGCCAATACAGGTCAAAAATTTGGAAGCAACTCCAAGTTTTTGTTCACAACGCCTTTCTTAAAAACCAGTATGAAATCTATGGATTTTGGGATGTATTAACTGCATGATTAGACTTTTCTTTCATTGATATGCACCATTTTCCACTATTTACCTTTAGGTACTGTATACATTGATGCTACCAGACCATTGCTGAATAAATGTTAACAAAAGAAAGGAGGGGCTTAGTTTTTGAGTTGAGAAGATTTGCAGGAGTCACAACTTCAGTGAAAAAGTAAACAGCAAATCACAGTTTGCATTATTCACTTTATGTCATGGTTTATAGCCCACCGGATGCCAACGGAAATCCGGCGGGCACTAGGACCATGGGCCTAGTAATATGGGCCTGATAATTTGAGTAAAAATGTATTCTAATAAGTGACTCTTTATATAATAATCATGTTTATTTTGTTGAAAAGTGTGCCAATGAAACTATGATCTTTTTACGTACAAATTTGATCTTGCTTCCAAACTTTTGGCCTGTAGTGTGTGTATATATATATAAATATATTATGAACCATTGGGTGGCTGGCTGTCTCCACATTAGCTAATGGACCATCATTGCTTCATTATGAGTTACTAAACTCGGCAACAATGCTTAAAATGTTTAACCGCACTCTCGGGTGAGTTCTGCAGCAACAATAAAGATAGCCCTGGACTCAGTATGGCTAGAATTTTATTTGTTTATGTAAATTCTCAATATTCCTGTCATTCTATGGTCCTGCTTATCGAGGAGTCATGGGAAGAAATGTTGAAGCACATTGACGATGTGCTATGAGGTGAGGCTGGGGAATACAGTGCATTTCTCTCTCTGCGGGCTGGTACAATGGGTGTTATGACTCACAGATTATGTCTGAACGCGGTGCCCATTGAGGAAGGTGCATCCTGCTGCTCCACTTAGTCCGCTGTGAGAGAAGCCTGGTGAGCACTGGCGTGTATTTGAAGGAAAGGCAGAAAAAAAACTCATCTGCCATCTTTAATGGAACACTTAGAAGACTGACAAATAGAGCCCAGAGGGAAATGAGCACAATAAAAACACTTTCTGGTTATAGTGAGACGTGAATCTTTTAAATGACTCCTGTTGCTACACTGGTATCGATAGAACTCTTAGTCTTTGAACACTAGTGGCTCGAGAGCTGGGATTTGCCCAAAATGTCAGCTCGCATTGACGCAGCATTGCTTCATTAAACAATATTCATTAACAGGGATGGCCTAGTTAATTTAGCAGCCAATTTTCCGGCTACGCCATGCATGTAAAGCTTTAACATAAAGACATACACAGGCACACTGAAGCGTACATTCAGGCTCGCACACATACAAACAAGCTCACTCACACACATTCATTAATTGCACATACAGAATATGCAGTGGCACTTACCAATGTGAAAAACAATGGGTAAAGTGATATATCGTAAAACACAAACTGTAAAAAACTAAATGCAGTTGGGACAGTACGAGGCTGCCCGTGACGGGAAAGAAATAGTTTTAACTGTCTTGCACAGCCACATTTCACAGCAATGCCTAATGCAGTTCTATTGAATGAAGGCCAGGACTGAAAATAAACACATACTTACTGTATGCGCATGTGACACTCCTTGCATTGAACCAACACACAGCACAGTATATATTTTTTTAAGTAGAATCAGGCTTACACTGTTATATCATCAGCTTTCCCATGTATAATTGAAGCAGGGAAAAAAATGGAACCTTAACTAATCACAACAGATGAAGGCTACCTTAAACAGGCGCGGGGCTAATATTGCTCTTTCTCTCTCTCTCTCTCTCTCTCTCTCTCTCTCTCTCTCACACAATGTGACCTGGTAGCAAGGATTCATTTAAAGGAAGGACGTGCAATGGTGCCGGACAGATGAACGAGTTAGCTACCACGCCATGAATCAAGCGGATTCGCACTGGAGTCGAAGAGGACGCATCTCGAGCTTCCTGCCATATTCCCACCAGGAAATCATCTGCTGCTTTAATTACCAAAATAAATTTGGCTCTTTCCTCCCCCCAGCTGGACAAAATGGCAGCTGTACCATGGAGGTTTGCTTTTTTTTCGCCCTCGCCACTCGAAAGGGCTCGGAGGCCATCGAGAGGACGAAGGTTCTCTGAAAGACGCCGAATGAATGTGGTATGTTCTTCATTCAGTCTTCAGTGAGCTGAGGATGGCTCACACCTGTGCCTGTTTGCAGGCTTTTGTACGTCAGGGGAGACGGCAAAAGACCGTGTACTGGCTTCTTCAACAACTGCTATTCATCCTCCTTCTTAACATTACCATGCCGCACATTGTGAATCCCCAGTTCATTCTCTTTTATGTTCGAGTCTCTGCTGAAAAGAACACTTATCTATTTATACGTGTTCAGATGTACTGCACCGTGCAAAAGGCACATTCAAAACCATTCCATGAGGTGAAGATGCCTTAGAAAAGAAATAAATTAAAAGTTTTGAAACATTGAAAATGATACAGTAAACTGTACAAAATCAAATCAATATTTGGCATGACTACTCTTCGTCTAAAAAACTGGGCATGCTGTGCCGCAGTTTCTTGGTTGTATAAGATAATTGGCGGCTAAGTTGTTCTGAGCATATAAGAGAACTTGTCACAATGCTTCTCGAGCATTTCTCCCCAGGTAACACCAGACAGCTTAGACGATGAGTGTTGAGATCATGACTCTGTTAAGGCTATACTGTCTGTGTCAACCTCCTGCTATAAACTGTGAAAATGTACCTGCGAAATTAGCTTTGAATGAACATTTGGTAGCTCAGATGCATTTTTTATTTACAGCTACCCAATATGAAAGAAAAAAACACCAAAAACCAAATTTTAAATAATCTAGCATGCCGTAGACTTTTGCATCAACCTGCATCATAGCATTTGCCTGGTTAGTGAGGCATGATTTTTCTCTGTATGAGAGTACAGTAGTTTGTGTTATTTCAACTCGTGCCCTCAACACAAAACAATCTTTTCTTTTGAAGGGTTCAGGATGTTATCGGAGCCATGACAAAGCTGAGGCTTAATTTCCTCCTTTGCTTATGCTCTTTGTAAGAAGAAATAAAACGTCATGAGATATGGCTGGAGGTCCTCTGGTCTCAGCTCAAGCAGCAGAATCTTATTGGAAACGCAGCGAGACTTTGTGTGCTGACCATAACTAAAAAAAGACCTGCAGCGCCTTAGCAGGACTTCACTGTGGAGGGAATGTGACGGACAGACCCTTGAGCTGGGGGGCGGAGCCCCAGTTACCCCCCCAAGGCCCCGCCCACACCAGAGAAGGCACGGATATGATGAACAGGAGTAATGAGAAACAGGAACATTAAAGAGCTGGGCGGAGAATACGACAGTAAACAAACAAATTGCCACACTTGGCACTGGGGAACTACAGAGGTCTGGTCGAATTAAAGAGGCCCCGCGAGCGCTGGCTTCATTGTTCTAGAGAAAGCAATTTATTTGGCTCACTTATTGACTTGTTTAAAAGTTGACGGCGAGACAGAAAGTACGATAGAGATAGAAGCACGTTTGTTCAGCGACGTTGACATATTGGCAGTTTCTGTATGCGAGTGCTTTTCGTCTCTACCATAAAGGGAAGGGGCATAAGGGAGAGGAAGTTTTGTTCTTGAAAAGCTGACGTTTTTTGTTGAAATATCTGTAACACAATATGGAAATTATTTCTCCTGAATGTTAGACAAAAAGAATACTATACAGTAAAGTAGTAAAATAGAGCAACTAAAAATAGAAACAAGGTTATTTTTGAATTTTTGACTGGAATAAATTAGTACCAACTCACATAGTTATTTGTCTGTCTGTTTGTCTTGTTTGTCCCGGAGTATTAGTCTTTGTACATGTGTGCATCTCCGTGTGGACCTGTACCGGCTTTAAATCAGCCCATGTCATGACTCTTAGTGCTTTAAATTCAGCTGGGCTCTCGAGCTTTGAATTATTAATTTGTTTCTGGGATGGATTTGTACAGCTTGACACTTTTATTAAATCACAGGCAGCATCAGTCATATGTTTCGGAAAATTTCCAGAGCTATTTTTGAATCAAGTAATGCTCCAATACATTTTCTGTGTATTATCATTCACAGTATGCCAAGGTTCCTGTTTCTTAAAATTGTCTGCTGCGGTCAGTTTAATTGTACTGAAGGCCTTGTCAAGATAATATTAGGGCAAATATTTCACAGGAAATTTAAAGAGTGACACATGACATTTCATCAGAGGAGAACAAGTTGACTTATTTGACCGTAATATCTGGCTGTATAGAGAGGCGTAGCGCTCTATCTTTGGATGACATTCTTTAGGCAGCGATAGAGCCGATCCGCTTGACTTTTCTGACCTCTGTTTATTACACGTCATGTGATCTGATGACAAGGAGCTGGATACTGATTCTACAGTCAGCGCAGGACCACACCGAAATATTCAGGCCAGACAGCCCTATCACGCCGGGCATGATAACACTGGGTAATGCTGATTACAGTCAGATGCCTGGAACATCTGTGCAAATAATTTTATCGACTATCTTGTGTGATTATTATTATTATTACTATTATTATTATATCCAATTTTCTTCTTGCTCAGCATATTATTTCAAAATTAGCAGATAGGCACAACAGTTAAGTGCAAATAAATTTTACTGCCGGGAAATTAGTAAAAATCTATTGATATGTAAAATAGATCAGTACAGTATTGGATGCTCTATAATTGAGCAAAATTTACTTAATAATATGATTAATATAAATATGCATATTCAGGTCCAAATGACTGAGCCTTACACAGGGTTTATGGATGTGATCAGGCAGGCAGGGTTCGGTGACATAATCCTGGATTATGAGACCATAGCCGATAAGGAACAATCAAAGGACGCAGTGGCAAAACAGAGGTACTGAAGGTTTGTATGGTCAGTCCACACAGGGAATGAGATTTTCATACCCTGAAGCCAGACTCCCATATGTCATGTCATGTGCATTTGTGTGAAAATCATGTGTAGCTTTACTTGTTGCCAGGCATGATGATAGTCAATGTTGTCTCCATAATTTATGTGTTTCTTTTTTGTAATGGGCCAGGTCACGCGGTAACGGAGTTACAAAATTGGTGTATTTTGTATCAGAGCTCCAAAACTAAGATAGAGTTACAATTTAAATGGCTTCATGTAGGTCTTCTCTAGTACTTCAAACAACAAAATAGCTAATTTTGATCATTTGGTTTATTTTGGGTGAAAACTGCAAAAATCTGATCGGTAACGGAGTTACCACGTGACCTGGCCCTAATGTATTATAGCAATTTACCAATATTTGATTCGATAACTTAATTAGCTGTATGGAACCTACCTGGGTAATAAATTGTTAAACTTGATCTGTGTGGTTTCTCTGAAAATTGTCCCACTCTCTCTGTTAATTGGTAATGTGGGAATACCCCCTCAAGCTTAGTCTTGGAAGGATGCATATTTAAGCTTATTGTATCATGGAGTATTGCACCTGTAGACCTCTGTCATTAAATCACTCTCCTTCGCTTAGTTGTTTAACCATGTTGGCAATGGGGATAGTCAATGTTGGCCTTCTTGGGTCCCCGAGCTGCTATTGGACATACCCAAAAAAAGTGGCATTTTACCCAACCTCTGAGTTAAAGCAGACATCAAGTCAGCTTGTGAGATATGTGCATTTCGGCTGGTGTGACATGCAGTGGTACCAGCATACAATGTTCTGAGAGTAGTAACAAATGTCCTGGATTCTCCTTACGATCAAGTCTAAGTTCTCGAGCATAATATATCCTTTGAAATTTTATTACATCAATTAATAATTATTAAAATGGAGTCAGATAAATTATACAAGGTCAAAGATGACTTTTACTAATTTTTATGAAATTACTTTCTTTCCAGCAGTACCGGGGGAAACACTTTCAGATGCCTTCGCCCTATTCAGCTAAGTTCCTTCTTTGGGTTAGTGGGAGTCTTACAAACTGTTTGCGCTCTGATAAAGTGATGAACCCCAGGAAGGAAATGGAGTCGCAGTAGACCTCACACTTCTCTGCTTTGATGAACAGATGGTTCTCCAGCGGCCTTTCAAGCACCTTTTTGACATGGCTGGTGTGCACAGCTTCGGAATGAGAAGAGACGAGGATGTCATCAAGGTAGATACGGACAAATTGGCCAAGAATATCCCGAAAGACATCAATAAAAAATGCCTGGAAGACTGCAGGTGCATTAGTAAAGTCAAAGGGTATGACCAGGCATTCATGGTATCCTATGGGGTATTGAATGCCACTTTTTACACTCCTTCTCTGATGCGGATGAGGAGGTAGGCAATCCAACCTCATAATGATCTACGTACATTGGAGGGACTTGAAGGCTGAAGACATTAGCATCAATAGGAAGCAGTATGAAGTATGGGTATGAGTATGCCTGGCTGGAGGTTGATGAAGCAATTATACGGCCGCTGTCTTGGAAGCCTGGGATTTTTAGGGCCATTTCCAAGGTTTTGGTACATTGGGGTTATGGAAAGCAAGGTATCTTATTTACTTAACACTTGCCACTTTGCCCCCCATCAATTTCTACTTCCTGTTCTGAGGCTTTCATGCCTTTGCACCTGAATAAAAAAAAGACAGAGACCCCAGGCATCATGAATAAGCGGTAAATGTGTTTGCAGAACGTCTTCAGTTAAAGCCATTCATTGCCTCGTATCCAAAACTGCCCAGTTCAAATGACTGTGTGTCATCCTCCTTATTAATAATAAATATCATCTTAAAATCACCTCCAACTCCTTCTTTCCTATTACAGGAGTGGAGAAGAAAGGCGTACTTAAGGAGCTGAAATACCTTTTTTTATTTAATCACTAATGTGTTGCTCAGTGAACCATCGTCTCACCAGATTGACACCATTTTTTATACCACCCCATTAGTGTCACTCAGCCTCATCTCCCCTCATTAAAATAAACGAATCATGTTTCCACGGAGAAATTTCTTAGGGAATATTGGTTAGACAGAGAGAGGAGAGGAAGAGAAAGAGAGTGAAAGATTGAGAGGGAGAAAGCAGATTGGGGGGGGGTAAAGAGATATAAGCAACTTTGGACTTTTCTGACTATTTTTTCTCTAAATGCCCAACACGTCCTAACTTATTTTATTATGATTAGCTGCATAACTATTTTGATGTCCGATGTCAGAACTATTAACAGGCTGGAAAACATGCAGTCAGGTCCAGCATTTTGACAGTAACATGATTTAATCATTTTGGCTTTGTACACCGCCCCAATGGATTTGTAGAGAATAAATCAAAGTGTGCTGCAAGGGTATACTTTCAGATTTAATTTATGGCTTTGGCCTGAAATATCGCATGAACATGTGGGAATTACAACCATTTTTTAAAATAAATGTCTCCTAATTTTAGGACCTCAAATTTATTCAGAGAAACTGGCATAATCAAAATTGTCATTTTAGTGCTTTTTAAATACTTTTGCAGATCATTTGCAGTAAATGACAGCCTAAAGTCTGAAACCCAGAGACATCACCACGTACTGATTTTCTTCCCTGCTGATGCAATGGCAGGCATTCCTGCTTGTTCCTGGGGTATTTTCCAGTAAGGTTTGCCAGTAAAATGCATCTCGTATTAGATTCAGATCAAGTGACTGACTTGGCCTTTGTAGAAAATTATGCACCAAGTGTATGCTGTACAAAGTTGAGGGTTAATTTTGACAGAATCAGAACTGATAGTTTGGCAGTGTACCATTCAGAATCTATCTTGCTGCTCCTGTTAACAGTCACATGAATAAACACAGGGAAACCAGTTCCATTGGCAAACATAGATATCCATGCTTCACAGATGAGCTGGTGTGCTTCAGATCGTGTGCAGTTCCTTCGCTTCCATGTATTGTGCTTTTACCATAATTTTGGTTCAAGTTGATCTTTGTCACATCGGTCTGTAGGATGTTGGTTCAGAACTGCATTGGCTGCGTTAGATTTTTTACTTTATTTTATTATTTATCATTTATTTTCTCTGATTACAAAATTTCTAATTTGGAGGCCTGACTGTGGGTTACATCTTGTGGGAAACCGTCTGGAGTTTTCCCTCGATTTTTAACTTTGACTGAGATGCAACAACCTCCCTCCTTTAGAGTGTTCTTGATCTGACCAGTTATCGTGGAAAAGCACCATACAGTCCATTTGGCCAGACTTCTTTTTGCCACAACCCCAATTTGTAGTTGTCACTTTAAGTAAAATGCAAATTAAATCGTTGAGGACTAATTTGAAAAGTTCATTCACCCTATGCTCTATTGAAACTACTACAAAAACACATTACTTAATTCTTTAACTTGTGAATTCAACTGTCTCTGTGTATTTCAAATCTGATAACTGCAAAAGAACTCAAAAATTTGGTGTAGGAGCAATTTTGGATTAATAATGATGTGACAAGTTTCAATCTCCAATTTCTCAGACGTCACTGTCTTAATAACCGTCATGTTATTCTATTGGATATCACCACATGGGCTCACAAATACTTTAATAAACCTCTGTCAGTCAACAGCATTCAACACCATATCCACAGATGCAGGTGAAAGCTTTACTCTGCAAAGCTGAAGCCATACATCAACACAGTCCAAAAGAACTGCCGACTTCTCTGGGCTCCTTGTCATCTGAGATGGACAGAACTTTAGAGGAAGCATGTTTGTAGTGCAATGAGTCAATATTTCAAGTGGTTTTTAGAAGAAAATGAAGCAGTTGCTGTATTCTCTGGATGAAAGATGACAAGGACAACCAGAGCTATTGTAAGGTCCAAAGCTGTGGATCTGTCATGGTATGGAGATGTGGGAGAGCACACGGCATGGATGACCTGCGCATTTGCAAGGGAACCATAAATGCAGAAAGATATGTCAGAATTCTGAAGCATCATATTCTGCCATATGTCCCTGGAACAGATGGCAGAATATGATGCTTCAGAATTTGCGTTAGCAGAGTGCGTTAGCAGAGTGTGGATGCTTGACTGGACAAAATACCGCCCTGATCTGACCCCGATTGAGTATGTATGGTGCATTATGAAGCAAGAGGCAACAGCAACAAAGACCCCATACAACTGCACAGCTGAGGTCCAGCATAATGGTGGGATGGGGGATTTACTGCTTGCTATACAAGCTAACTGGCTAAATGCTTCATGGGTGTGACTAAAAGACGCGGTGATGCTACACAGTGGTAAACGGTCGACAGTGCCAAACTATGTAGACTCTGTCGCGGTCATTGCATTCTACATTTTCAATAAGAAATGAAATTCACATGCTAGACTATCAAACTATTTGTTTTTATTTTTAATACAGTAGAAGGTTAATAGACTTACCAAATCGGTCCTTTTTGGTTTTATGTGCATTTTCTATGATGTTCTCACTTTTTTTGAGTGGGGATATCTCCTAAGGTTTGGTTTTGATTTTTTTAACCTGAGGATGGCTTGCTTTACTGGCTGTGAAAGCTCTCTGGACTTCATATTTGGAGTAAACACCCAAAGATACCAAATGCAGATCACACACACACACACACACACACACACACACACAATTTCAACTCTAGTTCTTGTACCTGTTGACTTGTAAAATAAATAATGGGAGAGTAACGCACAGGTGGCCATGAGAACAGCAGTTCACAAACTTCTCAAATTACTGTGGATCCTCAAAAAACCCATGAAAAGTTATAAAAAGTGCTGTAATTCCAACACAGTCCACCCAATTAGGATGTAAATACCCTCACATTAGTGTGAAAAATTTGCATATTTATGACTTAATTGCTCCTCCAATAAGTTGTGGTAGACAGCAGAAATAACAATAACTTTGTCAATGTACAAATATTTATAGACCTGACTGTTCTTTCATGATATAAGTTTGTTTTATGATTCTTTTTTGTTTCATTGCACTTACTGCTTAAATCAAAAATTACCTAATAACAACATCGGCAGCCAGTGTTTTACTCATAAATAGAACAAGAAATGGCCTGTCAAATAATGCTACCCAAACGCCACATCCAAACCCGCATTCAAATAGAACATGTTTTCAATACATCTTCATTAAAAAAAAAAAAAAAAAACGGGCTAAAAGCAGATTGTTCTGGCTGAATTACATTTGGGAGTAACAAGAGTCCGCTACAATGCGTGAGGATTTCATATAGTGTTGAATTTATGTAAAAAAAGAGCAAAACTGGTCTTAAGTCAGTTAAAGGGAGATTTAATCCAGCTTTGTCACAGAGGAGGAATGTTCTGGCAGGATGGTGCTCTTAAGCCTGCAAGCAACTGGGCTCATTCATAAACATTATGCAGGGCAGCCAAAGAAGGGCAGACTGTGACATGGAGAGACGCATCGCCTCACACACACACCATCATTTACACACATACTCACACACACACACACCCATCCTTTACCCGTCCCTGCGGATTCATTCTCTGCCATAGCAATGCCCGCTAATAACCAATCTTCGCCTTAAACTAAGACAACACGGGATTAGGGGAGCCTCCTCGTCAATGTAAAATCAATTGATGAGTGCAACACATCACGGGGGACGCCAAATACTGCCCCCAGATCAGTACTACATTTTCAGGGTAATACATTTATATGGTTATGCCCTTCATTTGATTCCTTCACTTTGGCTGACATACTTATTATACGCATGCTAAGGTTAACAAAAAAAAAAAGGAAATGAAATGTAGCTACAGGGCTCTCATAACCTTTCTGCAGTTCGTTGGCAAATATGAAACTACACTTGTGACTCTGGATAATACATTTAATAAAGGAACTGAGTGGATACATTCATAAATTAATTTAAAGACACCCCTGTAGAATGATTTCCAGACAAACAGGCGAGCAGGCACACAATAGACAGAAATTGAAGAGACGTCAGAGGGGAGAGAATGTGAATCTCGCAGAATATCACCAGAAATCTAAATCCAACATCTCCTTAATTCTGTTACCCGAGGCACTTTCATGTCAAAAAATTAGATCAAGCTGTACTGCCACAACGCACGCATTGGGGGGAAAAAAAATCTTAATTTGCCTTTGGCAGCTGCTATGGAATTTTTGTCTTTTCAGGAGTACAGTACTTGCAGTAATGGCAATCCGGTGCCGTGCAATTAATACGTCCCTCTAGTCCCTAGGCCAGAAATGCCAGACAAGGGCTAGTCTGTTTGAACATGCAATACTTCAATACTTCCAGTGCCTTTTATTCATTACGTCCTTTAATCTGTCATTTCTGTTTGATACAGAGGAGCATCGTATGCATGAATCCGTGGTGAAATGATTTTCTGGCCTGATGTACTTGCCTTCGACGGTCTGCATTCGCGAGAAGGAATTCCCACCCTCCCCCTCCCTATAACGCAAGCCCCCCTCGGTGAATCATTGTCAAAAATGGCTGCTCACATTCGCGGGTCCTGGCACCCTAGCCTCCAGCCGCCTACGCACCCGCGGTGAGATTCGCCGCCAATCACACAACCCACAGGCCATCCCGCCGTTTCACGCCCTACAGTATCCAGGCGCTGGCTCCCTATTGGCTGGCTGACATTTCAAACTGGCACAGCACATCGACAAGAGGCGCAATGCAGCAGGCGATGCATACCATATTTAACCGGTTATAACCGTGTTCCGTAAATCGCGGTCCTCCAGGGCCGAGAACTGCTTGGTTTTCCACCCTCCCTTTACCTGAGAGTAAGGTGTCAAGCCAGTCTGGGTAATTAGCATTGCTAATTATTCACTTAATCACCCAGGAGGAAAGAAAGCCGAGGACAGGTTTGGATTGCAGGGCCAGATTTGATGAAACAGGCAGTAGGCTGTATTAGAAATGCACGGTTATGTGACGGATCTTTGCGATTCGGAAAATCAGCACTCTGGCTTGCCTGGAGCCTGCTCTCATTTTCATGTTTCAAATTAATATCCTCAGCCAAATAAATTTGGCATCTCCAATCCCACTTGAATCTGGAACATGCAAGTAATGAACTATGTACTACCACGCTTGTACGCGATTCATGCTGCCTCTCGGGAGGGTGCAGGCAGTTTGCACTTTTCTTCCAAAACACGCGCCTGTCAGTCAGCGCTTCCTTTCACTCACTGTCGCTGCGGAAATGCACGCGTGAGCTTGTTCAGCCACCAACAGGGTCCTGTAAGACCAGATGGAGGCAGCTGAGCAACAAAATGTGCTAACCCAAAGGGACTGAATCCCTCCCATAACCCGGAGCAGCACACAGCCAATTACGTTTGTAAGTGTCGCTCTCGTGAGGCTGCTAGCTACAGTCAGCAGAGGTGTGGCTGGATCGATCCGAGGGAGTGGTGCTCACTCTTTCACTACAAACAGCGCCTTAACAAAGTGCCCCGTTCAGCAGCTCGCTTCCAACGACTTATCCGTGGTCCTTTGAGCCCCAAATTATGGACAATCGGTCTCTATGAAAGGGTGAGGAATTTGGACTCAGTTCAGATTAAATTCATTCAATTCCCGCTAACCCTGTTGGGTAACCTCACAGACTGCTCCTAAAGTTACACAAATTAATGAGACAAACTGCACCTGCAAAGACACGGGGAGATCCATGAGGTCAAAGTGAAGGGGACTCCTGACCTGTCATTCAGACTGGGTGGCACGGATGGTTTGTTAGACACTAACTAAACTGATCTGTTATCAAAGCTACTGCCCCAAGACTGAGATTCATCAATGGCTTCCACTTCATCTTGATCTGTTCCTCGCTGCAGATTTTGAATTTATTTATTTTTTTGCGATTATGTCTTTGACAAAACAATGCCATCAGTCGCAGGATGCTGGAGTGCTTTGCATATGCTACAAGTTAACAGCTTTATTTTTCCATTTCGATGAAAGTCTTCACACATATTTTGGATTCTGGCTGAAGGCACCCTGTCTGCAGGAATGTTTACAAAGAATCAAGTTTCTCTGCCACACGCCAAGGACATAACTGTCGGGCGGTTTATTATAAGAAAGGCAACAAAATTTGGCAATAAAATGAGAGATAATTGCATGAAGCCTGTCTTCATGGTTTAATTTATTATTCATTTTCTTCCACTTGAAAATAAATTGGTTTAAAGACATTATTTATTGTGAATTGAAATTGTGGAAACTCAGGACTTTTAAATATTGGTTATGTTTAACATGTTGGAAATGCAATCAATAAATTATTATCATTTTTTGTTTATTATTTATTATTTATTTCTGAAGGCCGCTGTACCACTGTACTGCAGCTGCAATTGTCAAAGCCATTAAAAACAAATAAATTTAAAAGCGCGTTGATGACATTGTTCACTTAATAAGAATAAATCTGACCTAAAGACAGACAGATCTTACTGAAAAGAAAATCTTAAGGAAATATCTAACAGTAGCACTAGACAAGATAAATACGTCATGACAATAAAGCCTATCAATATTTTCAGCATCCTTCTTCAAATTGCCCGTTTCAGTTGCTGCAAATCTCTAGTACAAATTTCAAATTTGGAAGCTCAAAACTAATTAATGAGTTTGCACTGTATGCAAAATGATTTGCTTAAATTTAATGACAAATAAACAATTTAAAAATTAATATATTGCTGGACACTAATATCACACTAATCACACTAATACACATTGAAGCCAAAGATGAATGAAATCGGTCAAACCGTTCTTGAGATATCGCGTTCACAACAAACGGGACGTGACGGACAGATGGACGGACAGAGCTCAATACTATGTCCCCCGCTCCGCTCGCTACCGCGGAGGCGGGGGGCAAAAATATGAAGTAATAGGCTGGCAGCAAAAATAATGAACAAAAATGTTAATACAGAAAATAAGTTCTGGGAACAGAGTGTACTAACAGGTAAGAACTTTTAAACTCCTTGTTAGTGAGACTGTGAATGCATTATGAGGCATTATAATTGATGCGCTCCAAGGGCGTTCCTAACAAAGTGCTTGTTGAGTTTACACAGCATAAGTTGGCTGCAAACACTTATCCATGATGCATAAGATATTTGATCAAACTTTTTTTGTTTTTTGTTGCTTTTAATCAGCTTTTTGTCTCCCCAGAATAAAAAATATAAAAGACAATTCCAGAAATCCACGATTTCATGTTGAATTGCAGTGTGGCCTTGAGGTAATGCCAGAGGGAGAATGCAACATGTGCCCTTTATGAAATCATTACCATACTTCCCCAGATTTCAACACGCAAACACACCGTGTAAAAGGGTGGCTTGGCTTAGCTGCAAATCATACGCATGGTTTTCTCTGGGAAATTACACCATGTGTCTTTCTCAGAAATATACTGCACACTCTCCAAAACAAACTGTAGAGCCGAGGCTGTTGGAGTGTTGATTTTTTTCTGGGAGCTGCACGACCATTTCCAAACTGTGGAAATTTAAATGGCGGAAAGATGTTTTGAACCACGTGCTAATTTGTGATTAGCCAATATAATCAATATAAACAATCTCTATCCTCCTAACAGGTTAAGATTGTCAGCTAATTGCATCGGGTCCTAACACTGTAAAAATCACTGAGAAATATCTGTTCTTTTCCTTGAATGAGTGAGAAAGCAATACAGAGATTGTAGGAGGTCACAGTCCACAAATTCTATCCCCACGATATTACTGAGTCGCGTTATTTCCTTTTCCTGAAATAAGGATCCCATCTGAACCCCTGCACCCTCATCGCCATCCACACCATGCCCTCTTTTTTTGAGAGAAGGTGGTGGTTCAGGTGGTTTTTAACATGGCGGCGGACACTTCCAGGGGTATCAAGAGGAAAAACAAGACTAAACTAACACAGACGTCTCCGACAAAATGAAGGCTGCAGAGGCCTCTGTTATTTTTATCATATGCTGCATTTGGAGGGAACAGAAAGGCTCCAGGAAAATACCCACAATCCAAAGCGAGCGGCGACAGTGGTGTTTGACATGCCTGTGGATGAGCCAGGCTCATTCTCCCCAAACCTCTCCGCTGAGAGCCAGCGAACATGACAAAACCGGCCAGCGTTCCGGAAAATTCTGACTGTTTTCAGCTCCAAAAGGACATTGCCTAACACTTTTTTTTCCTACCTGAGAGAGAAGACATAAATTAATCATTGCAGGAAAGCTAAAAAAAAAGAAAGAAAATACAACAGTGAAAGGAATGACAGCGCTGTAGAGGGAAAACTATGTCAACAAACATTAGTTTTCAAAATCCTCACATTCCTGCAGGAAGGGTGATAATTTGTGCAATATTGTCGCTGGCAAATTAC
Organism: Gymnothorax javanicus; assembly: GCA_029692085.1. Taxonomy (NCBI): domain Eukaryota; kingdom Metazoa; phylum Chordata; class Actinopteri; order Anguilliformes; family Muraenidae; genus Gymnothorax; species Gymnothorax javanicus. The sequence continues at coordinate 109,778,167 of CM056201.1, read as the reverse complement.
ATTTTACCTTTGTGGTGATACTGAAGGATTTTTCTACCTCAAAATCACAGAGGAGACGCTCTGAACATCTCTCTGTTTGAGCAGTCTATATTACTCAGAGCTTCCACACAAAGCTATGCATACAGCATCAGAAAATGAGAAGAGAAAAGAGGGACGAGGCTTGTTCCTAATACAGTAGATAGAGGCTCGCAGCCTGAGTTGGGATTTGTTGCACCCGTGAGCAATGCTCTGCACTTCAATCGCTGCATTCAAAATGCTGCCGCATAAATGCAGGGAGACTGGGGACATTTCGAGAGCCGCGGTTTTGCCCTGGGTAGCTTCTGATGCGAAAATTAATAATGAAATGGTTTGAATGGCTTAAATGCTAACATATGAATTAATAAGGGACAACAAGTTCCTTGAGAAGAGCGTGTATAATCAAAGCTAACTAGTCAGAGATGATAAGTGAACCGGCTTTGCTTTCCTCTGATATCTTTCCACATAATTTCTGCAAATGTCAATTTAAGGCTGAGGGGGAAAAAACAAAAAAGACATTATTTAATGAATATCTAGGTTTATCGCTTTTATTACTGACATTTACCCAATTTACATTCCAGGGCATGAAAGAGAATAGAATTACAGTGAACATTACAGGGAGAGCGAGTTTATGTCCCACGCAGGGTATTAAAACTTATTATCTGTGACAACCTGTCAACTGCTAGGGACTCAAACCAGAAGGCTAAGAGCTCAGAACTACTTCAAAAGCGAATTTCAAACATCAGTCATGAACGAGAAACAGGGACACAGAATGAAATCAGAAAGGGAACACAGATCCAATTCATCGCCCGGCTCACCATATGCAAATTAGAATTTACTGCCAGCAAACGAAATGTCCTTTGCAAGTAATTAGGAGGTCCTGTAATAATTACTTTACAAATGAAGGATGAAGGAGTCTTAACTGTGCATACAGCCATGTAATCACGTGTGTGTATTCTTTAATTCTGCACTGCGTCGCTTCGAGGACGGATTCTTCATACAGAAGCAAAAACATGAAATAACAATGCTGCAAACTTGTGTAATATGGTTTAGATATGGTCCACATACATATGGCACGGATTACAGCTGTACGCATGCAGAGAAATGCGCGCACACACACACACACACACGCGCGCACACACACACGCACACACACACACACACACATAACAGGGCTTAAGATCTGGGTTTTTCCCTCGAGGAAAGGAGACTCAGTTTCGGTCCATCCACTCTGAACGTCCATCTTGGGAATCGGAGAGAGAGAGAGAGAGAGAGAGAGAGGAGTTGTAGCTAAGCTTGTTCTTTTCTCTTTTGCTCCCTTTCTTCTTTGTGATGGAGTGACACGGGCTGGCTCTTCCCATTTGGGACACAGACTCAGGCTCTGTTGTTTGCGCAGAATTTCTACTGCCACCGCTGAGAGCTGATGGTTCAGTGTCAACACCTCCTTCAGACTGATAAAGATCGGGCTCACAGAGCGACTGCACACCGTCACCCAGGAACGAGGTACTGCTGTCGTGCAGGAGGAATAGAAAATTATATAATTGAAACAACTGGTATGCACTGGTGCTGCATTAAATTTGCGGAAAGAGTAATCTCACTGGTCTCCAGAGGGTGAAATATCACGATAGAGCAGCTCTTTTTCTGAGATATAAACACACCAGTGAGAGGTACTTTCCTGAAACCTAGAACTGAAAGCTATATTAAAATGCACAAATTTAGCCTGACATCATTGACGACATTATCCTTGGTTTAGGAGACTAACAATAATCAAATCATTAGAATGCCCCTTTTAAATGTTTTTTTTTCTTGTCCCTTTTGATTTTTTTTTTTTTTTCAAATAAACTACTTTGATTTTCAATTACCTGCTCTTAATATCACTATCAAACTCTGTTGATTTTCCTAGGATGCATTTTGTAGCAGAAACACAGTTGATTACTGACCTATCCGCACCCGATTGCCTAATTCCAACAGTTTTCTGTTTTTTTTTTTTTGGTGTCCTCCCTTATGAAAATATCCTATAGTTATTTCTTTGTAATGCTATAGTATTGGCATAAACATAGCATTACTATAGTTTGCATCGCATAACTAGAGTAGTACTATAGCCATCACACTATAACTATAGTATTACCACTGTCAACAGTACCATTATATTACTATAGTCCGTGCAGCTCTATTGCTGTAGTTTGAATAACTATAGTATCACTATAGTAATAATACACTATGGTGGCAAAAATACCATCCATTTACTTTAGGATAACTAGCTTGGAACTATAGTAATTTTTCATGAGGGATGTATTAATGAATGACAGACAGGGAGGAGGGTTTACATCATAAGTCTATAGGATAATTCTCCCTTCATAGGGCACAAGACTTCCTCAATAAAGGATACTTGATGTGAGTGGGAATCCATTTTATAGACAGAATTGCAGCCACTCGATGACCCCCCCCCACTCTATATAGCACACATCTGCACCAGGCTCGTGCACACTTATCTCAGGGCGCAACTGAGCTGCAGTTCAGTGTACCTGAGCAACAGCGCTGGTCAAGGCCTTTATCCCCCCCCCCACACAGCCATCAATAAAAGCTGTGCAGGGGGATATGAACACGAAGAGCACCAAACAACATATCGAGGGCATCACGGAGGAGATTGATTTGGGTGACGGAGATGGGTAATCCCCATCTTTCCTATTCTGACAGCTCTGCTCTAAGAGGAGAAGATCAGGCATCTGGTCCATTTACATGTCTGCGGAGATCCTCGGGATTATGCGCTTACAAGTATCACAGCGTCTCATTTAACTGCATAATCGTCTTACGCAGATGATGTCATCTTATCCCCGCCTGAGTGCGAAACTTGGCACAAGGCGCACGGTCCTCGTGTCTCTCGCTCTCTCTCTCAGAGTGCGCCTCTCACGCTGTTTCTGCGTCATAAAAAGTGCCAGTTCTTATTATTCTGTGTGCTGCTTACTATTAGCATAACGACCGGTCCAAAAGAAGCAGAACGAGCCTTTCATGGATATACTGTACACGTTGAGGGAATTTATTTGCTTTTCTTATTTAAAAAATAAAAATCTCTTTGTTCCTGTTGTCTGCATATGGCAACGTTGTGTGTTCCTGTCAGAATCCGACCAAATGAATCAATCGGCTTTCCCAAGGCCAGCCGGTTCTCCAGGTCTGTCTTGCGCTCTGCCTCTTAAGAGTGTTCAGGCAACACCTCATCCAGGCCGTTTGGTGTATTTATTCACTTTGGTTTGAAGTGATTTCCTTGCGAGACGCTCCTGAGTTCGAGCGAACGTGCTGCACTACATCAATGCTATGTTTTCAATTCCATTTGTTATTTATATGGACGCTCACTGTATTTTCGGAGGAGATCCCAGTTCACCTTGCTGAAGGACACTATTGTTGTGGCCCCCTGCTGAAGTATCGAGCCTCCATCCTTCAGGGTATAATCCCTGCAGGACGCAACAGAGCGCGTGCGGAACTCAAGGTCCACTTCGGCGAGCAAGGTGATAGAGATAAGGGGGAGGCTTCGGCGAAACGCTGCTCTTGGCCAATCAGCACACAGAGCCCTTGTACAGTGAACTATGTCCGAACCCCGTGGAGTAATGCAACTTCCCACATAGTTCTTCATTTCCTCATTGATGCAGCAGGATGCTGAGCTGGGCAGAAGGAGAGGGAAGGAGGCAGAAATCACCACGTCGGCACAATTAGGAAAGCGCAATGATTGTCCAACATTGATTTAAACCGTATCCCCCTTCAGCTCCCGAGGTACAAAGACTGAGCTCTTCATTCAGAGAGGAAAGCTGCATGAGTAAACTCTCTATAGTGAAGTTTGAGGTATACAAGTCATAATAATAATAATAATAATAATAATAATAATAATAACTAGAGGGCACTTGGTGGAGTACATACCTCTGCCGCGCCATATATCTGTTTTTTTGGCTACAGAATATGTTCTTGATCATTTCCAAAATTAAATCAGCTCTTCCTTGGACTCCCACCAATCATTTTACCAAATTTTGTGTCAAACCATTCATAACATTTTGAGTTATCCTGTTAACTGACAGACAAACAACCAAACAGAGGTGAATACCTAACATCCTTGGAGGAGGTTATAATAATAATAATAATAATAGATACCCTCACTCCTATTAAATGATGAAAATTCCTCTAAGATACCAGTGGAATGTAGACCAGCTAGGCTGCAGTAATTCAGGGAATGCCTCAGCATTAATCTGACACTGCCAAGCTCCTGCGGCGAGTGGTAAACAATTCTTATCGGAGAATTTTTTTCTATTTTCTACAGAAAATTTTTCGGGGAAGCCTCTCTCAGTCTTGTGCGTATTTCACAGTGGAAAACAAATGGATAAGACACATAACCACGCAGCAGAACTTGATAAATGGATATAAAAGCTATTTCCATGTCTGCCTCTTTCCTTTTTATACTTTTGCAAAATGATACAGTTATCAAGTCAGTAAATACATGTTCAAACACATCTGAAGCCGTAATAACCGCCTATTACGTGGGGGAAAATAACAGTGTGGAGTTCGGAGTTAAAGGCGAAGAGAGAACGAGAAGCGATCGAGTAAAACAGAGACCTTTGTGTTATCTGGGTTGTGGAATATCGTAAGCATTATCATTACCTGTTAGTGCTTTGCTAATGGAAGCGGCTCTCTGCCACACCTGTATGTGTTCGGTGGTGGCTGTACGTGGGCATCGTTAGGCCATGTATAAAACATTAGTTGGTTAGCATCCTTCACCTTTCAATTTTCAGGGGCAGGTGGGCGGGTTTTTAAATTTTTTTGTGTTACGTTAATTAGAGTTTGAGATCCAAGCAGTGCAACAAATACAAATCAGAAGTGCATGTATTGACACAATCAAATCTGCCGCCTCCATAGGTTGTGCAGTGATTGTAAGCCAGAAAAATTGTCTGGATAGGGATGCTGGGCATGTTTCTCACTTTCTTTATGGCAGCATTTTAACTGATTTTTATATTAATAAAAATAAATAAATAAATAGGAGGTGGGAAGGTTTTCTGGGATGGGCAGGGATGCTAACCAACTTTTTTTTTTTTTTGAATTTATTTATTTTCTAATATGGCCTTTAATTGACCATGCTAGTTCAAAAGAGGTTGCATCAAACCGCCAATTCTGCGATCTTCCGTCCGGCCTTGGTGTACACAATAGGATGAGCATACATGATTAAATTTTATTGTTTGTTTTTATCAAAGTATCAGCATTCATTTTGTGAACATTATCTAGAGCATTTGTGACGTTTTACAAAATAAACAAATGCTTGCTGGGTGTTCACCATGAGAACGATGACCATATTTAGAATTACATACATGTTTACCACATGCTGTGGACTGCCCCTCCGTATTCTGGAGACAACACGCCGTTCTCTCAAGTCGTGTAGAGAGCAGTCGCCAAAATGTGACAATCACCCCTCTGCCATATATTAGACCGTCACATGACTACCAAGCCATTAATATCAACTTGGTCTTGATGGGATGTCACCTTGTTGCATTGTGGGACATGCTTCTGACTGCGTACTGTGTATTTGCCCGTGTAGTATGTCAGCTCTATATCTTTGGCGTACTACTAAATGTCTTGTCGGAAATGCAGTGGTTTGTGACAAGTGCTGTGGTCAAAATCAGCAATTCAGTTTTAAATAGCTGGAGATTCTGAACACGGACCATGACACCACAAATCTGTCTCCTCCCTCCTGCGCATCTAGACCCGACAGTGCTGCCCATCTCAGCGAGTGTACTTTTTTCATGTGTGCGAAAATGTGGCTTAAATACTTTTAGCATTTTTTTAACCCTTCAATAAAGATATTGTCCTGGAGTGCGTTTCCCAAAAGCGTGGTTGCTAACTTTGTTAGCAACTTACATAGTTCGTCCATTCACAGTCAATGGCTCCAAATATGCAAGTTAGCATCTGCGCTTTCGGGAAAGACAACCCTGAAGGAGCCTGTTTTTTTGTTGAATGTATTTGAATATGGAGGCATTTCTTCTGGTTGCACAGTTACAATTACAATGCTGTGTGAGGTGTGCACGACAAGCGCAGGGACAAGATGGCAGACGGCACACAATGTAAGTCAACACCAGAAGGCTCAGTCTTTAGACATGCAAAGTAGGTCTGCATAAAACCGCCAAAGACAAAGGTAGCCATCATGTCACCTGTGATGTACAGCCCAACTCTTTCACTATCTCTGTGTTTCAGGTTCTCACCCATCTGATTAGGACGTCATAACAGAGGAGTGTTATGGCTCATGACACCGTCTAACACCACAGACCACTGCTGAGGACGGCGATATCCGCGAGGCCGTGCAATGCTGATGACATCATCACCCGCAGCCCAGCGCGGGGCGGAAATAAATTCCTCCTCGCTCATGTTCCGCTGTGCCTTCCTCCAAATTCCCAAATGGAGAGGCATCTGTGCGGCCCTGCCTGGGGAATACAGCACGGGCAGGGGGGGATAAATGTGTTTCGCCCCGGTTTAAACATGATTGATGTTTTGCATGATCTATCTGAAGAAGAATATCAATGGAATGACTTATTCATGAACGGCGACTCCGGTCTGCAGTAGCTGTGACTGCAGCATATGGTTGGTAAATTGAGCCGTGTGGGGGCGGGGTAGAACAGGCAGTGATGGCAAGCGACTGGGGGGGGGCCAGGTGTTTGTGTGCCGAGGCAGGTGGTGCGAACTGGATAAGGATGCTTCAGCAAACAGGTGGCCAGTATGCGCGATGGATGGGGGTACCAATGCCCAACAAGAAGCCGAGACAGAATTCCTACCAGTTTCTCACCAAATTTGACCCTTAGGGCCTGATCTACTAAGATCCCAGATAAAGACTGCTGAATTGCGTGCTCGTGGTAACATTTTGCACGTTTGGTTTGCTTACATTTTGCAGGTGATCTACTAAGAGTAATTGCCTAAATGACTGCTGGTGCAAACAGTATTATTTAAATGAGGACTTTGCGTGTTGTAGCCATTTCCACCATGGACAGAGGAAAAGGACAAACGCAAATGAAAAATTAAATTCAACTCGATGGAGCTGGAGGTGCTTGTGGAGGAAGCAAATACACTGTTATAAATGGACTGAATTTTACAGTTAAATTAACGCATTGTCTCCTTGTTATTTTAACTGTAAGTAGAGTCCTGCGCACATTTAACTGTGGTTTACAGTTAACATACACGGAACCTGTGTTATAAACTGATTGTAAAATTACAGTTAAAATAACTGGCAAAGAAGGTGCAAGTTTATAACAGTGCATGGTCAGTGTTTGAGAAGGGAGCAATTTGCACATGAGCACAGTCACTCGCTCCGATTACTCTTGGGAAGCGATCAGCCGCATAAAACTCGTGTTTGGTTTCATTCAGTGCTTCCCGTGTGGATGGAAACTTTATGTATCAGCCCATCCTGCGGAACATGGCATCCAGTATTTCAGATAGTACGCACAAGAAACTGTTTTTGGAGATAGAGCAGTGAGCGCTACTGTACGCTGGAATGAACCAGTTGGGAGAAAATGGAGAGTAGCAAGAAGTTTTGTCATTGCAGGGATGGCATGTTCTTCTTGTGACTGGCTCCAAATCAGCCCTTATTTCATCTAACAGCTCTAAAATGGCATTGCTGCATATATGATATTTCTGGATTATTCTCTCCTCTGACATCCCAAACATTGTCACACAGATGGAGTACACCCGTTCTCGGTGTACTCGCCGTCTGTGTCTTCTCCTTGCGGCGGTGATGGCAGCCATGTCTGTGTGCAATTATGTGGAGCCAATTAGCACCTACCCTTCAAAGGTATTAAATTGCAAATGCAATCACCATCACTGAAATTGCCTTAAGGCTTGATAAGTCATTATGCATGTGATGAAATTTTGTATTTGCATTTTCTCCTCCCATATTTTGCACGCTAGGATAGGCACGCCCCTTATTACATATTCATCAGGGCCAAAAGTACTAACTGCATAGAATGTGCTAATGTGCTCACTTCAAAGACGCAATCCTCAGTGCACACCCTTAGTAGATGAGATTGCAGGTTAATTTGCGGGTGATATGGCATTTGCACACATTTCTTTACTTGTAAAGCTTTAGTAGATCAGGCCCTTATAGCGCAAAATGCACCTATTGTTACTCCATGATGTATGATATCGAAATCAAAGCTGTTGAAAACCTGTCACGCGGCGATTTGTTTAAAAGAGTGAGTTTGTGAATTATTTTTTTCTTTACCTGCAGTTAATTTGTTTTTGCAGAAATTATTTCAGATTTTTTTTTAATTACAATAATTTCTTAATTCCAGAGATTCTACTTCTTACTCAGCATTTTTGGGAAATTCTAAATTGTTCTTTCTCAGAAAAAATAAAATTATAACAACATATCTGCATTACCAGCTGCTCCATCTCCAGTGTCTCAGTTTGTATAAGTGATGTTATATCACTGCGCTGGATAAAGCAGATATGACACACGGAAAAGAGGCTTCACAAAAGACCAGTCTGATGGCATATTTGAAAGCTGTAACAGTTGTAACAGACATATGGGAAATTAAATGTATCAAAAAATGCAGAAATGAGAGCGACTGTGTGGGCTTTGGCCTAACAGTTGACAGATGGGTTGCAGAAACTGAACCAACAAGGAAAAGCTGGCAACTCAGTTACTTCTTTTCCACATTCATTTACAGAAACATTACAGCAAATGAACTGACATGTTTATATAACATTCTCACAGTCTCAACTGAAATTCAGCACAAATGTGTGTGCTGAGAGAATTAGTAAGTTTGATTACCATTTTGTGAGTATTGATATGCTGACACGATACAGCAGGAAGGCACAGCCGTTGCTGTGTAATTACAAAAACAAAACTGTGGGGGCAGCCTCTAGTTTAGGTTTAGGAGCTGAACTGCTTGACTGGGAATTGACGGTAAGCCTGCGGTTATCTACCGTAAAGTGCTTTGGATGAAAGTGGTGGTTAAGAAAAGGCAAAGGAAGAACAAAACAACTTCCTAAAATCTTCTTCTCTAAGTCTTCAGTGTGCATGGGTCAATACTGCCCATGTATGAATAGTTTACTTATGTTCAGCTCCTGCCAGCAAAATCTGGCTACTCGATTAACAAGTGACATGGCAACCCAGGCAAACTGAATCACTTCTTGTAATGTAATGCTGTACCAGTATAAGCATTATTATGTGTGAATATCAGCTGTAGTCAGCGATTTGCCCAGTCCTAACACTTAATAACAGGCTGTGGAATCCATCCATACACATGAATATTATGGACAGCTAGTTTTCGTAGCGTAACCAGCTCCAGCAGACAAGTACATCATTGGAGCAATTTTATTAGCTCCTAATAAAATGTCAGACATTTGATTTGCGACAGTGGGACTCCCATTTGTTCAGAATCTGGTGCTTTTCCCTAGTATATATTTTTCAAGCACATTTTAGACATGCAGCTTGTTTGTGATTGTAGATTAGCAAACAGTGGTGTGTGAGGAAGAATACTGGAATACTCCAGGAAGGTAAAAGTGTGGATGCGGCGTAATTGAGTATCATCACCCAAATAAAAGTAAAAATTAAAGGATGAATAATTCTGCAACATAATACAACCTGGCATGCTAAGTGTATCACTATTACAGTAATATCATAACTTTTGTTTCTATTATCCCCTGCCACAAAGTGTAGGGGGGATATAGGATTGAGTGCTGTCCTTTCAGAATGTTCGTCTGTCCCTCCGTATGTCCAGCCTTTATGCTGCTTTTCCAGGAAAAAACCTCCGAACCGTTCAATAATCTTCCACAAAATCTTATATATGGATACACTTTATAGAGTAGATGTACCTTTTCAAACTTCAATCTCTCCATTGCGTTTCGTTTCCAGGCCAAAACGCCAAACCCGTGGCGGGGATCTGAGTATTTCATGCTTGTTGTAGATTGTTTGGAGGGCCTAGAACACCTTTTCAGATTGTTTTTCAGCATCATATTACTTCTTTGCACCAAAAATTTAGATTGTCTTGGAAATATTATGATTAGCTGGCGAGGTAAAGCTTTCGGTGAAAGAGCTTTCTCAGTCCTCTGGGAAAGTATGATTAAAAATGCTTGTACTCACCTGCGATGCTTCTGTACCATTGATTTCTGATCCAGTCATATGATATGAGCCTTTAAAACTAATAAGTCTGTCAGAGCTCTCTGTCTTCACAGTCCTGGCGTCAGTTCATTTAGATGCTCGGTATCGTCCCTGACAGCTATCATGCTTTATAACTGCAGTGTCAGTCAAGACTGGGAGAACACATCTCACTGCCCTGTGGGGACACTTGCATTAAATAAACAAATTTCTCATATATACGGATGCTCCATGCTCTGTTGCCTGGAAAGCAGATGTGACCAGACCTCAATGAACATTTATTAAAACTGATTTTTTTTTTTTTTTTTTTTACTTTACGGTCTTTTCTCACAGTGTGTCACAACAGAATTTGAAAACAGACAAATGCTAGCCTGTAAATTCTGGAGTGTGCATAATAGACGAAAGAGTAAACTCAACGCGTGAAGTTTGACAAGGCGACAGCCCTGCTCAGTTAAACTCACAATAACCCACAATGGCGAGGCGTAATTTCCAAAAACACAGCTCTCTGTGCTACCCACACATTCACTCTAAAGGAATACGCCTTCCAGTTTCCAAACGTCCATTTTTAACAGGAAGTAAAGGGTGCAACCTACAGAGAGTGAGTGAGAGAGAGAGAGAGAGAGAGAGGCTGCAAGCAATGGCGCTGTCTTCATTGAAACCCATTCAGCAATTACATTTGTTACACCACGAATAATGTCTGTCCGAAAGCATTCAAAATGGGTGTTCAAAAGCACTCTAACACAGTAATGAAATATTAACAGTTAATCACAGTACAAGTATTTAAGCACATTAAGTGTTATGTGCGCACAAGAAACACGCAGACCACCTCACTACATGCACTGGTGTGTTTGGAAACCCAGTGTGCTGGTGGTCAGGTTAGTGGTGAGCTGCACTGGCTGTTTCATTGCCATATTACTCTCAAGAACCATTACTGATGTTGCTGGCTGAAATCCAAGTGAGAGAACTGCAATGAGCAACTCCGGGTGAAGAAAACAGACGGCCATAAGTATTTAGACTCCAGGGAAAGGCCACATGGCTCGGTGAGGCTGTGTTTTGTTCATAAGTTTGTGAGGTAAATACTCCTGATTTGTAAAATGCTTTGAATCTGCACTTTAGAACAAATATCATAGTAGAAAAAGCAATTATGATACTTTGCAAGAGCAGTATGCTTGGTCGATGTCTTTGCATCTGTAAAGCTTCTTGCCGAAGGAAAAACCCAGGAATTGTGATTGCTTGTGACAGTGGTGTGTCCTGTTTGTTTGAAAACGGAGCACGGAGCTGGCTTGTGAATAGAGGATTCAGACACTGAATATTCTGCTTCGGCTTTTTCAGTATGAACTTTGAATAGTCAGATGACAAAACACTTTCCCTCGACCCGGCGACGCTTTACTATCTAACTGCAGACTAAACTTTTAAAGGATTTATGGTGGGAATAGAGAGGATTGGGCTTCCTGTTTGAAGATCTACTGAGAATTAACCCTTAGAGTGCTATAGGCAACTATAGTTGCCCAATGATGTAAGATATCAAAATCAGATGCTGTTGAAAACCTATCATGTGGCAACTTGTTTAAAAGAGCTCCCGGGAACTTTTAAAGGATTTATGGTGGGAATAGAGAGGATTGGGCTTCCTGTTTGAAGATCTACTGAGAATTAACCCTTAGAGTGCTATAGGCAACTATAGTTGCCCAATGATGTAAGATATCAAAATCAGATGCTGTTGAAAACCTATCATGTGGCAACTTGTTTAAAAGAGCTCCCGGGGAGCTCTTTTAAATATGTTGCCACAAGATAGATTTTCAATGGCTCAGGATAATTACATCTTTTAATTCCTTTAAAATTAATTCAGCGCTTTAAGGGTTAAAATGGTTGCAGCAAAGATGACAAGGTGACGTTACTAGATTTCTTTTCCTCTGGTTAACACAATACTGTTGCCAAAGCTAATCTTGGCAAAGAACCAACCTCAGTATAGAAGCGTTCACACTGTCTTTTCTAAAGTCAAAAAATGTGCCAGAAAGTATTATTTATATCGGCTCAATCACCTGTGCCAGGCACAAGATTCGTGTTAAAGGGTTAATCATTATCTCCAGATGGTCTAGAAAAAGATTCCGTATTGAAGAGCGGGGGAAAGAGTACCTTTTGCCCTCCACTCTCGCCAGTTGCGTTCATCCAGACCATTTCGCTAATGAATGTCCTCTTTTTGTGCCAATGCTTAGCGCTCGCATGCAAATGATCTCCGCAGCTGTAAGTGGAAATGATGGTCAGTGCTCTGAGTCAGATAATGAGCCGGACTGTCCGTGCGCAGCCACAGAAAGATGCTGGAAACAGGATGCGTGTTTGCAGGCTAAAAATAAAGGGAGGGAGGGAGAAATGGAGCCTCTGTATCAGGATATATTACACCGCCGTGTGCCCGGAGAAACTGGTGGCCGTGGCAACTCCCTCCAGATTTAACTGCCATTAATTGATTCAACATCTGCTAGCATTAGCCACTGTTGCCAGCTCACCACACATCCTGTATTTATAACGGCCACACATAAAAGAGAAGATGCTGCACTTCTATAGTGCTGAGAATGACTTATCTAATAACTTATTTCAATGTTGCCACTGTGATATTTTGCATAAACTGCAGGGGAAAACCGAGCAAGAAATTGATGACAGATTTACCCTGTTATTGATGTTCACTTGATATTTTTGTCCATAGCTATTTAACACAACATACAGTGGATAAAAAGATCGATGAGACAAAGACAACATCTTGGAGGTCAATGTTGCATTTTTAAGCAGTATGAAATTCAATCGCTTAAGCCAGTGGAATTGAAATAAAAAGACTGACCATGAGCTGGTTTGATATCTCTCGTGGAAATAAGTTGACTCAAACTTCCTGGACTGTGGCACAGCGACGACAACGACTCCATTCTTAATATCAGCACTGCTCTCAATGGCACCCTCTGTGTCACACACTTCAACAGGAAAAGAACAAATAGCCTGAAATGAAAAACAATTTGCTCCATTCAATCTCTCTCTCTGTGCCCACGATGATAACAGAGTAATCTCGCCCTGAGAAGTCTGACTCACCGTGACCCTCGTCTCCCTAATTTAATGTATTAAGCGATGGTATCTGAGAGAATAATATGACTCGGGGATAATTAAAGCCACCGTTGGAACAGAGACTGTAGAAATAACTGTCTGTGGAATGCAGGAGAGATAGGAGTGAGGAGGAGGAATGCAAAATATTCTCATAAAATGGTTCGTGTGAGATCTTACAAAAACTTATCCCATGAACTCCTGCTCAATCTTACAAATTCTCAGTAACACATGGTCTCAACAACAAAGTCGCGCGATTACCATAGTTACTAGTAAGTAAGTAATTTATTTATATAGCAAATTTCACAGATAAAATCACAAAGTGCTTTACAGTGCATACCAGGAATAAAAGCAAAAGCAGATGATTAGACACAATGGAAAAAAGGTAGCGTCAAAATTCAATAAAAAATAAATCAATGTAAGCTAAAAAACCACAAGATACTCAAAAGCCAATAAAGATAGGTGTTCTATCTTTTCTATCTTTTCTATTCTAAAAAGTTACTAGCGGCACAACTTAAGGAGGATTTCCTCAGTTACCGTAAGGAACACCAGCACTGCGCCTTAAAAAAATTAAGAATGGTTATGAAAACATTGCTTCAGGCAAACTTAATACGTTATAAAGGTGAACTTTACTGTTAGATTACAGCTAAGGTTTAGGGTTAGGGATAGGTGATCATGCTTAGGTTTGGTTAAGGTAAGTATTAAGGGTTAAGAAAAGGTGATCATTGTTAGGTTTGGTTAAGATTTGTATTCAGGGTTAAGGAAAAGTGATCATTATTACGTTTGGTTAAGGTTAGTATACAGGGTCAGGGAAAGGCCAACGTGCTTTTCAAAAGACAGTCATGATTTGCACTTGAAAAACTATTATTAAACTCGCAGTTGGAGTCGGTACACTAACACTGATCTCCCGATGATAAACTGTTGTCTGGATCATCCAACCGTCAAAGCCGCCTTCTTCACCATGCGGATTTTGCTGCTACATAAACTCATCATCCTCCAGCTTTTCAATTAACTCATTCCCTACAGCAAGCCGCTGCCAACGGCGTGGCAAATTTTACCATTCCCTACGGTAAGCCGGTGTCAGCGGTGTGGATGACCATTCGCAGTCCGATGAAAACACGAATCAGTTGACGATCGCGGTCATGGGCCACCTGCACTGCCCTACAAAGCTTAAGTGCAGTAACTACATATTGGGTAAAATGTAAGTTACACAGTTTTGGGCCTGAAAGTATATTGAGGTCAGGATTTATCTGGACAGAAATGATGCCATGGCGAGTCAGTTAATCATAATCTATCATAGAAGTGCTGACTATTTATTTGTTGGGACAGCAAACAAACTCTGAAGCCATTTTTTACTGTTTAAATTATTGCGTAGTTACTGCAATTAGCTTTTTTAGGGCAGTGTACTTCAATACTTCATATTGTGTAATTTTTGGGAAAAGTATTCCGTACAAACGCAACAATTTTATATAAAAGTATTCCGTAGGAAATGAGTTAACATGGATCACATACAAATTCTACTCCACTAAGTTTTCGTTGTAATCACTTTGAGAAGACTACTGAATGTAACCAGTTCTCGTTTGTACAAACCCTGCAGTTTTTTTTTTTTTTGAGGCATTCAGGTCAGTGTATCATTTCCTTGGAAAGACACTATTGTCTGCAAGTTTTTTTTTTACATCAGCCTTGATTAGTAGGACACAAACAGCTGGCAGTTAGATTATAAATCTTCATATTTTGCTGGCATCAGGTGGACTTACAGGCATTGCATTGACTAGCAGGGGTCGTGGCTGTGCAATAAGAGTCTGTATTCTCTCCCATCATTGAGATGTACATCGCTCTCTCTCTCTCTCTCTCTCTCTCTATCTGCCCTGTCTCACATGCATGCACAGCTGTTAGTATGTGTAAATAAAAATAAATCTTCCCCTCTAAAGAGGCTAATTGCGCAGGCACACGTTTTGCACAGGATTTACATCTCAAATGAAACAGCCCTCTGCATCCTGCTGTAAACTGAGCGATCAGAAAATTTTACAGCTGGTGAGGAACGTTATTTACAATGACGTCAAACAGTCACGGCCATGACTCCCGCCCCAGGCTGGGCTCATTAGTTCTCATCTGCCCGCAGGGGCCTAAATGACCAGGCTGCAGGCTCCAACCTCAGTCCTGCCCCTAAAGGTCAAAGGTCATTTTTTGCTACTTTAATTACAAATGCTGCCAGTGGGTCTTCATATTTGTGCATTAATTGTAACATAGTGATTTTTTTTTATTGGCAAACTCAATAATAAATTATAATGAAATAAAATTATTATTATTAATTCATTATATTTATTTACTTTTTAATTGTGGTAGTAGTGGTAACGATTGTCATTGTTAGAGTATGCGCTGTGTGTGAAATGTTCAAATAAAATAAAACTCCAGAGGGCCACTTTCTTCAGACATAGATTTTTCATTTTATATTAACCAGCATTTTTAAGACCAGCAGGGCAAAAATGGACGACAGTTCATGAGAAAAAGTAGAAAAAAATAAATCAGATGTCTGGTATCTGGAGTGGGGGGCGGGGAAGGGGAGTGGTCTGGCAGCTCAGGTGATCCCCCAGATCAGGGGGGACATTTCAATGAGATCAGGAGATACTGTCGCCTTTCACTTCTACTCCCCGAACACCCTACAGCTTCCATTACCCTCTGTATCGTGTCACATCGGCCCACGTCTGCGCCTCGGCTTCAGACTTACACAGACCAGATAAGCATGCGGGAGTGCGCCAATTGCATTTCTAAAACTCCAGAAAACCCCAATTTACACTACGCGAGTGTCCTTTGGGAACAAAACGTGGCTGTTTGATGGATGAATAAAACGACATGAAAAAAAAAGAGGCAAGATTTGAATGACCCCATTCTGCAAATTTGGCCCAGGGGAGATAAGAGGATTGGACTTTAAACCCTACTTTTGCATGCCATATCACCCGATAGACTCTTTAAAATGTATTCCATTTTTCTGCAAGTCTTCCCCTGTCGCGAGCCAACACCAATCACAGAACCCTCGCAGGAAGTCTGAAACTAGGCGGGTGGACAAGGATAATTCTACATGACATAAGTAAAGGATTTCATTAATTTTCTTAAAATTGATGGACAAATTCAAATGAAAGTGCGATCCTTAAATTATATATATTTTCAAGGTATATTCTACCACATTATTTTTTATGGCATAGTCATATATAATGCACAATACTTGTCTGTGTTCATTATCATCACTTTGAGATTACATTGTTGAATGATTACACTGCCAGCTGACCCAAATATACCGTTTGATTTCATTGTTGAGCTTTAAATGCAGTTGAGTCTTGTGCTTAAAGAAAAATACACAGAAAAGTATTTGCGATAAGTCTACTATTTATTTATCAGATCTATCTCATTGTCCAATATGAATATGGAATTATTGGATTATGAGGGTAATTTCTTGGCTTTTTAATACTAATTCTGGAATGTTTGAAGTGCAAAATTATATAAATTTAATAGCTTTAATGTTACGAATGTTACGGATCTTACAACAGGAACCAGGCACAGATCACTGATAATGCCTAATTTGGCCTTTATTAATCAGAAGAAGGCTAACTCAAAAGCTTTAGCTGGAGAGTATCTGCAGATGATCCAATGCCAGGCAGTGGTCAGCAGGAATATGGAGAGTGAGGCAAGGCTTGGTAAAAGGGACTGGTCTGAGATCAGTAACCGGGATGGCTAGTCGAATGAAGCAGGGCAGACGTTGGCAGGTGCACACCAGTGAACTGGGGTGAAAGAGAGACTGGAAGGAGCCAATAGCCAGGACCAGAGACTCAGGAGGGGTATCCCAAATAAATAGGTTACTAGAATTCCTTAGATAACACTGAGGACAGAGTAAAACAATCCAGCAAAGGGAAGATAAAGACCAGGAACCTAAATACACAAGACGACAATGAAGAACCTTGTGATTGTGAAGCCTGGGGAATAAATCAAAAAGGGAGGGGAGTAGAACAGGACGATAATTAAATAATGAGAATCAATAAACAAGACAAAATTGAACGAGGACAGCTGGATTGCTGGTTGGAACAATTCCTAGAACACTCAGGATGTGAATTTTTAATATTTATGTTTAAAATGTGTAATAAACAGTACGCTCATATGACATTCTTTGTAAGTTCACTTATTTTTGGTTCGGATGATTTCTGCTCGAATCAGAAGCACCCAAACACATATAATTTGTCTGAAGGTGGTGACAATTCATGTTTGACCCAAGTCATAGATGGCAAATACCTGCATATCAAACTTCTCATGTCAGTGCCTTTTATAACGTCTTAGCCTCAAATAAAGGATTACCAAACGGACCAGCATTGTAAAAGTGAAAATGCTAGGACCAGTTTGAATCAGTAATTAAGAAAGTGACACCAGTTCATGTTCATTGACACAGTTTTGTCAACAGCATCTGAATGTATGTGTAATGCGAGACGAGGCTGCCTGTGGAATGGGTCTGTCCTGACCGCGGTGTTGGTGTAGCATTAGGCCTTCAGAAAAGTTCATTCTGTCACTTATGATTTTTTCCTCTCGTTCTGAGATTTGAAATAGGGACTGTATCCAATATTGCTCATTAGATGTGTTATTTATTTTTATACTGTATTTCTATGAAAAGACTGGATTAACCACTGGAAAAATACAGTGAATTTGAATGAGCATGTGAATGTGGGAGTTAAAAATACATTTTTGAAATGTACTTGATTTGACTGCATTTTTCCCCATTGTAAGACTTTGATATTATTCTATAGAACATAAAATACCTGAATGGGAAAAAAAAAAAAAAAAAAAATCAAAGTAGAGGCTTGAAGTAACTGGGAGAGAATTGCAGTACAGGAGAGGAGAGAGGTTCTGCAGCCTAGACTTCTCAAAGGCACTGTATCTTACAGAGGCATAAAATGTACCTTCATCTAACTTATTTCATATAGCTTCCAATTTCGCAGATGTACTGTATGTTCTCCTTTTATTTATTGTTCATAAAGGGAATTAAACTGGCCACTGTGAAATTAAATTAAAACTCATTCAGAGGGATAAGTAATGAGATGAAAATTGAACACTGGCTCCACCTCACATATTCTCAGCGGGGCGAATGCAGAAGGGTTAGGAGCTGCAGTGCTTCAGCTGGGTTTCCTGCAGTATCTCGAGTACCAGCCCCAATGTTTACCTGCTCTGCTGTCATTTAACATGTTCAGGTCGCTTGACAGCAGACACTAAAATGTGACTTTGGATTAACCCCACGAACTCAGCTTTCTTCAAAAAGTTTTCCTTTCAGTAGATTCACATTTAAAATTTTTTTTTTTTTCCACATTGTAGGACAAGGTCACATGCGTATTCTGTATCTGCTGGTTACAGTGCTTCACTGAGGCTACGTCACACTGTGGGTGAATTCACACTTGGCTCGTTTGGAGCAATTGTTCCGACTCAGGGAGCGTCTTCCCCAGAGATTGGTTAGTTTGGGCTGGTGTGAACACAGCAAACGCACTCTGATGCGGAACAAAACAAGTGGGCCGCGATCGCCAAAAAAGGGTGGTCTCAGATCGCTTCCATTCAAACCCTGGAGCGGTTCGTTTGCAGTGAGAACAATCCTTGTGAGGTTTCGTTCAGGAACCAGTTGCGAGAACACAGGATTGCAGTAAAAGTGGCTTTATAGAACGAGGGGGGTAACCCCCGCAGGGCAGAAGGCAAAGGTACAGAGTCCACAAGCCAAAAATCACAATCCAGGAGGGCAAAAACAGAATCAAAAACCAGGGCAGCAAACACAGTACTCGTGGTCAGGCAAAAATAGGTTCGGTACACAGGCACAGGTTTGTCAGAGAAGCAAAGCCAAAATCCAGAGGGCGAAATCCAAACCGTTACCAGGGCAGCAAAAAAGGGTTCGAAAACAGATGCAGACAAAAGTACAAAAGAGCAGAGCCAAAAATCGTAAGTCGGGCGGTCCAGTCAGAAGATAAACACTATGAGTACAAGGCGAAAGATAGCAGCACAGGTAAACAAGAGAAAATGTTCTGACAGGGAACTGCAGTGAGAAGACAGCTTAAAAACACTCAAGGGAAGTCACATGCTATGATTAGGATCAGGTGATGAGGATCAGACTAATTACAAAGGAGGGAACATGAGGGAGAACCTAATCACATGAAATTGGCAAAAGCCAAAACGCGGACAGGGAACACGAGACAACCTATGACAAAACATACAGCTCCGGTTAGGGAGTTCTAATGTGCACAGATAATGAGAGGTAGGACAGAGTGGAGCAGGTGCAGAGGATCTGCTGAATTGCAGCAAAGACTAAGTGCAGGCAAGAGGCGGAGACTAGAACAGGGCGAGTGCTGAGAGCTTGTTAATCAATTAGTAAGTGCAGCTATACAATCCCTAGTGCTCGTTAGTAAGTTAGTATTATATACAATGTTAGTTTGGGTTAGTAACTTTAACGAAAAACAACAAACTGTTAGTATTGGTTAGTAATATAGAAAAGAGAGGCGAAGGAAGCAAAACGAGATTGGAAGGAATGTTTGAAACCCAGAAACCATGAAATCACCTAAGCATGTGACACACAGGACTGGGGAGAAGCTGTAGCTTAACAAAAAGACCAGACAGGGGAGACAAAGTGCAATGAAGGGCATGAACAAAGACATGGACCGAAACTAACAGAATGGTGGATTGGGAGTGGCAAAAACAAAAAAAACATGGCAAAATGCAAAAACTAAACAGAACATGGCCAAAACCTAACAGACATAATCATAAACATAACAGGGAGTGGCAGAATCATAACAAACATGGCAGAATCATAACAGAACAGATTAGAATCATAACAGTACCCCCCCTCCTACGAAA
The DNA here is from genome assembly GCA_029692085.1 of Gymnothorax javanicus. NCBI lineage: Eukaryota > Metazoa > Chordata > Actinopteri > Anguilliformes > Muraenidae > Gymnothorax > Gymnothorax javanicus. The sequence goes on along the minus strand of CM056201.1, from coordinate 109,758,087 downwards.
TGCCTCCAGGCGTTTCAACTTGCTGGTCTGGGGTGCGAAGCATGAAAGTCTGTGATTAGGCTTTTGTCGAGGATGTAGCGGGCAGGAATCCAGCTACACGGTGTTCTGGACCGTAGCCCTCCCAGTCGACGAGGTACTGGTATCCGCGACCTGTCGACGACAGTCCAACAAAGCCCACACAGTGAAGGCCTCGCCTCCGTCGATGATGCGGGTGGGTGGTGGGGGATCAGGGCCAGAAGACAGGGGGTGGGAAACAGCAGGCTTAATCTGGGACACATGAAATGAGGGGTGAATGCGGCACATAGAAAGGGGGAGACGGAGGCGGACAGCAGTGGGGGCTAAGCACTTTTTCAATGGTGAATGGCCCTAGGAACTTAGGGAAGAGTTTACCCCCGTTTCCTCTTAAGGGGATATCCTTGGCGGACAGCCACACGCTGCCCAGGTCGGTAGGTTGGGGCGCAAGGATGTGTTTTTGTCCGCCCAGCCTTCATCTGTGCTGACCGACCTGAGCAGTGCCTCCCGTGTGGTCTTCCAGGTGCGCCCGCACCGACGCACAAACTCCCGGCGGAAGGAACGGCAACTTCCTCCTCCTGGCAGGGAAACACAGGTGGTTGGTAACCCAGGCATGCCTTAAATGGGGAGAGACCAGAGGCAGCGGAGGTGTGAGTGTTAATAGCGATTTCGCCCAGGGAAGTTGGTGGCTCCAGGAGGAGGGGTTCTTGAAACATAGGCATCTTAGAACAGTCTCAATACATTGGTTGGCCCGCTCGGCCTGGCTGCTGGTCTGGGGGTGAAAACCGGATGATAAACTAACTGATGTACCTATGGACTTGCAGAATGATTTCCAAAACTTGGCTGTGAATTGGGGTCCGCGATCAGATGTGATGTCTGTGGGGATGCCGTGAAGTCTGATAACGCTGAATGATTAGAGTGGCAGTCTCTTGGGCAGAAGGGAGTTTGGTGAGGGGCACGAAATGGACAGCTTTGGAAAATCTATCTACTATGGTGAGGATGGTGGTGAAATGGTTGGATGGGGGAAGACCAGTGATGAAGTCGAGCGCAATGTGTGACCAAGGACGGTGAGGAGGGGTAGTGGTTGTAACAGTCCATGAGGGGGTTGGTGTGATACCTTAGCTTGGGCACAGACCGAGCAGGCAGTTCTGGACATCCAGGCTTATTCCCGGCCACCAGAAACAACGGGATATGAAGTCCAGGGTGCGGCGAACTCCTGGATGACATGAAAGGTTAGAGGCATGCCCCCAGTCCAGGACTCGGGGTCGCAGGTTAGCAGGCACAAACAGGCAGTGATCAGGGCAGGCACTGGGGGCGGCAGAATCAGCTTGGGCATTTCTCACCTCAGCTTCAATGTCCATATCGATGGCATTAATGAATGTTTCTTTGGACAGAATGGTGTCTGGACTGGGCAGGTCCTCGCCGCCTGGAAACATCGGGATAGGGCATCTGGCTTGACATTCTTGCTGCCGGGCGATAGGCAAGGTGGAAATTAAAACGTGAGAAAAATAATGCCCACCTGGCTTGGCGCTGCGGGTTGAGTCTCTTGGCTGTCTGGAGATACTCCAAATTCTTGTGGTCCGTCCAGGCGAAAAACGGTTGTTCAGCTCCCTCCAGCCACTGCCTCCACCCTCCAAAGCCAGTTTGACGGCTAGTAACTCCCGGTTGCCGATGTCGTAATTCCGTTCCGAAGAGCTTAGGCGATGGGAGAAGAAGGCGCATGGGTGGATCTTGCCATCTTTGGGGGACCTCTGAGAAAGGACGGCCCCGACTCCCACATTGGAGGCGTCAACTTCCACCACAAACTGGAGCTTAGGATCGGGAATGGTTAGTATGGGAGCAGATGTAAATCGTGACTTAAGATCATTGAATGCTTTCTCAGCTTTCTCGGACCACTGGAATCTGACTTTGTTTGAGGTTAGGGCAGTTAGCGGTGCGGCAACAGAGCTGTAATTGCGAATGAATCGCCTGTAGAAATTGGCAAATCCCAGAAAGCGTTGGAGTGACTTACGGTCGGTGGGTTTGGGCCAGTCGGTGACCGCCTCAATCTTGGCCGGGTCCATGCGGATGGTGCCGGTGCGATGATGTAACCCAAAAAAGGAGGTGGTCTGGACTGAGAACTCACACTTTTCAGCCTTGACAAATAGTCGATTCTCCAACAGGCGCTTCAGGACTTGTCGGACATGGCGAAACGTGATCCTCCTGTGACTTAGAGAAAATGAGAATATCATCCAAGTAGACAAACACAAATCTATTAATCATATCCCTGAGTACATCATTGACGAGGTTCTGGAATACAGCTGGGGCGTTAGTAAGGCCAAATGGAAGAACCAAATACTCCCCAGTGTCCGTGGGCGATTAAACGCGGTCTTCCATTCATCACCTTCACGATCCGGATCAGGTGATAAGCATTGCATAAGTCTAGTTTGGTGTAAATCTTGGCCCCTTGCAGCAGGTCAAAAGCGTATTCATAAGTGGCAGAGGGTACCTGTTCTTTACAGTGATTTCATTGAGGCCCCTGTAGTCTATACATGGCCTTAACGACCCGTCTTTCTTGCTCACAAAGAAAAAATCCTGCCCCAGCAGGGGACCTAAGAGGGGCTTAATGATGCCTGCCGCAAGGGACTCACTAAGGTACTTCTCCATGGCGAGAGTCTCAGGGCGTGACAGGGAGAATAGGCGACCTCTGGGCGGCATGGTTCCAGGTTTGAGATCAATGGCGCAGTCGTAGGGCCTATCTTGGGGCAGACTGGTGGCACGAAGTTTTCGAGAACACCTCTTTAAGGTCATGGAACTCTGGGGAACCTTCTCCAGGTTGGGGATTTCCTCCACGTGAGGAACAGGAACATGATCCAGAGCATCATTAAGGCAGGTCTATGCACAGTTGGGACTCCAGCCCTTGATCTCATGTTTTCCCCCAATCGACCCTCAGGCAGGTGTTTGGCCATCCAGGGGTGCCCGAGGACGACTGGGGCATGTGGAGACTGGATAATGTAGAGTCGGATAGTTTCTTGGTGATTTCCAGAAATCCGTAGTTTAATCGGGACAGTGATGTGGGTGATGTGACCAATCTTCTGGCCATTGAGGGAGTTCACCACACGATCCGGGAAGACCTTCTCAAGAGGAATCCCCCATTTCTGGGCCACTTCTTGGTCGATGAAGTTCTCCTCGGCTCCCGAATCGATCAAGGCGGTGGTCTTCCTTCCTCCCCCAGCCCACTCCAGGGTGACAGGAAAGCAGGTGCGGTTTCTTGTGGAGTGATCAACTGGAATGACGGCCACTACCGCTTCTCTCTTAGTTAGCGGGCGTGCTCCCTTCTCTGGGCACCGTGAGATGTAGTGTCCGGCTTTGCCACAGTAAAAGCAGGCCCGCTCCCTTCGCCTACGGTCCCTCTCCTCACCCGTAATCTTGGTACGGCCCAACTGCATGGGCTCAGAATCATGGAGAGGTTTGGTCTTGTCAGACTGAGGAAGGGATGGCATCACCTCCGGAGACTTGGACACACTGGATCTGTAGGTGGACCGTCTGCGCTTCTCCAGGCGTGAGTCTATGCGAATCGCCATCTCAATGATCCGCTCCAGACTTTCGGGAAGGTCACGGGGTAGCAGCTCGTCTTTTATTCGCTCGGATAGCCCATTGATGAAGGTGTCGTAAAGGGCTCTCTCCTGCCATCTGCTGTTAGTAGCCAAGGTCTGGAACTCGATGGCGTAATCCGACACTGAGCGATTCCCTGGCGGATCGAGGATCTCCCTCCCAGCCTCATGCCCGTGTCTGGAGCGGTCAAATACACGCTTCATTTCTTCCCCCCCCAGCAGGTCGGATGACTGCACGCACGGTAATCCTGCCTCCCAAGCCGAAGTAGCCCACTGCTTAGCTCTCCCGGTTAGTTGCGTGATGATGTATGCTACGCGTGCTTGATCGGTGGGGAAGGTGGAAGGCTGTAGGCTAAAGATCAGCTTGCACTGGGTTAGGAAGGCGCGCAGGATCCCGGGTCCCCGTCATACTTCTCGGGGAGGGGGGCGTGGCTCGAGGATCGGAGCAGGTGGTGCAGAGGAGGGCACCGCACAGGAGTAGGCATGGTGGTGGCAGGCTGTTGGGGGGTTGGACGGTCTGAGCATTCTGCAAGGAGCGGGTGAGGTCGGCCATCTGGTGCGTCATGGCTTGCATGTGCTGCATCATAGCCCGAAGTTGTTGCTGCTGGAGTGCAAGCTGGGCACCCTGTTCCTCCACTGCTGCTTGCAGAGGCTTGTTGCTCACTGGCTCCATACGGGTCAGAACGTGCTGTGAGGTTTCCTTCAGGAACCAGTTGCGAGAACACAGGATTGCAGTAAAAGTGGCTTTATTGAACGAGGGGGTAACCCCACAGGGCAGAAGGCAAAGGTACAGAGTCCACAAGCCAAAAATCACAATCCAGGAGGGCAAAAACAGAATCAAAAACCAGGGCAGCAAACACAGTACTCGTGGTCAGGCAAAAATAGGTTCGGTACACAGGCACAGGTTTGTCAGAGAAGCAAAGCCAAAATCCAGAGGGCGAAATCCAAACCGTTACCAGGGCAGCAAACACAAAACTCGTAGTCGGCCAAAAAGGGTTCAAAACAGATGCAGACAAAAGTACAAAAGAGCAGAGCCAAAAAAATGTAAAGTCGGGCGGTCCAGTCAGAAGATAAACACTATGAGTACAAAGGCGAAAGATAGCAGCACAGGTAAACAAGAGAAAATGTTCTGACAGGGAACTGCAGTGAGAAGACAGCTTAAAAACACTCAAGGGAAGTCACATGCTATGATTAGGATCAGGTGATGAGGATCAGACTAATTACAAAGGAGGGAACATGAGGGAGAACCTAATCACATGAAATTGGCAAAAGCCAAAACGCGGACAGGGAACACGAGACAACCTATGACAAAACATACAGCTCCGGTTAGGGAGTTCTAATGTGCACAGATAATGAGAGGTAGGACAGAGTGGAGCAGGTGCAGAGGATCTGCTGAATTGCAGCAAAGACTAAGTGCAGGCAAGAGGCGGAGACTAGAACAGGGCGAGTGCTGAGAGCTTGTTAATCAATTAGTAAGTGCAGCTATACAATCCCTAGCGCTCGTTAGTAAGTTAGTATTATATACAATGTTAGTTTGGGTTAGTAACTTTAACGAAAACAACAAACTGTTAGTATTGGTTAGTAATATAGAAAAGAGAGGCGAAGGAAGCAAACGAGATTGGAAGGAATGTTTGAAACCCAGAAACCATGAAATCACCTAAGCATGTGACACGCAGGACTGGGGAGAAGCTGTAGCTTAACAAAAGACCAGACAGGGGAGACAAAGTGCAATGAAGGGCATGAACAAAGACATGGACTGGAAACTAACAGAATGGTGGATTGGGAGTGGCAAAAACAAAAACATGGCAAAATGCAAAAACTAAACAGAACATGGCCAAAACCTAACAGACATAATCATAAACATAACAGGGAGTGGCAGAATCATAACAAACATGGCAGAATCATGACAGAACAGATTAGAATCATAACAATCCTCTCAGCAACCGGCACAACTGACTCATAGCTGTAGTTCACACTCACATTCACACAGAAGAAGAAATGCCCCCTCCTTTCCGGGTAAGATTTCTGACCAATGAGAGAACAGTTTGTTCGCGCATGGCATTTGTTTACAACTCTGGACCAATAGAGACTGTTGCCGTGTGAACACAAACGAGCCAAAGGACAAATGCAACAATTGTATCATTTTTGCCCCTGAATGGGAACAAAGCGAGCGAGCCACACGTGTGAATACACCCTTACATTAAAAGAAATACTCCAACCCAGAACAGCATGTTTTTATGGTCATGGTCACAGAATTACATCAAATGAAAAATATCTAGATCTTGTACATCATTATTGTACACATTTCCCTGTAATTCAGCAGGACATATTTGTGATCGTTGGAAACCTTGGGATCTTCATTAAAACTTAAAATTGGCCTGAAGTTCCACAGGTTGGAATGCAGCAGCTGCAATTCAAATTGTTTCCTTAACTGAAGGTTCCTTAAACCTAAATGTCTAATTTTGAAGAAATCAGCTTCAAAAGAAAAGGCAGAAACATAATTTCATCGGAAAAGTTGAAGTAGTTTTCTCTCTTCACACAGACGGCAGCCATTGTTCAATTTTCAGTGGACACACATTGCCTCGTACAAGCATGTCACGTGTGCCTTACAAGTGTTCTACTGCGAGGAAATTTGAACACAGCTGAGTATCATCCCAGGGTTCAGCCAATTCCAAAGAGATGCAAGCTTCTATTTTACAAAGCTTTACAGTCACTCTATACAAGTTCATAGTTTATCAAGTTTTCTTTAGTCTCTGTGACAAAAGTTCAGCATTTCATATTCCATGCAAAGCTATGCTGCGATGTAAATGCACAGTGAGCCGCATAATTTATTGCACTCATTTTTGTTCTGATGGCTGAGTCCATTGCCAGATTTGAATCCAATTGAACGTGCAGTTTACATGCTGAAGAGGAGACTGAAGGCAAAAGGTCCCCAAAATAAGCAGGAACTGAAGACGGCCGCAGTACAGGCCTGGCAGAGCATCACCGGTGTCCGATGATGCCCACAAATCACAGACTCCTAGTAGTTATTGCGTGCAAAAGATACGCGATCAAATATTAAAGTGATTACTTCTTTCTTCATTAGGTTACCTTGTCCAACATTTTTGATGTGTCAGAAATGCGGAGACTTAATAAAAGTGGTGCTGTCATTTCTAAACGGTTCATTGGATGTGGATAAAAAGACCCTGAAATTAATGCTGACAGTCTGCTCTTCAACCGCAGTGTGTCCATTTTCATTATATTCCTCTGAATTCAAAGTGCTGGAGAATAAAACCAACATAAAATGTGTCACTGAATTATGGTGCTTGTTATGTCCCTGATCTAGAGGTATAGAGACACAGCATAAAGAATCCGAGAGCCAGCAGTCTATTTCACCAGCTCAATGCAGAGTGATACCAAAAATAATGAACAAAACAAGCTGTTCGCTCTAAAATGAGCTGCCACCATAACAATTCGACTAAAATACAGAGGGCTAGCCAAGACTCAGCCTAAAAAAAAGAAAACTATGAAAACAAAAGAGGCTACTCCCACCAACCAAAAACTGCTGAAGCCAGGTGCTCAGTTTCTTCAAGTGCTCATACATACTAAAGAAAGCTATTTACAAAGGTTCATGGATTTGGCCCGACTGCTCTAATCACAAAGTCACAAAATTCTCAACACATAACCCACCGCTGACTCCTTTGTTGGAAATGGCTGAGTTGAAGAGGAGGGCCCAAGGACCTGTCAGAAGGAAGTTTAAATAGTTTTAGGCCCAGGCTCCACCAATCAGGAAGCATCTTCCCTGTCTGCTCCACCAATTCCGGCTCTCCAATTTGCCCCAGTCCAGCCAATCCAAAACCTCCACCTGGACTGGTCGGAAGATGGCAGACACACCCATGGACACACCCACAATCACACACACACACACACACACACTCAAAGGGGAGGGAGGGAGAACTACAACACATTGCATATATCAGACATAAATGACCCCCAGGGTCATAACAGCCTGCCATTATTACTACTATTCTTATAATTATTGTTATTTACTTACTGATTTATTTATTTTATGCTGCTGTCACTAGCTCCTGTATTCTTGCCGTCCTGTTAAACTGTATGAGAACCCCGCCTGATGAGTCACGGTCAGATGAGGTCAGTTGTTAAAAGTCTAAAGATGTATTGTTGACATCATCTGCCTAAATAGCCCCCCCAAAAACTGCAAAGTACTTCCTGTCCAATGTCCTCAGGATGTCTCTCACGGCAACCGAAATGTCCTGAAGGCAATATGCAACCGAGCAGCTCCAGCCTATCTGATATTACCCCTCCTGCCCTTCCGTATAAGCACAGGTGAGAGCGGAACGCTACCTCGCCTTGTCAGTGCAGAGATGGTGATTGCATGAGATGAGGACGGCTAAATACTCATCTCCAGGTAAAGCAGAAGTCTGCCTTAAACGCGCCTGGCATTTCTAAAATGCTCCTGAACACCCAGGATGAGCTGAAAACTTAGAAATAGACTGCGTGACAGAAAAAGGTCTCAAGAACTCAAGGTAAAAGTTTCATGAATGTGAATTTAGTAGAGGAAATGACTACTGCTCTGCAAACTATTCTGGGGATTTGCCTATATGTCATGGAGCTGACACTGGTTCGTGAGATAATGGCTGGTAGGAAAGCAAAAGTTTTTTTGGTGGTATTTGCAGCCACAAATTTAGACATTTAGTGTCACTGTCGGGTTTAGCTGCAGTACCTTACCAATGAGGCGATGTTAAACACGGTTAGAGGAGCATTAGCAGTGCAAGACAGGAGCAAAGCCAAAATTAAACTAGTGTCATCTGGCAGTGGCGTCCCGTCGGAGATGTAGAAACCTTCAGTAACCTCTCCTTTTAACGCATGATTACTCTCAAGCTGTGCCTGTTTAAGTTTAGCTGATTAACAGTTAAACATTTACTTTACTGACCAATACATGGCCGATAATTATTCAGAAATGATAATGACAAAGTGACAGCCCATTGACTACAATTAGTAGGCCTAGGTAATGGATGTGACATAGTAAAAATGGCAATAATCTGCTCTCTGCATCACAGGAGGTGGGGATTTCAGCTCATCAGCCTGTGATCTAGAGCTTGATTGGATTACCCTGCAAGAACATCCTGCACCTTCTCTGACTTCAATCTCTTGTTTTAGCACTTATACTTCTTCTTCCTTATCTTCATTTTCTTTTAACATAATTTTGCATCCCCAATCCCACCCAAATCCTTAATGCCCAATGAAAAAAACTATGCAGAAGCATTCTCATTCGCGACTCATGCTGCTAGCTCAGGAGAGCACAGACCTTGGTTTCCATTCAGCTGTTAACTGCTCCCTTTATCACTGTGGTCTCAATCTTAGTCTGCTGTAAAGGAGGGCAGAAAAACCTTAATATGTGCTGGTTCAGAGAGAAACCTGACAGGATGACCAGTGAGAGCTCTTGAGCAACAAAGAGACTGTATCCCTCCCATATCCCTGAGCAGCACGACTCCAAATATGTGCTGGCTATAATCTTCACAGGCATGGTGGGACTCGATCTGAGGCCATCATGGTTGCTCTTTCACTGACAGATCCAACCCAGCGGCTTCTTTCTTCTCTTTTTTGATGAGTGGGATGGTGCAGTTACAATTTCTGTGCCCCGGCATGCCCTTCGCGATGAACAAGCACTTCTCACCTTGAAATCTTTCCAAAAATAATATGTTTTGGATTGAGGCATAATAATAATAATAATAATAATTAGGAACAGATAGTATGAACTGCATAAAAGACATACAACTCATGAATACATTAATCAGTTTCAAGAATATCTTATTAGAACACTGAAAATAAGCACATTTTAAAGGAGTTGTGTCACAATTACTGCACATATTCAGAACTTTAAACATTATTAGCCTGATAAAGACACCAAACGAAGTGAATCTGCTCGATGGCTAGTCATAACCTGATTCCATCATTGCCACTCCGTCTTCTTTTTACGTTGCATTAATATATTTTAGTTACACATTCATTAAGCTTTTTTTATTAAGAAGTTTTCTATGGAAATTTGAAGATTCAAATAGCAATTTTAGCGCTTTAGCCAAAAGATAAGAAACAAAATAAAATGACCAGCTGTTTTGCAAGGGCATCCGTCTCATTTTCTTCCAGGTTTTGTTGAATAAGTGCTTGTACTCTGGCCAGAGTTTGGGGAATCATCCTGTGCTAACGGGCAGCAAATAATCTGGACTTCCCGTCGCCCAGAGACGTAGCTTACGCACGAGAAGTCAAAATGCGGTGGAAATTCGACTTACAAAAGCTGTTAAAACATTGTGGCCAAAACAAAATGCAGACATTTATTGCTAAATAGGTCCCTTGGTCTACGCTCATTTCTGCAGTTTTCTGACGGAAATCTGCGGTAAAGTCTCTCGTAAAACTATGATCAATACGAGCCGGCGGAATTCACTTGCACTCATGGCCTTGTTTATTCATTTGCATTTGTCAAACCCAGGCATGTGCAGTAATCGTGCCACAGCTCCTTTAATAGAACATAAATTGTACCTAAGAAGTGTCCAGTAAATTGGCCATGTTACTTCAAACCACATAATTTCAAGTTATTTACACCATGCTTTGGTTGAACATTCAAATCCTCGGCCACTATCCATTTCTTATCTTCTTTCACTCAGAGGCAGACTCAGCCAGTCAGACACCAGCTTCAGGAGCACTATCTCTAGCCCAAAGGATATTATCCAGAAAAAAGAAAAAATCATTTGGACTGAGGGCTTTCACAATCTACAGATCTGCCTGCAGAGTTCGGTCAAAATCTAAAAACAACGCCAAAGACTATTTTTTAGTGTAGTGATTCCTGAGGAAATGCAAGCAACAAGTGTCTGGAACAAGACAAATGGACACAAATAAATAGCAAAATAACAATGACAATGATTTAGTGGTCATTTACAATAAGTGTTGCACACCACCATTAATCTAGTACTTTACCCATGCAGTACACATAACTCTCAATTTCCTATACACACTTTGCGTGCCAGCTTTTTCTCTTATTATTTCCTTCTCATTTAATTTGCTATAACAGTAATACAATTCCCGGAAATTCATTTTTGAGCGCTGAAGTTTAATAAACTGCTTTGTGAACCGTATGTTTCCATGGGGATATTTTTTTTTTTAGGTTAGAGGATGACTTTGCCACCTGGAGTGGCATTACCCAATGCTTTGCGCAGACAAGTGCAGGACGAACAAGATGTCGTGGGCACCAGCCAATCAACAGATGATGTGTTTCACTCCAGGAAGACCAGTCGTTAATTCAGTTCAGGCAGATGCACTTTATTTGTCCCCAAACGGCTGGTGCCTGGGGGCCAGAGCTTTGCAAAATGATGGTAAACTGCACTGAACAGACATGATCCGGACACAATGTGCGATAAACAGTCAGAAAACTGCACAAGCGCACAATTTAATTCCAGTTGGTAGCCTAAATGTTCCAAATCACAAAGCAGTCAGACGCCAAGGTTTTGAGAGTGTTTTTAAACTACCCCTCCCGGGGGCAGGTTTCTTTCAATAATTGCGCACAGGGAAAACTATTTTCTCTTTTAATTTCCTTGATACACTGTACTGCATATACTTGTGATGCAAGTGGACCCCTCTTCGATATATACAGCTTTAATCCATTATTCTGTCTCGAGAGGGTGGGGAATCACAATGTACAGATGCAGACCTGAACACTGACCGAGATGTTTATGAATCTGAATAATGTTCCCTCTCTCTCTCTCTCTCTCTCTCACTTTGTTTACAAGACTAAAGTGCTGATATATGCCTTTAGTGACATTAATTTATTTCTGGCTCCCATTTGAATATCCTAAGAAGCAGCAGTATGTCCTTGAGCTTGGTGTGTTTCAGTGCATAAGTGCTTAATTAACGCTGTTGACAAGGCTAGATCAATACATCGATCAATCCTACATCAATAGCTCTAACAAATAATTTATCACATCACGGGGGTGGTGAAATGATCGGAAATAAGGCTAGAAATACTCAGAGGTAAGTGATTCGGGTGCTGTCCTCAACAGTATTCTGTTCCAACCACCTGGACTAACCCTTAGAGCGCTAAATGCAACTATTGTCACTCAATGATGTAAGATCTCAAAATCAAAGCAGTTGAAAACCTATCGTGTGGTGACTCTGTCCCCTGCAGGAGCTCTTTTAAACAAGTTGCACAAGATAGTTTAATTTATATATTTTTAAAAATTTATTTCAGTGCTCTAAAGACCGGCCCTTCAGCCAGTACTTTGAAATAATTTGTGCAATCAGCTGGTGGAGCTCATAGGTAAAACACAGCGAGACTTGCACTCTCTGGCCCCTGGAAAGTCCAGCTCTGCAACACCAGGTTTGTCAAACAACAGAGGATATTATTTTTGCCAGGTTCGGTTAAATTATACAAGTCAGATAAGATTAGAGCGGTATGGAAAATGCTTATAAAAACAGTTAGCAGTCATTTATACATTTACTTTGATCTGTATTTCATTGCAGACAGTATGAAGACTACATATTTAATGTTTTTTTTTTTTTCAGGTCAATTTCATTTTCTTTGTAAATATACATCCATTCCTGCCATTCGGGCCTGCAACACATTCCAGAAAAAAGTTGTGATGGGAGCAACTTTAGACGAGTAAGGAACTGTGTAGGAAGTGAGAATGGGGGAAACCTTCATTGAGCTAGATTTAACAATGAATAAAAATGAAAAAAAAATAAAAATCATGCATGAAATGATCATATATTGAACACATAAGTTAAACGAGTCAACTGTAACCTCAGTCTTTTATTGATGGACCTCTTTTTACGTAATTTTTGGCCATAGAATCCCGACATGAACTTCGTGGCATCACAAGGTTTCGTGTGGCATGTGGACTGAGCATGGAAATGACTCCTCTGAACGACAAAAGCGCGCAATTAAGAAAAATCAACAGCTTGTTTGAACTGTACAATTCAACTTTGACAAGACACAGCCTGTAATTACGTTTGAGCCTGGTATTAGACACAGTTAACCCTTTGAGCGCTGAATAAATTTTCAAGGAATTAAAAATGTAATTATCCTGAGCTTTTGAAAACCTATCATGTGTCAACTTGTTTAAAAGAGCTCCCAGGGAGCTCTTTTAAACAAGTTGCCACATGATAGGTTTTCAACAGCATCTGGTTTTGATATCTTACACAATTGGGCAACTATAGTTGCCTATGGTGCTCAAAGGGTTAAAAACACTTTTACGGAAAACAATAATTCTAAAATGATACTTTTTTGTGTTGTTTCTGGTCATTGACTGCAATCTAGCCAAGTCTAATAAACTGGAAGGAAGTTTTACATTTTATATTTCACATTTGCCAGAAAATGCTTTGACTCCCCCTGCAAATCCCCCTTTCCCCATCCCCATAGCCTTTTTGGATGAAGTTTTGGGGGGAAAAAAAGTCAAAAGCTGACATTTCTGTGATTCATGGGTACTGCCACTTCTGGGGTAAAGGCAACACAACACGCCACGGTAAGACCATCGACAGCCTCGTATGGCAGTGGGTGTGTGATGGAGTGAGCTGCTTTGCTGCTTGGGGGCCTGCAATACTGGACATAAATGATGAAACCATGAATTCTGCTCTCTACATCACAGGGGGTGGGGATCTCAGCTCATCAGCCTGTGATCTAAAGCTTGATTGGATTACCCTGCAAGAATTTTCCAAAGCAGGAGAGCAGGTCCACCTCTTAACGGCTCAGAAGAAGAAATATTTTGAGTGGTCGAGCCCTGAATTGAATTGAGATACTGTGTCAGGACCTTAAATGTGTAGTTCATATAAAAAAACCCTCAATCAATGCTGCAAAGTACAATAGGCCAAATTTCTCCTATACCGCTGTGAAAAGGACTGATCTTGGATAATTTGAAGTGTTTGATTGCAGTTGTTGCAGGTAAAGGTCGCACAAGTGGCTATCAAGGTTACGCACTAAATTACTTTTATGTTAAATAGCAAGAGCAGGCACCACTCACAGACCTCTGATGAGCCAGTAAGAATTCTTTAAAAAGCAGACTGTTGAAGGAATTGTAATATACACAAATCAAGCCCTTTCACTAAATATGCAGGCCGGTTACCCGATTCACATAACAACATAAATACACAAGACAATAATTAATAATGAGGGAAAACATAAGCTTTTGGGAGACGTACCCCAGATTGTGTTCTGTGTGATCAGCACACTATATGATTTCACTTCACAAGTTTGCCAACATCTCCATTGATAAAGGTCAGATATTGGCCCATTTGGGGCGCACATGGTGCCCATGGACTAGAGTAACTGGGCCCCAGTAATAAGCCCACCTTGAGCACACCTGGGGCCCAGTTTGGATTGTTGACAGGGTGCTTTTTGTTATGTGCATTTTTCATATCGTCCCAAGCTTTTCTGAGTTGGGGTTGTTTGACAAATATGCAAAAAAAGTGGAAATCAGGAGGGGGCAAATAATTTTTTCACCGCGGTACAGACGATGACATGTCTATTCCTCTTTGGCAAAGGCTCTGCTGCTATCTCTTCCTTGGAGAAAAGAGTTCATGAACAGTTCGCCAATTACCAAAAAAGTACCGCACATGTTCTTCAAGTCTTCGTGAACTTACAGTGTTCTCGAAAAGTTCATGAATTTATTTTCATGAATGTAGATGTTCATGAACTGTTCATGAATGTTTATGAACTGTTCATGAATAGTTCAGGAATAAGTCTGTGAACAGTTCATGAATGGTTTACATGCATAAAGTTCATGAACAGTCATTTAGTGTTCAGGTACAGTTAATGAATAATTCATCAACTTAAATCATGAACTGTTCATGAACAGTTCCTCATATTTCCAACAAGGTTACCACCAACAATACAATGGTAATCTTTTCAGGTTGAAATAAGAACAAGGCGACTCATACACCTCATTACAGAAATACATCAGATAGAAACACAGCACCAATTTATTTGATAAAAGTGTATACATTTCAGATATGGAGTAATGAACGAGGTCAATAACCAATTACTGATACCCAAAACATGCCTGCCCACCCCTGATATTGGAGATAGTGACGGAGTTTCCTTTTTCTTCGCATGTTTTGTTTTGTTGCCATAATAGGCACAATCACTTCTACTTTTCAAATATCTTTTTATTCATTTAATCTATCAAACCAGGACTTACGCAGCTGAAAGATGCTCCTGGGCATAGAAGCTAAATGTTGTACAATTATGAGAATTACTCTAAGCTTGTTCTTTGAAGCAGCATAAAAGTGAATTACAGAAATAAGCACATTCATGGCCCGTCAGTACATCTTGCTTGATCCTGACCCCTGTTTTTAAAACAACAGATCCCCAAATATGTATTTCAAAGGGCTTAAGGGTTTTCAAAATAGAGCTGTTCAGGAGAGGAGATGGAAACACTGCAAACAAGTCACTGCTCTCTCTCTCTTCCTCTCTCACACTCCCTCGCTCACACCCCCATTCTTCTTCTCCTGTCTCCTCTTATTCAGTGTCTCCTGCTCTCAGTCAAACACACACACACACACACACACACACGCATACACGCACAGTCACGCACACACACACACACGCACATATACACAAGTGTGCGCATACATACACAGACACTCGCGCAAACACACACACACGCGCGTGCACATATACACAAGTGCGCGCATACATATGCACACACTCGCACACACACACACACACACACACACAGACACACGCATGCGTGCGTGCGCACACACACACAGTCATGCACATATACACAAGTGCGCGCACACATACACACACACACATCCACACAGACACACACGCACACATACTCACACGCACTTACGCACACACACACACACACACACACACACACACACACGACCAAATCAACAAAAGTGCAAAAACAGACTTCTTTCTTGCAGTGTACTCCAGTGTTACATTCAGGATTTTGAAATCAATCATGGGTGCATTTCTAGAAAGTCAGCATTGTTGCTAATTTAACAACGGTCTTAAGACCTAACTTTCGCTCAAGCTACAACCACTCGTGCCTGTTTCTACAAAGGGTCGTTGCTCAGTCGCAGTTCAGCACGTCCATCACTGGAATTACCTTTTTTTAATTGGATGCCACATTGTCGTAGCTGATACAATCAAATGTACCGTGAATAGTGGAAATATGTAGCCAGCTTATTTTCCTACCTTAATCTACTCTACTAAAACAGCCGTCATCACATTTCGCTGCAAAAAAAAAGTGATTGGTATGGAAGTGAGGGAGCAGCGGTCCGAGCACTTTGCCTAGATGTGTTTGTCGCTTTGCCTGACCAGTTCTGTTCGACATTGCCTCACACAAAAATATTGTGGTCACCTACTGTACATAGCCAGTTGAGCCACAGACTTTCAATCACGTCAGTATCCCATTACTTTTCATCGTCCATGTGCATTAGTAACAGGTTACTTTGTTTTTACTTGGCTGAAGAGCTGTTCTAATTACAAGTTGATTCAGAAAACACCTGGAGGCATGTTTTCCCATCTCTGCCAAAACACACAAAAAGTGAACATTTTCACCAAGGTTGATGCTTGTTGTGTTCATGCTGTGTTTCGAGTCCTTCCTTTTATAAGACTGTTGGTATAATAATTTAATTTTCGCCTAATTTTGAAAAAAAACTGACATCAAAATGACGATGACAACAGGAACAACCAATGGACAACCCAGTTGGCCTAACTACTGGTCTCGAGCAGTCATTGACTTTACGACCGAGCTTGTGACTAAGCTTTGTAATGACCCATTCTAGAAACACCAAATCTCAGAATGGCCGAGCTTTTGACCGAGTTTTTAAAGGAAGTTTAGCAACGACGGTTTCGTGAAACCCACTCCAGGTTGAGAGCTGTATTGTCAAACGTGAAGCATGTCATGAACTGACTATATTAGAGGCCACTTGTTGTCTGGGATAAATCTGCCAACATTCAGTAAATAGTGAATATGCTCACACATCAAGACTATAGATCTGCAGGAAGAGGGATGGTTTGCCCAGCTGTAGAGGAATAGTCATCGTACAGTGTTAGAAATAAGGAAAAAAATTAGGTTACCTAGGAAACAAAACAGGTTGTCCGTGAGAATTTTTAGTTGTCCCATGTACTGTCATTAGCATAAAAAAAAAAAAAAATTACCCACACACACAAACACACACACACGCACACACATAGGAGGACAGGGTAGTGCTATGATATTTTGTTGGGTTACCTTTATCTTTGATCACGGTGCACATTCATCATGGTATTGTTTCGACAATCTTATACAGTGTTACAAAATTTATTTTCAACCAGATTTGCGTTTGTTTTAGCCCGAGATAATGTTGTGACGATGAGTGGGTCAAACCACTCCGTTAAGCCTTCTCGAGGACATCCCAAAGTTTTTCTATTGGTTAAGGTGAATTGGCAACTAATTCATGTGTGAAAATGACACCTCATGCTCGATGAACCACATTTCCACAATTTGAGCCTGATGAAGGTTGGCATTGTCATCCTGGAATATGCATGTGCCATCAGGGATTAAAATGTTCATTGATGGGTAACTGGTCATTCAGTACATTCAGGTAGTCTGCTGAATTAATTTTATAGCAGCAGGACAGTGCTGAGCCTTGACCTGAGCAGTTAGAGTAACCCCAGATAGTTACACTGCCTCCAGAGGCTTGTCAGTGGGCTTTATACATGACTGATGCATCGCTTCATGGGCTGCCTTTCTTACCCAGACCTGCCCATCACTCTGGAATAGGGTATATCTGGACTCTTTAGACCACATGACGTTTTTTTTTTTCATCGCACTTCAGTCCAATCTTCATGCTCCCTTGCAAAATGAACCTTTTTATTTTCCTAATAAGCCTCACTAACATGTGGCTTTCTCGTGCCCACACAGCAGTTCAGTCCCAATCCTCCAAGTTCTTGTAGCATTGTGATGAAACCACGGAGATGGGTGATAGGGGTCAATATCGAGTGTGACCACCTTTAGCATCAATCATCGCCTGACAATGAGGTGTCATACTGTTCACAAGTCTTCTCACGCGATCCTGTGGGAAGTTTTGCCATTCCTTTCGCAGCGCCACCTGGAGTTCATGCACGTTTATTGGAGGCTGAGGGCAATCCTGAATGCGTCTTTTTAGCTTACCGGCCTTATGGGGATTTGCCAATAGCCCTTTAAAAGGTCAAATTTACTCACAAATTTAGCTGAACAAACGCAGTCAACACAGTCCTCGATACGTGGGAGAGGAGAACAATCAGGCTTTGTGACATTATTAAGTTTTCTATAATCCATACAGAACCTTTAAGAGCCATCAGACTTGGTCACAAGTAGGCACGGAGAGGTCCAGCTGTAGGTAGACGGTTCCGCAAGGCCATGGTCAAGCAGATATTGTACTTCAAACTCAAGGATTTTTCGACGCTCACCGGAGACCCTGTAATAACGCTGACAAACAGGACGGGCATGATTAACATCTATGTCATGTTTAACGAGCGACGTTTGGGGTAGTGTGTCCGAAAACAAAGACAGTAATTCCTTAATTAGCTCACTGAGCTCAGAAGCTTTGTCAGGAGGTAAATAACTCAACAACGAAAGTAGTTTGGTTAGCGTTTCTGAGTTTCGCAGACGGCCTGTAATTACAGCGTCATCTGGTTCGTTACCAACTTCACCCAGAGCTGCCACCATTGGAGGAGAAGATGGAGCCACACCGCTGCGACTACGAGTGCTCCCCCAACTCTCCGAACCCGGCACTGCCACCAACGGGGTAGGGAGAGGGGACTGCGCACAATCAACTGCCAACACGGCTGGTTTTGCGACCTTATCCTTAATTTCAAGTGCAAAATAAGGTTTCAGCAGATTGACATGGCAAGGCTGAGTGAACTTTTTCCTACCCGGTGTTACCACAATGTAGTTGTCATAGTAGTAGTAGTACCTACCACTCGAATAACCTTATACGAGCCTGAAAATTTAGCTTGAAAAGGAGATGTCACGACAGGTAAAAGGACCATAACTTGGTCTCCAGGACTAAAAGTATGACGAACAGCATCGCAGTCATACAAGCATTTAATCTTAGCCAGTGCTGTGGACAGATTTTCACGTGAAAGTCTGCTCGCAGCATACAACTGACATCTGCATCCATTCACGTAATCTACCGGAGAAAGCGGTGGAGCCCCTTCCACACAGCTATCAATTAAAGTGGACAAATGTCCACGCACCTTGTGCCCAAGAACTAATGCATTGGGGCTAAACCCTGCACTTTCCTGTGTCACCTCTCTGGCTGCGAGCAACAGCCAGGGAAACCCTTCCTCCCAGTCCCGACCCAAATCAACACAATACGCCCTTAGCATGGATTTCAAAGTTTGATGGAATCGTTCTAACACGCCTTGGCTTTGCGGATGATACGCAGAAGCTTGATTTTGTTGGATATTTAGAAGACGGAGAATTTGAGAGAAAATTTGGCACGTGAAATTAGTGCCCGGTCTGGATAACTTTTGGGAGGCAAAAGATGGTAATGAACTGTGTTAGTGCCTTGACAACGGCTTTGGCTGTAATTGACTGCAACAGATATGCTGCGGGGTAGCGAGTGGTTTGACAAATTACCGTCAACAAATATGAGCAACCCGTTTTTGAACAGGGCAATGGACCCATACAAGCGATTACCAAATGTTCGGTGTAACGGTGTAGGCACTACTGAAATTGTACAGAGTGGGACAGGCTTGGGCATTTGGTTAGGTTTGCCTGTGAGTTGGCAAACGTGACAGGTTTTCACATAAGCAACAACGTCCCTTCTCATTCGAGGCCAATAAAGGAAATGAGCTACTTGACCATAAGTCTCTTTAACTCCCAAGTGTCCACCAGCATCATGGGGCGTTTTCAATTTCAACTGAGGAAAGGCACAGGGCACTACCTCCTGCCAAACCTGTCCCCTATTAGAAGCAGCATCCCTGGAAGGACATCTATGCAACAAAATGCCATCCTTTAACACATATCCGTGGATCAAATATTCATCTCCAGGAAGAGAAATTATATTAAACAATGGATAAAGCGACTCATCTTTACTTTGTTCATGAAGCAATTCCTTCCCCTCAGTTGGCACTGGCAAACTGTTCAAAATTGGAACATCAGTACCAGATTCATCAAAATTAAATAAACCTCGAGTTGCTGACCGTGTCACTATGGAACATGTTTATCTTACTTTCATTAGTAAAGAGCACTGATGACCACTGACGACGCGTCCAGTCGATGTGTTGCCTTGCCCACTGCAGCCATTCCCTGCGATGTCGGTTCATCAGGGGTTCAGTCTGCAACGGACATCTGGCATTCAACCCATGCTGATGAAGACGGTTCCGAATAGTCTGTCTGGACACCGTGAGTCACCTGACCTCCCTGAGATGCAGCTGCAGTTGTGTGGTATTGACAGTTCGGTGACGTAAGGCACACGTACGAATATTAACGGTCACCTTGGTGGGTTGTTACACGAGGACGCCCTCTGCCCTGTCTCTCCTGAACACTGCCGGTCTGTCTAAAGCATGTAAGGAATCGAGAGATGACACTCTGACTTACACCAAACTCTGTGGCTACTTCAATTTGGCAACTTCCTTTTGGAGTCTGGCCAATGGTAGGTGGCGCTGCTGCACAGTGAGACGTCTCCAGTTCAGCATTTCAACTTAAATCACTGTATTATCACAGTAGCTGACTGTCTGACTGAGAAAGCTCCACGCCCAAATTTATGGGAATAGTTTTAGATCAGTGGTTCCCAAACTCGTTCCTGGGGACCCACTGTGTATGCTGGTTTTTGCTCCAACCATAGCTCAAATCTCAGCATGCTGAGTTGTTCATTGTTTTTAATTGCACTATTCTTGTCCGTCCAGATTATTTACCCTTTTAGACCACATGCTAAGAATGTCCATGATTTAAAAAATTTCATAGTGTGCTATATTGGAAATTACTTTTCTAATATAAAAAAGTGGAAATCTGCAATTGATGAAATTAACTATGAATTGGCTTCTAATTGATAAACTTTGGGACACATAGTCACTAAAACTAACATAAGGCAATTAAGAATTTAAAGACAAAGCACATTATAATGATTTGAACCTGTTAAATGTTAATTATTTGGTTTCAGGAAAGAACTTAAACACCTGCAATCAGAGCCATAATCAGCAGCTTCTTGATTGATTGCAATCTTGCACTTGATCGCATTGAATATATCGCCACCTTCTCTGGCTTGCATACTTGGAATCCATCAAAATACTAATATGAATTTTGGGCTTTGAAAAATCGTGGAATGTATAGCCGTTTCTGTCATAATGTGGTTTAAGGGGGTAAAATGTCCCTCTCATCTGAAAAACAATTGATTACAAAACATTAACGGCTTGTTAAAATTCTGGAATTGTAATTCTGGTTGGAACAAAAACCAGCATACACAGTGGGTCCCCAGGACCAACTTTGGGAACCACTGTTTTAGATCATCCATGTACTGGCGCAGAGTTTTAGGTCATCCATGTACTGGCGCTGAGTTTCAGGTCATCCATGTACTGGCGCTGAGTTTTAGGTCATCCATGTACTGGCGCTGAGTTTCAGGTCATCCATGTACTGGCGCTGAGTTTTAGGTCATCCATGTTCTGGCACTGAGATTTAGGTCATCCATGTACTGGCACTGAGATTTAGGTCATCCATGTACTGGCGCTGAGTTTTAGGTCATCCATGTACTGGCGCAGAGTTTTAGGTCATCCATGTACTGGCACAGAGTTTTAGGTCATCCATGCACTGGCACAGATTTTTAGGGCATCCATGTACTGGCACAGAGTTTTTGGTCATCCATGTACAGTAAATGTCAAGCCTTTGCGGTGGAGTCTGAAATTCCAAATATGTTTTTCTCAATTCAACAGACAATGGTATCAAGGATATTACAAACAGTAGCGGGGAGAGTCAATCGCCTCGAAATATTCTCCAGCGAATTTGGACCTGGCCCAGTGATTGTCCATTAATTGTCAATAATGTGCTCCATGACTGCCTTGTGACCTTCAGAAAGTGGCTGCTGTTTTTGCCGACACCGAGCATTTCAAGGCATTTCTCTATCCAGCTATGAGGAAGAGAGTCAAAAGCTGTCTTGTAATCTATCCAAGCGACTCGTAGGTTGCTTTTATGTCGTTTGGCATTTCAAAGTATAATTCTTCTGCAGTTGTCTTTGTGCTCCCAGGAAATCAACCCATTCTTTTCTAGGTAACTGTGCAGAACATCAGCGATAATAGCATTCATATACTTAAAAGTTGTGGGCAAGCATGTTAGTGGGCAATAGTTGCTCTGTATGGCACCTTATTCTTTTTCCTTTTTTAGCAATGTAGTTTTGCCTGTTGTCATCCAGTCTTCAATAGTAGCACTCTGAAGCAGAAAATTAATCTGCTGCTCTATTCTTTCATGCAGACTGGCGAAATGTTTTAACCAGTATCCATGTACTGAACCCTTGCCTGGAGCTGTCCAGTTACTCACCTTCTTTACCTGCTTCTTCAGAATCACTGTTGTCATAAATATGTCAGGCATCTCATTTCCACTTAATTTGAATTCTACATCTTTGATCCAATCACTATTCTGATTATGTTCCTTGGGGTTATTCCAAATGTCATCCCGAACTTAATTGTAGCACCTCTTTCAGGCATCTCAGCAGTGGTATCATCACCGTCCTCCAAATTCTGATAAAAAGGCCGCTGGTTGGTTCTAAATAGGCCATTCTATCAGTATTGTTTGATACGGATCTCAAGTTGCTCAGTCTTTTTCGCAGTTGCAAGTACGCGTTGTTTAAATTTTTTGGACATTTCGGCAACAGGTCTTATATCAAATCAATATCGTTTTTTTAGGATCGCTTTCGTTCTTGGATTTTGCAATTTTCCATTCTTTAGCTGCTCAAGGCTACTAATGTCGCTTCGCCATATTTCGATGTTAGATTCCAATCAGACTTTCACCTTTGGCCGCTCTCGTTTCTTCTTTAATGGTTTTCACACTTCATAGCCGAGCTGTTCCATAACAGCTGCAGCAGTGGCGTACATCAGGTGATTGGTTTGTCCAATAGTTGCTGTAAGAATTCTATGAATATGACTTCATTAACTTTTTTCGCTAGCTCATCAGCCTTTTTCTTCTGTGCTTCGTTGAGGCTTGGTGATCTCGTTCGCTCGGATTCCTCCATGCATTGCAGTAGCTTTCCTTACAGTTCCATCTGTCGCTGACTCAATTTGTTTGGTTGCAGGTTATGCATCATAGAGTGAACAGATGATGCTGGATATTCAGTTGCATTTGTTGCTGCAGTAGACGCTGTTGGAGTATCAGTATAGTGTATCTGAGACAGAAGCCCCGGGAGTTTTCAAGACCAGGCTTGATTTAGTGCTGGATACCATCTAGTCCTTGAGTATCTGAAGTGTTAGGTTCACCTTAGTGACAGGAAAATGGGGTGCCTAGTTGGGCTAAATGGCCTGCTCATGTTGTGTTAAATTGATAATTTAATAATGTCACATTTTGTTGAAAAATAGATTAAACTCTCAAAGGAGAAATGAGCAGAATGTCAGTTTTCATGGCTGTTTAATGTATGCCAGATGGCGAAACCCTTGAAGAACATAGTGCTTTAGCGTTTGTTTTCAAGAATAATAACATATTCCAGCTGCGGGAATTAGGCTTGTCGTCGTAGGGCTCAAAGGAAAAACACTCGTGAGAATAAACACACACCCACTGTTCGAAACACACACACTCACAGACACACACATATATACAAATACTTGCACACGCGCATGCTAACACACAGACACACTCACAGATACAAATGCTCTCACACGCACATACAAATACACGCACAGTAACGCGCGCACACACATATACAAATACACACACGTATACAAATACACAGACATACAAATACTCACACACCCACACGAGTGCACAAGCATACAAATACTCACACACACACTTACACCACACACACAAACACACATCTTTTTTAACAAGGTAAACAGGGCTTCTATTAAATAATTCAAATGGCAGTGCTGAGAAGCCAATCAGAAATACTGCTACTATAAAAACAGTGTCTGCGGCTCGTACAGCGTGGCGCCCGGGAGCAAATGAAAGCATTATTCTTCTTATTCTCAGGAGGAGGAAATGGCAGGGGTATTTCTTATTTATTTCATTACTCCTTTCTTTAGTGGAATGGAAATCGGTGGTCAGATCTGAAGCACATTTGAACACAACACTGTCGACTGTGGTTTGGGCTCATTGGCGCACCACATTTATTCGCCTGAAGGTGAAATGCCCTTGGCTGTAACTCTGTAAGCACAATTCATACCAGCTCCTGAAAAAAAATGTTTTGTCGACTCGTAAGTCCAGAGCTCAGGTGTAGTAAAAAATAAACAAATGAATAAGCCCTTGCTTACCTGTTCATTTGTCTATTTTGCAAGTGTACAAACATGTATGCAACATATACAGCATACAGTAACTGTTGTTCAAAGAGTTGCTGGACCCTTGAAGCACACCCTTCACCCATTTTGATTTAAAACACCCCTCCTCTACTTGACTGATTGCAGTGTATGTTTCCTGCAGCCTTGTCGAGTGTGTCATCTTGCTGTACTGTAGGGATCCTGGTATAAAATCATATATTACCAAAAAGCATGACCACATGACCCATCTCCTTATTATAGAATAATAATAATACATTTACAAGGAAAATCCACAAGGAATCCAGCACAGGTGATTGAAATGATCAGCTTGCCATCAACCCCCTGAAGCTGCTTGATAATTGAGCAGATCATTTGAATCACCTGTGCTGGAGCAGGGAGAGATCTAACACATGCAGGACAGGTGGGCCTCCAGGAGAGGTTTGAGAAGCACTGGATTAGACCATTGTTACTGATCTGCTTAAATATTGACAAAATGATCCTGGTTTCCCTTAATTTGTCTTGTTATACGTATACATGATTTATACATTGTGCTTCAGTTTTCCTACCTCTCTGTTATACAACCAATATGAGACTATTACTCAAGAACAAAATATAAAAATTGTTACAATTACAGAGAATATTGGGGTGTGCAAAAACTTTTGAATGGTAGTATAATATATATACAACGTTGTGTATATATATATATATATATATATATATATATATAAGATTGAGCTCGATGATAAGGACAGCCAGCAAAGTTCTGAGAGACTTCTGCGGTTCTGTAAATTGAACTTTAAGTTCAAATCTCTTCAAAGGTCATCACAGTCAACCCCTGGCATCTTCCGCAAATATTGGGGGGTGTAAATGCATGTT
This sequence comes from Gymnothorax javanicus, assembly GCA_029692085.1. Taxonomy (NCBI): domain Eukaryota; kingdom Metazoa; phylum Chordata; class Actinopteri; order Anguilliformes; family Muraenidae; genus Gymnothorax; species Gymnothorax javanicus. Next base: position 109,733,178 of record CM056201.1, on the reverse strand, counting down.
TACTGTGCAAACCCGCTCTAAACCATCCAATTCTCCTATGAATCCCCAGTGGATAATGTCCTATGTACTCTTCTTCTTTAGTCCTGTCTGCTCCGCCTGAGGGTCTGAGGTGAGATTATTCCTTAACTTTGGGTCGGATACGGAGAGATGAATGCTCTAAAATTTCACTTCAGGTTGAGAGATGATGGCTTATTTCTGTAGCTGGATAGGGCTTGGGACTTCATACAACTGGTGTTTGCCAGAAATTTCTAATTATTGCTTACTTGTTTTATTTTAAGATGAGTCCAGATTAAATTCAGTCTTGCCTCTCCTGGCACATCTCTTGGGGATTGTTTCCTAGGTGAGAGCACTGCTTTCCTGATGCAGTCAGACTGAATCACTGCAATAAATGTATAAGATATAAAATTGTGAGGAACCGTAAGGCATCATGGATAAAGCTGTTTGCCAGGCCCATATCAGAACACCAACATAAATAATTCAGTTTAACAAGTCAGTCCCCCATATCTGCTCTTTGGCCTCGATATTTATTAATAAGCAAGAGCTGTCTCCCATTATATTGTAATAAACTATGGATAAATATTTTTCTTCTCATTGGTTGGGTAGGACTAGTCACAGGACCTCTGTGCAATCTGTTCTGTATGAATTATCATCTATCTATTCACCTACACGCCTGGTTACCAGGAAAAAAACATTCAAAACATGAACAAAAAAGGAATTGTGAACTCATTTAAACATAAGAGTGGCACGCTGTACCAAAACAGAGCCACAAAACTAACACAGATAAACAGATGCAACACCAAAAAGCCTCTTGTCGCAAAAGCCAATATCTCCTGAGAGATAGAGATTGTTCTCTTCTCTGAAAACTGTGTCCAAATAACCATTCTTCCAAGAGCACCGCTGTGAGGGGGTTTCTGCAGATGAATAATGATAGAAAAGAACCCACAGGCCGTCATAAATGAGGGCTTTACATAGGTAGAAGAGTTGGTACACTTAATAGGGTTTCCTGAATCCGTAAACAAATTCTCAGAAGAGTCTTGGCACTGAACTGCATCGGTGAATGTGTTTCTCATCTGAAAATTGTCAGAAATTAAAACAGGTCTTTGTGCAAGCAGGCACAGACAAAAATGAGTCAGTATTTATTTTCATGATCCATTACGGCTAATCTATCTTCTATTTGCCCAAGTGCTGAGCATGATATGATTTTATATGCCGCTAATATATGATACCTTTTTTTTTTTTTTTAACCAAAATTACATAACTGCTGAATGACTAATGGGAAAAATTTTGGACAATAATCCTGTTTGTTTTTTTGTTTTTTTTTTAAATAATTCATTGAGTAAATACAGGGTCTTTAGCATCTCAAGGCATCAGAGTAGCGCACAGCAAAAAGTCATACTGGACTTTCAGCAAAACAATAAGTTTAATTTTGCGACTTCTAGAAGCGATATCCTCTGGATGCATACTGTATGTAGTTTAGTATCATATCAAAATTTGACTGTCTGATATAAAAGAAGTCAAATTTTAATTCTAAAATTAGAGACATAATGAATCTCATCCAACTGTTTAGTATCATAGTTTGTAAGCAAGTTAGTGTCACTGGGGAGGGGGGGGGGCACTATCTTTGTGGTACAAAATGGTCATAGATTTCGGCAATAGTATAAATGTATCTCTGCCACTTTGCAAAACTTCTCTGGTGTTTTTTTTTTGGACACAACGCACTCATGACTTTGTAAAAGTGCCCTCCTCTGCCTGTCTTGCTCTTTTGTGGGACTGAACTTTCCAATTAACCATTTGTGTTGCCTTCTTCATTAGGTTTTCAACACATCAAGTAGCAAAAGCAATCTTTATAATATGAACTTTAAATTAGCTGGTATTGCTAGACACTTATTTTATCACTGAGTTTTATTTTTAGTTAAATGGCACTGTTTTTATTGCATCAGCAAGGTACTTGACATTTCATCAGCTAGGTTATTGGAATCTCCTTCAAAAGTGTGTCCTCTTCCTTTCCTATTGTGCATTATCTACCTCGCTCAGGGTTCTGTAGAACAGCCAGGCCAGTAAAGTAATTGTGCATATAATTCACACTTTATTCTTTTTAACGAAGCCTAACCACCGCGAGATCCTTTTGTTCAGCAGTACCCCTCGTAAATTGGTGTAAAAATTGAGATGTTCACATTTAAATTCGGCCTAATTTGGACATCCTTAATGTTTTAGGTAACACCGGGTCCAGGGCAGTAACTCGGCGCATTGGAATGTCACAGGCTGACTGCTCCCATTAGCGTTTCACTGTGGAAGATTTTATGCTTTTTTAGTCCAGTACAGGTTTCTGAATCAATAAGCTCCTAATTTCTCCACTATTTCAGGACACGCATTGAGCCAATTAGTTAATCATTAAGTGAAGGCAGGTGGTGCGCTGAGAGCAGATAATAACACACCTTGGGCATTAGGGACAGAAGACAGCTTAGTGAGCTTTCCAGAAACCTTGTGAAACGCTCTTATAATTGCATTGTTCAACCGGAGAAAATTTCAAAAGAAAGAATAATGAATTCCGCAGCTTTGAAAAAAAATTCTGTTCTCGTGACAAAAGCCTGTGACAATGTGAGACCATTTCTGATTCATATGGCCAGCGTTTGTTTAACAATTTTTTTTTTTTTTTGTGGCGACGCTGAAGATATTTTAAAAATCCCTTTCGCGAAAGCTCTCAATATGTTGACATGCAGTATGTGTGATCTGTTTGCTCAAAATGGATTTATTTTTTATTTTGATGGTGTGATTTCCTCTCAGCTCATCCATCAGAAATCACTCTGCTTCTGTATGGATTTGCTGGAGGTTTTCAATGTTTTTTTGTTTATTGAAGTTGAACTCTTTTGATGTTGAGAGTAAATATTAGCCTCGGTTGTCTGTCTTGGCCTCTTTCATCTTCTATCTTTTCTGCCCAAAACAGAAAAACAATAAAAAAAATCTTCGGGAAATAGGTGTCTGCAAGGACAGGTCCTGTACATCTTTCATTTAGTTCAAAGGAAGAGAATAATAGAAAGTATCACCTAATCTACAACTACAACCCAAACTTGGAAAAAGTTGGGAAGGCCGAATGATGCACATAAAAACAGAAAGCAGCGATTCCTCAATTTACTTTGATTTTTATTTCATTTAATGTATATTGTCTGGTCAACTTCATTTTATTTGTAAACATGAATACAAAGATCTTACCTCTGGAGGAATATCCTATTCTGCTTGAAGCACGGGGGCAGTGTCCTCATGTGTGAAATGCTCTGCAGCAGGAAGGACCGCTGCACTTATCAAAATAGATGGCATCGTAAGGAATTAAATTATTTTGATATATGGAAGCAACACCTTTGGACCTCAGGGGGTTAATTATTGGTCGCAATAGGGTCTTTCAAATAGACCATGACCCCAACCATACTTCTGAAGTTGTGGAAAAATGGGTAAAGAAAAATAAAGTCAAGCAGTTGGAGTGGCCATGTCGAAGCCCTGACCTTGAACCAATAGGAACTTTATGTGCAGAATTGAAAAAGCATGCGAAAGCAAGGAGGCCAAGGAACCTAAAGCAGTTACATCAGGTCTGTCACGAGAAATGAGCCAACATTAAAGCAACTTACCGTGAGAAGCTTGTTGAGGGCTACTCAAAACGATTGACCCAAGTTTTACAATTTACAGTCAATGCCACTGATTACTAACTAAGCGTAAGTGAACTTCTGACCCAGTGGGAATGTAATTCAAGAAATGAAAGCTGAAATAATTCTCTCAACTATTATTCTGACATTTCATTTACTTAAAATAAAGCAATGATCCTCGCTGACCTTGGACAGGGCATGTTTACTCAGATTAAAAGTTGAAATATGTTTACGGGTACTTTCAGCTTTTAGCCATTTTCTTTTCTGAAGCTCGACATTTGTGAAGCTCAATAAGATTTTTTTAAAAATGTATCTGGCTATAGTGTGTGTAAACTACTAACTTTAACAGTACTTAAGAATAAATGAAAAGCTTTTCAGGTCGGCATCACTCTCAAAATGGAATGATAAAAAGAATAATACGTTGTACATGGTAATGACACAGATATACAGTATGTCACAGAACAAGAGCCTGACACAGATCTCAGATGAAGCTGAAAAGGCTTCTTAATTTACTGAAGACCCGTTAAATTCAAAGGCACTTTAGTAAAGCTTGGTCTGAATTCAGGCAGGAGCACACTGGATTTTAGGGGGTTCAGGCAAGGCGTCGTCAAACACACTGATCCAAGGTCAGTAACCAGGAATGAACAAGGGCACACAGGGCTATGAACTGGGGTATGAGAGAGACTGGAGGAAGCCACTCTTCAGGCATGCAAACTAGGAAGAGATTCTCTATTAAATAGCAAAAAAATAAAGTCACATACCTACAGTTTACCAAAATAGCACTGAAACTTCCAACAGGGCCAGGTTACTTAATCAGGTGAGAATGAAATATAACCCACTGGTGTTTTTGCCCAGCGGTTATATTTATTCTCTTCTGACCGCATAAATAAACTGGTTCTATTGGAGGTTTCAGTGCTATTTTGGCAAACTGTAGGCATATGACTTCACTGATAACCACAGAGGCTTTTCCTGTGCAACCCTTATGCACATCTTGTCATTGTTTAGTGTCTAATGAAAGATTTGGAAACTTTCTGACCCTAAGACATAATTAATGTCTGCGATTCTCCAACAGTGATTCTTAACCATTCGTTGACCACTTGAACCATCCTCCTCATAGCGGAGCGGTAAAAAAAATAAGCTAACTTTTTCCTCTTGGCAGTTTCTAATATTATCATATGCTTAACACTTTGCAGTTTTTGCCTCAGTTTGCCTCAATAGCCAAAGTGGGTATTTTTTCACATTTTTAGCTATTTTACTTTGGCTATTCCCACCTTTCTGAAGCTCAACAACATTCTGTCACACATCACTGCAGTATTCTTTGGACAGAACGATGGGGCTGATTGAGCTCGGAAAGTTACCCAGTTGGTCACCACATAATTCCACACCAGGAAAAACGGGTGGTCATGGCTGACCATTCAAGTTTTCCAATTCATTATGATGGACTTCTAAATTAGAATTATGAATGAGAATGTTCTTTGATCAGATTTTTCTTGCACGGTTTTCCAGGTGTGCCAATGCATGTGGAACACATTTTTCCGAGAAATATATATTTATTTTAAGATTTTTTTCACTTCAATCATTTCCTTAAAATTCAAGGTTAGATTTTTATTAACCCTTAGAGTGCTGAATTTTATTATTTTTTTAAAATATAAATGTAATTATTTTGTGCTGTTGGAAAACCTATCATATGGCGACTTGTTTAACCCCTGCGGGATGATAGGTTTTCAACAGCTTTGATTTTGATATCTTACATCATTGAGCAACAATAGCTGCACTTAGCGGTCTAAGGGTTAATAATTTGGATACAAGATTGGGTGAATGAAGAGCAAACACATTTTTAAAAAGCCAATATTAGTGGGGGGTACAGAACACATAAACATCACAGAATGTGCTACATCACAGGAGGAAAATAACAGTAGGCGGTGTTGGCTGAAGCTAATTTTCATTCACAACGGTAGACTACTTAAGAATCCTCAGATTTCCCAGATGAAATTTTTTAGTCCTTGAAGATGAATGAGATCTTAGGCGACTCAAAAGCGATAAATCATTAGTCATACCACTGATCAGTGGGAGTGCTCCCCATAGTCCGATGTTTGCAGTTAATAGCCTGTTAAAACAGTGCAGCAACCACTGCAGAATCGCTGTATTATTGTGTACTGTACGGAATCTGCGACGGATTTATAATATTGTTTTATGAAACATTTGCAAGACTTATGACTGATATTGCATGACATAATCGTCAGATTCATTCAGTGTTGACTGAAGTAGACAACATAAACTGTTACACGAGTGAACATTAGTGAGAGCCATAACTGTGTCTGGGAGTCTAATCAAGAAGTGAGTATAAATGTCAGTTGCATCTTGGGATATGTGAACTGAAGCTAAATTGCCATGGCAGTGACCTCCACCTTCTTTAAGGGCTTGTCATTTTACTGCAGGGGTGGCAACTTCCTCAGCAGGAATTAGCAAATGGTGTCCAAGCATGTTTGCGCGCTCATTTGATCTACGGGGGTCGACAGAGGTCACGTGTTTGATGGGCGATCACGAGAGGCAGGTGAAAGCAGCACTCGTTTAAAACAGCAGTTAATAATCACGGCGAGCGTGCCCTGCGGAGGGCTTTTATTAACCAGGAGGCTCGCGCAGGTACCTACGCCACGTGTGTTTATGAGAAACGGTGACATCAATTAAAGTGAGTGGAGCGATAAACATTTTATGAAGGTTGGGACAGCGAGGGTGGTGCAGAGACGATAGCGGGGAGGGGTAAGCGGAGCAGGAGGGTGGACATAGACTAATGTCTAATTAAATTCAAGAAGTCCTAAGCTCCTATGCCTTTAATATTGGCCATATGCGTGTCGTTTCAGCAATATGCTGAGTGACAGGGACATGCCACCTTACGCAGAAAGGACTGTTACATACCTGATTCTACTGATTCAGATCTGCAGCAAAAGGCATCAGGGTCGAGAGGTAAAATCAGTAACTGAATTTCTGTACTGGCCCTGTCCAGATGCAGTTGAGAACCCCAGCTTTACAGCATGGTTGCATTGTCTCAGTGTTATGCATTATGGTAGAGATGTTGTGAGACGATCAGCTTGGTCTGGTTATTGCCTGAGCCCAGCACGGGGCCACAAAACTTGGCGTTTGAGATCATGTATCCTGAAAGAGGACATGAAACCTGGTCATTTCAGTCAGGCTGTGAGAGTTTTCTCAATTCTTACAATCTTCTCAACTTTGGTCTTCTCTTCCAATAGAAGAGGACTGCGAACCCTGGGTGCAGTTTTAATAAAGAGCTGAATGTAGTATCGCTTCATGGTTCGGCTCTTATAAATGCATAGTGGTGGGCTACTGCAGCAAATCAATGTGGGTTCTTTTTCGGTGTTAATATTCAATGTTGATGAATCAGGAATCAGTCAGCTATTTCAGTCTGAATCACTTGTTGTACAGAACAGAAGTTTATTACTGCCAACAGGAGAAAAAAAAAATTCTGGATTCCCCCCACAATATACCTCTTTTGAGCTTTTTTAAACAAGTTACCATATGACAGGTTTTCAACAACATCTGGTTTTTATATCTTACATCATTGGGCAACTCTCGTTGCCTATAGCACTCTAAGGGTTAATAATATGGCAGGGAGTAGAACTGAAGACCCCAGTGTATAACTACTTGAATTACAAAATGTGGATTTTGAGAGAAAATGGACTTTAGTAACTTTGAGACACATTTTCCCATCCTCACCGCACAGTGTGTGAAAATGTGACTCAGGTACTTTTAGCACTGAGCTCAATTAGAATCTATATAAGATGAATAAAATATTTTCAGGTTGTTTTTCATCTCATGTGACAGCAGCTTTCCTCCTCTGTATGAAACGGTGAAACAGTTTTAATGGACACGCTCATAAGAAACTCGCGTCTCGAGGTCCTGCAGTGGCTTCTCACTCAAGGCTAATTATCAGTTAATTATTCGGAACAGTGTACAGCATTATGAGACACTGGGCCAGTGCAGGAAATGATCAAATCGACTGCTGAATGGATGATGTCAAAAGCCAGATGATTGCGGTCAGGGCCTGGAGTCAGAGGATGATCACTGACATGCTTTAGTCTCTGGTGACCGTGAATACTGCGATTGTTACTTTATATTGGGAGCTTTAACACTTAAATAAACCACAATGTAAAACCCACACAGCTTAACCAACGACAGAAAGGCTGGGAGCGAAGGTTCATGCGTGTACTTAGGCTGTTGTGAGGCAAATAGAATAATATTAATAAACTTTCTCCGTTTGCAAACGGAGCCATGCTGTAATCACGGATATATCTAATCTGCCGCCTCGCGGTGAATAATTCAATGTGAGCATTAGAATATTACACCAGAAAGAGGCGGGACATCAGACATATCAGTGATCACTGTAAAAGAAGCGTAACAGTTACTGTATTTACTCTCGTTTCAATCTGACTCCAAATTAGAATTAGAATTTATAATTTTGCGAAAACATGCATGGACCTCGGGATGATTACACCTTGGACTCGTAGGTGTAGGTCTGCGTTACTCAATATATGCCCCCGGGTTTTAGCATTATTGCCGAATCTAAGGTTCGTTGGTAATACCAGGGGATGGAAGTCAATCATCGCAGCAACAGCATCTTTTGGCATAAATACTGCGAACACAGATTTATGCATGCCCATGGGTTCCTTCAGGCGATTTTAACAGATAACCGACTTTTCGTCCATGGGTTTCCTTAAGGTTAAAATCCCAGAACCGGCAATACATAAACCCTTTAAGTAAGTAGATCATGATTGTCTCTCCAACTTAATAAAACCAGTTCTCATCCCAAAGCCGCTGATCAGTCAGTCCTTGGTTGAGCTTAACCCCTAAGTCTCCGTCGTAACGTGGCTAGAAAGAATAAAAGGATTAGGAGTCACAGATACCATGCAAGTTTAAAGGAATAACAATAATTTATTCACCAGGTAGGCAAGAGCTTGAATCAAACAAGTCAAAGTTAAATCAAATACAAGTTACAAAAAATTTAGATAATGAGAGTTGAGTCATACCTGGTGAAAAGGCTACACACGCACTTACGTACACGGGGAGAGATTGGATACGATCTTCCATAACTATTGAGGCTACACACGGCATAGAGATGCACGTGTGGGAAGTCGGCTGCGATCTTCCCAGAATGGATTGTTTCTCTCTCCTTTAAACTTACCCCATCCTTTGATGAAGGCGCATGTCCATAAATTGCCTGGAAGGCGGTCGAAACCAAAACCTGGGCTTTCTCCATCTGGAGGCCGTAAAGTGATTTAGCAAATAGCTAGTACTATTACCTGAGAGGAGATTCTACCAATTTTAGGGAGTTTCTGAGAGTGAATGCGCTATGATCTCATTTGATATGAAATATATTGCATTCAACTCCTCGAATTATAACAAAAACATACATTCCGAACAAGCCAGGAAAATGTATTAATATGATGCAGTTGTCATGATAAAGTCTTAAGATGAATTATTATGCAGATAAATTGGGTTATGAGTACAGAAGCGATTTCTTAGCAGTATATTGAACATATGAGCATATTGTGAAGTTCCCAGAGGTTTAGATTATTTTAAACAGATAAGTTAAGGTCCAGTTATATTAAAGACTGAGGACAGTAATATGACACCCACAGGGGGCATTGTGTCAGCCAGAGACCTTGCAACTACCCCCCATACAGAGTAACACCAAGGACACAGAAAGACCATAAACCCCTTCCACTTGCAGGCTGAGCGAACATCCTGGGCCCACTCAAAACGGAGGAAGTCCAAACAGTTTTATTGTTATCTAGCATGGCTCCGGAGTTCCTTGAGGCCCAGTTCCTGAGCTATCAGCTATTTGCCGCTTCCAGCCTTGGGGCTCCCCCACTCATCAGCGTTTGCGGTGCTCCAACCCCCTTTCCAGATCTTACAACAATATTCATGTAGAAACATGGAACATACAAGGAATATCTACTATAAACACTAGTACGGCGTATAGGGGACCATGGAAATGTCTTGGCATCCGAGATTTTTACATATAAATTTGTTCTGAGATCTTTATTGTATTTATTCATTTTGGTTTGTGCTAATAGTGTGTCAGTCTGCTAATTTCAGTATCATTCAGGCTGTTTGGGATTACCTGTCGGACAGAAGAGGGTGAGGCAGTCAGTTTGCAGAAGAACCGAGGCAAGTTCTCCAAGGAACAAGAAATAAACAAAGTCTAACTACTGAACAGGGCTCTTCAGAGAATGATAATGAGTGTCATTTCAATGGTGGTACATTTGATTTAGTTTAAGCTGCTGTTTTTTATTGTACATTTTTCAGTATAAGTGAAGTTTTCATGAATTGTTTTTGAAAGGATCTACACTTTAATTTGTTTTCCCATACCCAAGACTTTTACACCAGACTCTATGTATTTATTCAAATTTGACCAAATAAACAAATTATTTTAGTAAGCGCTAAAAGCTGATCACAAGGGCATCTTTGTGTTGGGGATTTTTTTCTCTTTTGCTCGAGCTAAGCAGCGCTTGCCGTCAGTATTTCATGTGAAAGTGTTTATACATCCCACTAGGGCCCACTCAGCCTTTGCAGTGAAATTTCCAGATATCGCTATTATTTTTATATTAAAGATAGCAGTTCATACGCATTGCTCCTCCATTTTCAGAGTTAAAAAATGAAGGCTGCCAAATTCAGAGCTCTCCCTCAAAATGGAGGAAGTGTGAATAAGGATGTAACAGCTCTCCATTCAAAAACTTCAGCTCCACTGGCAGAAAGGAAGGTATGATACTAATTTACTGTGCCCTCCTGGAGGTTAGTAGGCACATATTTGCAGGCCACTATACAAATTATGGCTTCTTACCTGCAGGAGCATCATTTTTCTGTGGCTTATCTGGCCTGTAACTATGTGACTGCAAAAAGTAAAACTATCCAAAATAATGGATACATATACGCAAGTAACACCTTTAATGAGTCTTATAATTGTACCCTAACATTATATTTTAAGTATAAGAGCATACTGGTCCTAATGCATTGGACAATTCAAGCAATTGTCAATACAAAGAAAAAAAAATTACTGGATCTCACTATTTCGCCAAAATTTCTTATACTGCCGAGACTACCACACTTCCAGCGCGCAGCTTGCTTGTGCTTACATCTACTGTATGCGCATAATATCATTGAATGATAGCAATCTTATCATCTACATCAGCACTTTTCAAACCTGTCCTGGAGTACCTCTCCTCCTGCATGTTTTAGAGCTCTGCCTGCTCCAGCACAGGTGAGTGAAACGATCAGCTCGTTACCCGTGAAGATGCTTGATAATGAGCGAATCATTAGAATCATCTGTGCTAGCAGGGAGAGATCTAAAACATGCGGGAGAGGTGGTACTCCAGGAGAAGTTTGAGACGCACTGATCTACATCATCTGTGATTGTTGACGACAACACCAAAAATTATGTCAATCACCTGAATATCGCCATGGAAGGTCCTTCTCGAAACTTCAAGAAAATGACTAATTCTCAGCTGAAAGCCTCTTGATACGGCTTCTACGCTCAGTATCATATGGCCAGGAATCCGTAACCATGCACACTAAAGTAACCGTCTGCTGCTCCGCGACACCGGAAGCGACTCGGCCACCGAAGTATCCCGTAATGCATTGGAAATGGAGCACGACTGCAACATCAAGGTTTTTTTTTTTTTTTTTTTGTATTGATGATTGTTTGAATTATACAATAGTTCAGTTCCAACTCACAAACTTACTCAGATACTGTCCTGACACAGATAGAGTTAAAGTTCTGTAGCTCTGCTCAACCCAGGTAATCCCAACAGAAATTTTCTTGCCTTTTTTACCGTTATAAGCTATTTAGTGTCTCCTATGCTGTGATAGACAGTTGCTTGGTGTCTTTTATTTTGAAGTAACATCTTGTGAAGGTATCATCCCAAAACCATCAGACACTCCACAGGGGTTCCACAAGTGGTCTATTCTTTTCTTCAGAATCTCTTACTGAAATTATGAGCAATTTATCTTTTCCGTTTGTTTATTTTTTGTCACAATTATCGCTCATCATGTTTCTGCAATTGTCTTTCAAATTTTCATACCTCAGGTGGCTATTGAAACTTTCCAATTTTATATCATATTGTCGCGCATGACTTGTTAAAAAGCAAAAACATTTTTTGGGGACCTTTTTCTGGTCTTGGGGCACCTTGGCAGTATTTTCTCTTTAGTTTTTTTGCTTGTAAAACTGAACATTCTTCTTTTTTTCCCCTTTAGACAGCAGGAAATGAAATTGTGTTTAGATTTTCATAGTGTGCATCCAGTGCACTGTGAGTAGCCTGCAGCCACACTATCCTGTCTGCACTCACATTTGCTGCTCATAATGGATGGGACACATTTCTGGGCTCCTTCCAGAATTTAAGAGATCGTGACCTTTATAAAGAGGTCTGGGAAAGAAATAAAAATAACAGATTTGCCCATTCGGGGCTCCAAGCTTTTGGGATGTTGTTTCAAAGGTGCTGACAGGGTGTGATGCATTGACCTCATTCGCATTCTCTCTTGCATGCACAGTGTACATGTTTTGAAAAATGTCAGAAAATACAAACTACGGAGCATATTTTGTAACTGTTCCGTTTTCAGGAATATGGTTCACTGAACACTGAGTTTAAAATTTCTTGTCTGAAAATGTCTATGGTGCGTGTGACCTTACTCTTCCTTTACCTTACAGTAATAGTGATAATAATAACAAGAAGAAGAATAATCATCGTTATTTTTATAATCACCATCATGAGGAGTGGTTGTTCATAATTCCTGCACTATAAAGCCTCCAAGATCAGGTTTTGCTATGAAACTGGAGACCAATTTCTACTGAGTGATAATTATCATATTTTTCCTTTCATGCCATCACAGTGACACTGAGTGGCTCACTGTGGGAGATCTGACTTTGTTTCTGCTCCGCACCGAACAGATGTTTAGGAAAGTGTCTGTGATTGGGTGTCCAACAGCCAACCAGCTGCGAGGCCTAACACCCATTTCATTAGTCCCCAGGTCTTCGCACGTAGGCGGGGCTATGATGTGACACCTGTTGCACCATGGGAAAAGAGCTCCTCTTTCATCAGCGAACTTGAATGTGATCGCAGTTTCTCCTGGCTGCTCTCCAAACCTGAACAGAAAAAAAAGAAGCGGGTTATTAGAAGCCTTTACTCTGCTCAAAGCATTGTGGGAATAGTTATCCACTTTCTATTTTCCTTTGGATCAATACCACAGAAGAAGAACAATGAACACCTTCCTATTAATCCAGGTCATCTGCTAGCACTTTCCTCTCAAAACATGACCCAAAAAGAATTGATTTCTGTGGCACCCTCACCTCACTTTTTCGGTACCATTTAGGGAGCCATTTCCTCGCTTTCTCTCTGTTGTAACTGATGTTATTTTTGTTAAGTTCATTCTGAAGTTAGCAGGACCATCAAATAAGACTGGAGCAGGGCAGAGACATTATCCTCTATACACTGAGAACAGGACATCGCAGGTATCAAGGCCCTTCCGTTCAGGCGTCCTTTTTTCAGCGAAGCAGTCGTGACATAAATAGATTTTCAGGAGCCTCCATATTTCCTGGAGTCCCACCCTCCCCCTTTAGTACAAAAAAAAAGATGCAGACAATTATAAAGTTTTTACAGTTGTTTACATCTCAGCAGGCACTCTTCCGGAGTAAATTACACAGATTGCCTTTTTACCAACGAGAAAGAAAAATCACACCCCTGCATATTTTTCTGAGTATTTTTTCAGATGAAATGTCTTTCTCAACCGGGTGACAGGCAGCTTCATCACCGGGATGCAACCTGCAGGCTTTGTGTATTATTATTATAATTATTATTATAACTGTTATTACTATTATTATTATTATACATTTTCAGTGCATTGCATTTATTTAGATTTTTCAGAGCATTGCATTTATTTAGCTCCTGCTTTTATCAGGAGCCTTGCTGAAGGGTCCTACAGCAGCACTGATCTTATGGGGGCTACACTGGGTTGAAACCGCTAACAATTAGGCCCTCATGAAATACTTTACCACTGGGCTATAGAAAGCCCACATTCAGCCATCATCACAGCCAGTAGTATCAAATTTCAGAGTTCAATGAAGGCACATTCTCCATTTGATTAAAAATATGTGACAAACACATGCATATTCCACATAAAATGTTGAAATCTATAGAAATGCAGCTCGAAGCTGGTCCAGACACACTCATAGAAAAACAGCTCCCAATGCATTAGTCTTAATCGGCTGCATGTGTACTTTTAGCATCGACTATGGATGAACAGTAGGTTAGGGACATGGAACTCCATTATGGGTTGACAGCCATGTAAGTGAAGATGTACAGTAATTCAGGTATGGAGCCGTGGGTGAGTTCACTACATTTCCAAAAATAGAGAAAAAATCAATAAGGTCAGGGGGATACTATTTGATAAATCACTTAAATTAAAATTTCATGGAGGATGAGCTTCGAGTGAAAGGTTGGCAGGTTAGACTGCTCGCAGTGGCACCTACAGGTTTGGCCCGCAGTTTTCTCTCCCCTTGAAAGACTGAGCCGCCGTATATTTCCATGATGCTGCAATGATGTCGCCGCAATTTGATAGCATCAGCCAGGTCAGCAAATCTACTGACAGCGAACGTCCCCCAGAGACTGCCGACGCTCGCCGTATTTAAACGCTGCCCTCACACGATGTCAAAAGCACGCCTCTTTGCCTTTTTCTCTCCCCAGGTTTCAAATGGAGACCTTTCACAATCTCTTTTCGACACTTGTCATGTCCGCTCTGATCCGTCATCAATAACTGCGGTCGGTTTTCAGAATTTCCATTCAGCCCAGCGCAAAAGCCGTTCTGAGGAGACTCACGTCATCCGTCTTCTGCTCTTGGGGATCATTGAGTTTTTTCGCTCAACATTCCTTCTGTTTCAGGGGACAGGGTGACCTGAGCATCATGACTTCAGCAGAAACAGACAACGCATAGTGTGGTTCATAAGTATGTATTAGCACAGTGACACTATATAAATCATACTTCTTTAGTGAGTATCTCTGCTAAGGAGGTTATGTCTTACCGTTAGTTAGCAGGTATATTTGTTTTATTGTTAGCAACATTACTGGAAATTTTACGGGCAGATGGTTATGAAATTTTGACCAGAGGTGTGTCTTGGCCCAACTTAGAGGTTATTTCATTTTGATCCAGATCAAATTCTGGTCCAAGAATTTTTTATTTCCTATTGTGGAGGCACATAATAACAGTACTTGTACGAGTACCAGACATGTGGGCGACTGTTTGGCCTTGGCAGAGGTATGCGCTCTCTGTGTGCTCTTGTTGTTAGGCAGCTCACACAATGTGTAAACACCTGCCAAATACAGCTGTCAGTCAAAGCTTTAGCCTCCTATTTATTTTTTGGATGTCCAATGTGCTGGAGAACAAAAGCAGAAGAATGTGTCACCGATTAAATGCTTATGGGCCTTACTGTTTATGAAAAATAAAGAGCTAAAGAATATTGGTGGGGAATGTCAGGTAATGTATGAGTCGTTTTCATATTTGCAATCAAGTATCCGTTCAGTCAGTGACAGAAATACAGCTATTGAATGGACCTCTACTTTACCCTTCTCCCCATTGACCCCTCATCCACACTACAAAAGAGGGTCGAGCTTATTGGCACGAATAATCATTGTGACAGTGCTTTGGTGGGTCATTGTGTTAGCTGCCATTGGCAGGAAATGTATTGATATATTGCTAATTCTAAAGCTTGGTAATTGCACCCTGAAGTTTCCATTTGAAATGACATAAAGCAGTATATTTAGAAACATGGCTGCTAGAACATGCGGCTGAAGGAATTGTTGTATGATCTAACAATGATGTCATTGGCTAGTTGCAATGACATGCTTTAAAAATAGATTTGAGCTCTCCTACCACCATGAGCTGGGATATGTACAGCTCTCTTACCAACAGAGCTGGGATATGTACAGCTCTCCTACCACCATGAGCTGGGATATGTACAGCTGTCCTACCACCATGAGCTGGGATATGTACAGCTCTCCTATCACCAGAGCTGGGATATGTACAGCTCTCCTACCACCATGAGCTGGAATAAGCCTGATAGCTTCTGTTTGCATTGGGTGACAGAACTACAAATAACTAACATACAATTAATTATTATTATTATTATTATTATTATTTTTATTACCCCGCCCCGCCTGAAGGGGGAGGGCATTGTTTTTGGTTCGGTTTGTTTGTGTGTTTGTTTCTTTGTTTGTTTGTTAACACTTTAGCAGCAAAACTAATGTCCAGATTCGCCCCAAATTGGGTATAGGGATTGCCACTGACCCAGAATAGATGCCTATTGTATTTAGGAAAAGTAGGTCAAAGTACGTGTGAGGGGCGGGGTTTGTTATGCCTGGCACCACTTGTTTTTTTTTTTGGTTTGTTTCTTGAAGGTAAGATGGAGAAAGTGTAAGTTACATCATACTGGACGACTCCTCACCAACTTTTCCATGGCTTTCCTCAGTACTTAAAGACTACAGCTATAGTTGATGTGCGTTCTTGCGTATTTTTCCTTACAGTGCATTCTGTTTTCTGACTGGTATGTGGCAGAGCTCCAGGTCCTTGAAAGTCATATAAATCTGAATGAGCGAGACGGAGAAGAGAGGGTGATAGATAATGGAGTCGCATTAGACATCTCTAAAAGGTAAAGGTAAAACTGAAGCAGTCCCTCTCACTCACTCGGCAAGACCTTTTCCCTCGTTTCCCACCGCAGGCAGTAGGGTTGACTGGAAGCGATATTGTTTTATGAAGTAGGTTATCCCTGACAGGCAGGAGCCGATGTCGGGGGGGTGTGGGGGGGCTATAGGCTCGCAGTGGCCTCGAGCATCGCCCCACTCTGCAGAAATTGACCCGGCTTGTGCATTAGAAGATTGCGTATTGATAAGTGTGGGATTTATAAAGCACTGATGGTAGCAGTCCTGACATACAAATAAACGAGTGTGCAACTTTCCCCGCTCCAAGACGACCGTAAAACTTCCTGTCCCATTTGCATGTTTTTTTCTATTTTAGTCCCAGCCCAACCACATACAGTGTACTTACTCTTGGTGTACTGTATACTGTACCAAACACATCCATGCTTGCTTGAAGTACAATGTAAACTGCGCTCGGGTGATCATAATAAATATTAATATTTGACAATAAGAATATCAAGATATAGTTGACACCTTGTATAAGCCAGACCCTGTTGGTCAACTAAATCAGAAAAAATGTGAAAATTTTAGGCTATAAGAATTATGTCATGCATGGACAATTTTTTTCTGTCTTCACTTGGCAAAGGCATATTCTCAGAAAGCTGCGTTTGTAAATCACAGTCATTGATGGAAGATTGACAGTGTCAAAAACTTCTGACCAAAATTGTGCTTGCTATGACCATATGCTCATGTAAGAACAAACAGAAGCCCATATCAATGCGCGGCATAAATACCGGAAATTCTGTATCGTAAATGCTGCATTAATCGATCAAGTTTGACAAATTAGGAGAACCATCCTGCAGGACTGTAAAATTTTTCCACTGGTAGCAATAAAAATTTTAAAATGCACTGTTATCGAAGTGTGGTAGCAAAA
Source organism: Gymnothorax javanicus (assembly GCA_029692085.1). Classification (NCBI taxonomy): domain Eukaryota; kingdom Metazoa; phylum Chordata; class Actinopteri; order Anguilliformes; family Muraenidae; genus Gymnothorax; species Gymnothorax javanicus. Next base: position 109,715,914 of record CM056201.1, on the reverse strand, counting down.
TTTAGCAGCACCAATAATTTGCACTGTAATTATATTTTTCATCCCGTGGGTGTTACAGATAAATCATATGTGGTGATGTAAAATCATTGAACTCGATAAATATGAATCAAGTGCTTGGCTACACCTTAGTTATCTATTTGTAAACATATTTTTGTTTCTAAAGTGAATAATTAAAATATTATAAGCTGTTTAAATAGCTTAACTTGATTTCAAAGGTAACTTTTCTTGACTCAATGAAGTAAATAATGGTTGCTTATACATGTAAATGTGACTGTTCCATTCATCTTCTTTCTGTAGGTTATGGGAAATCCTTAATTATAGTGTCCATGGGCCACCAGTCTTACTGAGTTGTGATTTAAACTCTGCACCACACACCGCACTGGTAGCCAGCCTGTGCGGTACCTGAGGCATGCTGAGGTTGAGACTGGAATATTCTAGGACAGGTCGTCCGACTCAGCGGCTGTGTTCTGAATGCCATATTTACTACATGCCGCATAGCACATCAGTATACTGGATACTACGCGCTTGTCTCCGTAACAGTGAACAGCGTAGTAACCAGAATGTGATAAAAACCATGTTATGTACTACACAGTCATATGGCCATCCGTATCAGATAAACCATTTACACATTACAGCACCTCTTCTGTGTAGTCCCCTCTGTCCATTTTCATTGTCAGGCCCATTGAAAAAAATTTGGGCAATTCAAAATAATGAAGAATAATGTAATCATCTTTAACGTTAGGTCACATATCTGTCGCAAAGAATGACCGCTTGTAGTCAATGATGCAGGCTTGTGCTGCAGCCCTCTTCAGTTGTGGATCAATGCCAATTATGATCTATTGTATTTTTATTATTCTTGATAAGCAGATACTATCATAATCTCATGATGGTAATCTTGATATGCTGCTCATATTTATTTGCTAAAGTAACACACAGGAAAATGAGCACAATTTTTCCAGCATCCTATGTAGGAGCGTTTGGCCTACTATTGCACCATTAACCCTCTAATGTCGACCGTTTAAAAAAAAATGTCATTTTGATATTTCCAAATGAAAACCGTATAACAAACAAACTGTTTGGTCAAAATACATGCATAAGGCCCATTGGTCTGACTGGAGACTGGCAAGGACATGGAACTCACCCACTTTTTTATATTTATTTTACTGTTTTTTTTTTCCTCCATTGTATGCTTCCTGCCATATTCATGCTATTTTCTGAAGGCTGCTTTCTGAAGACGCTGGTTGAAGACGGTAGTCTAGGCAGCACAAGGTTGTTGTAAACAACACACCCACGCTCATCAGTTCGACCTACTGATCCTCTGTATTATATATTATATTTACTTTATTATTATTTATCAGTCCAGCTGTAATATCTTCATGACCCAGGCCAGGGGCGCCAGCAGAATTATATTTCATGGTGCGCACAAGAATGACAGCTTTAGAACAAATTAGACGGCTGGGCCTGCAGTTTTCAGGGGACATGTGTAAAACTATTGCTTTATCCACAAGGATTATTCAGACCAGCGCTACTTATAGTCGCCAATATGCATGTCATTTGGATGGATTCCACCCCAGTACACCACAGGGTTTTTTTTTAAGTTGTGGGGACAAAATAAGCCGTAGTTAAATGTCCCCTGCGTATATTATGCTTACGATTAGTCCTCTTTTGAAAAGCAACATCCTCTAGTTTCTTGGATGTCTCGTATTTTGAGGCTAAAACACATGCTATACAACATCAGCTCAAACATGAAGGATGTTTTTTGTTGTTAAAGGTGTTGGGTTCCGGCCTGGAACCTTTCTGTGTCCTCATGGGTTTCTCCAGGTAGTCCAGTTACCTTCCACAGTCCAAACACATGCACGTCAGGCTAATTGGAGACTGGAAATTGCCCATAGATATGAGTGTTTGAGTGAATGGTGTGTGTACCCTGTGATGGATTGGCGAGCTGTCCAGGGTGAGTTTCTGTGCCTGAGTTTCTGTGGGCCTTTCGCCCACAGTCAGCTGGGATAGGCTCCAGCTCCCCCGCGACCCTAGAGAGGAAGAAGCAGGTATAGAGAATGGATGGATGGATGGATGGATGGATGGATGGATTGTTGTTGGATGCTATCAGTTTAAATCCCGAACAAAGCCACCATACTGCCTATGATCCGGACAGAGCTTGTTCAAATACAACAACATTCAACTGGTGAATAAAGCAGTCCACCAATGATTACCATCATCACACCTCCACTAAAGGGGAATCCTCTCAGATTTGCTCTGAATTATCAGCAGTCTTAAAAGCAAAGATGCGGGGTGTAAAAATGACCACCATGCTTCTCAAATTCAGGAAATACACAAGCATTTGTCACCAGCACATTGTGTTTGACCAAGCCCTTAACCCATCACTGCATTTTGTTTTTTAATCAGTTATGGCAGATTTATTTTTATCAGCAGTAACAGCAGGTCAGAACAAGCCATTTTTATGACTCAATTTGTAGTTTTGAGTAAAACCAGGTTATGCATGGTTTTATTAGGGATGTAGCACTTGAAGTGCATTGATTTCTCAATTTTCTCAGATAATTAAACAAGGTGGTGTATTTTGGAGAAAGAATTTAGCCTAGAAATGACCGAGAGATTCCTTTGGATGGGAAGCAATTTTGTTTGTGAAGGTAATACTGAGCAGTGGATCAAAATATATCTTAAAGCCATTAGTGGAGGTTACATTTGATTAAATTTTATCAAAAAAAAAAAAAAAATCATCTGCCAGACTAATTATGTTCAGTATTTTTATCTAAGAAAACTAAGAAAAACAGGAAGTTATCCAACTAGTTTTTTTTTTTTAATTTTGCATTAAAATTTTGAATCCAAATGCGCTCTTTTGCATTCAAAATGAAAGTTCCTGTGTGTGCGTGTGTGTGTATATGTGTGTGTGTGTGTGTGTGTGTATATGTGTGTGTGTGTGTGTGTGTGTGTGTGTGTGCATCACATTTGAACACTTGGTGATCATCAGACCCAACAGTGCCAGTGAAAAATAACATATATAGGAGCGATTATCAAGTTTTTACACAATTTATTGAATATTGCTGGAATGAAATTACATATATGAGGGCGTTTGCTTGGGAAAATTAAAGGAGGGAAAAAAAAAAAACAACACAGCACCTCCTGTAGCACAGCATTGCTATCACTGCCAGGCAAGGCTGGGGGAAAACTTAACTGCCTCCTCTGGGAACAGGATACCTCTTGCGCGAACAAGCCAACTTTACCCCGTATGCCTGAGCTTGGAGAGTCCAACCCCATAACAAAGACTAAATATTCTGAGCATCTTCCAGACTTGCAGAGATTGCATCACGATGGTACTATTTTTATTGATATTATATTCCACCTGTAATGCAGTGTGAGTGTGTGTACTGACAGGATTCTGCTCAAATGTAAAATAAGTTTTATTGAAAAATCCGAGGACTGCGATGATTCATTTCAGTCGGCCCTCAGTGGCTCCCGTGGAGAATATCTCCATACACTGTCTGAGTCTGTCACCTGAGAAACAGGATCATCTTCGCTCTCGGAGAAAGCTGTGTGTCGCTGTGGTGCTAATGAAGCAGAGGACCAGAACGGAAAATCAGTCATGACAAGGAACTCAGCGGCCGCTTCAGACAGGCTTAAGACCATTTCCGGCTCAATCTCTCACTCAAGGGTGTGTCAGTCCATGTTGAAAACTGTTTTGCATTTGCCATTGGGGTCTAAATCATAAAGTTTAGTCTTGTTCTCTTAACCCTTTGAGCGCCGAATACATTTTCAAGGAATTAAAAATGTAATTATCCTGAGCTGTTGAAAACCTATCATGTGGCAACTTGTTTAAAAGAGCTCCCGCAAGTTGCCACATGATAGGTTTTCAACAGAGTCTGATTTTGATGTCTTACATCATTGGGCAACTATAGTACACCACGGCACTGAAAGGGTTAACCCTTTAACTGGTTGTCCAACCTTTTGCTAGAGCATATATTGAGTCACCTTATCGAATTGAAATATGTGTTGAACTGAACTCATCCTGACTGAGCCATGTCTAACACTCGGTTGACATTTGCTATGTTGAGAAATACAAACAGCTACTGTACATTCAACTCATCTTCCAGTCAAATACAGCAACTCAAAATGTGCTCCAACAGAAGATTAAGCAGGCAATTAAAGGGTTAAAACGGCTGAACTCATCTTCACACATACACATACACACACACACACAGGCATGCGGGCCCACACGCACACACACACACACACACATAAAGTTTGTTAATGTGCAAGGTACATGTGATTGTTGTGCCACTTGTTTTGCTCTGACCTACTGTACACTTCATGCTTTGAAATCAATATTTCTATCATGAGAAATTAAGTCACCCGTGACAGGCCTGTCCTGAATTAGAAACTCTTCCTCTCTGGTTTCTGAAGCGGATTGACACGCACATTGACAGAAACCCCCACACAGCCCCGCCCCACCCCACCCCTGAAACTTCATTCTATAATCAATTAAACTCTGAAATATGATCAATGCAGTGGGAGTGTTATTTATGTCTGTGGTGCTAAAAATGTGGTTCGGTCAGCTAGCTCACCAGTAAAGAGTTAACTGCAGGATTAACATCAGGCCTGGTTCTAGGCTGCTCTGATTGGAAGGGCAATCAAAGATTTGGGAAGGACAATTTTTAATTCATATCACAGTATGGTATACTACTATCGACACGTCGTTTTCCCAGTTAGAGTGTCACTCTACTATTTATGTATTATTACACATTGTATACCTGGTCTCATGCGTGAACTAATTACAAACTACTATTTCTCATGTAATTGTTGGTTGTGTATGTTTTTTTTAAGATAAGATAAAAAAGCAACTGTTTTCCTGTTGTACACACAATGCAACCACCAAGAGCATGAGCCTTCTTTTATTTTAGCGATAGCCCAACCAAACTCATCATATCCATGCCCTTAGTCAGTCATTTTTTATGAGCCAGAATGTCTAAATTCCTTTTCCTGTCTTATTGCACAGTGCAAAGGAAAAAGGTTCGGACCCGTGACAATGTGCTGGAGGAACTCTGCACAATGTTTAGGATATTCCTATCATGAAAATATGGTCTGATCTCACAATCGTAACAGCTTCTCTCTGACCCAAACAGCTGATTTGCGGTGCGTGGAATGCGTAGGAATACCGAAAGTGCCGCGGTTAGGGAAATATGGTGCAAAAAAAAAAAAAAAGGCTGTCTGACGGAAAAGTAAAGCAGTGGAAAAAGACTACGTATAGCGTACACTTGAATTGATATTGATTTTTTTTGGTTTGCCTTCTTTTAGGTGGTTAAAATACATTCTGTGTCTGGCCCAATCAACAGCAAGTATCCTTGATTTTTGTCCTGCCAGGTTCTCCAAACTGTGGGCCTGCCGACCACTATCTACTGTTGGTAATACATCGACTATGGATACGTGCCTCATAGAACCCCACTTCCAAAACTCCAAGCTATCTCCTTAAGGTCAGTGTTTGCAACTCAGTTAAAAAATAAATAAATAAATAGGAAAAAAAAAATTACAGAGACGGGACAAAAATGGCATCCATGAGGGAGCTGCAAGGCTAAAAACTGCTCCTGACCAAGAAGAACACAAATGCTTGTCTGGCACAAAACATTTTGATGACCTGCCAGGACTTTTGGGATAATATTTTGTTGTGCAATGTGTCAAAAGTGGAAAACGCTGGGCCCTATTACATCTGGCATAGAGCTAACACAGCCTTCCTCAATAAGACCATCAGACACAGTGGTGGTCGTGTGATGGTCTGAGGCAAATACTCTTACACAACACTGTGAATTGAAATCTCCCTCAGATAGAGGGGCTTGTAATGTTGAAATCTAAAGTCAGTTCTTCTTCATTTTCCATCAGAACTTTGAGACAATTTAATTTCTATGAAGAAAAACAATTTAAAAAAACATCAGCAATTGGTATTTAAGCACAAAAAAAGCTCAGCACTGCTTTTCACCAGTAGCCTACTGTGCATTACAATAATTCAGATGTCGATGTTTGGCGCGAGAGACAGGAGATGTGGCGCGAGAGCGAACGAAGAGGGTGCTTAACGCAAGTGTCTCACTCACTGCTTGAGAGTTAGCAGCACAGGAAGTAGTTCTTCCGAAACGCGAGTCAGTGCACAGTTTATTTTTACATTTATTTTTGGAGAAATGTGTCTCGGAATAAAAATCATCTTGCGTCTCTCTGGAGGACAGGGGTGTAATGAAACTCGCAATTTTTTGGTCAATCAAACTTTCCTCCTGAATAAACGTTTGTGCATCATGTTGCTTTTCTGTTCCACTTTGTCAGGTCAGGCCTGAATGTTGTCTTTGCTGGTGTGCAGCTCTTTGGGTCACTGCGGGAGAAACCATTTGTGCTGGCAGGGGGGGGGATATGTATTAAAATCACAAAACTAATTGCAAAACTTCATTGCAAAATCAAAAAGTCAAAAAAAGAAAAACTCCATATGCTCTCCCTTCTGTCTAGTGATGAAATACATTGTCCTCCCCAGAGCTCTAAATAAAATAGAATAAGCCCCCCGCCCGCCCCCAGAAGTAATTATGGAACAGTCCCTAATGAGTTCAAACAAGAGTACTGTGTCTCTTGAATGTGCAAATGCTATTTTTAAGAAACAAACAAAGAGGAGCAATTAACCTGGCACGTCTGTAACCAGGGCTCTCTGGCACAGGTGCCTTACTCTGCTTTGCGATTGGTCGTCAGCCACCTTGTGTCATTTTATTTAGAATCTGACGTCTGCACGACAGTTCTCAGTTTCTCCTGTCTGTCACCTTACACTTTGTCGCTTACTTTGTGCACAGTCTTCAGTGATGAACAATATTGTGAGCCATTTCTAATTAGTGTCTGAGAACCACTGAGCTGAACTCATGAACCTGACCTGACCATAATTATAAATAAGTACAGAATGATGGCTGGAATATTTTATAAAATTCTGAAGTATTCGTCCTGATTTCACCAGTGCTCTTTATTGTATATTCCACTTTAAATATGGCTTCACAAACCAATCCGCTCGTGAATCCTTTCAGAGTCACATCCACTGTCGCCTAGTACTGTAATTTCTCAAGAAGATTCAGGAGAGATGCTCTTAAATAAATAATATAATGCTTCTCGTGGTTTTTTATGGTTGAGGGTGACCAGATTGCCTGAAGTTTGTGCACAACTTCTCTTTGGAAAGAATACATTATCGTTCCCTCATCCATGTAGGATCCCAAGGTGCAGTGGAGAGAATCTGGGCTGGCCATTATCTTGGGTTGCTAGGCCTGAACGGAGGAGCTGGGCCACACCAGTCCTGCAAAACGACTGTTTTTTACGGGGGGGTTTGGGGGGCACAGTCACGCGCTACAGCTCCTTTGGGTTCGCTCCTCTCTTTGACTTTTTTACATTAAATTCAGTCCTTTTCTCCGTGGCCAGCAGGTCCTGTCTCTGGCTCTTTGTCTTCCGTGCTCCGCGGGCTTGAGTTTGTCTGCTGAATTATTCCAGAACTTTCCTCAGCTCCACAAGAGGGATACGTAATCCTCATGTATTTTTGACAATAATGTGGAGGGAAGTAAAAAGAACAAAATATCGAGCTCACTCCTCCATTAACCTTTCAGTGCACAGGCGTTTGCCTTTCCTGAATCTCTGAGCGATGTGCAAGACATCAAGACCCCGTGCTCAACATCAGCAAGCAGCCGTTTGAGAGAGTGTTTAGTCTAATAAACTATAAACTTTTGAAAGACGAAGAAAAAAGTAAATAATTTCTTTTTCCCCCCATGGTTCTGGATGTAACATAAAGCTCAAGATTGTTGCGATACACATGTCTAATTAGAGGAGGTAAGAGGGGGAAATACATCGCGCGCACACACACACACACACACACACACACACACACACACTATCCTCAAGTGATCCTTTAGTCATGAAATACATTACACATCAAATAGCCTATAAAGTAATCAAGGCAGTAATACTTGGGCTGCAGTGTTACACAGAATTTGGGCAACAATGTCCATTAATTAGTACCAGCGCTAATTTTTTGTGTGAAAATAAGGGCCACAATTGTTCCGGAAGCTCTAGTTAAAATGAATAAAGATTGGAAATAATCCCATTTATGAACATGAAGAGACCGCTGCACTCAAAACTATTTCCTGTGGGACTGAATACAAGCAGAGGAAACCCATATAAGTGATCCACTGCAATAATAGTACACTTTACTTTCTATTGGACCTCGAAGATAAAACATTGAACTCATAGCGCTTTACATTAGAAACAGGAAATAAAAATGTAACATTAAAGAAAAATAAAGAAAGTTGGAAACTAAAGTTCACTGCATTAAGAAAGAAAGCACAGAGATTACTACGCACAAAGCAAGTCTCATGGCACGTAATGTTCATTCATCCTGTTAAATATCAGGCTAAATGCTCAAGAGTGAGTGAGTGAGTAAGTAAGTGAGTGTGTGAGTTAGTGAGCGAGTGAGTGTGCTACTAAGCGAGTGAGTGATTGTGTCAGTCAGCAATTGAGTGTGTGAGTGAGTGTGTAAGTGAGTGAGTGAGTGTGCGAGTGAGCGAGTGACCATTCAATTCCAAAAAATTGTACACTAATATCCAGGTTAAAGTTGCCAACAAAATAGTAAAACAGCTTGTTTTTACAGCGAATAGAATTTTTGAACACAAACAGTACTCATGAGATCAACTCAAGAAAAAGAAAAACGAGGGCACACAAATACAAATTAAGCCTGTGATACAGTGACAATGCAAATGACGCATTTCATGCTAGTGCGTCTTCATTGCGATTAATGAGATATTCCAATTTATCCCATAAATGATGAAATATCTGTGTGATACAACCCATGAGAAAGAGGTTTGGTATCACAGACGTGTAATACGGCTTTCTCACGTCAGATTCCGTTTTTGGCAAACACAATAACATTACCAATCCTCCTGCTGGTAACTCTTAACCATGCCAGTGTTAGTTTCTACTTTGGGGTTTATTCAAGTCAAATGGGGTGAATAATTTGCTAGCTAGAACGCTAGCACTTTTTTGCCATTAAAATAATGTTATACTTATGAGTTACTCTTATCGTATACTTGAATTTATTAATTCAATGGCAAAAAGAATTAGCATGCCAGATAGCTAATTATTCATCCTATTGACTTGAAGAGCCTGCAAATTAGAAGCTAGCGCTTTTTTGTTGTTGTTGTTCAATTCTACAAATAATACGACGCTGACATTTATGGGTTAAATAAGATCTCAAATTTGTGAGCTTGAGATGTCAAATTTATGTAACCCGAGTGGTTATTTTCATTTAAAGGCTTGGAATGAACTAAAATTAGTACTCTCATTTCATAAATTTGCCATCTCGGGTTCACTCATTAGATTATGTATATTAGATACTGGTGTTGGACCTCACAGATGTTAGAGAGATTTCTGACATATTTCTGACCTTGGTTCCAAATATGCTCCGAACTGAGCACTGTGATCCTCTGTTCCATGTTTTTTAATAACTCCTTAATCCAGGACTAAAACCTTCGGCTCGGCTGCTCTTGGCTTATATAGTTCCTGTGTCTGGAGTCGTCTCTCACCAGCTCTACAGGCAGCTGAAACGGTACAGATCTTCAAATATCAACTCATCTTTATAGCCACCCTTTTATTGAGGAACATCATTTCACATTTTTTTTACATGAATATTGCTTGGAATGGAGAACAGCATAGTCAAAATATATGAAATATTCAGCCCAAAACTGAACAGTTGAGTACCTGAGGCGTAGTTTTAATTGTCATTGTCAGAGGTTCGTTTCCGCTGAGACATGAGTAGTACAGTGCACAAATATTTTAATATCAGACTTGTAGTACCTCCGGTAATGGGATGGGCTTGCATTTGGTTGCAGGTTTATTTATCTGAGACGACACTCACTGTTACAATCAGCAAGTTCCTTCACAAAATTTTTTCTGTACATAACCAACTTTTGGACTGGAATCTATGCTGTAATGTGTACGCTGCTCTTAGCAATGTGAGTTACAACCTTTCCAATTTAGCGAGCTTAATCTAAGCACCCTCAAATGAATAAAGCATACTTAATTCTATTACTTTTATTCATTGCAGCCATGTTTTATTTTGACAAGATTAAGTTTGCTCAAATTTTAAGTTATTTTGCATGGCACACTTTTAAAACACTGTAGACTATTGGTTTTCAGAGGTAATCACATAGTAGGAGGCATTTCAGACTCAGTTTACACCTTATATTTAGAAACTAATAGACGTGCACTTATTGTTTGTCTGATACTGAGTGCATAAAACATAGCTGTGTGTGTGTGTGTGTGTGTGTGTTGCCGGTTTCTAGTGTGAATGAATGTGTGTGTGTGTGTGTGTGTGTGTGTGTGTGTGCGTGTGTTTGTGTGTGCGCGCGCGCGTGTGTGTTTGTGTACTATTGTAGGTTGTCGACTGCGTAGCGAGTAGAGCCCTATCTTTTACGCCCCATCGGAAGTATTATTGTTGAAGCCTGCAGAGTTTTTGTCTTTTTCCTTTGTTTTCTGACGACTTGAGGATATCATGCAGTATTAAATTCCAGCCCCACAAGCCTGCTTTCCTCAGGCTTACATTGCTGATGCAGTAAAAACTGCTGCCAGTTTCCTGGCAATCTCTCCCACTCTCTGTCTCTCTCTCTCTCTCTCTCTGTCTCTCTCTCTCTTTCTCTCTCTCCCTCTCTCTCTCTTTCTCTCTTTCCCTCCCTCTCTCTCTCGCTTTCTCTCTCACCCTCTCTTTCTCTCTTTCCCTCCCTCTCTCTCTCCTTCTGAGGTATTACCTTTACATTAAAAACAAAAAACAGAGTAAGCACTCTCTGATTATGTATTTCTTTTCTCTGAAAAAACTCGCTCACTCGCTCCCTCCCTCCCCTTCTCTCTCCCTCCCTCCCCTTCTTTATATGCACTTCCTGTCATACTCAGAAACAGACAGTACTATTTTAAGACCCCATAGACTGTGTACCGAATAACACTGCAGAGTGTTGTTTCCATGGCTTCCGACTGGCAATCATTCTAATTAAAGTTCTGTCGCGTCTGAGCTAGCAGAGTCCTGTTAGTTCCCTAACGAATCACGCCAGAAGATACTACTCTTATATGTGTTTGCGGTTGCACAACAGATGTCTGTGCATTAATTACACTAAATAAACCTCATTTTAACGACGAGTCTTCAGTCGAACACATTAGCCCTGCAGTGAATACCCAATATTTTTTTTTTCCTTTGGTGCATCTGAAGCTGCGCATGCTAATTTATATCATTTAAGGTGATTGATATTCAAATTAAGAGCGTATTTGGAGAATTCACAACAGCAAACATTTCTCGCCTTTTAGATGATAAATGAAAGCGCAAATTGGAAGATGATTCGCCGGGGACAGGAATGAACACACTGTAAGCACTCGCTTGACGAACAAACGTTCCATTTACTGGATGCGTCTGAAATTCATTTCAGTCTATTTTCATTTAAATTTCCTTTTTAAGCCAGAAATGTGTATGCTAATGACAATAATTTACAAACTGAAGTTTTTATTAAAAAAATTAATGCACTCACAAGTTTAATAGCATTTGCTAGGAGTGTAAGTTTGCTGCCAATAAGTTGAATACACGGATAGTGTTTGAGGAATTTATTCTTTGCATTATCTATATACTTTTGTCCCCATTCTCATAATTCAAAATAAAGTCAAATATTAATTAATTCCAATAGTAAATAAGGATAGCCCTCCCCTTGTTTGTGATTTGTACAAAAACAAGGCCCATGCTGAGAAAATTGGAATTTACCTTATTTTTGTATAATGTGTCAAAGCCAGTTTGCCTCTCAAAATGTAGTGCACAAACAAATTACCTCTCAAATCCATGTGTTACGCCTTCTGAAATAAGAAAAACACTGAGATATTAAAAGGGTTAATGAGAAATTATTTTATTGTGATGTTTCCTGGAGAACAAAATATCACCTTAACAAATTGTTTTTTTTTCTCCTTCCAAAGATCCAAATGCCATACATTTTGAGTGATAAATAAGAAATTTACACTGCAAAACATGATAGCCCAATTAAGTTATGAGAAATTATTCCTTGTCTTAACTCCATTAGTCATGACAAGTTTTAGATATTGAACTGAAGTTCATGCGTTTTCAAAAGTTAACCTTAAAGTATGTTGTAATCCATAATCTTCCTAATTGAGAGTTGAAACAAAGCTCATCTTCAAGTTGAGTTAACTCATACTTTTAAGGCAGCCGATGAACTTTCCTTTCTCAGTCTAACCAGCTAGAAGTGTATTGCACATTTTATTGAAGCAACTGATTTCCAGTTGTCTGCCAAAATTAGATGAGTTTGGGATGGATAAAAATCATCTCTGACACCAAAAACATCTCATTAAAGATTTCAGTTGAAAACACTGACCTTTAGAGCAGGGAAAATACTTCCACCTGAGAAGAGTCGCACTTGCTGTCAAGTGCAAACATAAGGCATTCAAAATACGATGATGTCACCGTAATCTTTGAAGGGAAAAAACAATAAATTAGATTTGCCATGTAACCTTTTAAAAAATCACAGAATGGCCTTGAGATTAAAAGCAGAATCCATCATACCACAGACCTTTAGTGTTATTTGGTGATGTTGCTGACCATCACACAAGAGAAGTTTCCAGACTGACCACAATGGGTGCTGGTATGGCCCCCGTCCACACGAGGCGCTATTCTGTAAATGTGGGCCTAGAACTGTGGGCCCTGGCCTGGCAAAGGCCAGACCAAACCACTATGGACACATGAATGAAGAGTTCACTCTGTATTAGAGTAACCACCAGTTTAGTCATTACCCAAATGACCAAAGCACTCTGGCGGTGTTTTTGAACCCTCTGTTTGATTGATATCAATTGAATCTTTATGTTTCATGCGGTATATGTAAATTGTGCAGTAAGGAGAAGCATTCTCTCAGTAATTTTTACCCCCCCCCGGTAGTCATAAACGACATGGCGTATGACCACCAAATTTGCAGGGGATGATGTACACGTAAAACTAAATCACTACAATCATTTTGGTATTAATATGACCTATTATGATGTCATTATGACATCATGTTTTGATTTCATTGCCCAAAACTTTCATAATAGGGTAATTGCTTACAAATTTAAGGTATAAAGCAACTTCTTTGTGTTTAGTATATTGATTTCAATATAGATCCTAAAGACCACCTTAATGATGGCAAAAAATGTCTATTTGTTGGTAGTAGAAGCTTTCATCATAGGGAAATAAAAGGAATCGATGAAATTTGAGAGAAAATGTACCTGAGTCAAAGATACAGTGGCCCCCCCTGGAAAATTGCTGGCCACCCCACTGGCCCCCCCAGAGCACTGACTGTATAAAACTTGGACGTACCCTCCGCGACGTTACTCACAGGTTTCAGAATATCCACTGTGAAGCTCATTTGGTCGCCAATTTGCCACTTACCTGACTCCGTCCATCTCCCGGCTAATCCAAAAAGGTGGACCGTTGCTGGAGCTGAGGCGAGCCGAATGGAGCCTGGTCGCCGAAACATGCCCTCCGAGCTCGAAGCTACCAAGCCAGCTACTGCTTACGAACTTGGCTAAGAAGCCAACTGAATTTGATGATACATAGTTCGCTATGGCTGAAAAACTGGGTCATATCTGTCCTAGTAAAGGAAAGGAGCCGCCAAGTTGCTTCAGGTGGCGGGTCGAACGCTGTTTATATCCGTGAAATGGTTGCGAGACGAACGCTGCACACCGCTGGGAAGGTGTGACAGTTGGCTCACCCCTAGGAGTACGAGCAGTGCTCAGCTCAGATTTTTGAAGCACCTTAGCATTAATGGTAGTATGGCCAGTCAAACATTAACATTGCATAACGTAGGCTTACTAGCAAGCCTGATCGACCTTTATTTTCCTTCCTCACTAAAGCACATTTTTGATCTATCACCCTACATTCGGTGAATGCCGAATTAGTTGGCTTCTGTGGCTAACATACGCACAGGTTATTAATGCTAACACAGCTGGGCATCTGGCTCCAAGGCTAAACCATGGTTATTTCAGCAGCTACCTAGGTAATCTATGGCCTTTATATTTGCTAACGATACCAATGTGACTTGCAACGTTTCTTTTGCGTCGTATAAATTATGGTACTTCTGGACCTCAACAAAGAGGCAAGAGCCTTTGCTCTTAGCTTTACTTTTCACTTATGTTTTTCTTTGTGTAAATGGAACGATACTGGACACCGAATATAGCCGAACGTGGCCAGCTAGTGACTGTTTTCCGTTGCCATTTGGCTTATTAATCAGGTTAATATAGCTAGCTAGCGTGTGGATGATGAACTTTATGAAGAAACACATTCAGCTAATTTAGCTAAATTCAGCTAAATTAGCTTTATAGCTAATTAAACCTATCCCACGTTATCTAGCTTGCTACCCTTCCTATATACAATGATACCGTATCAGTAATCGCCCTGAAAATGGAACGAATCCATTTGCGGCGAAGCAGCGGTAATTGTAGCTCTTGCAGCAAGATAACATGAAAGGAGAAGAGACTTAGAGCCAGAACATGACTACATCCCTACAAGGGAGGAACAACCAGAGACAGAAACCTTTGCACGAAAGTGTGGAACAGACAGCAGCCTCAGTCACAGCCACAGAGACTGGTGAAGACTCAGCTAGAGTCAGGCCAGCCACTACCAACCTGTCCCTGGACCAACAGGTGAATTTATCAGTGTGTCCTTGACAATGAAATGGATGGCTGCAGGGTAAAATCATTTGGATAAATCTGTGGTTATGGTGTGTCTACAGAGAGTGAGGAATTTTCATGGTAATCATATAAAACCTTTGATTTACCTTTGTCAGTAGTTGAGACTAAGAATAGTCTGAATAGAAATGTTCATTGGCCAATATTACAAATAATTACAATGGAGAACACTTACTACTCTATTGGAACTAAAAAACTATTGGAATTCTGAAACTTGAGGCAAATGAGTAGGATGCATACTGTCTTCTTAATGAAAAGGAGTCAAGGACATACCCTAGGAAACATCATATGCTTTTATTTTGTGTGTTTATTAGATTCGGCTGTAGGTAGACGGGATAGATATAGGAGAGTGGGGGGGGGGGCGGCATGCAGTACATGACCACGGGCTAGAACTGAATCTGGGTTACTTAAGAAGGACTGATTTGGTGTGCCACCATAAAATTTACACTGGCCCCATCTGGCCACCCCTATGAAAATTTTCTGGGGGCGCCACTGAAAAGATATGGTCCGCCATCTTGGATTTTGGCCCTTTAAATTCAATGACGTCATCAAATTAGCATAAATTGATTCTACTTAAGAAAGCTGACACTAAATTACGTAAGATATTGTAAATATAATGGAATAAGTATGTGTTAAAAAGAAAATCTGGAAACTACACTGAGGAAACTGAAGTCCGCGATTTTTTGTCAGACATACCCGTTTGAAAACCATTGCCATGGAAGCGGTGAAGATGGTGGACTTGACTTATTGATATAAAATTGTTCCCAGACAAGTTTTAGGAAAAGTCACCAAGTCCTAGCTCAAGCCGTTCAGAAATTATACGACGTGAAAATTCGTGCGGGCATAAAATCCCCCCCCGTCTAGATAGGGTTAAAATGCATTTCTCCTCTTGCCGCTCTCGCAGTCGGGCCAAACTGCCCCCTTTAAAATGTACTCAAGCAGAAACTCCCCCTGTTTTCATTTTCAATGTGAGGGATTTGTCACATTTGTAAGGCACAACAAAAACTCTGGACAAGTTATGAACGCTTCAGTTCCTCCCTTTTGTAAGCAGCTCATTGTGGACGGCGGGAACGAGGCCAGGTGATTTCATCAGAGACGATGTGGCTTCACTGTTACAGTGAGCAACCGGTGTTATGTGCTTCTGTGAGTCTGAGTTTGCTGGCGCTGGTGTGCATAGACGTGTGTGTGCATGTGTGTATGCGTGTGTGCGTGTGTGTGTGTGTGTGTGTGTGTGTGTGTGTTTGTGTGTGTGGTGTATTAGTGTGCACATATCTGTGTGTTGTGTGTTTGAGTGTGCATGTATGTGTGTATGTGCGTGTGTGTGTGTGTGTGTGTACGCGTGCGAGAATGCATGGCAGAAAACTGCAAAGCATTCTAGTAAAATTTTAAATTCACTACTGCCCATTTCTGTGCATATCGACCAATATGCAAACAATCATCACAGCAGGAAAAGTGCACACTAAAGAATGGAGCACTGGATGTGCTCCTTGATTTGATGATAGCTTTTAGTTTTAATTTATAGTATCTAGTATAGTAATCTATAGATAGTTTTAATTTAAAGACTGAATGAGTTACCTTGAACAAGTAGCATTCATTTGTAATGAGACAGCTATGTGCATTTTAATGCATAAAAAGCAAGTGTTGGTCACTATATGAAAAATAAGTAATGAGCTATGATGCATGATTTAGCCTTGTTCTGTTGATTATCTCAGAATCCATATGACATCGTAACTGCACAATCAAATCGATGCAGCATTTTATGGCCACATTAAAAAATGCAGACACAGAGAATGTTTCTTTGGTCTTCAGATATCCCCGTGAATTAATTAACCGGAGTAGGGTAAACGGTAGGGCATCTCAGGAGAGAATCTGTGGCTCTTAAACGCGGCCAGAGAGATTAGAAGCCTCTCAGACTGCAAGGGTGGTCTGAAGGTTGCTGCACACCGAATGAGTTTTCAAATCGTACTAAAAGAATATTAAGAGGCCTTGAAGCAGTTTGATTCAAACAAAGTAATGCTGTACTCTGAAAAGTAAATAAATAAATGAAGTTAGGAAAAGTCAAAATGGTTTATATGTCTATACAAGATGACCTGTCCCGTAAAGTTGATGTTTCTTGGGGATAATGTAGAACATAATGATATAAATTGAATTAAGGCAACTATTTAGATCTTGTCTTGATTTTAAGAACTTTATCTAGGTGTAGCAGAGTGATTGTATCTTGTGGCCAGGATAGTTCTTCAGCCAAAGTTCTCTTTATTGAAATATAAAGCCCTTGGGACACACAGAAGACAGCCAAACAGGTCAGGACTTCACAAACTTTGCAAAGCCACTTAAATAAGCTTAAATCAGAATAGTATTAACCCTTTTTGAAATAAAGCCCTATTATGTTTTCTATTCTACCAACGCACCACTCAAAATATTTCCCACACTTCAGTACTGAATCAATCAGATAAATATTTCTCGCTCCTTAAGGCCAAGAAAGTCAGCTTCATTTTCGCTATCACTTTCGGCAAACAACATATCTAGATGTTCAGTATTTTAAACGTTAAAGTCACTGGCATCACTTGACATGTTCTGGAACGCCTGCATTTTGAAACAACGTGTGGTGGAAATCCACCAAACAACAACAGCCGCGATCAGCAGCCGTTATGATTATTGTTATCGATTGTGGGTATAGCTGTGAGTAGTGTTTAAAAGGATGGTTCACCCAAAAATCAAAACTTACTCATCATCTACTCACCCCAAGGCTAATCGAAGGGTCCGTGAATTTCTTTTGTCCTCAAAACACTTTTGGAGTTACAAAGAAAAACAGCATTGAAGACAAATTAAAATCAACTGAAGTCAGTACTGACTATACTTTCAAGCGTAAAAACCAACATTTAAAAAAAACAAAATGCTTCCCTACTGCTCATGCGGCGTAATCCAAGTGTCCGTAAACTCTGATGTTCAAATTTGACTCGTAAAGACATCTTTCCACCATTTTTTTGGCCTAAATGTCCAATGTAGCCCCTTAGCTAGGAGCCCTGTTTATCTTAACGGAAGAAGTCGACTTACCTACAATGGCCGACGAGGGTAAATGCGCTGTTCAGTCAGTGAATACAAACATTCAAAACTGCAGTAGTTTCTGCAAACGGAGATGTTTAGGGCCGTTGCAGTGTATTTGACCTCGTCGGCCACTGTAGCTAGGTGAACTTCTTCCTTGAAGATAAACAGGGCTCCTAGCTAAGTGGCTACATTGGATATTAAGGCAAAAAACATGGTAAAAAGGCATCTTTTCGAGTTAAATTTGAATGTCAGGGCTCACGGACACTTGGATTACGTCGCACGAGCAGTATGGAGGCAGTTTGTGTTTTTTAAATGTTGGTTTTTATGCTTGAAAGTGTGGTCACCACTGACTTCAGTTGATTTGGATTTGTCTTCAATGCTGTTTTTCTTTATAACTCTAAAAGTGTTTTGAGGACGAAAGAAATTCACGGACCCTTTGATTAGCCTTAGGGTGAGTAGAAGATGAGTGAATTTTCATTTTTGGGTGAACTATCCCTTTAAAGGGTTAAGGTTGAGCTTCATGATCAAAGTTCTGTCTTGTCTTTGAGTAACAGGAGAAGGTGCGGTCCAAAGTTTGCAACAAACAGCACACTATGAACTATTTTAGAGTTTTAATGGGGAAATTTACCAATGATAAAACTGTATATTGTGTCAAAGTGGAGGCCTTGTATAAATAATCCAATAAGCTCCACACAAGCCATGCACATTTTCCTGCGGCAGCTAAATATATTTGCACATTTATCACCCCCATGGCTTCCCTGTGCATTTGCTGTAAAAACATCAACTACCACAAGGCACTGCAGGATGTCCGATGTAAGAGTTTGCAGCGAGCATTTTCCTCTTGATCATGACAAGAGAGATCTCCAATCGTAGGTACTTGGATGTCCTCCTAAACCAATTCTGAACAATGCTGCCATAATGTCCATTTTCTGACTCAAGCAATTAATATCAAGCAAGACTCAATTTTGCCCTTGAAACTTCTGCTGGAGTAGAAAGGATGACCAATGGAGTCGCAGGTGAGTAAGCTAGCCTGGTAGCTTGCTGTTATCCAATATCAACGCAATTATGAAGCGAAAATTTCATGACTGGCAAGAAGTACTAGCAAGCTCCTGCCGGTTTAGATCACAAATTTTAACGAAGGATAATGTTACTTTTCAGTCATGAAGCTGACCATCGCCATGCTAAATCAGAAAGGTTATGTTGCCAAAATGGCTTTCAAAATTTTACGCTTGCTGGCTGAAAGAAAGGTAAAGCTAAAGAAGGAACATTATCTCGCTAGCTTTGTGTAAAATGTATCCTCGTCCATAGCATCATCTGCTCTTTTATTTTGGTGCGCCTTTTCTGCTTGTAGTTTGCAAGCAAAAACAACAAGAAAGTTTTATCTTTGTGCAGCACTCGAAAATCAATTTATTGTACGATGAACTGGAACAATACAATTATTTACATGTCTTTAATTGTATGCTAGTTTTTTTTTTCTCAGTAATAACATTGCAACAACATTATATACAGTTCCACCTCAGCGCAGTCATCCTCCGTCTCAAGAATCTCAGCTGTATCATGTGAAGGTGAGCCCTTTCTTCTGTCCAATGAATGTTTTTCTGCCACCAACATTTTTTAAATCTGTTTTTAAAGGAGAGAGATCAAAATGAAGGCTCAGCCACAGGAACAGCCATGACTACCCTACATTTTATCAGCTCTCAGGCTCCCCACTGATATTTCAATGCAAGGAGATTGAAAGAGATGAACATCCAGACCTCAGAGAAATACATACAAAAAAGATTACTGGAAAGACTTCAAAGATAACAGCTGGGTGGTTAATAATTCTGTTAAGGTAATGTGTGGACAGGCACTGTGGTCAGTGAATGTTGTATATATTTATTTATAGTTAAAACCTGAGCTATAATAAAGTCAACTTAATCCACTTATGTAAAAACATTTCTCAATATACTGTAGCTTTGAGGCTCTCTTGATATCAAGATTTGAGTTCGCCGGATAATATCTCAAAGAGGCTCATTTTAAGGGATACCCCTGTATTTGCTGATGTAGGGAAGATGTTCAGATAAACTCTTTTAAAGATATTGCATCCTAGTTCCAGGAAATGGTGATATCTTGAACTGTGCGCCGTAGACTAGCCAGAACTGAGTTCATTATTATAATTTCCTGAATAGGAATTAAAATGTGCTTTCATAGTCCACAGTAAAAGCTGAGAGCGGGCAGATTCAGTATTTTTTTATCATCTCACTCGGGAGCTCTGGTTTGGAGAAATGGTGTTACTGCTACATTTGACCTTGCACTGCAGACTGCAGTGTTTAATTTTAATTACCTTTTGGATATCTGCGAGTGTCCGCTAAATTTAAGAAAGAGGAACAAAACAGAATACTCTTTGTTAACTGTGTTTCTGTTCTCCTAATTCCAGAGGCAAATCTTTATCTCTCTCCCTCTCTGCCTCTGTTTCTCTCTTTCTGTCTGTACGCAAGGCACGTCAGCTCTCAGTAATTTAGGTTAGGTCTCAATTAGATTTAATAATAATAATAATAGAGAAACATGAACATTCCTTGCTTTTCTATACTCCTACTAAATGTAGCAGCATATAGACTGCAACTATACAATTTATATTCTTTATAAAGGATCTGTTGAACACTCAGTTGTGATTGGCCGAAGGACGGTCTAAGGATGTGCATTATTTTCCAACAAATGCACGCCAATGCAGTGGTTTCAAACATGTTAGCCTTCTGACACCTTTAGGTAATTCGCCACTTTATAATTCCAGGCTAAATTAAACCAACACTTAGAGTCAGAAAGTTTCAAACACTGGAAGTAAAGGCTAATGTAAACACAGAAAACATTTTTGAGTATACCTATATATTATTAAAATCTTTGGCGAGTATGGTGATTATGACAAATGGAAGGCAGCATGACCTTGCAAGTGGAAATATAGCACTGAAGAATTAGTAACCACAGCTCCTCTGTAGCAACAAAGCAAAGTAGAACTAAAGATGTGCAATAATTTTCTCATACAATCACTGGCATGTCTTTAATTATTGCGTACATTCTTAATAATGTACATAGAACAGGGGTGTAGGAAGCAAATTCATATTGGTCCGGCAGACGGCGGCGGGGGGATGGTATGGAACGGGGGTGTCCCCCCTTCCATCATTAGAAAATGTTTTGAAACTGGGGATTGATTTGGTTAGCTGTGGTTGCATCGAGACTCATCTTTAGCCTCAACAGTTTCAACTTTTGGGTGGTGTTTCTAGTCACGACACAACAGCAGATTAGTTCAGTCTGTGGTCTATAGTTTGCACTTTCCAGCATTAGCAGTTTGAAGCATTTCATCCATGAACTTGATATAAACCTTTGAGACAGTGTTCAAGCAATGAATTGGAGGCTTATAGAATACCTTAGAAATTGAGATATATAAAAGAAGGTGACGTCCAGAGTAATGGAGTCAGGGTTATCCACCCATAGAAACTGACTGTCAGTTTCCTTATGTCCCTTTTGTCCCTTGCTTTTTATGTTTACTGATTTATCTGATTTACCTTATTTATTTTATTCCATATAATGCAATTAGGCCATGTATCTAAGAAAAAAATTATAAAACACTGACACAAGATTACCAGGAACTGGTAAATCCCGTCATAGGCTAATTCAGATATCATATGTGGACATGCGATACGCACGCAGGTAACTGACCCCTCGCTCAAGAAATACGAAGTAAAAACACAAGCAGGACACAAGCTGCATTAATATTGTGCCAATTGAAATCTTACCGGGGATTTAGGGGCACAAACCAGGGCGTGCAGCTGATGATAACTGTGTGAACTCGGAAGGTGGATACCCACAAACACAGTACGAACTGTTTAAAACGTTTTAGCAACAATTTGTTTTTAACCTAGTTAATGAAAAGAGACAGGATTTTGTGAGCTTTCTTAGACGCCCTTAGAATACGCTGCTTCCGCACACAAGCCCCATCTCACTCGCGCCCTCCACCCAGCTTGGGGTCGTGTAAAAAAAATTCTTTCCGACATGTGGCCCTTCTAAAAGCACAGCGCGCCTCCAAAGCATTCAGTTTTCAGTGCGCACCCGTGATTGCCAGCAATTTGAAAAGATCTGAGCCGCATACGCCAATCACAGATGCCAGTCGGCGTTTGGTGGGGGATTTGTCATAAAAAAAATCAAATAAAAATTAAAATAAAAAAAATTGAAAGGGAGCTCTTCATACAAGGAAGTGCATCCAGATCAAGCAGTTAAATGCAAATATGGGGATAACGATAGTTTGCGCTGCTTAGGTCTGGTAAATAATCCATTACATTCGAATTAAAATAACATTGCACTCTGTGATTGTCTGTTGCAATGTGAGGATGGCAGTTTAGCAATTTTAGGTGATCACCGAGAGACTGACTGCCCTTCAAGCATAGTCCTTATCACAGGGGCAAAACTGTCGAAATAAATTAGTAAACCATCGCTCTCGATGCAAATTGTATGCATTATACAAGCGTGTGAGGTCACCAACCAAAGCCCTGTAATGCTAAAATCACGCGTAAATTAATAACGTATAATAAATAAGATTGTTTTTTGCACTGGATCATAATTTATGAGAGTGTGAAGTATCGCTGATGAACGCTAATGACACTGGTCTCGTGGCAGTGCATTAATCTGATAGGTGATAAGCAGCCGGGATCGGTGAGACAGCCTAAGTTGACATGACGTGAGGGAGAGAGGGGAGGGGGAGGGGCGTATTCGGGAAAATATTGGTCCGGCGATCACCGGGTCTGCCGGGCCGGTTCCTATGCCCATGTAGAAAAAGACTACATACACCGCCTGGCCAAAAAAAGCCACGCACTCTTAATATTTTATTGGACCACCCATAGCACATGCCGTGGGATTGTCTCAACGATTTTATGCAATGTTACAAAATTTATTTGCAACCAGAGTTGCATAGATTTTTGGCTGAGATCTTGTTCTGATGACAGGACAGTCAAACCACTCCGTAAAGCCTTTTCCAGCATGTCCTACAGACTTCCAGTTGGTCAAGGCAGGGACTCTGTGGTGCCAATTCATGTGTGAAAATGATTCCTCATGCTTGCTGAACCATTCTTTCACAATTTGTGTCCGATAAATCCTGGCATTGTCATCCTGGAACATGGCTGAGCCGTAGGGATTAAAAAGTCCATTGATGGGTTACTGGTCATTCAGTATATTCAGGTAGTCTGCTGAATTCATTTATTGGTGCATAACACTGCTGAGCCGAGACCTGACCAATTGAAGCAACCCCAGATCATAGCACTGCCTCCAGAGGCTCGTACAGTGGGCACTTTGCATGACAGGTGCATCGCTTCATCAGTCCACAGTCCAATATTTATGCTTCCAATGAAATTGAAGTTGTTTTTTTTCCTATTAGCCTCACTAACCAGTGGCTTTCTTGCAGCCAGGCAGCTGTTTAGTCCAAATCCTGCAAGTTCTAATTACATTGTGCGTGTGGAACATTACTTTCAAAATTAAATCTCACCACAAGTTTTACAATCAATTTTTTTTTTTTTTACGATGAAACTTCACTGAGAGTCTCAGTCCTCTCCTATCACAACAGTTCATGCTTTTTTTTTTCAACTCATTTTTTTCTGCAAAGTTGACCATTCATCAACATCCTTCCAAGTTTTAATAAAGGATTGGACAGTTCCTTACCCACTCTGGTCATTTTAACAATCTCCTTAGTTGTTTCTTTGCTTGATGCAGAACAATAATTTGCCCCGCATGACACACAGTAACATCTTTTCTATGATCATGGAGTAGATCTTCCAACATGGATGTTCTAAAAAATAAGAAGCTACACACTGTACTACTCAGGGTTAAAATAATTGTTGCCAGCCGAAACATATTAATCACTGCAATATTGATTCAATCATAGACTCTTAATTATTTGTTTATTTAAATCCAAACGTGCTTGAAAAAAACTGACATGCATATTTGTCAACTTTGATTATAAAGAGGCCCAATACCGTGGGAGCCTTTCATTTAGAGCTTTTTTGTTGCAATACACCTGCAACCCAAGATACAACTCTCAGGTTACTATCCCCCGCTACGAAGAGGATGGGAATATAGGAATCTGTGTCGTCCTTCCGCGTGTCCGTCTGCTCGTCTGTCCGCCACACTTGTCCTGTGGGCCAGAACTCCTAAACCGTTCAATTTTTCTCAACAAAATTTTATATATGGATGCATCTTGTTTTGAAGATGCACCTTTTCATACTTACATCCATCCCCCTGTCTGTCTGTCCGTCCCTCCACTGCATTCTGTTTTCCAGGCCCGATATCAGCCGTCCCATGGCGGGGGATCTGAGTATCTCATGCTTCTTCATGTCTGCTATTTCAGTTGCCCAGACTGCATGTGTCCTGTCTGCATGTGTGGGGGGTCCTATCTTCATACGGAAAGTGCTTCAGCTAAAGGTCAAGAGTTTGGCGAGGGCCTGTCCGAGCATATCGTGTCAGTGTTATAGCACATATCTGTGGGATAATGGCTGGCAGAAGGTTCTAGAGTCCTGGGCTGTGTGGATTAATTAATGGGTGTGTTTATGGGTAATGTGATGAACCAATCATAATGTGTCTTCCATTCTGTTTTAAGCCAACAGCCTCTCCCTCCCGGCAGACTGCTTATACGGTGACAGATTTTGAGAGACGTTGCACCAACAGATTTTTCTCTGCTGAAAAAGACTGGCTCGTGTGCGGGTCATTTAAAATGATCTGAATTGAATGTGGTACATGTTTCTCTTTTAAAGTGTTTTTTTTTTCAGTTGTGGAATAACAATTGGAGTCATCTGTGTTTTGAAAACCGTAGAGCAGACATATGGAAATGTGGTAACCGTAATTTTAAAAAATGTGAAAAGTAATGATGGGTTTCAACCATGCAATGAAATTGCATAATTTGAATGAGTCCCATTTTTTATTCATACTGAAAGCAGAAAAGAACTTCATGTGCAGTGAATCCCTGGGATCATAGGTTTTTTGAAAAGCTTTGTAATGCATTATTTAAATTTCCGAATAAAAGCAATATTGGCTGGACAATGTTTCAGAATTTATTCAGACAAATGAACCACTCCATCTGCTTACCAAGCAATAAAAGAACAAGCTCTCTTGCAAATAATATGATTCCATTATCAGCATTAATCTTACCATCCTGCTCATTGTCCTGGTACATGTTATCAGGCTTGCATGATGTAATGCATTTTCCATTCAAGGACAATTCATGCACTGTATACCTTAGAGTACTATATACATACCATCTGACACATGTATACCAGGTAGCATCCAACCTAAAATTGATCATCATCTAGTTTTATTCATAATTACTATGATAACACCATATTTTACGCTGCAATATTGACATTTAGCGTATGTTTGATTGCATTGCTGCATGTGTAACAGACAGGAAGATGAGCATATTTAGTGCATTAACTTATTCACTGAGACAGAAACTCGGGAGAGGAACTGGGTTCAGATACCAATGAAAATACTCAGCGGTACTATTATTAGAAAGAAACAGGAAACTTAACGAATAGGGAACACTCACAGCTGGCTAGTAAATACACGCAAAAACAACACATTCTCATCTCGACTCGCCATATATTGATGCTGCCTGACCAAGCGTGGATATACGATGGCTTCCTTATTTGACGTTTAGGGTTCGGGTTCAGGGTTAGAGGTTAGGGTTTGTTCTACACTGGCATCAATTAACAATGCCAAAAGCCTCCTTTTTTGTTGCACATCGACGCTTGGTCAGGTACTATCACTACATGACAAGGTGGGATGAGAATGGGCTCGCGGAAAACATCAGACGAACAGGAGCAGGAAGTAGGACTGAGTCATGTGATGGAGGCAAAGCACAGAATAGCAAGGTGAAATTAAGCACAGGTACGCAGGACACAAGAATAAACACATAGGAGGCACCAGGGAAGATGAAAGCTCTGGAAAAAGGACACCAACATGAAGTAAAGCAAAACACTAAATTTCAAACACAAATAAGTACAAAATAAAGACAAAGCACTGAGAACCAATGAAGGGAACACGTAACAGGTGTGCAGGCAGAGGGAAAGGGCAAGGCCACAAACAAGGAAATGAGGAAAAACGACGACAAACACAGCGGAGTGTGTGAGAGAGAGAAACACAATGGAAAAGGAAGAAAGGAAAATCTAAACGAAATAAAATAATAAATAAACCCTCGAAATTCACAATACTAACAGAACTTATAACAAAAAAGACAATTATTGAAAGGTTGAAATCAATAAATAAAACACAAACGGCTTGAAATGCGGTAAGAATAATTAACTGAGATAAGAGATGGACATTTATGCAGGTGTCTAGAGGGAACCCGTGGTTTTATGCACTAATGTGCTACATTACGCAAACACACTTGTGCTTGTGTCGCCGCCCTGCTGGAGGCAGTAATGATATGGCCAGAGGGATAAGCTAATGGGGCAGTGATGCTGCAGTTACCTTCAGCTGGCTCTGCGGTCTGCTCAATGACATGAGTGACTCAAACCCTAATAGTATGGGTGTATAGTGTGTCATTTCATGTCATCATTCAAACCTCTACAGGCCTCATCTGGGATCAATTTCTTTGAAGTCAGCTCTGAAATGCACAACTTCCGCAGCTCTCATCGGCACACACATTCACAAAACATTATGACCAGGCTTAATATGCTGTCGGTCCTCCACATACTGCCAAAGAATCTCAATTAATCTCAATTAATCCATGTGATTCCCAAGCCCAGAGGCTCCCAGCTGGACATTTCCCAGAGTATCACACTCCTTTTTCCAGCTTGTCTTCTTCTGCCTCTCTATCCCAGGTAAATGGTGCACAGGTACCCAGCTGAGGCACATGATGTAAAAGAAAACAAGACTAATTGGGCCAAGCGACCATATTGCATTGCTCCAAGGCCTAGTTCTGAGGCTAGTTTGCCTATCGCAGGTACCTCTGGCAGCGGACAGAAGTTAGAATCAAGACTCTGACTTGGTCTGAAGCTACAAAACCCCAAATCCAGCAGGATGTGATGCACTGTGTGTCACGACACATTCCCTCCATAACCATTAAAATGTCCTGCAGGTTGAGCCTCAGCAGTCCTGACAGTTTGAATAAGATGGGATCGCTTTTGTTGTGCTCATGCATCAATGCGTCTTCGGTGCCCAACGTGCTGTTGCTGGTTTGTAGCACCCCACGAGCCCGGCCAATTAGGAGATTCTCCTGCCCATTCATCTGGTTGTAACGATTTGCCTCTCATCAAACTATCTCAGGTCCCTTCTCTACCATATCCAACTCATCATCTACAACAGGGCTCCTCAAATCTGGCCCTTGAATCCAATTTCAGCCCTGGTTTTCCATCTTTCCAAGGACTTGAGTGAACAGTTATTCCCTCTGATTGGCCTGTCTGTCATCACCCAGGTTTCGGGGAGTGGAAAACCAGCAGTTCTCGGCACTTGAGAACCGTGATTCGAAGAGCCCTGATCTACAAGAACTGACTGTTAACTTACCATTAATTTTGCCTTGTCAGTGGTCATAATATTTTGACTTCTTGGAGTATACATGCAATTGTCCACAGACCGGATCCAAGCCCAGACAGATTTCGATCAATTCACAATGGTGGGCTTTTACTATGAAAGAACAGCATGTTTTAATTACTTTAATCTATTGCCTTAATGTGCTCACATATTTAAAAACACAAATATACATCCATCTACTATCTAACCCTGTCCTTTCTCCCTAGGGTTACGGGGGAGCTGGAGCCTATCCCAGCTGACTCTGGGCGAAAGGCAGGAACCCACCCTGGACAGCTCACCAATCTATCGCAGGGCGCACACACCATTCACACACCATTCACTCTCTCACTCCTACCTACAAGCAATTTAGAGTCTCCATTTAGCCTGACATGCATGTCTTTGGACTATGGGAGGAAACTGGAGTACCCGGAGGAAACGCTCGTAAACACTATGTGAATATGAAAACACAAATATAAGATTCAATTTCACACTGCACTATTGGCGCTAAACCAAGATAATTTATCACTGTAAAAACACCTCCGTTGTTTCCTGCTGTCCACCACTGATGTAAACACCATGCCACCACCACTGCACAATGCAATTCAATCAGAAAAAACACTGCTAAAACGCATAATGAAGGTCATTATCCCCCCCATATCAAAACGGTTATTCCACAAGCCACTGGCCTCAGTGTTACTGTAACACCGATCTGGATATAACAGAGCAAGCTCTTCACTGCAGCTCTCCATAAATGCATCTTCCAAAGTCGAAGATTTATTTTGCAGCACACACTAAGTTTCTGTGCCCTTAAGATTTGACGACCTCTTATCTCGGTTATCCAGGGGCATAAACTCCGCTGAAAAGTTATTCTGTTCCCCCGAGTCCCCGTGTTAATGTTTGTGTTTTATTAGAAATATATTCCCTCGCGCTGTCGTGAGCGCTTTGGAGGAATCTGACGGTTCATTATTTCAGCTTAACATTCCCACTCCGGATCTGCGCAATACGTACACATGTCATCTGTGCGCAAATTGGCTACTCCCAGGACTATTAAAATTGCCTCTTAGAAAAGACTTTGTACACAGTAATTTAGCTATAACATGATACATAAAATATAGCTCTGCTAATCAAGGCAGTCTTCCTTTCAGTAATTACTCTGCTACATAAATAATGGGATTGTAAATTCTGTACATTATAACACAGCAGTGGGTCAACTAAGGTAAAGTAAGTTTTTTTGTTTTTTTTTTTCTGAAAGTGCAGCAATATGACTCATACTTATTAACTCAGAGCATCGCCTCTATTTTAGTTCAGTTAAATGAAGAAATTGAATGACACAATGCTGTGGATGTTTATCAGCTTTGATACAGTGTTTTGGTTAAATGAACTGAATTAATTGAAATGGAGCTGATCTCAGCTCGAATTATCATGCCTCCTGTCAATGATTGAGGTTAGTGGGGGTGATGTGATGGTTTGGGGAATATTTTCCAGGCAAATATTAGACCCCTCAATACCAACTGAGTATCGTTCAAATGCCACAGCCGACCTGGACTAGGTGGCTGACCATAAGAATCTTTTTATAGCCACAGACTACTTATCTCATAATTGCTACTTCCTGCAGGAGAACTGTTGCTTTCCACTGGTAAGTGTTCTGGGAAAGGGGGGGGGGTTCCTCAAATGTACAAATGTATACCTAATAAAGTGGCAGCTCAATCGATTTTAACTTTTTTTTTTTTAATGGAGGTTGGATATAGACTACCTTGACACATAAATAACATCATATCTGATGCATGGCCATGACTGTGCAGAGACATATTAACATGTTTGAGCAAATTCTGGTCACTAGTCCCTCCTTCACTGTAAAAAAAAAAAAAAAATCAAAACTAAGTCCGTCTGACCAATCATTTCAATCTTGTATTAAGTCTGAAAACCCTTATTTTCTTACTTTTTCTCAGTAAGATAAAAATGTGCCCATGTGGTGAGGTAATTTTGAGTCATTCCTAGATTTGCAATTGGGATGAGAAAATTTTGCACGTGGTGACTTAAAATAAGATAATATTTTTTATGTCAGTGAGAAAAATTATTAAGTGAAGTCTCATGACAAGTTTGAAAGACTTGTTGAGACAGACACCTGTCTGTGTTGGACATTGAAAGCTTGCTTATATTAGTTAAAAGGTTTAGTTCAAAGGTGTTTTGCCTGGCCATTTTATGGTTAATCATTGATTCTCCACCTGGGAGAGAGGTACTGCAGGTTCTTCATCAGGGAGAGAGGTACTGCAGGTACTTCACCTGGGAGAGAGGTACTGCAGGTACTTCACCTGGGAGAGAGGTACTGCAGGTACTTCACCTGGGAGAGAGGTACTGCAGGTACTTCACCTGGGAGAGAGGTACTGCAGGTACTTCACCTGGGAGAGAGGTACTGCAGGTACTTCACCTGGGAGAGAGGTACTGCAGGTACTTCATCAGGGAGAGAGGTAGTGCAGGTACTTCACCTGGGAGAGAGGGTACTGCAGGTTCACTTCACCTTCATCTGGGAGAGGAGAGGTTCACCTGGGAGGTGCTGCAGGGAGAGAGGTGCTTCACCTGGGAGAGAGGTAGTGCAGGTGGTTTTCACCTGGGAGAGAGGTACTGCAGGTGCTTCACCTGGGAGAGAGGTACTGGGAAGGTGCTTCTTCACCTGGGAGAGAGGTACTGCAGGTGCTTCACCGAGGTACTGCAGGTGCTTCACCTGGGAGAGAGGTACTGCAGGTACTTCACCTGGGAGAGGGTGCTGCCTGGGAGAGGTACTGCAGGTACTTCACCTGGGAGAGAGGTACTGCAGGTTCTTCTTCACCTGGGAGAGAGGGTACACTGCAGGTGCCACCTGGGAGAGAGGTACTGCAGGTGCTTCACCTGGGAGAGAGGCACTGCAGGTACAGGAGAGAGGTACTGCAGGTGCTTCACCTGGGAGAGAGGTAGGTGCAGGTGCTTCACCTGGGAGAGAGGTACTGCAGGTACTTCATCAGGAGAGAGGTAGTGCAGGTACTTCATCACCTGGGAGAGAGGTGTAGTGCAGGTACTTCACCTGGGAGGGAGGTAGTGCAGGTACTTCATCAGGGAGAGAGGTACTGCAGGTACTTCACCTGGGAGAGAGGTACTGCAGGTACTTCATCAGGGAGAGAGGTAGTGCAGGTACTTCACCTGGGAGAGAGGTAGTGCAGGTACTTCACCTGGGAGAGAGGTAGTGCAGGCACTTCATCAGGGAGAGAGGTACTGCAGGTACTTCACCTGGGAGAGAGGTACTGCAGGTACTTCACCTGGGAGAGAGGTACTGCAGGTACTTCACCTGGGAGAGAGGTAGTGCAGGTACTTCACCTGGGAGAGAGGTACTGCAGGTACTTCCTCTGGGAGAGAGGTACTGAAGGTACTTCATCAGGGAGAGAGGTACTGCAGGTACTTCATCAGGGAGAGAGGTAGTGCAGGTACTTCACCTGGGAGGGAGGTAGTGCAGGTACTTCATCAGGGAGAGAGGTACTGCAGGTACTTCCTCTGGGAGAGAGGTACTGCAGGTACTTCACCTGGGAGAGAGGTACTGCAGGTACTTCACCTGGGAGAGAGGTACTGCAGGTACTTCATCAGGGAGAGAGGTACTGCAGGTACTTCACCTGGGAGAGAGGTACTGCAGGTACTCCACCTGGGAGAGAGGTACTGCAGGTACTTCACCTGGGAGAGAGGTACTACAGGTACTCCACCTGGGAGAGAGGTAGTACAGGTACTTCTCCTGGGAGAGAGGTACTGCAGGTGGGGTGTGCTTTCCTGAAGTTAGCGTAAACGTGACTCAAAAAGGCAAAAAATGTCTGAAAGACACCACAGATCTGAAATATCTTAAACCTAAGATTTGAAAATAGCTGGATATACTGTGCATATATACTGTATATAACCTGAGCTATACTCATAATTAAGTTTTTTGATGAAAGAAAAAAAAAACACTCAGCTCCTCTGCTGATCAGGACTGTGTGCAGGCTTCTGCAGACAGTTATAATTACATCAGGCCAGAGCTGCATTTTGCTGGCTGCTGAAGACATGCAAAGAAATGTTCTCCCTTCTTGATCACAAATCTTTAATGCAGGAAAATTAAGACAAAAATCTTATGTTTTCCAAGGATTGATAGATTAAAAAGATAATTAATTGTATATATAATAGTTTATAGCTGGCTGTTAGAGGTCCATATAATTAGTTCTCATTCTTCTTCTTATAATTGGTTCATTGTTGATATTCAAGTTCATTCTGGTTTGAAAATGTCACATTTTAGGATATGTTATTCATCTCTTTATAGCCAACTTAAAGAATATCTCTTTCATAGATTGATATTTCTGTTCAGAATTTGTTCATTTAGATCTATGCTATCCTGGTCTTTGCTTTGAGAGAAAAAAGAAAAAAATCAATTTGGCTATTGTCTATTACACTTAACACAATCTGATATCGCTATGTAAGTGTTGTTCCGAGATTATATTTCACCAATGAATAACACCTGTGACATCTCTATGCAGCACTCATGAATGTCATGGGTTTGAGTCGTCTAAGGTTAGCTAGTGACTGTTTGCACGCTCTTCGTGAAGATAAGCAGAGACTTGCTGAGACGTGTTATCAAGAAAACCCAAAATAGTTTTTGCCAGTACAGTTTTATTTTCACATCCCTTTCACTCTTAAATTGCTCAGCTTTGAGAATCTCGACAGTTTGAACAGCTAGCCAAAATCCTTGCCAGCTGCATATAATCGACAGTTTTAAAGACTTTGTGGTTTCATGACATCACCACAGCAGGGCAGCTGTTCACTGGTGGACCATCATGTTACGCTATTTTTTTTTTATCCCGGAACGACACATACACACCGATATCTGATTGTGCTTTACACGCACGCTATGAACTCAAATACTAAAAGGTCATGTAGTGTTGGTTTGGGGGGCGGGGCTGTGGCATGTTGGTGGGGGCTGGCTTGCAACCATTTCAGAACCCTTGCTGTTGATGAACATATATTTTTCTGCTCACTTAGTCATTGTACAATGCATTCACAACAACAGGTCACAATTCACCTTGAGAATGCTAACACTACGTGCCTTACCATATGAACAGAAAAAGAATTTTCCTCAGAGAATTATCGAGGCCCAGACTGTGAGGCTGTCTCAATGGCACAGAGTAATAACATAAAAACATATTTCAAAAACCAATAAGTGCACCTTTATATATTTATTTGCGATCAATCAATCACTCGGTCAACTGCTTCACACTAAATTGCATAGGATGAACACAGGAAGCGTATATCTTCTGTAATAATGTTTGTGGAAGTTGGATGGAGCACGGAAATGAGGGGGAAAGTAATAAATATAATCAAAAAGCAATAACCTGCTACATTAATAGAAACTGAGTGCATCCAAATGAAAACAGACATATTTGTGTTTGATGCGATAACAGTAAAAGCAAAACAAATTAAGAACATATCGCTCACTCTATATTTGGTTAACCCTGTCACTGCTGGCCTCCCATCCCTGCTGAGTTCCATGTTCCCTTGCGGTGGGCCTGATGCTTTTCCATTTCAAAATGAGGAGAGCTAAAGGCCTTTTTTCAGAACAGAAATCCTTTTTCAAAGCTTTCTGTGGTCACTTACTGAGCTTGACCAGAGTTAATCATGAATTTAGTATGATGGCGATGATGATGATGATGATGATGATGATGATGATAAAGTAGTAGGGGTAATTAATAATAATAATAATAATAAGAAGAAGAAGAAAGAAGAAGAAGAAGGAGAAGAAGAATAATAATAATAAGCATGAAATACTCAGATCCCGTGCCCCAAGATGGCTGATATGTGGTCTGGAAACAAAACGTGGTGGACGGATGGACAGATGGACAGGATGACAGACAGAGGTATGAAAAGGCACATCTACAGAATAAAGTGCATCCATATACTGAATTTCCTTGAGAGATAATGAACAGTTTGCGAGTTTTGGCCCGGAAAAGAGGGAGACAAACAGTTGGGCGGGCAGACAGGCACATGGAGGGTCAACACTCATTCCTATCCACTAATAATAATGATAATAATAATATTAATAATAATAATAATAACAATATTCACTGATGAATGTAAAAGCAGCGTCTCCTCAGATCAGTCTTGCCTCTTACTGCCGTCCATTACATGAGACTAAAATAACTGCACCTGTTCTTCACCCTGAAAACAAAGACAGAACTCCTTTCAGAACTGGGCCGTGGGTCGGTGACGTCAGCGCGCGCGAGAGCCACTGAGGAATACGGTGATGTTTCGCATCATCAGAGCCCTCTGGAGTGGCGTGTCTCGGGAGCCTCCCCCTCGCCGAACGCGGCGTTTAATTCTCCGTAACCGCGCCGACGTGGCGAAGGACTTCAATGCGGAGGAAGTCTCAGAAGGCGGACACACTCGGAGGCATGTCGATGAGCGCCGGCGTGCGAAACATCACCGCTGGGGAGCCGGGAGAGGCGCGCCGAGACCTCGCGCTCACCGCTGACAGCCCGTGAATAATAATCCAGCGCCGCAGTGACAGCCCGGCTCAGCCCTGTTTAGTTCTGACACACCCTTTTGCTCCGTGCACCCTAAACACTGGCGAAAGCGGAGCGCATAATGTCATTTAACTAGCGTTGTATTACTCTCTTCAGGGTATAATGCACTTATTCTGCTGAGAGGTATGTTTAAAAAAGTGTAGCATAGTTTGTGTGACTTTTTATCAATGCATCTTGACAGAAGCCCATATCGGTATACAGTAAGTGCTGAATATCATGTGAACATTAGTAAAATTCATATGGGCATGATAAAGATTATGATTGATGCTAATCATGATTACATTATTATCATTATTATTATTATTAGTAGTAGTAGTAGTAGTAGTAGCAGTGGTAGTGGTACTAGTAACAGAAGTAGCAGTAATAGATTGTACTTGTAAGAGTATATAGTCATATTTTATTCTAGCAGCAGCTGTGTTTTGAGACAAATTATGCATTCTAGTTGACCTAGCCTGCTTGCATTTGGACTTGCAGGAGGAAGTTAACTTATTTGAGCTTGAGGAAAAGAGGTCTCTCTACAGAGGCCACAAACCCGATACCAGCCTCCTGTGCTGTGGCACAGCTACAACAGCAGGCATTATGAAACTCCCCTGGCACAAACAGATGGGTGATGTGTGCTTTTCATCTTTTTACACTTCAGTCTTCTTTATAAAGTGCAAATTATTAGCTTCATAATTTCATCCTACCCTCCATTGGCTACAATATGCATGCATACTATTTAAAATGTTGCCAAATGCAATATATTAATAATTAATTTAAATTATTATTGATTAATAATGTTTTTTTTTTTCATTCTGAGATAAAATTTATTGCAAACAGAATGTAAAAATAAATTATGCGACTTTGGATTATACACTCATCCTTAAAGATGATACATCACATTTTAGGTTGAATCAATGTCAGTTAATGGGTCAGTGTTAGACATAGTCCTTTACACAATTTCATTTAATAATTCATTCGCTGGCTTTATTTTTACGGCGTCTGAACTAAAGACAGGAAGCCACTAGATATGTGTCACTACTAAAAAAATCTGCACTTTTTGGAACATAAAAGTCATTTTATGTAAAATGCCTGAAATTTGTCTTTCTGCTTCCTGCTGCGGGCGGAGGATTTTTGGTTAAGGACGGGGACATCCACAATCGCAGATGTAATTTTCACAGAGGCGGCAAGCGCATTTACCGAGATTCTCCGTGGCCTTTAAACTGATGGAACTTCTATCTTTTCAACCTGCGGTTATACAAAATATGCTCTCTTACATCTTTCCCGAGAATAAATGCGGCGTACCACCACAAAAACAAATCGATACACTAAACTGGACTAAAGTCTCGCCCGGGCGGCAGCGTATTCTGTTAGCTTTAAGTACTCCGTCGTTGCGAAACAGCTCTCTGAGCAGTCTGCCCTTCAGGGGAACTTGGCACAATAAATGCTGCAGTTTCTCCTCATTTTGTGACGGTGAGATAAAGATGATTTACTCTCACACAAACACAAAAGTGTTCCGCGGCTGGAACACAAATCAATGATAAAAAGAATGTCTCAAGGGCTCCCAAAGATGGTAATGATGATTATTACAATGATGAAGAGTTTTTGATGACTATCAATGCAGTTGGTAAGAATTGTTTATTAGCAGTATTATTATAAAATGTGAATTTGTCAGTTTTGATTTTAATCGACAGATATGATCGTAAGGAAAAAAAAAAAAGAAAATCCATCGGTCATATAAAGCATGCCCCCAGAATTTAACCCCGGGGTAGGGAACCCAGCTAATGGATGCTCATAGCCCTGCATGTTTCAATTGTCAAAATGTCTTGTTTTCAAGCCGATAATGAGCTATAATCATTAGAATCAGGTGTGTTCGAACAGAGAGACATCTAACAGATGCAGGGTGATTGCTCTCCAGGAACAGGACTCCCAAACTCTGATATAACCAGGATGACAATAAGGTGACATCTAATAACACCATTATGTTGATTCTCTTGAACAGTTTAGATGTGCCAACTTCTTGTCATTCATAGGGAAATGTGTCCATGTATAAAAAACCCTGTAACAGCACTAAAATACTGAACACATTTTTCCTAATCAAATTCCCTGAGACTACGAAAGCATAACAGACAGCTAAAATTCTAATATTACCAAAACACTGCATACACATCATGTTAGCATGATTATGCCGCAAACAGACTATTCAAACTCAAATGCAACACGATAAAAGATCGCTCCACTGCAGCCGAAACTCCTCATTTTGAGAGCTGTAAAGCAAGCACACTGAATTTACTCAGCTGAAACACTACAGTGAAACTAATCAATGATGAGACTGTGTTTAACTTTGTAATTGAAGGGATCACAATTGAATATCCAAACCTTACCTTGGGTGGTGCTAGAATATTAGCATCATGATACACGCTTATTGTTTCAGCCATACACTATACACAGTCAATGATTTCAGCATCCAAAACTGGTTTTCCTTTTGCTTGTTCATCCTACAGGAAACCCAAGCAATCACTGTTAATTTATCTTTGTTATTCTGGAGACATAATCGTTAATGATCGCACGAGGCAAATACCGTGGCTGTATATCATACATTGACCTGGTGTTGCGTTGCTAGTGAATGCTAGTGGGTTGCTGTATTCTCTAAAAGTGTATATTCTGACACGGAGAATTGACCTTGTTTTACCTAAAGCGAGTCAGCCAATCACACGCAAAGATTTGTGGAGAATAGCAGTAGCTCCACCAGTGGAAAAGTTTGGATATAATTTAATTGCGATTTCTTGAATCGTGCTCTAGTATACATGTGATGCCTCACACCACAAGTCCCGCACTCTTGAGATACCAGTTGTGTGAGGTCAGGTTTTGCGGGAGGAAATCCGGAAATGTTTATGCGAGAGTCTATTTTTGCTTGTGAGTGTTCATCGGCAGGGATGTGTTCCAACATTTTTTAGGTGCATATATGCATTGTGAATATTACTCTACATTCTAGGATTGTTTCCGTTGATACAGCTCTCGATGCTTCTTTCGACTGTCTAAGGCCTTTGCTACCATTCTTTATAAGGTCAAAATAAATCTTTGTCCTGAGTAACCTTTATACAGATTTGCGGTTGAGAACTGACACAACTGGAGTTGAAATAATATAGGAAATATGAAGCCTTTGTTTTGTTTTGTTTTTTTTTTGCTCCATGAGCATGTGGAGAAACACAAGACCAGGACTAAAATGGAAACGAATCGGTTTGTGCGCTCGGCATGTAATGAGGCCTCTAAGAAAAGGGCTGATGCGCCAGATTTCAGCAAGACGAGCCCTTCCATGGCATGAAAGCAGAACATCTCAGGTGACCTACACTGCTCCCACATCTCATCAACGTCCTCAGAACATTGTGAGACAGCTACTTAGGAGCAAATTTAGCCTTGCATAAGCAAGGACGAGAGAACGCCGACCTCGGTTCTAATCATCCGGGGGGTGAGGACAATGAAAGCAGTCAAATAACATTACTTCTTCTCTGAATTTTTTTTCTCGTTCCTCTTTGAACTTGCAGTTTGCTATTGGAATGAATTATGCAATTGCTTATTTTCAGAATTATATGTTTAGCATTAGCCTTTGAGTTGTGGTTCAACTGAACACATTTCTGAGAGCAAATAGTCTCTCTGTAATTTGCATTGTAAATGTGAATATAAACATACTTAAGGAGCTGTAATTGAATTCATCGTAAATTCTGAGTCTCTAGATGCAAAAAATCATCTATATTATTGCATCCTTGCATTCTTATGGTTCCAATATGACTTCACCTCACTGCTGTTTGTCCAAAGAGCACAGGCACAAGCACTGCTTCTCTTCTCAGGGTCAGCTGGATTGTTGAATGCTGCTTCATTATGATGACTATACAAGGAAGGAAAGTACAGCCAGGTCCATATGCATTTGTTACTTTTTAAACTTGTTAAAAATTGGAAAGCCATTTTTTTTTGTTGTCTACCACAGCAGATTGGTGGTGACATCACATCATTTATGCGCTCAACGCGCGTTTGCCGCTCTTATTCGAGGGTATTTGAATCCAGATCGGGTGAACACAGAGGGAATTACAGCAGTTACGATATGAGGTCCCCCAAGCGAGCCAACATACGGCTGAAAAATCAAAACAGACCCATCAGAGAAACAGAAAGAACGCATTGGTGTGCCCGAGAACACCTAAAGGCACGGGAGACCATAGATAAACACTGTAGTGGATGTGAAAATAATTCTGTCCCCATGTGATGAAATACCACTTTACACCAGTTGGCCAGATCAAGAACGTATTTGTCCCAATATCTACAATCAAGAGAAGGCCTCACCACCGTAAATGCTTCCAGTTCTTCACACGACGTTAACCTGTAAGCCAGAAATAACTCTTGCAATGTCTAAAGCAGGAGTCTCCAACCCTGTTCCTGGAGAGGTACCATCCTGTAGGTTTCTGCTCCAACTCCTAATTCAACACACCTGATTCAGCTCATTAGCAGCTCATCAAGATCTGTAACTGGGAAAGCAGGTGTGGTTTGCTTTGGTTGGAGTGATAACCTTCAGGATGGTAGCTCTCCAGGAACAGGGTTGGAGACCCCTGGTCTAAAACATCCTGAACAGTTCTGGAACAAAATTCTATGGACAAACACGATATCAACTTTATCAGAATCTGTTATGAGCCAATAGGTGTGGGCAAGCTTTGCCAATGAAATTGTTTTCCGTGTACTTTTTCGATGACTTAACATCTAACGAAAGCAGCAGCATAAATTCTTAATTTCATTGGATTATATTTTCTCGTCAGATTCAGTGAAATGCTTCAAAACAAAAGGGAATGGTGCTTCACGCTGCAGATTGACAATGACCCAAAGTGTACAGTGAAAACAATTCAGGATTTTTTTAGGGCAAACTGGTGGAATGTTCTGCAAAAGCAGAGTCAGTCATCTAACCTGAATCCAACTGAGCATGTATTCCACTCGCCGAAGGCAAAACTGAAGGCCCCGAGAATAAGCAGGAAGTGTGAATAAACAGCTGCAGTTGTGGCCTGGGATGCAACATCAAGGAGGAGACCCAGCATCTGCTTACGTTTATGGGCTTCAGGCCTCAGGCAGTCATTGACTACAAAGAATTTACAACCAAGTGTTAAAAACAAAAATTTTATTTCGGAGTTGAGCCCTTAAAATTTGAGGTCTATGTACATAAATTCTTGCATTTCCTGCACTGATCATACTGCTTTATTGACAAAATCCTAGACAGCTACTCTTCGAGCGCGTGCTGGTTGCTTCACTTTCAATCCACTGTGGTGGGGCAGTAAGCCAAAATTATGAAAATTGTGTCACTGTCCAAATACTTACAAATCTGACTGTAAACCTCAGGAAGTCAGTATTAACAATAACTCTTGAAAATGCATTTTGTTAATGAGATTTAGTGCAGTTCCGTATAATAAAAACCACACCAATATTGCCTATAGATACTTGAGTATTTGCCAATTTCTTCTTGGCATTCTTCTGTATCGTAATAAGGCCTCGTTTACACACCCAGCCACACATGCACTCGTGAAAATGACTATCCTTCCTATGATTGATTATGGGGACACAATCTATAAGATGGCATCTAAAGGCACCCTTCGTAAGCTCGACTCTTTGTTTCGTTCGACAGTTCGCTTTGCCACCGGCGCACCTTTCACCACCCATCACTCCGTTCTCTATAAACTAGTGACTTGGCCCTCCCTTCACACCAGGCGCCGGCTACACTGGCTGCAAATGGTCTATAAAACCATCCTCGGAATGACGCCACACTACCTTTCAAATTTCTTGCACATTTCTGGCAGTACTTACCGCTTAAGATCCACTGATTTCATTGCGTTATCCATCCCTAAGGTCCGTGCTGCCCTTGGCCGTAATTCACTTCGTTTCACTGCTTGATGATTAGAATAAATTGCAAGAAACGCTTAAACTTACAGCCTTTACATCATTTAATATGTTCAAGCAAAATCTGCGAAAGATCATTGTTGACAGCTGTACCTGCTAATCACCCCACCCCTCTCCCTTCGCCTTTAAAACTCCAAGAATAATATCCTGTAGCTCGCTTTTCACGTACTTTTGCCTTTTTGCCTGTTCCATCTCCACTGCTATTTGTAGCCATCTTTGCTTCATGTTTTGTTATGTGTTGACTATGTTGATTTTATGTGCTTCTTTTATGCGCTTATGTGCTCTTGCCGAGGCCTCTTGGCTAGCTCATCAATGTAAATGAGAACTGGTTCTCAATGATTCGCCTAGTTAAATAAAGGTCAAATAAAAAAATTAAATAAATAAAAATCATCATCAATTTTAAATTCTATCATGACCTATTGATCAAAAACACCAGATTGCAGATCGTCAATCTACAACTATACGTGGATTTGTAATCGTTTCATTTCGTCCCGTCTTCCTCATTAGTAAACGTGCATGCGCCTCTCTCTTCTACTGACAGCAGAATGAAAATCAGCCAGCAATGCAGGATAACAAAATATCCTCCCAGACTCAGCAGGTGTTAATGAGCACGGTTTCATAATACATACTTATAATATCTTTACCAGCGTCTAATCACAAAGCCAGCAAGATGAAAGTTATTTTGTTATTGATATTGAGATTTTTACTCTCACCCTTATTCTGGACCTTTTCTCTAACAGTAGAAGAATGGAGACGAGGCACAAATGTAGCAGATTCCATGTTCTCTGCAGAAAAACACATAATCAATGCAAAGTCTTCTTATAATGCCGCCAGCTGAACTTCCTCAGTTCCACCTTCAGCTATATAAAGACCTGCTTTTCCATGGTGTATATAATAAAGCCACTGTAAATAGCAAAGTCTTCAAACCAGGCATTGTGAAGGCTTCCGCGCAGGTATTTCTCAGTTCTATTTTATATCGCTCAAATAATAATGTACGCACGTACAATGAATAAACAGAGGGGCGATGAATGCATGACTTCTTTTTCTAGTGACAGAATAGAAAGAATATTGTTGGTAATATGCTGGGTTTATGAGATTTCTCGGGTTTATGAATAAATTGCTGAAGCATTTATGCCCAATCATGCATACATACCTGAATATAATGTTGCCTCCTGCAATTATACTGACATAAAATGTCATCTTTTGACACCCATCACAAATCTACATGATACGATGTCAAGTTAGTTGTTTGTTCCTATACAGTATTCACAGCAAACAGCCTTTCTTGCAGAAAGAAACTATTCTATGAAACCCATTCACAGAGAGCCCTTTGTTCAAAACAATGTGCTTTGGAATTACTTCTGCACTAAGGACAAAACAGAAAGAATGCATTAAAGTTACAGCCACTGAATTTTCAATTTCAAGAATTCAATGCATTTATTTTTTCATACCAATTCAGTTTCATTTCTGTGCGCACACTAGCAATGCACAATTTTTTTTTTTTTTTTTTAAAAATAATTTGGCATCCCCAATCCCACCTGAATCTGGAATGCCCAATTGATGAACTATGTACAAGTCTTGCTCGTATGCGACCCCTTGTTGCCAATTCAGGAGAGAGGGACGGCTCACGGCTCTCCTCCGAAGCACGTGCCCATCAACTACCGCTTCTTTACACTCATTGGTTAAACACTCACAAGTTCAGAACGATGGCGGAGGATACCCGAACATGAACAAGCTTAGAATCTTCCTGATGAGCGCCCGGCTGGCCAGCAGGAGGCACTTGAGCAATGAACAAAGCAACCATTTTTTATATTTCCCTTCCTGGCAGCCCCTTCCTAATTTGCATCCCTGTAGCGCAATGGCCAATTGTGCGCTGCTCTGAAAAAGCTGCCGACCACTGCCGGTTAATACGACCAGGGCTCGAACCTGCGTCGTGATAGTCACTTCTGCTCCGCAATGCGGTGCTTTAACCGAGGGAGCTATCCAGCAGCTGCAGTGCACAATTTGTTGATTCACTTAAGAAAGGAAATGGCTGGTTTTATCATTGTCATATTCTGTTAGGCTTCAGAGAGCAGCATAGCTGGGCAGGATGACGTGCGGACACCGTGCTTCTCTCTAATGTCCAGGCCTTAATTCCCAGCTGCCAATGTAGCCATCGAACCCTTCAAATACCTCACTGAAATGCTTTAATATGAATACTACACTTCATATTTATACACTCAAAAAAAGAATATGCGTTCACCTTACCCTACATTTTAATCTTGTATTAAGACATAAAACACTTTTTCTATGACCTCTTTTCTCTGTAAGACAAAAAAAATTGCCAAGGAGGTGACATAATTTAAACTCATTTCTAGATTTACCAAAGGAATAAGAACATTTCGCTTGTCAAGCACTTGGCTATTTAAAATAAGGTAACATTTTCAATTTTCAGGGAAAAAACTATTAAGTCACATAATAAGATTAAAATACTTGTTAATT
This sequence comes from Gymnothorax javanicus, assembly GCA_029692085.1. Lineage (NCBI taxonomy): Eukaryota > Metazoa > Chordata > Actinopteri > Anguilliformes > Muraenidae > Gymnothorax > Gymnothorax javanicus. The sequence goes on along the minus strand of CM056201.1, from coordinate 109,673,630 downwards.
GACACTTTTTACAGTGTAGTATGAATTTTGCTCTTGAAAATCGGCATTTCTGTGTGAGTGTGTGACGACTTAGCTCGTGGGGCCACAACAGAAACGGAGACAACAGAGCCAGTCTCTTATAGTGACACTACCTAACCAAGCGCCGAAAAGTAACCCAAACCCCGAACCCTCACCCTACATGTCAAATATGGACACCAAAGGCCTCTGTTTTCATTGTATATCAACACGCTAATCAGGTAGCATCACCATATGACAAGTCGAGATAATAATGTGTTGGACTACACTTGGTAACATATGGAAAGAACGTGATTTGTTAAACTTAATGCATCAAAAACCAAAAAACTAAATAAGAGGCAAAGAAAAGAGTAGGAAATGATAGGGCAGTAAACTCAGCAGCGAGCATTGTCCCTGTAAGGAGGGAGGAGGCCGTTTTCAAGGTCCAATCTGATCTCAGGTACGCAGTGTGATCTTCACCTGACTCCGGCCAGGACAGGGAGTTCATTACACCAAAACGGCCAACGGACTGCAATCCAAATAACGTATCTGGCCCTTTGCAGCCAGTGCCACTGGTCTACTGTTGATGATACGAGCGCGCGCGCACAATCACACACACACACACACACACACACACACACACAGGACTGGCAGGTAGGGCAGCAGGGCCAGCTAAATACCAAACACAATGACAGCATCTCTCCAAAAACTGTTTTAATCTGCGCCATGGTAAATTTCATGACATTGAGACTGCAATTTTACGTGTAATGTAGAATATTATAATAAAAGCAAATATGTGCATCTGTGCAGTTTTCATATTTTTGCAGAAAACTGGAAAATAACTAAACAGGACACTAAGCATGTTGTGGTGGGCCGTGGGGTCCATTCTTCCAGAAAGTAAATTGTGCACAAATATAAGAATTGTCATTTCGTCTCAGAACCTCAGGAGAGTATTCGGTTCCTGCTTCTCACACTTTTCTTACTTGATTAACCCCACTTTTTGCACAACCCACGTTGCCGTTTTCCTCGGCGGATTAGAATCTGGGGGACGCGCGGAGCTCTGATTGACGCTCCTGTGTTCCTCTGTCGGAGAAACAGGGGAAGGTTGAGGCGTAACTAGCTGTGACAGATAGTATTAATTCACTCAGGTGTAGGAACATTGTAAGGGTGTCAGACGTTTTGGCGACTCGCGCTGCATGAGAGATGAGAAGGCTGTCTGCTTAATAAGGGCCCGTGTTCGCCGCGCGCAGCGGAAGGACGATGTGCAAAACACAACTCGCTGTGTTTTCTCGGCGTGGGTGCCACTGCGAGCTGATGAGGGACCGCTGTGTGTCTGTAGCTGGACCTGCTGTGACCAGCGCATGACTGATGACCGGTCTGTGACTGACATCACATGATGTAGGGCCGACTCGACTGCACGGTGTTTGGGTGGTCCACTCTGTGCGATGGAGAGCCCATAAATTTGCAAAGTGTGCAGGTGGCGTTTGCTTATTTAGAGAATACAAAGCTCATGTGTCAAGCTGGAGTTTTTTTTATCGCCCTCTTCCTTTTATTTCTTCCTCTTCCTTTTCTAAAGGAAATGCTCCTCAGTGGTGCCATGTGATTGACATCTCCATATAAATTGCCGAGTCAAACATACGAACACGAGGCTAGATGACTGAAAATTTAAAATACCTGAGTAAGCATTGTGATTAATTGTGTATCAGTAAAATCTTTCAAAAGATGATAGCCCGTATTTTTCTGAACAAATGTATCGTAAATTAATTGTCTCTGTGACCATGCAGAAATATTTTTCAATCTCTTTGAAAAAGGCAAACATTAATTTTAGGTTAGTATGGAATTCACTGCGATGAGTTTGGCTTTGTAGATCGCTAAACAGTGAAGGCTAACAAGAAGCTAGTTAGGACACATCCTGGCTCTTACCTCATAAGAAGAAGAGTAATACCTAAATCAATGTACAGATAAATAAATAAATAAATATTTTGTACTTTTACTGCATTATTGATTTTTTTTCTTTTGTACAGGCACAGAATCTCACGAGTTGGTGCTTCAAAGGAGGTGCGGTTGAAGGCCAGGACAGGGTTTTTGAAACTGAAATAAAAACTAACTTCTAGGACAGTAAATGAAAATAGCAGTTATCAGGAGCACATTACAAAATGAACAAGCATGAAATTAACGTCTCCATGTGTTATGCACATAAAAAAAGAAACTTTGATTGGGTGGGGAGTTCAAACAACTGCGGATACATAATACTATCGGAGTGTGAACAGCAATTGTCCCCTGACAACCCCTCTTTTACCCCTTGGGCACCGAATTCCTCGGCTCAGTTAGCTAATTAGCTCAGCATACCATTGCAACCACCCGTAGCTTTGCCAAAGAAGAGACACTCACATGGTGGCACGAACCAATCTAGGGCATATCAATAAAAGAAGCTAAAGACCATGATGGCACAAATGAATAGGCTTATTGAAAGTGCATGAGTGAGCATGACATCCAGGAACGGGCATCACTTTGCTCGACCCTTGTCTAAGTCATGGGGCAGCCTGAATTTTTTGGCATGCTACAAAAAAAGATGAATTGGAAATAACATTAAAGTGGAAAAAATACAGAACATGTGTGCAACACCATTCAAAGAATGTTACTAAAAGGGAAATGTGTTGAAGTGATGCAAATTATATCAGTGTCATGATTATTTTTCGATGCGTAAATGTTTTCTCGACACAAAAATGCATTTCCCTCAATCCAGAAGGTGACTGCTCAGCAATTTGTGTCTGGCATCCATCATCATGGCATCTTTAGGGCAGTAAAAAGATCTTGCCAGGAAGTCTTTTCAGTAGTGCATAGAAAAAAGAAAAATCTAATCCTGTATCATAGCCAGATTCGTTCAAAATGCGGGATTAGTCCAATATTTTATTCATAAAAAAATACAGAAGAGAAATGTACAGCTAATTAAATGCATGGCTCAGTATATAAGCGCCAGGAAAGTCCAGGGAGATGGAAAGTGATGCTGAAACCAAACGTACACGAACCAGACAAGCAGAATTGGCCCTGAAGACACTGCTTGTGTGCTGTGATGTTGACTGGAGTTTTTGGCGTCATTATGTGAAGCGTGCAAGAGCACTTAGCTGCGACCTTAAATGTGCAAACGACCTCAATCATTTCCGACGATATGACTCTTAATTGAAAAATGAATTAATCGGTGTCTGTAAGTATGTGTACATTCAGGCTGAATTAATGGTGCGTAATGCCCGCCGAGATACCTAACTCTGTTGCCTTATTCTGTCGCCTCCCTTTCGTACTCTGACTAATATTTTCGCTTTTACGTGATTTATATATTCACATTCAAATTTCAATGAATATTGGGTGATCTCGGTAGCTAAGTCCGGCGAGGTCTGTACCAGGCAGAGAAGTGCGAGTGAGCCCCCTTGCTACCTTCACTATTTGCCGAATTTTGTGGTCTCCTTCCAGTTCGCAACCAATTAATGTAAAAGTGCGTGGACTTTTTAGCCAATCAGTAACATGTAACCAGATTACAGGTTATTCAACATATATTATCAATAACCAAACAACCTAATGTTAATAATGTTGCTTATCAGATGTCCATTAGCCTAACTTAATGGAAGTTTTATTGATTTTCACACCTAAAAACAAACAAAAATAAAATTCTTAACCCAATCAACCTGTTATGTCATCCCTCGATGCAAACGTTACACAAAATCTGCAATTAAAGTAAATACTTTTTTTTTTTGACGTTTTGCCCAATGATGCCTTAACATATGTTGTGGAAAAACATAATTGCTATCTATCAAAATGAAATAAAATTTCATGTTTATTTTTTATTGACCGACACTTTATTGTGTAATATTCAAATTTAGTTAGGTTCTGCTGAGACAGGCTCAAAAATGTGGATGTTCGTTGACATATTAAAGCTTTTGTCTGTTTTCTAATGGTTACGTAAATGTGCACTCGTATTAGCTGACACCCTTAGAAGTGCATCAAACAAGCAAAGCTTCACTGGCTCGTCTGGCCAGAGTGAGAAAACTCATCAAATCAGATTGAACAAAATCCTACCGAGTATGAGGCAATTTTATAGCAGTCAATACATTCAACAGTGGGCTTTGCATTTTATAAAGAGTAAGGCAAAAATAAGCAATATAAAAACCACTGAGCTGCTACAAAATAATAATAAAACAATAATACAAAGAATTTGATTCTCACTCACAGACTCATATGTGCATCAAAACACTCGGGCAGCAGCTTCTAAAAAACAGCAGAATAAAAACTGCGGAAACCGTGCATTTCAAAGTTTCAGGTTCATATGCTTGAATGTCATAATATTTTTCTCCCAGATAAATACTGACTTAATCCCGATAACTTGTATTAGGTATTCAGTGTAGTTTGCCTTAACAGTTCACTGGAACTCTGAAAAGATAACACCAGCATCTTCTTTGGTAGCTTGGCTGCTGGTCTCAGGAATGACCTGTTGTAATGTTCTGCATGGCTGGAGCACAGTAACGGTGGTAAATACAGAATTAGTAATACTGGGTTATTGTACTTTATAAGCCAGCATTTGTGGAACCCACCAGATAGTTGATCTTCGATCAGTATATCTTGGACCACAGCATGACCTTATCCATCATGATCTCAATGGCAGAACTGATCTCTGATCAGCAGTTCTCTAAAATGCTTAACGAATAGGGGCCATCGAGTAAAGTGGATTATTTGCGGTAACACTGTATGCAATTAAGATGCGGTTCTTCCATTGATTCCTGTTGGTGATCAATCGTAGGCCCCTGCCCCAAAGCAATTAAATGGTCTGTCATTAAATGGCCGGTTACTCACCATTGCTTTACACACTGACAAATAAAAACACCTAATGGGGGAAGCATCAGGTTTCACAATGCTATCTATGATTGCGGGGGCCTGCTCTATTTATATCCTGAATTCTTCAAGTAAAAATAAATGTCATGATGCATTGAATTCATTTGAGGTTTTATATTTGCATGCCTGTCAACTCTCACGCATCCTGCGTGAGACTCACGCATTTCACCCCAGTGTCACGCACTCACGCATCACCTTTCTAAACTCACGCATTGTAAAAAAAAAAAAAAAAAAAAAAGTGTGTATTTTTTTTAAGTTGTAGTAAATTTTATCATGTAGAACGTAATTGTCCGGATTTTAAGACTTCCGCTTTAGGTCAGAATGTAAACTGTCATCTCTGGTTGGTCCATTACAACCAAGCGTTCGCGACTTACTTATCAGTCGATTTGTGCTAGAGCGGGAATCTCAGTGCGAAAAGATGAGCGGATCGAAGACGAAAAAGCCTAAAATTACTAAATATCGTGGAGCTGCAAAATATCAAACGAAATTCAATACAGAATGGACGTCGAAATACCCATGCATTGTAGCGGATAAGACAAGTAAGGTTCATTTTCGGCGTACGACGTGCAACAAAAGCGTGAGTTGTAAACATCAAGGCTGGAGGGATGTTCAACGACACATTGAGAGCGATTCCCATGCAGCACTCGCTAAAATCAAGGCATCATCGACATCTATGACGTCCTTCTTCGTTCAAAACAGTATTTGTGATAAGGCACGTTTATAATCATTTCATAATTATTTCTCATCGCTAAATCGAGTTCCTTTGTTCAGTGAGTATCACTACACGTGAATGTGCATGCAAGAGATGTGTTCCGACCATGTCAATTTTGCAAGTTAATTAATTACGATTGCTATGTCCTTATATTAATGAAATCAATTATTTGATAAATTCAAGGTCAGCATGAAAAAAAAAGGATTTTCTTTTTCCATTTGATAAAAAATGACGATAACAGATGTTTTGTTTGTGTTTGCAGATTAATTGCTTGATGTGCATGGTATGTTACAAATTAGCACCTAGACGAATCAACCTTTCCCTCTGTTGCTTTTATAACCAATATCTTTGGGGATTGATTTTTTCTAACAACAATTTTGATTTGCATGAATTAATTTCTTCTCTCTTGGTCTTCTGTTACCCCTACTCATTTAGTTTAGCGTGATGACAGTAGTCTAATACTTGATAATCTGAAACATTATACATATCATACCTCTATATTAAATATCTACTGATTTGTGATTTACTTTGTATTTATTATTGAAATAATAATCAAAATCTAAATATGTGATATTCTTCCATGCTACAGATAAAATGTAATTAGTGAAATGACAGCATAATATTTATTATGTGTTCCTTTTTTACATTACCATACTTCATGCACATTTGTATGTGTATTTACAACCACAAAGCATTTACAATGAATCCTGTTTGAATGATGAGTCTTCTAAAACCTCCTGTTTAACAATGAAACAACTTTCCTTTTCAGATCACAAGGGCTGAAGTCAAGATTGCACATCTGATAGCGCAACACAATCTCCCACTTGCCACAGCGGATCATTTGAGTCCTGTACTTGCAGACATCTTCCCAGATTCGAAGATTGCCAAGGGATTTTCCTCTGCCAAAACGAAGACAACATGCATGCTGAATGGAGCTGTTGCCCCATCGTTTCGTGGTAAATATCATAATAAGTTATCACATAAATCCTTATCGGAAGTATTGAAATGTATCTGGGGCCTTATGTTTATCTTAAGTTTCACATCAGCCATTAACACACTTCATATCACTTTTAACATTCATGTTACCGACTGGACCAATTTACTATCAATGTAAATGGTTAATACTACAATTCAGAGCAGTAGTTTTATTTTTTTTGTGACACATTGTCATTACTTGCTGATTTATTTTCTTCTTAATATTAGGATCATTTTTTTACAGAAATAGTAGACTTCAACAACTCAAAATAATGTGTAGACACCAGTTATGAGCAAGTGTTTTTTCACAGCTGAACTCGTGGAGAGGATGAAGACCCAGCCGTATTCCCTAGCCATCGACGGTTCCAACGACACTGGATTGGAGAAAATGAATCCCCTGACAGTGAGGATATATGATGTAAACTCCAGTACCATTCAGTTCCACTTCCTGGATATGTGCTGTACCACAGGTGTGAATTCAGCCACTGCAGAAACCATATTCAGCAAAATGAATGAGAAACTTACCCTTTATGACATTCCATGGACAAACTGTGTCTCTGTTGGAGTTGACAATGCAAGTGTCAATATGGGAAAAGAAACTCCATTAAGACAAGGGTTCTTGGTGAAAACCCAGATTGTTATTTTGTTGGCTGTCCCTGCCACCTTATTCACAATATCGCTGGGAAAGCGTCCTGACAGCTTCAGCAAGGAGGCAGATTTTGATGTGGAGGATCTCGTGGTTGATGTGTTCTACTGGTTTGACAAGTCAACCAAACGAAAGTCTGCCCTAGAAGAATTTTGCATCTTCTGTGACGAAGACTACAAGGGGATCATTAAACATGTATCCACAAGATGGCTCAGTTTACAAACTGCTGTATCTAGAAACCTTCAGGTTTTTGAAGGCTGTCGTAGTTACTTCTTATCAACTACAGAGAGCAATGCTCGCTTTAAGAGACTAAAGGTTATGTTTTCAAATCCAATGACAAAAGTAAACCTGTTGTTTTTTGATTCTGTGCTTCCATTGTTCACCAACTTCAACCAGTTCTTGCAAAGAGAGGAACCGCTTGTGCATCTCGTGTATGGAGAAATGCACTCTTTCATGAGAAAACTTTTTGGGAAGTTTGTGATGATTGAAGCAATCAGGGATGGGCTACCGATCGTTGGGGATGTTGATTTCAAAGCTCCTGACAATCAACTTCCAGATGAGCAGATGTTCGTCGGTGTTGAAACAAGGGAGCTGCTGGAGTCCCTGGAAGTGACCGGTGACATTTCTTCAGCACAAAGAAAGAAATTCTTCAGTGCCGTTAGGGCATTCTATGTGAAGGCAGCAGAGGAGGCCATCCTGAAACTGCCATGGCTTGATGAGCATGATTTGCTAAAGCATGCCAGATTCATCAATGTCACAGACAGGCACAGCTCAAGTTTAGAAGATGTTCTATTCTTCACGAGAAGGTACAAGCGATTGTTGCCATTTACCCCTGAAGAAATTAATTCACTGCAGGAAGAGTTTGTTGAATTCCAGCTGATGGAAGAGAATGCAATTCCCAAGGAAGTATGGGAGTCTGCCTGTGTAAAAATCAATGAAAATGGTGACAAGTTCTATAGAATGGACACCATTTGGGGTTTCCTAGCAACTTTTCGACTCTCTGGTGGACAGTTGGTATTTCCCAAGTTATCACAAGTTGCCAAGCTAGTGCTAGTGATTCCCCACTCGAATGCAGGAGAAGAGAGAGTCTTTTCCATGGTCAGGAAAAACAAAACTGACTTCCGGAACTCACTGTCACTCACTGGTACTCTCTCCTCCCTGTTGACTGTGAAGATGAGCAACCCGGAATCCGTGACCCCCTGCTACAAGTGGGAGCCCAGCAAAGAGATCCTTACAAAGGCAAAGAGTGCAACAAGGCAGTACAATCAACTGCATAAATGAACAGAATACTATTGTATCTAGAAACCCAATGTCTTTGATATCTTGATTTTGTTTGTGTCAGCTGATAATGGGTTTGACAGAGCTAACCCACAAAACCTAGATGATAAAATATTCTCCAAACAATTGTTTTATTACTATACCTTTGAGTAGTTGTTCTCAAGTCAGAAGCAATGCCATATAATTTTATTGATACAGTCATACTCAGTATATTTACTATTTGTCACAATGATGAGTTCTGTACAAAAATCAGGTTTCAGGATCTCTTGATTATTTTATAACTTCATGATTTAGTATTTTCTGTTCACTTTATAGATACCATTTTGTAATGAAGTATCACTTCAAGTTGAAAATGTGTAAAGTCAACTGCTCTCATGTAACTGTACACATGAGATAGACAAAAAGGTATCCCTTTTGAACTGAAGTGCCTTATAAAGAACTAATTATTGTGGTAGATTGGTCTTATTTAGGTTTAAATGTTTTAACTGGTGTTTTGTGGATGATGATACAATAGAATATTTACTTAGTAGTGTTTGATATTGTTTGTTCATATCAAAAATATGCACCATGTTCGAGAAACTTCTTGGTATTTTTAACGTTTTTGCTCCAGGTCTCTTTTAAATACTGTCAGAAATTTTGAGTCAGTAATTTGAGTGTATGTTGGTACTAAATCTTGAAAATACTACAGAAAATTCATTCTCAAATACATTGATTTCAACTTTTGTTACTTTCATTAAATTATGTGAAGGTAAAGGGCCTATTTTTGGCCTTCATATGTTGAACATTGTGAAATATTCTGTTATTAGAGATTTTGAGTCAGTAATTTGAGTGTATGTTGGTAGTGTGTCTTGAAAATACTAAAGAAATTTCATTGTCCAAATACATTGATTTCAACTTTTGTTACATTCATTAAATTATATGAAGGTAAAGGACCTATTTTTTGGCCTTCATATGTTGAACATTGTGAAATATTCTGTTATTAGAGATTTTGAGTCAGTAATTTGAGTGGATGTTGGTAGTGTGTCTTGAAAATACTAAAGAAATTTCATTGTCCAATACATTGATTTCAACTTTTGTTACATTCATTAAATTATATGAAGGTAAAGGACCTATTTTTGGCCTTCATATGTTGAACATTGTGAAATATTCTGTTATTAGAGATTTTGAGTCAGTAATTTGAGTGGATGTTGGTAGTGTGTCTTGAAAATACTACAGAAATTTCATTGTCCAATACATTGATTTCAACTTTTGTTACATTCATTAAATTATATGAAGGTAAAGGACCTAGTTTTGGCCAGCATATGTTGAACATTGTGAAGTATTCTGTTATTAGAGATTTTGAGTCAGTAATTTGACTGTATGTTGTTACTAAATCTTGAAAATACTACAGAAAATTCATTGTCAAATACATTGATTTCAACTTTTGTTATTTTCATTAAATTATATGAAGATAAAGGACCTAGTTTTGGCCAGCATATGTTGAACATTGTGAAGTATTCTGTTATTAGAGATTTTGAGTCAGTAATTTGACTTTATGTTGGTACTAAATCTTGAAAATACTACAGAAAATTCATTGTCAAATACATTGATTTCAACTTTTGTTATTTTTATTAAATTATATTAAGGTAAAGGACCTATTTTTGGCCTTCATATGTTGAACATTGTGAAGTATTCTGTTATTTTTGTCTCTTTTTAAGATGAGTTTTAGTCCAGAAAGTAGCCTCAAATGGCTTTGAAAATCACCTTTAAAACCCAAAAATCTCATTTTTTCTGGGGGGGCTTCACTCCCCAACACCCCCCCCACCAGGGCTTTGCCCTGGACCGACCAGGGGCTGCGTCCCCTGGACCCCAGCTTCTCACTCCTTGTGACTCTCAGGGGTTGACAGCTATGTATTTGAAAATTTAATTTGAGCACACTTAACGTGTAAGGGACACCAATCAGAGTATAGTTGATTCCCATATGCTCTTGTGATTTTGAATCTCTAACTGTTAAAGTGTGCGAGTTTTTGATCTCATTCACGCCCAATGCAATACAAGTATTTTGTAGAAAATGCACGCAAGCACTCCAGTGAGTCTAAACAGATACAGACAAACACACATTTGAAATGTTTTCTTGGAGAATGCTTTCTTAGAAATGTACATTTTAATGCAAATCCCAGCGTTACATCAGTTATGCAGCGCACTGGTCAGAAAATAATGATTTCTTCTTCTTTGGTCACAGCTGTCACCGGCAATATACTTCTACATTCCCTCTCATCAGTTCCTCTATTTAACAATTTGTGCACACACCACGTAAAGGCTCTCAGCTGAGAATGAATAAGGAATGAAGCTCCTTTTAAGTGTTAAATATTAATGCCGCAGACAGCTAGGTGTGCAACAATCACAGGCGTGCAGACTTGAAAGCTCTTGGCCATAAATTGTCATTTAATTTTCATTAGCACCATCCTCTCGGTGGCTCCTCCCTGCTCATAGCTCTTTGTAATAATTCATGACAGAGATAAAACAAACTGACAAGAATCAACGTTCAATGAAACACATGCAAATACCTTCTGCACTAAAAAAGAAAAAAGTAACTGCCGTGTTTCTACATGGCCAAAAGCTATGATATGTCTGTAATGTAGAATTTCAACCCGCAACGAGATGTATTTTCTAAAAACAATTTACATAAATCCCTCAAAGTGATTTTGCACTCTTAAGTGCATTATTGGTTCCATCATCTGTAAAATAATGCATTGCAGTAACTGTTGCTGCATGAATTGTCTGTCAAGTGCATATTTTATTGCTAGGAAAAACAGTTTGGTTCCATCTTTCCCACAGTTTAAAAGAGATTTTTCATCAGTAGCTAATGTGAACATGGTCAGTTCTGCACACAGTGGTTTCTCTGAATGTAAAACATTTTTAAGCTTTACTCAAATGGGCGATAACGGAAAAAGACCAAGACAAATTTTACTCCTGCTGGCTAAAATCGGAAAGATGTGGCCGTTGCAGGCACGAGTGCCAAAATCAGTGAATAATAATTAGAAAAACATGATTTAGTGTGATGAATCTTGATATTTGCTGTGGCATGCTAGTGGCAGGGACAGCATTTGGTGGCATCAGAACTGTAACCTCACCTTTCAATACAGAAGTACTCTGAGCCTGTTCCAGTTTAGCAACCAAATATCAATTCACACAGTTGCTAAAACTAATAGGTAGATTGACAAATAAGTTTTTTTGAAGACAACTTTATTACCTCCACCAAACGAAGTTGGCAGGAGGTTATGTGATCCGTGCCGTTTGTTTGTCTGTCTGTCTGTTTGTTTGTTTGTTTGTTTGTGAACAAGAACTCAAAAAGTAATGAACGGATATGTCTGAAATTTTGTGGGTTGGTCGATATTACATCAAGGATGGACCCTATTGATTTTGACCGCAATCAGTCAAACAATATGGCCGCCACAGCAGCCATCTTAAAATCTTATGACACGCGATAATTGAACTTTGCTCCCACTCACCAAGATTTGGACTGCGCTGCCTCGGCGGAGGTTTGCACTCTAGGAGCCTCTAGTTATTCATGGTCTCACAAAGATATGAATCATTTTCTTATCCACATTACTGACTACAATGAAGACATTAGTATGTCTTTCAGAGATTCTAAACTCATGTTGCTCATGTGTGTTTGTGCATTTTTTTTGCTTGGCTAATGGCATCTAAAACTTTTTTTGTACCAATATCTGGCATTGTTTGATGTGCCAGAGATGTTTTTCATTTTAAATGTATTCTTAAAACAACTTAAAACATTTTTAGCAAATTAGGCGCATGTCACCTCTTTACTGTTTCCCTGAGTGTTTTTTCCTTTGCAATTCAGCTGTCCTTGTCAGTTTCAGTCTTGTTTGTTTTGTAATTTCTCATTATTCAATTATTGTCTCATTATACTCCCCTCACTCCATGTTTAATTCCCCATGCTTACACAAGCATTTCCTCTTTGTTTATTGTCATCTTGTGCATATAAGTTCCTGTTCTCAGTCTCCCCTTTGCTGGATTGTTATCTCTGTCTTCAGTTTGTTGTGTAAGAACACAGAGTTATTTGGGAAATGCTCCCTAGCATTTGCAGTCCCAGAGTTTGGTTTCTTCCTGTCTCTCCTTCAAAGCTGTGCACCAGTCCAGTGCGTCCTGGTTCATTCGGCCTGCCATCCCAGTTACTGACCTCAGAACAGTCCCTTTGACCATGCCCTTCCTGACTCTTTATGTTCCTGATTGCTCCCATCTGACTTTGTACTGTCTTCAGAAATTCTCCAGGTAAATTTATTTTTTGATTTTTTGTTCTTCTTCGGAACTTCTCCAGGTAATTTTTTTTTGAGTTGTTCTTCTTTTGTTAATAAAGGTCAAATTTGGCATTACCTGCAATCTGTGCCTCCTTGCTGCGCTGAATTAGTGACAATTCCATCTGCTAATAAATGTCATTGCTGAAAAAATTTCTAAAACAGGAAATGGAATGTATTTTTTCCAATTAATTAAGAAGATTATTGCCACCCTTACAATATCACATTTATTGTATGTAGACAAAATTTCAGTATCATTTCTTATTAGCTACATATTGGTCCAGATTATTCAGTGAATAAACTATTTGGTCACTAATTGGCTAACATAAATGGTCAGGTCTACAGACATGGCAAGAACTTTTGTTAAGATAATTCCAAATAATCCCTCACACTCCTAAAGTATTACAGTGACATTTGACTATATTGCTTTGTTACCTCTGCCAAGGAGGTTATGTTTTTGCTTGTCTGTCTGTTAGCAGGATATCTCAAAAACGGTTGCAAAGATTTTAACCAAACTTTGCAGGATGTTAAAGTAGCACAGGAGAAACAAGTTGTCATGGTTCTGGATGTTTGTGCGTGTGTTTTGGACTTTTCTTTGTGGCTCTCGTCCCGGGACGATATCGTATTCCTGTTCAATCGAATTCTTTACCCAGGTGGCTGATTGAACTGGGGTGGCACTTCCCCGGACTCTATATAAGCCGGATGTTCGCCATGCCTCTTTGCTAGAGTGTCTGTTTGTAGCTAAGCACTATAGCCGAAGATATCTGTAGTCAGGATTTGTTTGTCTTTCTATCTTCTAATTATTGGAGTTTCTTCTCCCTTTTTCTATCTCACTTTGCTTCCTTGGTTCAGACTATTATACGTCCTTTGGAAGCGCGAGTGCTTTCATTTGGTCTGTATTATTCTCTGTGTTTGTACTGTGTCTGTGCTACTCTCTTTCTCTCTGGTCGTTGCACCTGGCCTCTGTATTCCACCCGCCATTACACAAGTGATTAAATTTTTACCTCCGCCAAGGAGGTTATGTTTTTGCTTCCGTTTATTTATTTGTTTGTCTGTCTGTTAGCAGGATATCTCAAAAATGGTAGCATAGATTTTAACCAAACTTTGCGGGATGTTAAAGTAGCACGAGAGGAATAAGTGATTAATATCATATCAAGGCCAAAGTACAGCTGAGATATAGGCCAAAGTTCAAATCCAGCTATGCTGGCAGAGGTATGGGCTCTCGCAAGTCCAGTTCTAGTTTGAATAATTAATTGAATAATTTGTTTGTCTCAGGACACCATAGTGGCACAGTGGGACAGCGCTGTTGCCACACAAAGAAGGTTGCGGTTTCTAGTCCAGCATTGGGCCTTTCTGTGTAGAGTTTGCATGCCCTCCTAGTGTTTGCATGGGGTTACTCTCAGGTATGTGTGTGTGAGTAAGTGTGTGTGATTCCTGTGATGGCTTGACAGACCATACAGGGTGTGTTCCAACCTCCCACCCACTGTACGCCAGTATAGGCTCCAGGAGTGTGGAGATTAGGAAATGGATAGACTTCCTTACTTATATTTTATTTACTTATTTTTCATTGAGCTGGGATTGTGGGTTTACCTTCAAAAGGCACCTGAGAGTTTATCGGAGGTGAATTAGGTCACTGAGTAAAGGAAGATCACGACAGCGCGGTGTCAAATCACATCTCCGGGATCTCAAACGTAAAGTTCTGAGACACAGATCCGTTTGGAATCGGTGATTTTTCCTGGCAGCTTCGCGGGAGAAGAGTAAGATGATCGCGCTCCTTCTTGACAGGGCATGAGGAAGCGATGAGCGAGCACACGAGAGAGGGAGGAGATTCTGATGATCAGCCAAGCATGTAACGGCCCGGTAACCAATCAAAAACTATTCTGATTAAGACCAGTTCAGACTCCTCCCACCATGTGAAAAAAGTTGAAATGAAGAAGAAGGGAAAAAACTCTGAACACCGACAGCATCATCGGTGGTGAGATGACAAGAAGAGATTTTTTACAGTTCCATTTCAACACTGCAGTTAAGTAGAGAGTGCAGGAACAGAAAAATCTTTATCTGGTAGCAGCAAAATTTTTCCCGTTTTTTTGTTAATTTAATTTCTGCCAGGCCAATACTTGTAATATTGAGTAGAAAATAAGCAGAATCTACATTAACAGATATAGTACACTCTCACCTTCTGATTTTTTTTTTTGAGTTGATTTTTGTTTTGAGCTGTCTGTGATACTGTTTTTGTGTGCCCTCAAGTTTATGGACGGTGTTCACAGTTATCTGTGTTCCTTTACTGATTGGTTTGTTCACATCAGGGATCGTAGGGGTCGTTAGCCATGCTCCGTTTGCTGTCTTAAGCTCAGTTTGTCTCCTGACATTGCAGCCATTAAGTTATAATGCATTATACAGAATGCATAAGTCTTAAAGAATTGATCTCAGTTGCAGATATAATTGGAACTGAAACTGTAATATATTTGTCTGTGTTTGTGCACACAGTAACAGCTCTATTAAAGATTATGCTCACTCTATATCCCTCTCAACACATTAACCCACACAAATGAATTCATCAGTGATCAGTGAGAAAAGTTCATTCTTGTTATCGGGAGGGTGAAATGCTAGTATGCTACAGAGCTTATGCAAACAAATAAAAATTTACCAAGAATCACAGATTACTTGTTTCAAACACACATTACAGCTGCATATTTATCATAAATGAATTATTTCTCTGAAGTCCCAGTCATGCACATACTGCCAAAAATACTTTGGATTGATAGACGAAAACATGCAAGCAGAATAAGGGCGGACAGATTGCTTCTCACTGTGAAAACAGTATGCATCATTTCAAGGTCCATACTACCACTACTAATACTACTACTATTACTACTACTACTACTGCTACTAATAATGTGATTAAAAGATTTACCAATAACAGTTCTCATGGTTTCGAGTTTGGATGGAGCTTCTAGGCGAAAGCTTGCAAAAATAGATATGTGCCAGAAAAACATGGAGAATAAAAAATAAATCATATGAGGAACATATGTGTGCCAGCTTACAACTTGCCCACTACTAAGAGTCCAACAAACAATAATTATAATAATAGTAAGAGGAAAAAAGCCGAAGAGAAATAAGTGACCAATTTTTTAAAAAAACTTTGCAGTTGAATCATTTGTTAATACTCATCCAGTTTGTTTCACACAGTTCATAAGGGATTGCGGTTTGTTACTGTAATAACTACGACCTAAATCGCCTTATAAAACAACAGTGAATATGTTCTGTACTCTTTTCCTGTGATCCAATTAGCACCTCTTTTAGTGATCATTAGAACTTCAATAAAACGCACGGAGATGGATTCCTCGGAGGCAAAAGGAGTGAAAGATTTCATTGGAGTCATTGCTTGAAAGCGTACAGCCATATGGAGCAGTTTGACCAAGTCTAAAGACACCATCAGCACTAATTGTTTGTTTCTAAAAGACCGTTCCATTGCAGTTGATATAATGTTCTATTTCTGTAGTAATCTGTGTGGTTCCCTTTACTTCTGATTTACTCATTGCAGTCGACCTGGGACAAAGGGAAGGGGAGAGAAGGAAAAAGCCTTTCACTGCTTTATAGTGAAGTGAAAAATATATACTTAAAAAAACACATCGAGACAAAAAAGAGCCAAAATAGCTGGGGGATTATTTTATTCTACAAGAATATACATAATTCTTTGGGGAAACTGTTTTTGGTTTTCCATTTTCTTTTTGTTTTATGAAAAAAAATAATGTGCCACTGGAAAAGAACTTTGCGCAAAAATGTGGTTTAAGTTATTATACTTTTCACGTGGCATTCATCTTTCAGTTTAAAGCATAATTAAGTGCCTAATATTATCAAAGTTTAAGTTATAGCCCCGCTTCCAAAAACATTGGGACACTGAATAAAATAAAAACAATGAAATGAATAGCAAATCATTAAAAATCAATATTTCATTGAAAAAAAATACAAAAATGACATATCGGATATTGAATCCCTCACATTTATTCTTATTGAGACTGATTTGACCCCAGAGATGTACACTCTGACTTATATTCCCTGCCTTAACTAGTTCCACTTATCTGATGTGTAATGAAATGCAATGTGAGAGATGAGAGTATCTGGAGAAAAACCATAGAATTATGTGATTATCTTTCAGCTGTAGAACATTTTGAACTTAAAACTTCCTCTTGCCGGAGTAGCATGACATGCATAAGCTTTTAATCCATCACTTTGAGAACAACATTCTCCAAAGACAGATTTGTTGGATTTTTGGCGTTTTTTGGCCATCTAAAGTGCGTAACATTATCTGGTCGAATCTCTGTGCATGAAGGGTGAGGCAAACTACTTTTGAATGCACATGATCTACGTTCCCTCAGACGTCCTGGTCTTAAGAAACATCATACGATTATAATGGACATCACAAAATGAACTTGGAAATACTTAGGTAAACTTCTGTCAGTCAACACCTTTCACCACTGCAGCTGCAGATGCAAGTTAGAGCTTCACTTTGCTAAGTAAAAGCTACAAATCAACACTGACATCAACACTGCTCAAAAGTTACTCTGGGTTTGTGTCATCTGAGATGAACAATAGCACAGTGGTCGAGTGATGTGAGGTCTGACAAGTCATCAGTTCAAGCGGTTTTTGGGAGAAAAAAAAAAACAGTTGCTGTGTTTTTCAGATCAAAGGCGACAAGGACAATCTAAGCTGTTATCATTTTCAGGTCCAAAAGCCAGCATCTGTCATTGTATGAGGGCGTGTCAGTGTACATGGCATCGATAACGTGCCCATTTACGATAACATCATAAATATTGAAACATCTTGTACAGCAAGACAATCCTAAAACCACATTCTTCATGGATTACAAGTGCATGGCTTCATAAGCAGAGAGTGCGGGTGCTAGATCGGCCTGTCTGCAGTCCTGATCTGTGTCCAATAGAGAATGTATGAAACATCATGAAGCATGAAACAATTGGACTGCGGAAGACCTGCATAATGGAGGAATGAGGAAAATTTCCACTTGTAGGACTTGATATCTGGTGTCTTTAGGACCGTAATGTTTCATTTGCATGATTAAAAGGAATGTCGGTGTTAAAAAGTGGTAAACAGTCTACTGTGCTCTGTCACATTTTTTTTTTATTTTTATTACGACCGGGGACAGGATTGCTATACGGCCATCTAGTAATTTTTTCGAATTCTAACACCTATCAGGGGTGCGTTTCCCAAAATCACAGATGCTAACTTACATAGTTGGGCCCATTGACTGTGAATGGACGAACTATGTAAGTTGCTAACTTAGTTAGCAACTACGCTTTTGGGAAACACGCCCCAGATTGACTGGAGCTCTTGATTTTGTCTTGATTTTATGTTTTACACATGGCCCGCACCCAAGCTGTACACATAATTATGCATTATTCCCATTTGTATTTTCAATACAGGCACACACTGCTTTACAGCCCAAGTTATAAAGTTCAAACTCACTTGATTTATTCTGCACATTGCAAAGCAAGCTGGGCTATGTTAGCGAACTAGTAAATCTATCTTGCAAGCAACCTGTCTGACTTACACATCCCAGCAATTTGATCGCCTGCTACAAAAGCGCACAGCGCAGGTCTACGACAGTGGTGGCCAATCATGTATCACTGAAGGCCAGGAGTATACTGCAGGACTCACCAAATCTGGCCTCCCAATCCAAATCCAGCCCTAGTTTTCTCTCCTTCCAGGGATTTAAGTGGAGTTATTGCCACTGGTTGGGCAGACTGGCTTCACACCTGACTCCCGGGTAAAGGGAGGGTGGAAAACCAGCTGTTCTCTGCCTTTGAGGACTATGATTTAGGGAGGCCCGGAATACAGGCTTTCATTCCTGTCAATCATTTCACCTGTTGATTACACCAATTAGTTCTCTCTGCGTGAAGGTGAGCTAATCAGTGAAATCAGCTTGTTTGGTGATTGGGTGGAGTGAGAACTCGGCCCTCCATGGCGCATGATTATTCAGGCACTGCGTCTCTCCAAAATAACCCGGGTAACATTACGTAACACTCGCATCTTGTCTTCAACTTTGGCTCCTCTCCTCTTCTACGCCAGCTGTCATGTGAAGACGGCATTTCGTGTTAGTTTCCAAAAGCACCGTGAGAAGTAAATAAATGATTGATACCAACACAGTGCTAGAGGGCGCTGTCCTTCGCTGTGCCACTTTAATGATGAGTAAAAAAAAAAAAAAAAAAAAATACACAACCCAAAAAGTAGTAATAGGCTTATTACATAAATTTTGTTTACATAAATAAAAGTGTAACTATAAAAATGCAGCATCCAAAAGGCATATACTCATCATTTGTGTGTGAAAAAAATCAATGGTAAATAAAATTGATTCTAAAAAAATTACTGCTTCATACAATTTATGACCTCCAGTCACATGGTGTGTGTTAAATGTGAAGCAATCTGCTGGGCTGATTATTTCAATTCATTTTTTTAATGTTTTTTTATACTTCACTCCAAACTCACTCAAGGTCGCCTTATTAGTGACCTCTGTAGTTTAAGGCTGGTCAAAATGAAGGACCTGCTTTGAACTTAATCTGGTAATTCATTTAGAAAACTCAAATCGAGGAACGTCTACCATTGCAGGATCCAGTTGAGTCCCAATTGTTGTCCCAACAGTCGAATAGCAACACTATGTTATTGACTTGGAGTTCATCGGTTGAGAAAAGCCACAAAAACTTAACTTTATCAGCCTGACAGTTGATGGCTTTGCCTATTATCTTATGAGTCTCTTTCTTGTTGACAAATATGAAATCACATTCAAAAATAAGCATAAATCATGTACCACAGAAAAGGGAAAAATAAATAAATTCAATTTATGCATTAAAAACTGGACTGTCAGTAAGTAAAATAGTCATAAAATATAAAATTGTGATTTAATTATGTGTGATAGGTTACTTCTACATGACAAATAGACTGATTCAAGGAATTAAATTTATAAAGAGGCTTTATGACAAAAAATGTGGCCAGGATGTGTTATTTTTTACCTGTTGACATCCGGTTTAGGAATAATATGATGACAACATAAACTCCCTGCCCGTCATTATGGAATCATGCTCAATCATTGCTTGCTTATTGTATTTATATTTCACTGCAGATGTTCATCACTTGTTTATCACATAACCATTATTTTTCATGTTGAGAATAAATGCTCCTCACATATGCTGATATGATGTGGGCGGGGTGATTATGGAAAATACCTGGTTTTCCCTCGAATAGGAATCCGCATGGGGCCCAGGAGGAGCTCTCACTGCCAGATGGCTTCTCATTCTAACTTTACGATCTTAGAGTCGGGCACATGCTCATTTTCTAATCGAATGCTAATTGTGCGTGCATGTCTGCCACTGTAATGTTTGAAACGGAGACAGGCAATCTCTCCTAGTGTTTATTCATAATGTACAATGCCCAGAACTCAGAAAATATCTCAATAAAAAATGAAACAATATGAAAATTGAAGGTGAAAACTGCTGAAAAATTAGTCTTGTTACATCGTGGAAAACTCACCTCACCTACTAATGGCCACCATACTCTAGAGGACTTTGAAAAGACTTTTAAAAGAGTTTAAAAATACAGTTGTCTGTCACCCTCTGATGTGTGAAGACTATGCGTCATAAAGTCACTGAGGTTTTATGAACAGACTGTTGGACTTTGCAAAGACTGGGGATCTTGCAGGGCGCATCTGTTGGGTGTCGACAATGTTCACGTCTCTGAAATTCAGTGTTTGAGCCAAGACTAAAGACTTCCGATGTTACAGCATTAAACAGGTATTATTTTACTGGAATGATAAGACGAGAAAATGACTGAGTTTTTGTGACCACCTTACACCAAGTTGGGGTCACCCCAACCCAACTCCAGAAAAACTCTCATAATTTTATTTTGATGTTGGAAATTCATTTGTAACTCTGAAATCAATTCACAAGTCAATTGGGGTAAGGGTGCCATGAAATATGAATGTGACAATTATGTGTTTAATTCCATTTTCAATACAGCATGTTCTGGGTTTACTGCAGGAAAGAGGCATCAGGGAAGCATGTTTACATTCTAACCTATACACCAGGGCACCTCAAATCACGGTCCTCGAGGCCCGAGAGCTGATGGTTTTCCACCCTCCCTTTACCTGGGAGTCAGGTGTGATGACAAACGGCCAATCAGCAGCATTAGTTGTTTACTTAATTGCCTGGAAGGAAGGAAAACCAGGACTGTATTTGGATTCAAGGGCCGGATTTGGAGGGCCCTGCTACACACTATGGAGTAAATAAACCATAATTGCTCTTTTTTCCACAGATCCATGCTCAATATAATTTACTTCACTTTGACTGACCAGAGGTTCATGTCCTTTAACTTGCCCAGATCAATAATGCACAAATCAGCACATGCGTTAGTAAGGACGGGAGTAGACTGCAAAATGACCACATACTGGTAAGACTGTGTTCTAGAAAGATAGCAAAGAAATGTTTAATCTCATACATGTATCAGTCAGTCATATTTAAGGACAAATGTTGGTCGAGGCAAGATCACTGCAGGCAGTTCACACCCGGGAGTGAATCTGACTGAAGTGCTGTCTGAATTTTGCCAGTCTGTGCCCATGAGTAATAGGCCAACATCACAGAATCCTTGTCATTTGGCTCAGAGCTCAGTGAAACATTTAGACAGCTGTCACAAGCCATGATCCCAATCAGATCTCATGTTATGATCTATTTACGGTCTTAGATCTGCTATAACTAACAAATATGGCCAGCCTGGCAAATAAGCAATAAATAGGTAAATAAAAATATAAATTAAAAGTAACCCACATCACATATACAGTATATTCAGTGTGAAATGACATAATGACTTTGGAAATTGGTCTTGGATGTTTGGGCTGATAGTACAACCCCAATTCCAAAAAGTTGGGATGCTGTGTGAAATGTAAATAAACAGAATGCAATGATTTGCAAATCTCATAAACTGACATTTTATTCACAATAGAAAATATCCGATGTTGACAGTGAGACATTTTACCATCTTGTGAAACCTATTAGCTCATTTTGAGTTTGATGGCAGCAATACATCTCAAAAAGTTTTTTAAAAGTCTTTTAACAACAGTCTGTAAATGACAGGGAAGTGAGGAGAACAACTGCGGAAGTTTTGGGAGAAGAATGTTGTCCTTCTCTTGTCAGATGTGGGATTCTAGCTGCTCAACAGTCCTGGGTTTTCTTTGCCGGATTTTTCAGTTTAAGATGCGTCAAATGTTTTCTATTAGTGAATGGTCTGGACTGCAGTTAGGCCAGTTCAGCACTCAGACTCTTCTACTGCAAAGACATGCTGTTGTGATGGATGCAGTATGTGGTTTGGCATTGTTTTGCTGAAATATGCCAGGCCTTCCCTGAAAGAGACATTGTCTGAATGGGAGCATCTGTTGTTGTAAAGCCTCTATATACTTTTCAGCATAAATAAAGCCTTTCCAGATGTTTAAGCTCTCCATTCCATAGGCACTAATGCAACACGATACCATCAGAGATGTAAGTTTTGGGCTGATAACAAGCTGGATGGTCCCTCAGCTCTTCAGACCACTCTGCCTCAGTCCATTTTAAATGAACTTTGGCCCCAAGAAGATGGCGGTGTTTCTGGATCGTGTTCAAATATGGCTTCTTCTTTGCATGATACAGCTTTAACTTGCATTTGTAGATTGCACGGCGAACTGTTTTCACAGACAGTGATTTCTGGAAGTGTTCCTGAGCCCAAGCAGTGTATTCCAGCGCAGAATCATGCCTGATTTTAATGCAGTGTCGCCTGAGGTCCCGAAGATCACGAGCATCCAATATTGATCTTCTGACTTGTCCCTTGAGCGCAGCGATTTCTCCAGATTCTCTGAATCTTTTGATGATAACATGTACTGTAGATTCAAAGTCTTCGCAATTTTACATTGAGGAACATTTTTCTGAAATTGTTCCGCAATTTTTAGATGCAGTTTTTTGCAGATTGGTGAATCTCTGTCCATCTTTACTTCTGAGAGACTCTGCTAAAATGCTCTTTTTATACCCAGTCATGTTATTGACCTGTTACCAATTAACCTAATTAGTTGCAAAATGCTCCTACAGCTGTTTTTTGTCAGGATCACTTACTTTTCCAGCCTTTTGTTGCCCCTCTCCCAACTTTTTTGAGATGTGTTCCTGCTTTCAAATTCAAAATGAGGAAATATTTTTCATGAAATGGTAAAATGTCTCACTTTCAACATCTGATATGTTGTCTATGTTCTATTGTGAATAAAATGTGGGCTTATGAGATTTGCAAATCATTGCATTCTGTTTTTATTTACAATTTACACAGCATCCCAACTTTTTTGGAAATGGGGTTGTTGCATGAATTTCTAAAAACTGATTTTTGCACCATGGTTAAGAAGCACAGGGCTATAGTTCTACGGTATTATCTTAGTTTTTGTAATTTTGCCACTTATTGCATTTTGGAAACAAACTCTTGATGTCTTATTGACGCACACTAAGGCACTTAATACCAACTGAAAACAGTTTTAACGCAACAGCATGCCGAAGCATTGCTGCTGACCATGTGCACTCCTGCAGTCTGATCTTTGTCAGATGGATACATAGAGCAGTATTATGAGTCATTTCATTGAGCACACATTATATCACCCTGGCCCCACAAAGCTGAGGGCGAGATTTGTAGTACAAATATGACAAATCTGACAGAATATGACAAACATGCAGAAAATGTGTGATTCTAATGAGTCAGTACACACCTAAATCCCCAAAATCATCTTGTAAATTCCTTGAAGAATATTTGGAGAACAATTGTACGAGACGGATACACCTAATAAAGTAGTTTTCCAACATATGATGTGGGAGACACCACATCTTACATTTTTCATTTCTCCAGCACCTGCTGACATATAACTCAGACTGACATTTTTTTTTCTTTTTAGCGAGAAACATCACAGGTATTTAACATAACTGCTTGAAACCAGCCCCTTATCCAATTACATGCATGGCAGAACTCATGACTTGGAGGGCGATAGGTGAAAGTATTAAAACTCTAGAGGTTGGTCCCTCCTCTGCGGCCGCCTGTTTCGCTCTACCCTACACATAACCCTGGGTTCCATTTCCTTTGCCCCATTGTAATAATATTAAAAAAAGTTAATTAACAGGTGAGCAACCGGGAGATTTGAGGATTGGCTATATTTCAGCATCACGTTCCATCGCAGGGAAAAGAATGGCTTAAAAAATGTAAGGATTTGCATACGACCTCTCTTTTTTAATATAAAACAGAACGACTTCACAGTCAGAGCTGGGTGATCTCTCTTTTTTTAATATAAAACAGAACGACTTCACAGTCGGAGCTGGGTGATTTCTGGGTAAGGCAAAGGGAACGACATAGCTCCAGGTGATCTTGGTGTGAGAAATCAGGAAATAATCTCGAATCAATCACCTTTACCCTTTTGAAAAGCACTGTGGGAAATTTACTGCGCAAAGGGGACAGGCAAAAGCAGAAATTCGGGATATGCAAAAGATGAACCAAGCCAGGTGAGGCTCCTCAGCGGACATCCATTACAAGCGTATGAGGAGGTATTATATTCATGTGCGGCTGGAAGCATACGGTACATGCAAATCAAATACACAACAGTCTCATATATACTATGTCCATAAATCTCAGAAATTGGTGATGCTATGCGAACGAGAGAAGGTCGACACTGGGAGGGTGAAATTCCAAGGAAATAATATTGGGGGAAAGAAAACTGTTCCAACAATGTAGCTGTATGCAGATCAAAACATGTAGTAACTGATCAATACCCTTTAGGGGTGAAAACACAAAGCGTCAACCAACCACCAATGAGGTTGTTCTGTTTATTTTATTTTTTGTGAATAAGTACTCTGTAATTGTTTGAGGTCCTTTCTAGTTTCAATGTCAAACATGACAATATCAAAATTATATTCCTGTCAATATATTCTTTGATACACCTCAGAATGTTTTTTTCCTATGACAAGTAATGAGTTCATTTCCTGACTTTTGCCCAATCATCAGTCAGATCATGTGACATTTTGGGAGGAGTTTGCTCTCAAATCACAGATACCAAATTTCATGAGGGACTGAGAAACAATTGCAGAATGACATCATACTCCTTATTTTGCAGCACCTTAAAGATGATTTCAAAAGGAAGGCTTTAATTAAACTCTTCTCTGTTGATAAATTATTTTGGGCCAGGCATCTGCACCATAGCGTTTTTCAGCCAATTCTTTCATGAAAAGTGCTCGACGAATAAAATTGAGATGATCTTAAGTCTGTGAGTCTTTATTTGCTTAAACACATTACAACCTGGTCATCTTTGGTTTTACAAAACGGCTGTCAGTAAAACACAATATACCACCATGCTGTCACATAGAACATCTCAGCTGAAGTATGCCACTGGTACACAGTGGAATGTAGAGTATACTCATACTATATGTCCTCACTTAGAGTTGAATTTTTACTAAACATTTCACTCTACAGAGTGCACATCCATATGTGTTGCCTAATGATTGCAGGGCAATTCCAAATGTCAGGATTATAATCAGCACGTCTTTCCAGCCAGACAATAAAAAAAAGTTTACTACTTTTCATCTGTGATAGAAAAAAGTTTTAGTAATTTGTTTATTTAAGAGATTTCCCTGCTTTAAGCCAAATAGTAATTAGAGTAATAGGAAAGCAGTGCAATGCCTTTCTGTATAAATAAGCAAATAATCTAATCAGCAGCAAGAATGCCTTTCCCCAGATCAATGGCCTGTCTCTATACGGAAATGGAAGTGCACAATAAATTATATCAGCTGTCTGCTGTCCCCATGCGGGCCTTTATAGCTTTTAATTTGCCTGTTTTGCTGTGTGTGCCCATTAATACTACTAGGATTTTATAGCTTTTAATTTCCCTGTTTTTGCTCTGCGTGACCATTAATACTAGCAGGATTCTATGGTGATGAAGAGGAAAATCTGCATCACATTCTATTAATGGTCATTCTGAGGAGTTACATATCTCTGTCATAAGCGTTGCATGATACTCACTCAGAGGGCCTACCAAAGTGGAGAACTGCAGTTTTCCCAAGAAATATATGAGTGTGACATCATTAAAGGGACACAGGAGGCACATTCATGAATGTAAATCAACACCAACAAACAGCAGATTGCTTAGTAAGAGAATAGGAAGACTGATATTAAAAAAAAAATATATATATATATATATCAGCTATAGCTATAGCCTTAATGTACCTCAATGCAGCACGGATCGTTGTCTTCAGGACACCAACAAATACAGAGAGTGTCCATTGAGTTGCTGCCAGGTACCACTCCTTCCCGAGGCCGTCTCTTCTTTCTATCCTGTCCAGAGTCCGAGGCTACAATGATGTGCACTCGGGAGTCCCTCGTGGCAGGCATCATTTACCCCTCCTCATTTCCTGCCGGTGCTGGAATCTTCTTTGTTGGAAAAAAAGACTGGGGTCTCTGGCCACGCATCAATTACCGTAGGCTAAACAACATCACCATCGAGAACTGCTATCCACTACCACTGATATCTACAGCCTTTGAATCATGCCAGGGGGCAACCATTTTCACTAAGCCTGATCTTTGCAATGCATACCATCTAGTACAGATCTGGGAATGGGACTAATGGGAGACTGCCTTCAACACCTCTGATGGCTACTATGAATACCTTGTTATACTGTTTGGGCTTTTCAACTCGCTAGGAGTCTTTCAAAATCTAGCTAACTAACTGAGATATGCAGGGGAGATTTGTTTATCTATACCTGGATGATATTCTTGTCTTCTTCCGTGATCCCGAGACCCACGCTCAGCATGTCTGCCAAGTACTCTGATTCCTGTTCGAGAACCATCCATTTGTTAAACCTGAGACGTGAATTTCACCAGTCCTCCATGAGTGTCCTGAGGTTCTTCCTAAAGCATTGCCACGGACTAAGCGAAGGTTTTAGCCGTCACTGAGTGGCCCACACCTGAGAATGGCAAGGAGTTACAGCATTTCCTGGGGTTTGCCAACTTCTACCATAAAGTCATTAGAAACTACAAATCCAGCTGCCGAATAGTTCACTCGGTTAAAGCATCGCATTGCGAAGCAGAAGTGACTATCACGGCTTGGGTCCGAGTCCCGGTCGTACCAACCGGCAGTGGTCGGCAGCTTTTTCAGAGTAGCGCGCAATCGGCCATTGCGCTACAGGGCTGCAAATTGGGAAGGGGCTGCCGGGAAGGGTAATATAAGTTGCTTTGTTCGTTGCTTAGGCGCCTCCTGTTGGCCAGACGGGCGCTCGTCAGGAAGATTCTAAGCTTGTTCATGTTCGGGTATCCTCCGCCCTCGTTCTGAACTTGCGAGGATTCAACCAATAAGTGCATAAGAAGCGGTGGCTGACGGGCGCGTGCTTCGGAGGAGAGCTCTCCTGAGTTGGCAACAGGGGGTCGCATTTGCGAAAGCCTTGTACATAGTTCCCCAATTGGACATTCCAGATTCGGGTGGGATTGGAGATGCCAAATTTATTTTAAAAATATATGAATATGTATATATATATACATAAAAAGAAACTACGAATCCATTGCTGCCCCCATGACTGCCCTCACCTTCACTAACATCAAGTTTGTTTCGTCAACTGATTCTGCTGTGGTTTTACAACAACTTAAGAAATGGGTTGCCAGTGCTCCAGTCTTCATTCGCCTGGACCCTCTCCGCTAATTCATTATTGAAGTTGAGGCTTCTGACTCCAGTGTCAGAACTTTTTGGCAACAAACATCAAAGGTGAATTTGACAAAGACATGAGGTACCCCAAAAACCCACAATGAAGTATGGTGGCGGATCATTAATGTTGATAATGGGGCTGTTTTTGTACACCTCAAAATCTACGCAAAAATGGATCCCCAACCGAAGAATGAAGGGTCTGCTGTGGCCATCACAGTCCCTCAATCTAAACGTCATAGAAAATCTGTCAGATGAAAGGGAGAGAAGAGTCTAGAAGCATTAACCTCAGAATCTGAGAGGTCTGGAGAGACTCTGTATGGAGGAACGGTCTCAGATCTTATGACGTGTTCGCCGACCTCATCACACGATATGGGAGGCTGCACAAAATATTACATGAAGGGGTGCCAATAATTGTGGCACACATTTTTGAGAAAACTATTTGCTTTTGAAAACAATTTCACATTTCTTTCAATTATGCTTACGTGGATCACGTGGATAAACAAACACATTATTTTCAGATCTCAGTTTGCTAATTTTTGGTAAAAAAGATGGCAAGAATTCTTGAGGGAACTATATCTACAAATAAAAAATTAAATGAATAAATAAATAGTACAGTCATTAAATATGTGACAAAAATTCCCTTACATTTTTTTGATCTACCACTGTGACCATGCTAAAGTACCCCCCCAACGGAGTTGCACTTAAGTGAAACCATTTTTTTCAGTGATAATGAAGTGACTGGCAAGCAGAAACAAAAAAAAAAGATGAAACATGTTGCAATTATGATACACCAAAGCGGGAACATCGTTATAATACATTCATTGAAGTCCAGAGAGACATAACATGAAAAGTTATACTTCTGGGAAACCAGAAACTTTCCGAACCCTCTTTTCTCAGTGTCTCATTGTAATCAAAATGAGGGGATGTCTTAAAACAAGCTGAGGAAAAAAAAAAGAACTAATAAAACATGAAAGGTTTGGAAAGACAAACTTTATATCAGCATGCAACAGGTCCACCAAAGTTATATTTCTTTAGTTTCTATGCCGAGAAGCCTGTGAGATTTATTTGCCGACTACAGAGAACAAAAGTTGCTTTCAGCATCAGCATGAAAAGTGTCCTTGTCTACTTTTCATATAATTAGAGCGAGCAACATGCACCAGCATTTAGAATATTTAAAACAGGAATGTTTATGGCGTGTGCTGAGCATGAATACTAGTTATCGTAGATTTCTTAAATGCTGTACTGTTCCTAAGCGCCATATGTCCACATTTATAACCTTGCTAATTCTTATTCCCTACTGCACAGTCTGAAAATACACATATTAACACATGCAGTACCAGACAAAAGTTTGGACACACTTGACTCATGGCACTATATTTTTACAGAACTTTCACAGATTTTACGTCTGTACATAACCTTAATGGGCAAAAGGTAAGTAAATGGTCAAAATTTATTAAAGGGTAATTTAGTTCCCAGGTCGAAGTCCAAAATTTTGGAATTCATAAAAAATTCTGTATTTGCCAAAATGAACTGAAGAACAATGTCTTTCCAGTCTCCAACTAGAAAATGTCTGTGGCGACGTCTTGGGTTGAAAGGTCAAGGAGAAGCTCACTGAGAGCAGAGCACATCTGTGGGAGCTTCAACAGCAGTGCTGCGCTGAACACTACGAACCTTACGACTGTCCTCGCAAAACAATGTGAGCACATAATGTAAAATAGCACAAGATGGCTATTTTGAAGAAAAAAAGAAAGAAAAAAATTTCTGCATGTGAAATAAAAGGTTTTTCTTCCTTTTCTTTGTTTAGCCTCTATTTGCTGAAAAATGTCACTGTGCCCAAACATTTCACTGGTACAGTACCATGGAATGTGCAGAAGTAAGTTCAATACAGATTTTAATGGATGTGTGAAAGCAATGGAAGTGTGTATTAAACATTGGAATTTCCTTTAATGAAAACTAACGAGGAATGATGGGATCTGAGCATGTGCAAACCTGGACAGAGAAACCCCCTCAGAGCTGTACAGCTTGGAGATCACTAGTCTGTCGGTCCTCAGTCGTCAGGACATGCTCATCCAATTCAGTCACCCTTTCGTTGGTCGTTCTTACTTCAGCTATACAGTACCACTCGGTGATTTAAAAAAAAAAAAAAAAAACTAGACAATGAAAATAATGCAACAATTCCTCTTAAAATCGCACAGCACGCAATTTTTGTATTAACTGTTTATTAAACATATCAGCAGTTACAACAAAGACTTCAGCAAGTGTATGAATAATGCTGCTGAATCAGTAAGCGGATGGTGACAGAAATGACCTGTAGAGGGGTTAATTTAATCACAACAGATACAACAGTCCATTGTCCTCAGAAAAAAAGACTGTAGCTTAGGCACCCAGACCTGTTAGTTTTATGTAATTCAGATGAAGGTGGATTTGTATCACACTGGGAGGTACTCAGTCCAATGGATCCCCTCATCCCCTGTCAATGCGATAATGGCCTTTCAGAAGACGCGTGAAAAGAAAACGAAAAGAGAAAAAAAGAGCCGTGTGAATCATTACAATCCAAAGCTTCACATGAGCTCCTCAGCTGCGATGAAGACTTTTATATAAAGGTCAGGTTGTGTGCAAGTTATGCAAGTGACCTTTACGAGAGTTCACCGCGAGCGGGGGAGGACTTCAGTCGACCACCGGCTGTGCAATTTAGTGTGCCCGTCTTTTTTTTTCTTTTTTTGAAGGAGAAAAGGACACACAAGCACATACACAGGCACACACACGCGCACACACCCAGACACACACATGCACACACACACACACACACACACGCACACGCACACCATTTTCAAAAATTTGAATTGCTTTCCGTTTCTGAGACACGTCTGCAGTGTTATTTATGGAGATCCAGGAATGAGAAACAAATAATGAGAGAAGGTATTGTGACTGACGGTATGATATGTCTCAACTGGAGAAGAACACGCGAAAAAAACAAAAGTGTTTCTCGCAAATCTGAAGAGAAGGAATGAGGGCAACAATGCCCCTGTGAGCTGCATCAAAAGGTCGTATTACTGTGACAAAACAAGTGCGTCGGTGGTTTTAATTTGTGCCTCCAATTTGGAGCGGGAGCCGTTTCATAAATCACGGTGTGAGAGCAGCTTATTGGATGTCGACAGACAATATGGAAGTCAAACCAATACAGCTATTATGTCCGTTACTCTCTTTCCTAGAGAATCACAGAAAATGAATGAGAGTTGTTTTCTATTATTTCCTACAATATATAGTTGACAGTTTTGGCTTGGTGTACATTTTATTAGTTAGTTTTATCTTTCTAAACAACTAATTTTCACCCTCTGTAGGGGACATACATATGTATGTAGTCTTTCGCCTCATGAAGTACATATTCCACTGTGTTGAAACATACACCATGAAAGACACTCAATAACATGAAATTATATTATTGTAGCTTTAAAAAATATTCTACACGCATTTGTATTTTTTTCAACTATGCTTGTTTTAAATAAAAATATATGAAAAATAATCGGCATGGTCTCAATGCACTACAGTGGATATACCAGAGATCCGGAAGCCTAGAATTTCTGTCATTGGATTTCACTAGTCTTGTTTACAAAATATTCTCGATCAAACATAATGTGCAGTGTGATTCATGTGCTTCGGGGAGAAAATAGAAAGTTACCAAATTCAACAACAGCCGAGCGAGAATACTTTCCCTCTTAAGAATGAAAACAAAAGAGAACTCAAGTAAGATGTTTCATTTTGGCAACAATTCTTTCTGGCTGTAAACAAAGTAACTGCAGGCAGAAAACACGGAACAAAAAATAGATGGTGTTTTGTGAAAACATACTAGTTTAAAAATATCACGAGAATCTGATAAGATCATCGAATCGCCCTTACTCACAGTTCCCCAGGCGATGCCTTGCGATTCAGACTTCCAGCTGCACAACAAGGCATGTTTTTGTCGGTAAAATCTTGGCAATGCCTTTATTTACTTCATAGTATTTCATATTCCCGCAAGTCATCTTTTTGCCACCACTTCCATGTGTGACGTAATCCGTAGTGTTTACAGACTATTAGTCTATAGATACAATAAACGTCTTCATTCACCGCACCCTATTTTAGCTTATTTGTCTCGGGAAGTCTGTTTGGACCTCAGTTGGGCTATACACAAACTTGCCCCCTAAATTTCTCGGTTTGCATCAGTCACCTAAACATTCAGTATTGCCCAATCATGACAGGATGGGGCAGAGCCGATAAATCTGGGCCATATTATAGAAAGGAGTTCTCAAAATGCCGCTGCAGAAAGAAACTCAGCCAAGGGCAGATTTACCTCAGAATGACAGTTGAGAATTGTGGTAAATGGCGATGCTGTAAATCTTGATCAGGACAGCAGTGATATTTAGCTCAGAATTAGCAAAGCCAAAGTGAAGAGCAAGCAGATTTGTACTGCACATTCTGCAATATCAACCCCATGCGTTCATAACGCCGCGCTGCATCATTTATGCTGAATAAAATCCACTTTCTGTTATGGTTCTGCCTCGTGTGTTGTGTTTGTGCTTTTTTGTGCTTGTGCTTTACTTTCGTTTTATTTTTCAGCTTTCATTCCCGCCGTCTGATGTTCGATTCTCTCTTTGCCCAAACTCCAGTGATGTCGTGTGACAGCCTTCAGCATGCCTGAGTCTCGTTGTCCAATCACGTTTCCTCTTTCGGTTTCGGCTGTGGTATTTCATTCATTGCTTCCACCTGTGCTTAATTCTGGGTCTCGCTAAACTCTGAGTGAATGCGTTCTCTGATAGGATAATTACTGACCGTGCTAATCAGCACTTATTTGAGGGTGATTGTAAATATTTCATCACGTAGTATTAACCTTTATTAACTCATTAGCGAATGCGAGCGTTTCTAGCTTTTGTAATTCCTGCCTAAGCTTTCCCTGATTAACTGCGTTTAAAGCTGTGCTTTCCTTTGCTTCTCTCATGGTGCTTTTTACTCGTCACGTTTAGATTACCTTAATCTAAACTGTCTAGTTTGATTGATGGTCTCAGCATCTTGTCTCGAGTCATTATGGTTTACCCGGTCCTCGTTAATTTGTTTATTAATCCCATGTGTTTCTGTTTCCTTTCGAGATTGCGTTCCGAGTCCCCGCCTCCTCTCGTGACTATTTATGTGGCAGAGATGGGAGGGACATCAGACGGAACTTTACTAGACTTGCTCTGCATGGTGAAATCTCAGCTCCTTGTGCCTTCCGAGTATTTCCTGTGTATGATTCCCGAGTCTTGTTTTTTGCTGCGCCCACGTCTTGTCTGCCCCTTGTTTGAGTCTCCCAGTGTGTCCGTCAGTCTAGTTAGGTCCAGTTTTTGTTTTTCTAGTTTGTCCACTCTTGGAGTGTGTATTTCTGTTTCCCCCTGCCTTGGGCAGTGTACCTTAGTTTTCCCAATCGTTCAGTGCATGAGCAGGGTGTTTTGTTTCTGGCCTGTGTGCCTATTTTCTCGTAGTGTTTTGTGTTTCAGTAAACACTTCAGTTCCTGCATCTGGTGTTCCCCTGCCTACTTAACAGTTTCTTACTAATTTTGGAGTGCTGACTCCAAATGTAGTGTCTGGTTTGCTCCAGCATGTCACATTTTCTCATGATGTTTAATGTACATTTAATGACACTGTCACTTTTGGCAGCCTCCCATAAGGTTAAACCTTTCAGTGCCGTGGGCAACGATGTAAGATATCAAAGTCAGATGCTGTTGAAAACCTATCATGTGGCAACTTGTTTAAAAGAGCTCCTGCAGGGGAAACAAGTTGCCACATGATAGGTTTTCAACAGCTCAGGATAACTACATTTTTAATTCCTCAAATGTATTCGGTGCTCAAAGGGTTAAGAAACCTTGTATCATCCCTTAATCACCAGAAAAACTGCCATTGAGACATTATTTCCATCTACCTCTGAGCCAGGCGAGAAATTTTTGTTCAATATTTGGCTGATTTTCACACGTGTGAATAATTCTAAAGGCATTATTTCATGCCTGATCTTGATCGCAGGCTTAGTAATATGACCACTGACAGACGAAACTGCAAACATGATCCAAACGTTTTCTGCTACATCTGTGGCTGTTTCACTCCACCCAAACAGCATTTGTTGCTGTTTCGATCAGAGCATAATAGCCAATATAAATGATATAAGGAAAAATCTTAATTCTTATTTTGTGAAAAAACTGTATGAGATGGAAACTTTTTACTTGCATCTTCTAATGCAGCATCCTCAAATGAGGTAATTGAATGCCATTCTCGGAAATCAGAAGAATTTTTTTTTTTTTTCAACATGCAAGGTGGTGTAATAGATATAAAGAGTTAAATGGGATGACATGCAAGTTTTCTTTGTATAATATTTTTAGGGAGACAGAGAGAGAGAGAAACAAGTGGAGTGTGGGCCTTATGTCAGTACCTCAGTGTCTACATCTCTCACTCTGTATGCCATCTTATTTATTTATCTATCTATTTGTTTTTAATTTGCCTGCTCTAACCCTATCTGAATAGTAATGTGCAATAAACAAACTATTCACCTGCTATTCTGTATGCAACTTTTGCCGCCATCTCAGGAGAGTGCGAGCGGTTTGCTGTTCTCCTACGGAAAATATTCCTGTCAGTGACTGTTTCTATCCGCACTGCGATGACGGTCCTAGCATTCACAGAACGAGTGCGGAGGAAACCCAATTCTCATACTTCACAGGCGCCCTGATGACCAGTTAGAAGCCTAAGGGACGGGAACAGTGCTGGCCCAATCGACTGTACCAATGAGCCGAAACATTAAAACCACTCACAGACGAAGGAAATAACTTTAATTATTATATGACGTAAGGATTTGCTCTCTCCTGATTGGTCGAGGCGAGCTCTTCCGGTCACTGTAAACAGTGATATTCACCGAGAGAAAGTGTGCGAGAGGTGAATATTACAATCCGAAGACCTCAAGCTGAAAATAGACTAGGCTTCCCCGCAGGAGCTCCAGACAGTGTCCGTATTTCGTGTTGCTTCATCCCTGTGAGGAGCTTTACGTTCGAGTTGTCACCCTGCTCTTATTTTATATTTTGAAGGAGGGTCATATAATGACACAGATATTGACTTCAGTTATCGGTGAATCCAATGATTTATCGGCTGTGCCATGGTAAATATCCCTTGTCCAAGGTGGATAAATCATTGGATTCACCTCAACTGAAGTCAATAATTATATATTATCTTGAAACAACTACGCATGTCGAGGTAGCAAACATTTGGGTCTGGTAGTCACTGTGTTGGATGTGGGAGAAATGGGACCCGAGTAACACTGAAAAGACCAAATCATTGAAGCCAGATGAACAGCTCAGAGCATCTCTGAAGTGCAAAGGCTTCTGGGATGCTTCCAGTCAGCAGTACCAACCAACAGTGCCCCAAAGAGGGACAAACCAGGGGTGTTGGGAGCAACATAAACAAATATATACTGTGTGTGTGTATGTGTATATATATATATATATATATATATATATATATAAAAGCACAATATCAGTGGCGGCTTGTGAACTGGCGATAGGGGAGGCTCAAAACAATCCCGTAAAATTAATGATTGGTCATGACCTGTTTTCAATCATTCATTTAAATGACCATTACAGAAACTCCGAAAAATCTCAACATTATCAGGTGTGGCCAGTTTTCATTTATAACACATACCTATCAACTCTCACGCATTCAGTGTGAGTTTTAATGGCATATTTACATCCCTCTGCTGTAGTCAGCAATTATTCAATCAACGCGTATGTAAGAGATTCTCGTGCAGAATTGAAGTCCTTGTGCATGGAGGATTTAGAAAGCATGGAATTGCATAAAGATGTTTCAAATGATCTTATTTCATTTAAAAGATCATGAAACACATGCATTGCTTCCATTCCTTGAATAAAGAAAAGCGTGAGAAGTGTGGATTCGTAATCGGTATGCGTTATAAATGAAAACTGGCAGCATCTGATAATGTTGAGAGTTATTGGAGTTTCTGTAATGGTAACTTAAATGAATGATTGAAAACAGGTCGTGACCAATCATTAATTTCAAGGGATTGTTTTGAGCCTCCCCTATTGCCAGTTCACCAGCCGCCACTGGTGATATATATTATAACCTTAAGAAGAAAAACTTTGTCTGAAGATCTGAAACAAACAAGTGTGACATATATGCAAAAACAGAAGTAATTTGGAAGGAGACAAATACTTGTACGTGACACTGTCTGTATCCGTGACTGATGACAAATGGTAACCTCTTATACTACACTTGCCTTTATGGTGATGTAGAGCTGTAATGTTTTGGCAACTGAAGGACCATAAGTGGAAAACCAAATGAGCCACCGAAATCACTGAAATCTCCAGCAGCAGGCGCTGGTGCGAATTTAAGACAATTGCATTAATTCTCCAGCAGAAGGCGCTGGTGCGAATTTAAGACAATTGCATTAATTCTCCAGCAGAAGGCGCTGGTGCGAATTTAAGACAATTGCATTCATTCTCCAGCAGCAGGCGCTGGTGCGCATTTAAGACAATTACATTAATTCTCCAGCAGAAGGCGCTGGTGTCCATTTAAGACAATTACATTAATTCTCCAGCAGAAGGCGCTGGTGCACATTTGAGACAATTACATTAATTCTCCAGCAGCAGGCGCTGGTGCCCATTTAAGAAATGACATTAATTCTCCAGCAGCAGGCGCTGGTGCGCATTTAAGACAATTACATTAATTCTCCAGCAGAAGGCGCTGGTGCCCATTTAAGACAATTACATTAATTCTCCAGCAGCAGGCGCTGGTGCCCATTTAAGACAATTACATTAATTCTCCAGCAGCAGGCGCTGGTGCCCATTTAAGACAATTACATTAATTCTCCAGCAGAAGGCGCTGGTGCCCATTTAAGACAATTACATTAATTCTCCAGCAGAAGGCGCTGGTGCCCATTTAAGACAATTACATTAATTCTCCAGCAGAAGGCGCTGGTGCCCATTTAAGACAATTACATTTATTCTCCAGCAGCAGGCGCTGGTGTGCATTTAAGACAATTACATTAATTCTCCAGCAGAAGGCGCTGGTGCCCATTTAAGACAATTACATTAATTCTCCAGCAGAAGGCGCTGGTGCCCATTTAAGACAATTACATTAATTCTCCAGCAGAAGGCGCTGGTGCCCATTTAAGACAATTACATTTATTCTCCAGCAGCAGGCGCTGGTGCGCATTTAAGACAATTACATTAATTCTCCAGCAGCAGGCGCTGGTGCGCATTTAAGACAATTACATTAATTCTCCAGCAGAAGGCGCTGGTGCCCATTTAAGACAATTACATTAATTCTCCAACAGCAGGCGCTGGTGCACATTTAAGACAATAACATTAATTTCCAGACAAGAGGGCTCACCTTAGTCTAATTTTGAGTTCCGCAGTGTGTCACAAAATTATTTGTTTAACCCAGCATGAATTACAGAGCTTTGATTATCTAAACACATTATTGCGTTTCCAGGCACAACTCTATAATAGACGTGCCAAGTTATAATTAGAAAACATTGTTTCAATAAATTCCCCAAACTGCTTCCTCTTATTATAGCAGCAATAAACAAAGATTGTGGAAATAATAGTAATTGCTTGAATATCACAGCTCTGTAAATACATCTGGCAAACAAATGCTTCCCAGTGAAATCACAGCATCATACGATCACACGCATCCTGATCAAATACCATCCTACCACCAAACCCTTGAGCTTCATCTACTGGCTGCTTGTCTGAAACCTTAGCACAAACTATGACCTCTCCTTCCCAGAATGCAGTGGTTTTTGCTTTAATAATTGTTGATATAATGTCCCATTTCGTCACATATTGCACAGTGGTGTTTTCTGTCAAGCCATCAGTAATTTGTAAATATTCTTCAAGGGCAATTAAAAGTTAATATACTCACAAGTACATAAGTGATTTATATATTTCTGAGTTCATAGAACCATATAACTTAACAGAGGCTCATGTATTTCTGTCCACCTGTTCAGTGAGCATCATAATTCATTACACAGTAACCTTTTTTTTCTGTTAGTTGTGTCAATCAGGGGAGCTGACCTCAAGTGAACATGCATTTTAAATGTCGAGGAGGAGACTGAAGGCCAGAAGTCCCTGTAACGAGCAGGAAGTGAAGATGCTGCAATACAGGCCTGGCAGAGCATCACCAGGGAAGATACCCAGCGTCTGGTGATGTCTACGTGTCACAGGCTTCAAGCAGTCACTGCATGCACACGATGTGTGGGGTTGGGAGGGTATGAACAGAAAGTGCAGTCATTTCCAAACAGTTCATCTTATATGTTGGAAAACATCCCCACATTAAAACTGACGGTCAGCACTTAAACCTCACCGCCATGCGTCCTTTAACCTCAAGGTGCGTGAGGAATGGCTGCTAAACTTGGTCCTGGGCCTCCTGCTGGTTATTGTTCCTATCACAATTACAACTGTTGGATTTTAACAAGCTCTTGAAGTGTCTTCATTAGGTGCATTTATGTTAAGAACAGTTATTTATCCACTTGAGTCACATTTCGATGGATATCTATCTATACTGTGAAGAATAAAAATTCCATATCCACATTGTGATATACATGAGACCACTGCATTAATCAGGTAAAAAATGGTGCCAATTAAAGTAAACAATCAATAATCGGTTCCATAATGGGCGAAATCATGGACTCATGGTTGTGCACAAAAAGTTTATGAGGTAAGCAAATGATAGAGTGAAACCTGTTTTGTGTCACACTTGTGTTATTGGGTCCAAGCAAATTCTTCAGGAAGAACTCTAAACACCTGTATTTAGCTACCTTAACTGGAGTTTATTGATTTTCTCTGTGTTGAATTTGATCCATTTAAAAATGTTGTTACTTGAATTTGTTTGCAATGTAGAAAAATAATCACAAAAATTGTACATACATGGGTCTTTTCTACTTCATGGCACACTTGAATATTTCTGTCGAAATATGGCTTGGGACTGTAAATAACTGCATTAAACAAATAAACAAACAAACAAAATGCACCTAATTGGGACAAATTATTATCATACTAACCGCTTTGGAACAGAAACCGGCATACGTGGGACATGCGTGCCCCAGGATCGAGTTTAGGAGCCATTGTGCAAGAATACAGAACCAAAATAAAATGTTTTACAGTCCTGTGAATAATGCCGCTCACTGTATACGCTGGGCATTTGACACTGAGCCAAGTGACCAAGTGCCATGTTTCTTCTGACAATTTTAATGCATCATTCTTCATGATATATTGCTGTTTCTACAAAATAAGCACCATGTACGATTGAAGTTATAAGTGTACTAGACACCTTAGTCAAATACATTTAAACTCACTTTTTACAATTCATGACCTATAATCCAAGTAAACATTCCACTTCTTAGGTCAGTCCAGACCACTACTTTATGTTAAAAATGTAAAATGTCAGAGCTGCCGGATAGTTCTCTCAGTTAAAGCATCGCATTGCGAAGCAGAAGTGACTATCATGGGGCGGGTTCGAGCCCCGGTCGTACCAACCTGTAGTGGTCGGCAGCTTTTTCAGAAGAAGCGCGCAATCGGCCATTACGCTACAGGGCTGCAAATTGGGAGGGGTCTGCCGGGAAGGGTAATATAAGTTGCTTTGTTCGTTGCTTAGGCGCCTCCTGTTGGCCAGGCGGGCGCTCGTCAGGAAAATTCTAAGCTTGTTCATGTTCGGGTATCCTCCGCCCTCGTTCTGAGCTTACGAGGATTCGACCAATGAGTGTATAAGAAGCGGTGGCTGACGGGCGCGTGCTTCGGAGGAGAGCCCTGAGCTGTCTCACTCTCCTGAGTTAGCAGCAAGGGGTCGCACATGAGCAAGCCTTGTACATAGTTCACCAATTGGGCATTCCAGATTTGGGTGGGATTGGAGATGCCCAATTTAAAAAAAAAAAAAAAAAAAAGTAAAATGTCAGATTAATAGTAGAGAGAATGATT
This sequence comes from Gymnothorax javanicus, assembly GCA_029692085.1. Lineage (NCBI taxonomy): Eukaryota > Metazoa > Chordata > Actinopteri > Anguilliformes > Muraenidae > Gymnothorax > Gymnothorax javanicus. The sequence continues at coordinate 109,634,131 of CM056201.1, read as the reverse complement.
TACTTCAGCTTTTATTTCTTTCATCACATGTCCAGTGGATCAGAATATTCTTGGTTTACATATTCTTAGTATTCGGTAGAATTGCATTAAGATCTTCGCTTTGTGATGACCACACCAGCGCCCTGACTTTGCTGTCCTCAAGCCACTTAACCACAACTTGAAGAGTGTTCCTGGTCTTAGTGTTTGTTTGGCAGACCTACTTGCATTCAAGAATGAACTTCCTTGCTGATGTCTTGATATATTGCTTCAATACATCATTGTCCTTCCTCATATGCCATCTATTTTGAGGAGTGCACCCATCTCTCTTGCAGCAGAGCACCCCAACAACAAACAAAATTATGAAAGAGTGCTTCAGTGAGCATGAGGAATCATTTTCATGCATGAATTGGCCACCACAGAGTCCTGACCTTAAGCCACTGAAAGTCTCTGCGATGTGCAGGTGAAAGCTTAACGGTTTGACTCTTCCGTCTTCAATACAAAGAATGGGGTTTTCAAGGCACAGTTTCTGCTCTCCTTCACGCAAAAATAGAAGTTATATTCATTCCGATTAAAGGGAAATATTTAGGTTTTCCTCAGGTCAGCACACTGTATTTCCTCACAGCAGTGGACTCTGGCATTAGCTGCCATAAAATGTGCTTTTTTAATGCTCTCTATAGTGAGTCCACGGGGAACAGGGTAAGAATTATTACAACATCAGAGCTACACAGAAGCAGCCAATCCAAAGTTCCCATCTAAACCTCTGCACATTAGCACAAGCAGAGCAGCACTGTCCTCGAGCCTGACAGTCTTTGCATTTCAGTGAGAGTAATAATTACGGCTTACTTAAAATACATCACATCATGTGAGCACAGACTAACGGTGGCCCTAAAGTGCAAACACAACGACATTTCACAAATTGCAATGGCATTTCAGAAAATGTGACAACATTTCACAAAACATGACATTTCAGAAGGCACAACAAAATTTCTGAAAACAAAACGTCATTTCAGATAATGGAAAAGGTGGGGCAACATTTCTTGTCTGTGATAGGCCAGAACCAATTACCCGGTGGACAGTTAAATGCCATTTCCAGTTTCTATTGTTGTTGTTTCCAAAATTTTCCCAAAATAAAACCTGATTGGAAATTTACTTTCCAAGAAATTTTGTGTTGGAACAGCAGCACACACCAGTAACTGCTCGGTGAATTTCCAGTGTTTAAAAAAGTGAGTTTCATGTTAAATGTTTATCTACAAGCCCCTTCTCTCCATTGCCCACACCTGAATACTGGACCTATCTTTAATTTTTGATAAATCAATATTTGATCATTGACAAGGCCTAGGTTCCAAAAAATCTAAATTACCCTTTAAAAAAATATGTCGGAAGATGTTAACTGTTTGTGGAAAAGAATTTACTGACATTACTCCAGAAAGAGCCACATTATTGGCCTGCATCATGCATAGAACTCATCATCACAGATTAAGATCACTGGAATCACTGAAATTAGGTTAATAACTGTCCAACACATCATCAATCCCACTGAAAGTCAACGGGATGTGCTGGAGAAGTCATTTGACTCTCCTGTTGTCACTACAAGGACAGTGAGAGAAAATTAATTCAACTCTGGATGGAAATAAATAATGTGATGTTGCGTAAGCTTCTATAAACAATGTCAATGATAAAGGCGCACCGTGATCAAAGCTAAGAAAATATTTAAAAATATTAAGTGTGCACTTCTTTGGGAGGGGAGCAGGCAGTGTAGTGGATATCTATGGCTATATTTATTTATATATATTTATATATTTATTTCTCAACCAAACGTGTCACTACCTATCTCTGTGGTAACAGAAACAACTTAATTTTTGTATTCACTCAGATAAATGGCCAATGGAGAATGTCTGTCTTTCACATTTATTTGGTCTCACTGTCTAATAGAAAAAATTCAGAAATAATAGTGCAGCAATTACTCCATAATGAATATGGATTATAAATAATCTTTTCAGTGCACATATAGTAATTATTGCAAACTCATTTGAAGTCATGTGATATTGTTTTAATTATATAATAACTGTCCTAATATTTTTAAGCAAGAAATGCAGTGGTTCATTTGCTATTTATCAAACTTAATGTTGATTTGGTTGTTCATTTTAGAAAACTGTGTTCTTAATAAGACGTAGTGCTGAGACGCCATGAATCTCGTCATGATTGAATTATCGCCATGGTAGCTGCACAGCACAATGAATAAATTCTGTTTAATTTGAAATAAATTGCAATTAATTGCTGATGGGGAAAAAGCGTATAAAAAATGATTAAAATAAAATCCTGTGAAATTCTTGGCACAAAAAATAGTGCACAGTGGAAAGAATGTTTGAAACTGCATGGTGCAATTAAGGTAAATAAATGAAAGCAAGGGGACAGTAAGGGATGGGTTTCCTGGTTGAAATAATTAAACAGCACACTCTCGCACGGCTCAGCCGCTCGGAGACAGCAGGTATTTTAAAATTCCTCGGCTCTCAGAAATTATTTATAACCTGTTCACACAGAGACCCCTCGCATTGTGTCTAACCCTTCTGAATGACACCAGCTAATGAACACAGACATCCCACATTTTTCTCTGTATTAGAAATGTCAGAGTAGTCCAATGCCTGCTACAGACTCTAAAACACGATATGACGAAGAATATTTCTATTTCAGGAAAAAAAGAGAAAGAACATTTTGAAGTAACTTGGTTATGTGCACATTGTTCCAACTAAAACAGTCATAGTTATGATTAATATTTAAGTTAGTCATCATCATCTCCATCATCAGAAGCGGCAGTGCCAACAGTGTGACTTGGATGTTTGCGAAGTCTGAGACAGTGGCTCCAATTAGTCAAAAACAACAATTAGTTGTTTCTGTGAATGCAAGAAGCCTCGCAAATCAATCTCTCTCTCCCAGTTAGTCAGTTCACCTTCCCACCCCTGATGATTTTGGATGTTTTATGCAAGTCTCATTAATCGAAGAATTAGACAGGGTTAGATAGATAGTTGCATGGCTGCAGGAACAGACTTCATTTGAATACAAGCGAAAGATATCTGGTACGCTTGAAAATATACCTTGTATATAACATCACACCAGTTCTCACAGTATCATCGCAGCAGTAAGTTATAAAAGGCGTGCAGTAATAACTGATATATGGAATAAAGTCCTGTAATGTTTGTACATAAAGTGGTGATGAAGGGCACATGCTGTCAGTTCATTGTGATAGCACTGAACGGCACACTCTCATCCCGACTCGCCATATAGTGACGCTGCCTGACCAAGCATCAATATTCAACGATAAAGGAAGGTTTTAGCATCTTTATTTGACACTTAGGGTTAGTGTTCGGGTTTGGGGTTGGGTTTCATTTTAAGCTGGTGTCAAATAAAGACGCCACAACCTTTCTTTTACGTCATATATCGCCGCTCGGTCAGGTAGCGTCACTACATGATGCGTCGGGATAAGACTGAGCTCCACTGAACTTCCCAGTTCCAGGATAGACTCCCCGAAGGAATGATTGTGTGGTCAGGAATGTGTTCCTGCTTCTTCATAATTACTGCAGGGATGACCTCCAAACCGCCACCTCAGACAACCTCGACAATGAAGAATAGATTATGCGATGGATGGGTGCATAGCTGAATGGACGGATAATAAATTTTATTCATTTTTTCTCCTTTTGTTTACCTCCCTCCTGGAAGTCACCATGGAAACAATCCATTGAAATGTGACACAAATTTGCAATAAATGTTGTTTATCACCTCAGATATTATTTGTTTTCTTGAATAAATGCTTTTGGTGAATGATAGTATCATCAATGGTAATGTTAGGCCACCCAGTGCTAAAATTATGCTAAGTTTAGGCCTTTCAATAGCTTCCATCTATGTGTGTTTTTTTTTCTTTAATGTGTAGCCAAGCTGTAATTTAGTCCCCAAATGAAAACATATCTTTTACTTTCCTTCCCGAAAGGGCGCCATTAGCCGAGTCCATCTCATTGATTGAAATGCTTTTAAACTTCCTTAAGGGTCCCTAATGCAGCACCAGCCATTGAGTAGATTCGGACACAGCCGAGCTCTCTGTGCAGTGGGACCCATTCACAGTCTGTGTGCGGTCTGGGGCTGCAAATCACGCCTGATTAGCTCCCGACGAATATTTTTAAAATTCAAACTGCGTCCCGAACACGTTCGCCTGCATTCAATGGCAGAGCTGCTTTCTGACCTTAATTTCAACCGAGGATTCGAGAAGAGGAAAGAGAGAGGAAATGGAAGCCGTTAACCCTTTGACTCCCGCTAAAAGATGCTGTCAGGCAATTCCAGGATCAAATTACATAGAATAAAATACACAAGAATAAACACACAAACAAAGAGTAATGCCAGTGACAAAGCATGTGTGAGTATTCTATATGGATGTCATTTAACCCCTTAATCTCTAATTTTTCACTTGAGTTCTCCCATAAGTGGTTCCAAAGACAGAAAAAGCATTTTTTTCACATTGTAGGACAATGTCACACAAATATTCTGTATCTGCTGGCTGCAGCGCTTCACTGAAGCTACATCACACTTATATTGAGAGAAATATTCAAACCCAGATGCCATATTTTTATGGCCGCTGCATTACATCAAATGGAAAATGTCCAGATGTTGTACATCATTTTATACACATTTCCCTTTAATTCAGCAGGACATTTGGGATTGTTGGAAACCTTTGGATCTCCAATGGAGTTTAACATAGAGCTGAAGCTTCCACAGGTCTGAATGCAGCAGCTGCTCTTTGATGGACTGACATATCCACAGGTTTTATAGGGTTAATGAACTAATCCAGGTGTTATTTCTTGCTGTTATCCTTGAATGAAAGAAAACACAATAATGAAATGACAATAAATTACTATAATAAAGGCTTTGCAGCAGCTTGGCAAGTTTGCTTTTATGACTGACTATTAAAGACTGCAGTTACTGACAGCTGTGTTTGTAGTTAGAGCATTTTAAATAATTTTGATTGTAATTGAAAAGGAAAGTTTTGATTGAAGCCTTGTCCTGCTAGCTTGTAGCCTTGTGAATCACACTGCAGCAGCCTGTATATAAAGAATCGGGTTTACATGCATACAGCCTCACATATCTGACCCTCTTGGTGCTGGCGTTATGTTAAGTACACAAAACGCTGGATAATGAAATGCAGTAAAGGCAAGTATATAAGCCAAGGCATTGTGGAATAAGTAATACATCAATTATTAACTATGGTAACATCTCTATCAGGAGTGATGGAAAAGTTTCCAAAAAATAAAACTGCAATGTCACAACAAAATTGAACACTCTCCATTTTTGTTTCGGCCTTTGGCTAATGGTGATGCGGTATATAATGAGTATAATTCAACTTTAGCTGTCCACAGCCAACTCCACCACTATTGGGGTCAGAGGAAATTCTTGATGAAGGCTTTCAGGTTTGTTTGTTCACCATGGTTATGCGCCCTGGAATGAGGCTGCGTTGTGTTCCACTGACAGATTGAAGCACTTCTGCCATTGGAAAGCTTCTCCGCGTACCGATACAGGCTTAATTATCTTTCCAGCAAACACAATTTATGTGCTTAGAATGTCACTGGAATGTGTTGTGGTGCTTATTATAAATTGACCATTACATGACAAGCAATGTTGTGAAACTATCCTGGTTTTAACTGGGTTTCCACACAAATTGCCGACTGGCCTGGTATGCTATTGCACGGAGAAAGCACTGATAGCCAAATGATGTTTTATAATGCAGCATAAATGTCACAGAGAGGTTGAATGCAGGATGGAAAATGTGCATGACAGTTACAGAACCCTGCAAGGCATGCTTCTTAAGTCAATGGACTCGATTTTCCCAATCATAAGCCATACACATTTGGACCATCACAACTTCTTCCGTGATCCGTCAGTGAGAGGCGTAGATTTAAACATTGAAAGGCGTGGAATGAAGAGTGGTGATCTGTCAAAAAAGGCCGACACAGCTTCAGAACTGAGGCTGTGTTTCCATCAAACATGAAGCAAATTCTTGCTTTGCTCTATTTGCTCAAGTTTGACCATGGGATCATTTGTGTTTATTCGCACGAGTACACAAATAAACACAACCAGTCAATCAGATGAAGACAAGTAAAGTTAAGGCGAGATAGCCGGCTGTATTTAACGGTTGCTAACTTGGCTGATAGTAAAGTACAAAGTACAATCAATTGTTGGAATAACTGTTTAAAGTCTGTAATGCGTATGTGCGAATGTTTCACCAGATGCTGGGCATCTTCCTTACTCTTGTGCAGCAGCTCCTGCTTGTTTCAGAAACCATTTTTCCTTTAATCTGCTCTTTAGCATGTAAAATGAATGTTAAACTTAATTATTTACGTATATAATTAAGTTATATTATCATATATAATCAAGTTTTATATATATATACGTTGTATATATACTGTATATGGCATGGTGCTAACTGTATCTGGCTTCCCTTGCATGCAACACAAATAAAGTCTGAGGTAAGGTCACGTGTGAAAGTAGTGACGCTGATCGATGAAATCATGCCTTATCTGGATTCTACTTTTCCTCATCTTAGTGCTCCTGCTTTCTCTCCACTCCTCTCTCTTTCTCTGTTCTTCTCTGTCTCACTCACTCCCTCTATTCGCCATTTCTATTGCTCACACTCCTTCCTCAGTCTGTCAAATGGACAGAATTAATAAGTCACAGTGTCAGGGACTCACACAAACACACAGTAGGTCCTGAAATTAAAAGACAGTAGATTAAATTGCTACCTGCCCACTGACACCGAGCTTTATATCTCTATTCCAAATCAGGTCTGTGTTTGGTCTGAGCTTGGAAAGAGTTTGACTTGAGACAATATTACCAGCCTAAGGAAATTACAAGCAAATATGGCTGTCAGAACAGATTAAGCTGACCCTGTCAAGAAGATCCTCTGTCTTTGAAAATGATGCTACGACGCGAGTCTGTGTCAACATCGAGAAAAAAAAAAAAAAAGATTCAGACCAGAACTGAAAACAGTAAGTCCCAGCCAGCTATCACAGTGAGCTGGACTCTGCAGGTTTAAAATACCCATTTGCCTGACCCTCTAAACCTCTGAAGCAGAACTAAATGCTGAAAAATTCATGCCACCAAAAAATTCTTCAACCCACCTGTTTGAGTCTTAGCAGTGGAGAGGATTGCCGAGTGAATTCGATGATAACGGCTTTGCTGGTGTTCAAATGTGTAGCCCATGGCAACAGAGCAGGGTGAAATTGCTCACTGAGTGATGACAGGAATACTTATTGTGAATGTATAATCATTACTTCAAGGAAATCAAGGGTGAAGTCTCTGAGATAATCTAAAAGCTGAAATCTACTTTGTATTCCTCCTGAAAAATGTTTGTATGTAAAGTCATACTTCTGAGCCAAGGTTTAGATTTAAAAAAAAAAAAAAAGAGTAGATGCCATTCATGTTATATGTTATATGTACAAATCTACTACCCCCCCCCCCCCCCCAAAAAATTAGGTTATTGTTAAATCGAATAACAATGTGATTTTCAAAAGTGTGTATGCAGCAGAACTACTGATATTGTCCATTCTTACCTCAGTCAATGCGCTCATTGATGAAATTATGTCTTGCTATTTCTTCGCATTGAGAGTGATTATCTACCTTCAATGAAAGGTTGTCATTTGAATGCTGGAACTTGACTGAATATTTTGCGGTAATCATTAATCAAAGGTTTTCAAGTAACTCACTATCTAACGCTCGGGGAAAACTGGCATTTGGATTGCCTCTTCATCGGAGATGCGCCATAACCAGGATCCAATCGACATGTCTATAGGTCTGCTTTCCCACAGGGATGTTTGTATATTTTCAGAAACAGATTGCTAAGTTCAGAGAGTAAACTCTATTGGCAACTGAGACGATGAATCAGTTTTGGAGACATGCATGGAGAATTTAGGCCAATGGTATTGGCTCACGGCAAAACTAGCAGGAAAATGAGGTGTTTTTTCAAGCATATGCACAAATTTATCGAGCCATTTTCACAAAAATTTGACTGCATTATTGGTATATACTGTTATCTTGCAATTCACTTCATATTTTCTTCACACCTCAAGCAAACGTGCAACTGAGTCCCTTAAATGATCATAAATTCCAGTCGTCACTACTGGTGTTAATTTCTTTCACATGTCCAAATGTGCTCAGAGCTGACCCTCACATCATAACGCTAAAGGAACACTAGAGTACCTCACGCATACTCACATCAAAGAGGGCAACATGATCTCTTTGGTGTAATATCTGCAAAGCAGAACGGAAAGAGCGTTTTGTTGAATGTCATCAGAGTCCTGTGGAGCTCTCAGGCTGTCGCCATTTCAATCAACCTACAGTGAGAAACTTACAATCCTGGTAATCAAGTCAATTTAACTCCACCAATTGGTTGATTTATGCCATTTTCATTCAGACAATTCATTGACTAATACATAGATGTTTATGTACATGATGCAGATTACAATGCAGTATACGCTTATTATTGTAGATGCATGCATTTTTCTTTTTTCTTATATATAAAATAACTGAGTGATTGGGAGAGAGTGCAGCTAGATTGTTTGTATAATAATAATAATAATAATAATAATAATTATAAAGTAAAGTAAGGAATGAGGACACGAGCAGCACAAACAGTGGGGAATTTTTTTTTTTTTTTTTATTAAAGCACACCACAGAAAGCATGCGATCAATGTCCTTACAAAACTCTTGAGCCAGGTCCACATTAACTGACAGTGAAAGGGTTCATTTAAGGTGTTCTGCTCAATTGATTGCGCTGGCTGTGCATTAAAATGAACGATGAGCATGTGCTTCTGACCTCTTCAGAGTGCACAGTCTAAAAACAAAAAATAAAAGACACAAAAACAAAAATTTGAAGCCCTAAGGGGTGCAGTATGAAATGAGATGGGTGGGTTGGAGAGGAATGTTGCACCTAAAGCAGGGAGCGCGGAAGCCTGGCTCTCTGATGTGAGGATGTGGGTGACTCAGATCTTTCTCCTCCCTGATGATGTCCTTTGCCTTAAGGACCTCCTTTGCCCTCGTGCCCTTCGACCCCCTCAAACTCTTCACTCTCAAAGTTCTCAAAATGTACAGTAAATCCTTTTGCTGACTGGAATGTGGTCTCTCTGAATGACTCCGAGTAAATCGTTGTCAATTTATGCACTGGCAGAACACCTGTGGTACCGGCGACACTCAGCATGCTATCTGGTATTGGTGGTACTGGTGCCAGTATCCATGTGGTACCGGCGCAACTGCCAGTAGGCCTTAGTCAACGCAAAGGTCTATCTGGTATTGGTGGTACTGGTGGCTTAGTATCCATGTGGTACCGGTGACACTGAGCATGCATTAACGGCGTCAGTGTAGCCAGTCCCTGTCTTAGCTACTGGGAAGGAATGTGTGGTACCGCAGATGTGCAGGTTCTATATTCTGCCTATTTTTGAAATCCACACGGGACCGGTGGCACTTAGTAGCCTTAACTGTGCCAGTAGGGTTGGCTATGGCTTAAGTCATCGGGGAGGGCCGTGCGGTGCTGGAGGAAGCACAGGATGTGCTGGATGTCTGCTCTATAGGCTGGGCTGTGATGTAGAAGGAACATGAGATCTCGATCTAAGCCTTGACTCGCGGTTAGAAATTCAGGGATTGCATCTGATCATACGCTGATACCCACAGTGCCTGAATTTCCCTTTGTTTCCGATCCGTTTCCCTCCCTCTGAGGCGGAGAGTCCGAGGGCGACTTCAGCCCAGTTCTTCACGCCCACGCCTGGCCACGACCTGGAGCTGCAGGAGCACCACCCCGGGCCCCGACCGCCAGTGTCATGTTCATTATTTTTACCTTTTTATTTTCATTAATATATTCACTGCTTGATTCAGGGTTGCTGTATAATGATATTCATTTGTAGAACTGGCTTCTAATGGACTTTAATTGAACTGTAAAACTAAAAGCTATAATTCACTTACCCAGCAGGAAGAGGATGGGCTTCCCCACTATAGCCTGTTGCCTCCAGAGATTTCTTTCTATTGGGGAGTTGCTCATCAATTTTTTCCTCCTACTAAGAGCTTTTTGCCTCAGAAGCCGTTTTGGGGACTTAGGCTGCGCATGTGCCCTATTGCTATTCTATAAAGGGTCTTTGTGACAGTTCTTTACTAAAAAGTGCTTTACAGATATACATAACTCAACTGAACTAAAGCTAGAGTTTTCAATGTCACAAAGGTGGCTATCGTTTACCCTGTCATGGTAAGTTATGGTATCTAAGATGGCGAGTTTAGGGTTTGTGAAGCCAGCACATACAAAAAAAGCCTTGGCTATGTCAAACATGCTTTGCAGTTCACCTCTCTGAAGTAAAAAAAAACATATAAATATTAAAAATAGCCACCCTGGGGTGAAAAAGCAACATACAAAAATAAATACTAACATCCCACCTGTGCAAAACACAAACATATAAAAACTAGGCACTGACAATAATGTGTTCCACGCATGACCCCAGCCCCAGTCCTCTATCAATATTAAATGGACGTCAATGAAGAAAATACCTCAGCAACAAGAACAAACTGTTGTTTTGTGGAAATATGATGGCTTGGAGCTGAGGGAATTCACTTTCATGTCACTCAACCTCAATATGTTTACCATGACATATTGATTTTGAAGCGAGCGATGATGAATCTGATGCTGAAAAACTTTGTCAAGATCAGTGACAGGAGAGGATTTGCAGCAGGTAGGATTCATTTGCGTCTCTAAGTCCTGGAGTGAGGGAGCATTAGAGCAGAGATAATTTTTTAATTAAGCTGTCTCGGTCTGATTATCATTAGATAGTCAAGCTAAATATGGTGTGGATCAACATAACAGGAAGCTGTCGGGATTAAGAATTCAAGCATGTCACTGTGCCATGAAAAATAATGTCCCCTTCCAGATTTTTCTCCATTTTCACATATATGGCACACAGAATGGTTCCAGATTTTCATGCAACATGCTTAAGGTAAGTGGATAGATTTTTCTGCATTTGCTTTGTCTGATATTATGTGCACAGAAAAAAATCATTATGCCTATTTCTATTTTCCTCAAGGCGCAAAGACTAACCGCTATTTTTCCTCTAGCGCTTCAAGCAACTGGGATGAGAGATTAATATTGAGGTTGTAATTATATTTCAGGGGGCGTTTTCCATGTATAAAGACGCTAGTGGTGTTGCTATTTAAATGAGGTCACACAAGGCAATTTTTGGTATTTTTCTGATTTATGAAGCAGACATCATACATCTTGCTAGACCTATGTCTATTCTGAAGTGAAACCTATTTCTGATTTCACCAGATGGTGCTGACAAACAGAAAAATCCATCTGTGTTTATCGATAGCCCAATATCATAAATAATGCATTACAGTTTTATCGCATTGAATTGTACCATAAATTTTTTTACTTGCAGGCAGGCTACATACAAGATTAATAATAAGGTTACTTAACCTTATTTAACCTACTTTCAGCGTTGCCCAATGATGTAAGATAACAAAGTCAGATGCTGTTGAAAACCTATCATGTGGCAACTTGTTTAAAAAAGCTCCCTTGCGGGAGCTCTTTTAAACAAGTTGCCACATGATAGGTTTTCAACAGCTCAGGATAACTACATTTTTACCTCCTTAAGAATGTATTCGGCGCTCAAAGGGTTAACTGTAGAGCCTGCGTGTTATTTCTCATGGCCAGCTTCACTCTACTGCAAGTTCATATGAGGATATGGTTGAGTAAAATTCAGAACGACATCAGTCGCGACATGTGAGATACATACAGTGGCTTACATTTTAGATGACTGATGTGGTGTAGAATAAGCTACATGATTGCCCAGAGGCAGAGAGACATTTTTGGTCAGTGTTCTCAAGTTTACGGTGGAAGAGTTCCGGAGGGATGTTTGACTGAAGGTTGTGGACATCTGTCATCCAAGCAATCCAGATGCTGTTCCCGTCACAGTCAAAAAAATAATTCTCCTGGGCCTCATTTTCCAATAACAATCAGTCACAGAGCCCCAAGAGGGTTCTCTAAGTGCAACTTGACGAAATTTCTTTGTTCTTTAAATATGTGTCCCAAAGGAGCACTTACAAACGGTCGCGCATGCATGGCCGTTATGTACGTCCTAACTTCGCAGTGGCGCTGTCCACTTGAATGGTGCTGAGCAGTTTGATGAATTGACATTAGGTTATAGTCACCAATTTTATAGTAGGCTTGTGCATAAAATACTTTGCATAAATGAAACAAATTACTTAATTGAGGCACAGTATATAAAGCAGTGGCGAATGCTTGGCTGAAAATATGGAAACACCAAAAAATCCCTTTACTTTAAACTGATGATCAGTCTTGACCCATTTTCAGTGATTTCCCTTAATTAAAAAGCCCTTATATTAGTATCAGAATAATTTATGAGCAGGTGCACACACAGCGCACACAGCCTCTGAATACAGTACTTCTGAATACAATATTAAGGCAATTACCAAAAAAAAAAAAAAACAGCAATTCCACAAAATGTCTTATTTGCGAGGTATGGAAAAAAAAAAAAAGATTAACAACTCGGTTATTTTTCTTTGATAGCTTATGGAACATTCTGCAATGCAGGCCACCAGGAATAAAATGCACTGGACTCAGTTGGTGGAAAAGGATCCAGGCACGCAGCTGGTTTAAGGGCTACAGTATTTTCACTTCATCAGAGACTGGGTGGGCCAAACTAGAGGCAGGGCAGATTTTGCAGCATTTCTCCTATTGTCAAGATTTTTCTATCAAGGGAAGAGCATGAAGTCCTTGCTACTGTGAATTGAGGGAATGCAGTGTTCAGATATTGCCCTACTCCTAGTTAGCCTATAGATACAGTGTCAAACGAATATCACAGATCATTTAAATTTTTCTCTGTTAATGAGGAAAGTATGAGCGCCTACAAGCCATGAGGGCATGCTTACAGTTTGTGACACTGTCTTTCCATGCTGGAAAAAAAGACTTTCAATTTGGTCAAATTCCATTTTCTTTTGAGATACCTTTTTTGAGAGTCGTTATACCACAGAGCTAGCTATTTATAATACAATTTTGTAAATTTAGAGGTGCAACAGCGTTTTTTCAAAGCATATCGTCAATGTGTCCAGATATTGTTTAATGTTGGGTTTGGGTATAAGGGTTTGAGCAAAAATTTTGGCAGATCCTCATTTTCATTAACAGGGGTGTACAAATCAGTGGGCTTATTAATGAAATAGTTTGCAGTTGCGTGAAGAAATTGTTCGCCTAAAACAGAATCACTCATTAGAATTCAGAAAGCAAGCTAATGGTTGTTTGAAGGTGACAAGATGTTGGTCAGAAAAGATAGCATTGTGGGGTGTAATTACAAGCTGTTTAATATCAGTAACATTAGTCAGGACCAGATCCATAGTGTGATTACAGTAGTGTGTAGGTTGGTTGACAAATTGGGAGAATCCGACTGAGTCAATAATTGATGAAATTCTGTTTGGAGGGAATTAAGTTTGTTATCCATATGAATATTAAAATCCCTTATTATCACTATCACTTTTTTCTGCACTCACAGCCAGGTTAGATAAAAAAAAATCTGAAAATACAGAGAGAAAAGTCATACAAGGCTCAGGTGGCATGTAAAGTATTGCTATGGTAACCGACTGATTCGCTGCCTCGTCAGGATGTGTGGAAGGACTAACAGTTCAAATGAACTATAGTTAAAGCCATATTAGAGAGTTGCACAGGAGTTTCGAGCTGTGTACAGTTGCAACACCACCACCTCTCATATTCTCACAACTGGGAGGGTAGACTCAAATTAAGGCAAAATAATCGCTGGGTTTGAGCTAAGTTTCAGTCAGGCATAAGATGTCAAATCTGTAGTCAGTATTTACATTATGCATTCAAACAGCTTTCGGTGCTTATGACCTTATATTTAATAACCTTATTTGAAAGATTACTTGTTTGTTAGCGTTTGCTTCGGGTTTACTGGTTTAAACAGTGATCATATTTTCAGAGCAAACACCCCTGGTATATTTCTTTAGAAAGTAAGGAGCTGAGAACTGGGGAACAGGAACAGTCTCTATGGAATCAAACTTGAGTGAATGATTAATAGACCATATAGAAATCTCTTTTGGACAGAACGTCTGCAGACTGGCATAAGCTCTGCCAAGTCCTGGTTTAGACTGTTTCATACTTCAGGACAGGTTTACAGAAATGAGAGCTGCACCCTCTCATGTGGGGTGGATGTCGTTCCTTTTATAAAGAACTAGATCCAAGTACATACAGTAGTTCCGTAGGAAAGTTTTTCATCAGATGTATGCAAAGACACACAATTACACAGGATCATCAGGACCCCTTAGATACCCATTGGTTCAGTCTAATTGTGATTGATCACATGTGTACACAATTGGTTTCTCTCCGAGAAACCCGCCTGTCTGCCACCGTTTCTTTTCGCCAGTGGCTCCATACCTCGCAAGTTCAGAATGAGGGTGGAGGAAACCCTAACATTCCCTCGCTGACAGTGTACCTGACGATTGTCTGGGGGTCCAGTTGGAGGTGCTTGGGCAGCGAACAATGCCAACCCAAACCAACTACATCCCTCCCATACCCCAAGCAGCCTGAAGCGCTGCTCTCACGTGGCTTCTGGCCACAGTCGGCATTGGCTTCAATCGATTCAATCAAAATGCCGTGGTGGTCACTGTTGCGCTGCAGGTCGTGCGTTTACCAAGTGAGCGGACCCTACAACCTTTGACCTTCAGCTAACTCAAATCAAACACATGGAAATCTTTGAAAAATGATTCCGTTGTCACAATTTGTCTTTTATCACATTAGAACTTTACTTGAATAGTGATTTTAACCATTTCAGCCAGGTTTACTTTTTTGGGGGCCAACAGCAAGGTTCCATAAAATACATTTCTCTGCTCCTTAAAACCGTGCCATTGGGAGGAGTGTTGTGTGTTTATGCATGTTTATGCACTGAACAAACGCAAAGTAAACCTCAGATGATATTCTCCTGGTGCCTATCGCTACCCACTGTGCTTAACTGTACATGAAAGAGAGCGTCTCATGTTGCAGCTGCTGTCAGTTTCTCCGTACTGCAGCGCGTGGAATTTGCACATTTAGATAAGAGCTTCTCCAAAGCATGAAAAAAAATCAGTGTTGCCAGTCTTATCTGAATAAGAAAAAATAAAAAAATAAATAAATCAACACAGATCATTTGTTTCCCATAAATTAAAACTGAAATGTGTATTAATTGAGTCATTTTTATTTAAGGGTCCCTGGGGCGGTCTAGTATCTTTTGTATTTTTATTAAACTCCCTATTGAAAACACTTTTCATTTTGAATTAACTTTAATATGCGTTGTTGGTCCATCCAGAGCACATTGGTGTAGCTAGTGGTTGAGAGGAGGGACAATTTTTCTCATCATTGATAACCAGCATCCCTCAATATGACTTCACATTGCCGACAGGTTTTTGGGGTACACTTGTTTAAAAAAAAAAAAAGATTTGGTCTGTGAGTGACAGAATAGATTATCGCTTTAAACTGGTGATCAATGGTAACCTGCACTGTTGCCTCGTAGAAAGAATGGTGTGGGTTTGAATCTGGTCTGGGGCCTTTTTGGCAGAGTTTGACAGGCCTCCCCATGTTCGGTTGGGTTTCCTCCAAGTGCCCCAGTTTTCTCCCATGGTCCAAAAACAAGTATGTCAGGCCAGCAGGAGACTCTACATTTCCCAAAGGTATGAGCGAGTGAGTGAATGGTGTGTGCGCCCTGTGATCTACTGTCACAATGTCCAGGGTGTGTTTGTCAGGAGGAACGGACTGAAGGACAGACAGGAGTTAAATGGTAGAATCTGGCTTATTCAGGGCAAATTCAGTCAGACAGTCCTGAACTGTAACAAGCAGGCGACTTGCAGCACAAGAAGGATCATCCAAATCATGGTCACATAAACATACAGACATATCGAAGGACTTGACAGCCTTTCTAAGTAATCCTGAGCCAACGTGGTAATATCACTCATAGATAAATTATGGTTCTTCAAGCAGTTGTCTGCTATATGAAAAATAAGTAGTGAGTTATGGTGCATGATTCAGCCTTGTTCTGTGTGGAATATCACTTATAGATAAATAACGGCTCTTGATGCATTACCGTGTTAGTGACTGGTGATCGAGCGTATTCATCTTAGGCTTCCACCCTTCCAATTTATCTACAAAAATATCCTCCAGATTCCTCGAATCTTTAAATTATGTTACGCACCGTAGAGGGTGAAATCTGTTTTCATGAGAATTTTCTATACCATCCCAACTTTGGAGTTGTGGGTAACACTCACCCTTAGAAGCTGTACAGTAAGCTCAACCTTGAAAGATGCAACAAAGGTGCACACTTCCATATGACAGTTGTTTTCATAAAAATGTGAAAATGCCACACTATAGATAAAGCAGCTCTCTCATTAGAACCAGCCATGCAGAGCTTAGGAGACTATGGAACACAACTACTTAATAAGAGTGTATATTTGGTCATCAAATATTATTATTATTATTATTATTATTATTATTATTATTAACAACAGAGGCATTTGTTTACTACGCATACAGTATGTGTTTGGTAACCCAGGTATAAGCACAATATAGAACTTCCAAGCAACTTCTATCCACTTTTGGCTGACTGCTTTACATTAACCTGCCAGTATAACGCAGGACTGGCAACAAAATTTGTACAAAGGGGACCTGTTATGCATTTTGGACAACACAAAGAAGTGGTGACCTCTATTTATTTTCAAGGATTCTCTGTAGGTAGTTAGCTAGACGTTTCCAGTTTCTTTATGAGTCATATTTAAACTGAATTCTCAGTGCTACTACCAAGCTATTAGCTGAATTGAAGATGAATTAAAAAATTGTCACTAGTTTAGCCAGAGACAATGAAGGAGACACGTCAATAGGAACCGACAGGACGGTTGTTTTTAATGGAATTTAGTCTGTTTTTAATGGAGCAGCGTAGGTATTCAAAATAAATGGAATTTTAGCTAATATACAGATGCTAACAATAGAACATTCTTCCATCCATCCATCCATCCATCCATCCAGTTGAGCTGGCGCCTATCTCAGCTGACTGAGGGCAACAGCTCGCCAAACCTTAACGAGTCACATATACTGTTCACGCACACAGTCATTCCTACGGGGAATTTAGAGTCTCCAATTAGCCTGAAATGAATGTCTTTGGACTGTGGGAGAAAACCAGAGTACCCAGAGAAATCCCATGCAAACACAGGAAGAACATGCAAACTCCACACAGAAAGGCCCCAGGCTGGATTCAAACCCTCAGCTTTCTTGCTGTGAAGCATTTCGTTGCAGCCATCTGCTCCCTGGCCAATCAGAACAGAGCTTATTTCATAGAGGCGTTGCCCACTCAGAACAGCCTGTTTTTCAGAGGTTCAGGAATGACTTTAATGAATAAACCTCCCTTTTGGACATCCAAGACTATTATAACTTTTGAAAAAACTGCATAATGGGTCCCCTTTCAGGGATTAAAATGGTGTTAAAACTTAGCTTCTCACAGTTGATTTGCACCTTCATTTTGGACCTTGCGTTATCCTTTATATGAATATTTCATACATGACTTTGCTCTGTTGACAGCCAAGTTTTGATCTACAGTACACTGTAACAATCTTGTACAAGAAACAGCTCAATCGCCAAATGAAATTAGCTTTCCTGAGCTGCTGTAATCAAATAAATATTCAAATATCGCAGACTGAGTGGTCGAGTGCAGCCGCACTGTAGGTCTATATGTGCATCATGTTAGCAGTCCATTTAGGCATGTATTTATCTCATGCCTGATGTTTATTCATTGCACTTTTGTCAGAGTGGGATCAAATAGTCCATTTAAGCGTTTATTTAACTCAGAACATTTTACTGTGTGGAAAAGAAGCTTTAAAAATGAGAGAAAAAAAGAAAACATTTTACAGGCTCTTGATCCATTTTACAGTTTTCCTAATGCATGCTACATTTTCTATTGCCATTAATGCACACAGCCTACTGCTCTCTTGAGGAAGATTAGAATGGAAAAATTCATCTACTGAAATATTACTAGGTGGCTCACTGTTCCATTGTCTTGTCCTCAAATTGGGCTTTGGTGAATGTAAGACCAGAACAGTTAACAATTCACAGGGAATAAAGTTGGCAGGATGGCTGTGAACTATATGGCACTGGTGTGAAAGTCCTTTGTCTTTTCAACACCATTCCTTCTGAGTTCTCTCTTCCCGTAATTTCAATGGCTAAATTTTATCCTCTTCAACGAGGCGAGTGTCTGCTACAGATTCTGCCTGTTAAAACCGCAAGGCTAATTTGGCGTAATTTGGAACCACCCGCTGAATTTATGGCTAGTCTGTGCTAATGTGCTGGTGTGTGTTCCACTGCACCGTGGGGTGGTACGTTCAAATGAGCCTTTAAAGTGTTACCGTACCACGGGTTTAATTTCAATCTGTCTTGCACCCTTGGGTCCTCTTACCGTCCTGCACGGACATGTAGGTAGGTGCGTGATGTCTTCTCATAGCTGTGTTTATGTCCACCACATTTAATTGGTTTGTCTGACCTGAAATTTATTTATTCATTGGTTGACTTACTCTATATTAATCTCCACATGACCCATCATTGCTCATGTTCAGGTAGGGCGTAATGACAGTTTCCTCTCCCAATCAACATCGATATAATCTGCTGTCGAGGGAAATGCACATTAAGTTTGTCTCTCAGTGGTCAAGTGTGGCCTCCAAAGAAATAAACAATCAGCTTATTAGCTACTAACGTTTGAAGCAATCAATTTTGAGTCTGCGAATGGAGTATTGTTTAGACTGTGGTAACATTTGCATTCAACTGAAATGGGCAAATCAATACATATCATGAAGTTAAAGAGCTTTTTTTTTTTTTTTTTTTTTTACTGCAATATGATGAACAGTCAACTGTACTGTACTGCACTCAGAGGATTAACAGCAGGACCTCAATAGGTGATTTAAGGCTTCATCATAGCGGATTACACACTGCAGTTTAGACATTTTCCAGACAGGAGCAATGATCTCGACTTATGCTTTTACTAATTCCAGATAGTAATAGATTATTTCACTATTAACATAAAAGCCTAGAAAAAAAAAAAAATAAATAACATAAAATAAAATCCTTGTTCACCCTCAACCAACCAAGTGTTTTTAGTGACTAAAGTGACCAAGTGGGGTCATAATTTACCCTGACTATATTTTAAGCAAAAATGCTTAATTTCAATGACTATTTGTTATGGTTCTGTGTTTTGATGTCATGCTCATGTGTTCATTGCCATGTCTTTTCTTTATTCTTTTTGCTTATTATACACTCCGATTTTCTGTTCATGCAATTTTAGTTTTCATTGCACTTGTCACCCGTCTAGTGATCAGTTTGGTTCAGTCCGTCTTCCCAGTCTGTGTGCCAACATGCTGCGTGTGATTTCAATGGTTTCTGGTGTTTCATATTTTTACTTCAATTCTCGTTTACTTCCTTCGCCTTGCTTTCCTTGATTACTAATAATACTAACATTTATATTTTGTATCATAGTTTACTAACCTAACTAATCCATGTACATATTACTAACTTACTAACGAGCACTTGGGTTAATTTGTACAGTTGCACCGCTACTAATTACTACTAATGCAATCTCAGCTCTCGCCCTGTTCTAGTCTCCGCCTCTTGCTTTGCTTTCTCTGCCTCGTCCTGTGTTTCCGCGAGATCTCTCGCACGGGCTTAATTGCTATCCTGCACTCTTTGTCTGTGCACTTAGAACTCCTTGACCGGAGCTGTTTATTTGTCATAGGTTGTCTGCATGCATCCTGTCCATGTCTTGGCTTTTGCCAATTGTTTTGTTTTAGGACCTCCCCATGTGTGCTTCCCTTTGTAATTAGTTCTTATCCAATTCACCTGTTCCCTGCACAGCATGTGACTTCCCTCTTGTCTACTTAAAGTCTTCACTGCAGTCCATTCTCTGTCAGAACGTTGATCAATTTACATCTGTGCAGAGCTCCTCGTATGCCTTTTGTTTATTGCTTCTTCACGACTGTTTTGTCCGACCTTGAGATTGCCTTGCACTTGCCATTCTTGTTTTGCCTATTTGGATTTTGACCTATTTTTGTACAACCACGATTTCTGTTTTGGATGCCCTGTGTATGACCTACCCTTCTGGATTCTAACTACGATTTTTAGCTTACTGTTTATGTACCGTTGCACATCTGCCTTACTGGTTCTGACCCCTGCCTGTTATTTCGACTTCGCTTTTTGGACACTGTTTTTGGCTTGGCAATTCCTGTGTCTTCTGGTCCTGACCCATTTTGCAATAAAGGCTTACGATTTTTGGAATTCCTGTTCTCGCGAGTGGTTCCTGAATGCACCGTCACATTATTTTTGAGTTCATCATATCCACACAGCTTCGTGTATGTATGACAGATATAATTAAATCATCTATTGTAATTAATCAAGGGTTTTTATTTTTTGTTTTTTTTTTTTGCAGTAAAGCTTGTCTATCAGATCAATAATAACATCATTAATAGCTATTTTTACTCCTGCCAAGAGAGTTGTGTTTTCATTTGCTGTGTCTGTCTGTCACCTTCTTTACCTCAAAGACTAATTGTGCAATCTGCACCGACATTTACACAGGGGGTAGACATTGGTCCAAGGACCAAATTGTCAAAATTTGATCTCAACTGGGCAAAGTACTAAGGAGCTAAAGCTATTTAAAAATTTTAATTTGACATATTGGCCCAATTAATGGGATTAACAGATTAAGTGATTTATTTTTGTCATTTGATGGATGGTATGCGCCCCCTCTGGGTGCACATTTTCTATATCTACTTGAAAATAAAAGTAATTTGCTTTGGATGAGGAATGCAGCCTCTTAGTGCTCTTTTATCAACTCGAAAAACACTCCTACTGTATATCTCTGGGGTCAAAAATGACCCCACAAACCTTTCAATTATCCTTGCCACACCCCTGGTCCAATTCCTCCAAAAACCTATGAAAAGTTGTAAGAGGAGTAGCTGGACAAAGTCATAGAAACATTTTTTTTTTCTGATCCAGAATATCAAAATGACACAGAAATATACATCTGGGGTCATAAATTACCCCCCCCCCAGTTGTCTGAGAGTTAAAATGACCAGGCACTCATGTTTTCAGTTTTATATACATTGTAATAAAGATGCAGTTTTTCATAGATGTCCATGGCATTGGTGTAGGTATTTATGTAGTTTGGTAGCCTGTCGGTCCCCTTAAATTACAAGACCTACATCCCATACTGTCCATGAAGACAGATGTGGAACTGAGGCAGCCTTGAGCGATATTTTATTGTGTTGCATACACGGTATAGCTCTATAACACACATCATTAAGCACCGCTGTTTTCCTGATTAAACAACCGTGAAGGTGGCACAAATGATTTATGAAGACCTTTACAAAGTTATTGAGAAATGTGACCCTTCAGGACACCTCTACAGCTGGACATACAGTTTGTTAATGGAATCATTTTAACTGTGTACTTCTGCCTGTATTTTTTTGGAAACAGGCCAGCCAATCCAGGTACAAATCAATTGACCTCTACACCACAGCTCCGGAGGTTTAACTGGCATAATTCAGCAGTAATTGTCACATGATCCTTCAGCCAATGGGATGGGAGGCTTTGTGAATATGGGTTTATACCTACCTCCACTCTGGAGAAGAGCTGTTTTGAGTCAGGCGGTTTGGACAAATGTAGTTTGTTTTCTCATTCGGAAATATTCAGAGTATACAGTCTTTACGCTCCACGACTGCCTGGCATTTGAATTGATCAGGGGGTTAATTAAATTCACCCCATCCCAACTCTTCATTACAGAATTGTACAGTAAATAATGCTTAATATTTCTCTCAGCGAGGATGCAATGAGGTCATACAGTGTCTGTCTTCAATAGCACAGACAGTATAGCTTGCCCCCCCCGACACAGGCAAAAAATCCATTTTAATGGCCAAGCGTGAAGGAGATTGAGATGTCCAACAGTAAGACAAATGCTGACAGAATGTGAGCAAGGTTATTCAGTGCCTTCTGTGTAGGCCTACATGCTGAAGGGGCCTCGAAGTGTGTTGAAACAGGATGCAATGGCTGCTCATAAAATCGTAAAGCTCGGTCATTTCAAAAATCTATTGAGTTAGCAGGGAATACGAGAGATTTACAGAGCTGCGCAAAAGTTTGAGGCACATATTAAACCATCCAGGAGGCCGCAGATGTCTCCAAAACTCTTAAAATGACGGATTTCTTCATAATGAAAATGATCTAAGAGCAATTAGCTATAAAAAAAAGAGATAAAATCAATATTTGGTGCGACTACCCTTTTCCTAAAAATTAGGTACAATGTTGTAGAGTTTTATAGTTTTGTCGGATGATTGGCTTTTTGCAGTTCTGGTTCTTCCACGGTTCCTAATAATTGCCTTACTTGATTTTGTTTCTGGAGGTAAAATCCCAGACAGCCGTGATCATGTTGAGATCAGGGCTCTGTCGAGGCTGTATCGCCCGCATCAACTGTCTTTGATGAAAAACAAACATTTATTTGTAAAATCATTTTTTAAATCAACAGTGGTATCTCAAATTTGTTTTCTCTTCAGCAATACTGATAAGGAAAACAAAAAAATAACCATCTAAGACCAAATAAAAAAAAAAAAAAATAATTCTGGAGTGCCTAAAAGTTTTCCACAGTACTGTGTCTTGAATAGTTTTATGGTAAATTGCTCAGTGGGACTTTATCTGTGGTAATGCTGAGATGTTCCTGATGCTTTGACCCAATGTTCTCGAACACTGGTATAGTGCAATTATATCCTCTTTTTGGCTATTCTATGATTGTATCATATGCATACATTTGTTAATTGTAATTCAACACTGCAAAAAAGAAAAGAAAAAAATGAGTTAGCTAGTAATCATTGACAATCAGTGCAGCAATTTTCAGCCGTCAAGAATGTGATTTTCTGTTTCTTATTTGAGACCTGAAATTAAATTGTTGTCTCTTCAGAATGAATAGTGTCTTCTCGTGTTGGAGCGGAATGTGAAGAATGACAATTGCTTTTCATTTTAGAGCTTTTATATCCCTCTCTCCTGACCGAGGAGAGAAAGACAGATGGAAGCGAATGCGAGCTCCTTCATGAACTGAAGGACTGTCCCTTTTCCTCTCATGGTGAACATCATCAAAATATTTCCACTCATTGGGCAAGTCCAGCCTCTCTGGGAACTAAGTGAGTCATTTGTGTCTTTTCACACGGGGACAATTTATCATAAATTCTAACATATTACCGAGATATTGCATGTCATAGTGAAAATCTTTTTCTGTCAGCTCCAGAGGAACGAGCGCCATCTCTGTTTGTGCTTTTAATATTACTTCTTCTTTATTAATGAACAAACAGTAATGTCCTGGAGCACAAAATCAGTTCAGCTGGGTTCAGATGCTGCTACACCTCTATGTGTCACTCTCTTGCACGAGTGTCGTTTCATAATTACTTTGCCGATAATACTCTCAGCGGCAATGTTTTGGCAGCCATTATTCTTTCTTTTTTTCAGCTCAGTTCAGTTTAATCGCAGAACTTTAACTTTGTAAACCTGGTGCTCAGAATGATTTTTCCTCCGAAGGTTTCTGATCATGAAAAATTCTCACAAATTTTACACCTTTTTTTCACCACAAATTTAATCAACGCTAGTGTCTGGAACCATGAGGCGAAAGCAGAAAATAACTTACATTTGTCCTTGAAAGAAACAGACAAAGCACATTGTTGCCTGGTCTAATGAATTCCTCTGCAGTATAAGAGATAGATTCGGTGTTGCTCTGCCACCTCAGCATGGCTGAGATATATGTTGTCACTCATAAAAGCCGCACAAATACACTCCTGTTCTTTTATCTCCACTTTCGGATAATATGAACCTATATCTTGTTGCTGTGGTCGGTGGTGTAGAAAGAAATCGTATCTGTTTTTCATGCTTGCTTTTGTTATTTATGGGACTGTGAGTGACAGAAACTTCAGGTCTGGAGGCTGCAGGCTGACGAGTGCATCTTTGTTAATCTTCTAACCTCCTTCTGTGCGCAAACACAAAGTGTAATCAGGTTTTGAGGACTATAAAATGCTACATTAGAGGTCCATTTGCAGGGCTGCAATAGGGCTCTAGTCTAAAGGGTGGTTTTTCAAATGTGCTGTGTAAAGGCCACATTAGAAGTGTGCAGGGCAGGCTAAGAAGGGACTAAATGCAAATGGCTTTCATTTCTTTTAATAGGGAACCTTTGTGGTGTAATACTTTAAGGATGACAAATTTAAGCCCACTTGCCGGATTTGTCTTCACAGGTAATATGCTTACCTTCGTCAATAAACTAAAAGTATTGGATTTTCTTGTTGTTCAGTTTGCCATGTAGTAATATACTTCTCAATAATATGCAATGACTTTGTGTAAATGGTCTTTAATAAGAGCACTTATTTGCAGGAGTGGGATCAAATGGACGCTGGAGGAATTAATTTAACTCTGAACGTTTAACTGTGTTCCCAGTACATATGTGGTATATAAGCATTTATGAATTATGTAAATATTATCTCACTGGCATACTTGTTTCCTGAACCATGGATGAAACCATGGAACCATGCATGACTCTCTTGAATGGTTAACCCTTTCAGCGCTGTGGGCAACTATAGTTGCCCAATGATGTAAGATATCAAAGTCAGATGCTGTTGAAAACCTATCATGTGGCAACTTGTTTAAAAGAGCTCCCGCAAGGGAGCTCTTTTAAACAAGCTGCCACATGATAGGTTTTCAACAGCTCAGGATAACTACATTTTTAATTCCTTAAGAATGTTTTCGGCGCTCAAAGGGTTAATACCCCTGTGTTATTTATGAGGTAATCGACTGATTGCACTCTTAAAATCCATCACCTGTTGAAGATCGTAAAAATATTTTGGAATGTATTTTCATTTTATCAATTAGCCTTTGATGGGATGTTTATAATCACTTACTGTTGAGTGGAAAATAAGGGGAATAAATGGTAAAAACTTGTTGTTGTGTTTGTTGTTTCCTGATATGGTAGCTGAGGTCATCACCGAGTCTCTGAATTAGCTCCGCTGATGGATCTCCTGTGCCATTGCGCATTATCAGTTTCATTTTTCCTCTCGATACCAACACAAAACAAATTACCTTCAGTTACGTTTTCAACTTTTCTTTAATTAAATACATGGCAAGATTAATTACAAGATCTTTAAATGATAAAAAATCTAAAGTCCTCAATAGCTGTTTTTTCATCTCTGAATGATGCCCAGTGAGAATGTCCCCCGGTGTTCGATAAGCAATTTGAAGCAGTTCACGAGCCATGGCGGCCATCGGGACTCTCGGTTTCCATTTGTTGACAAGCCTGCTTCCCGCCGAAAGGAAACGGACACCCCGGGAGCAGCTCCTTAGAAAGCTAATTATTAGCATGTTAAAAAACATGACTTTATTGGACCTTACGAATGTAGCTGCCCCACATAATCTACCAAAAGGCCGAAAACAAAAACTGACAAGGAGACCGATAACGAGTGTTCTGCTCGATCCAAAGCCCCAGCCTGGAGGCTTCGCTGTAATAACGCTGGGAATGTGAACCAAATTAAAGTTAGAGGTTTCCTGACAATTAGAATGGTTCTTAATAGCTTTTAATTATTTGCTTATCTGAACTGCGGCATTGAGTTGTCAGGAGCACTGGGCTGACCTGATGAATGAGTCACCTATGTTTCAGACTGCTTTCTCACTGCAGACCGCTTGACTTTAAAAACAAAAACACATCAAACAAGGCGACGAAAAGCTTTGCTTTTTCCCTGTGTCATGAGAGCACTGTACTATATGTGCTAGAATGTGAAGTGGCGTGTTGATTTATGAGAAAAAGGGCCTTAGAGATGATCCCTGATAGACGGCATTATGCTCTTATAACTGCATTAACAAAGGATTTACAGGGAGGGGTGAGCATTAGAAATAAGGAACATCTGCTGCATGTCGCATTTCATGTCAAAACGGGTTTTTATTTTTATTTATTTCCCCCCCCAAACCTCTATTGGGTAAATTTGTGCTGCTAATCTTTTTTTTTTTTCTAATTCTTGCGTATCCTTGGGTTAATGGCCACTGAGAGCATTATTATTTTCACTCGTATTTCTAACGTTTCAAAGCTCTCTCCCTCAAAAGCTCAGACACAGAGTTGAGGTTGTGCAAACACACTCTGCAGCACACACAACTGCATGTCTCATTATATCCCTCTGGGACCCTGCAGAAAAAAAAGAGTTTGGAGTTTTTACTTTCTAATGTAAAAAAAAACTTTTGTCTTTTTTTGATGACAAGAACTTTTTTTGGTGAAAATATTTTCAAACGTAGTATTATTTTTATTTTTATTGAGAGAGGTTCAAAACCAAAGACTTACTTCCCCTACAGGGAACAGAGATGACTTCCTGGGTGTTACGAGGATAACACTTCGCAATAAACATATATTTTGTACTGTCAAGGTACATGACAACAATAGACTAGTATTAAATGTAGCATAAGCTGTTCATACTGATATTTGATAAGAATGGAACGTGTAGCACTGTTCATGCAAATATCATGCAGCTCTGTAGATATACTATGAAGGCAGAGTATGTCTGGTAAATGATGTAATTAGTGAGCTCAGTTATGTTTGGGACAAAGTGTGCTGAAATGAGGGGGATTTGTGCGAAGACTGGTTTTATTTATTCACGGTGCAATAAAGATGGATAATCTATTCTGCCCTACAAAGCCTAAGTACAGTAACTATGCATCGGGTAAAATTCGAGTTGAGCAGTTTTGGGCCTGAAAGTATTTGGAGGTTAGGACTGATTTGGATAGAAATTATACCATAGCAAGTCAGTAAACCATAATCTATCATAGTTGTGCTAACTATTCGTTTGTTGGGACAGCAAACATACTCTGAAGCCATTTTTTTACTGTGTAAATTATTTTGTAGTTACTGCACTTAGCCTTTGTAGGGCAGTATTATAAACACCATTATATTCCAATTTAGCACCAAAATATTTAGTCCAAACATTTTTGGACTCTACTGTCATCTAGAATAATTGAAAAACATAATTATTCATTAATACCATGTTTCCCCATTGGGGGATTGAAATATTACTTGCTTGCCTGCCAGTAACTGATGTGCAATTTTGTGCTCAAGCATTGAAAGTTGCAAGCTAATTGATGAACATTTGTCTTTAGATATGCCCAGCTTCCCATAGCGCTATTCTCTGTCGGGACACAGCTGAAGGACAGAGCCGCTTACAGGAGCAAAGGTTAGAAACGTACAGTCCAGGGTCGAAAACCAGCAAACAGGAAAATATAGGGCAGATAAGTCAAAAGCCCAGTCCAGGGTCAAAGGTGAAGAATCTAGCTGCGAGGAAAGGGGCACACCGACGAGGAATTTAGGGCAAAGGCAGGAGAGGATGCCAGACAAGGGAGACTATGAACAGGACACTGGACTGGGAATGAGGGCAGAGGAACTGAGGGAACAGGAAGACTGCTGGAAAATAGAAAAACCACAAGGAACAGGGCCAACAATCTCGTACCAGACAAGACAAAGGCAAGAAACTTAACCCCTTGAACTCTAACTTTTCCCTTAAGTAAGTAGAATATCAGAAAAAAGCAGTTTTTTTCATAATGTAGGACAACGCCACATATATTTTGCATTTTTGTACATCATTTTATATATATTTACCTGTAATTAAACAGGACATATTTGGGATCGCTGGAAACCTTTGGACCTCTACTAGAATATAAAATAGACCTGAAATTCCACAGGTTCGAATACAGCAGCTGCATTTGACCTATATATGGGTCCATAGGTTTTATGGGGTTATACTCACAGAGAGAGTGCGTAACAATGAGGAACAGGAAAGGGGAAAGGATTGAGGAATCTACAGAAGGAAGGGTGAGGCAATGAGACAATAATTGAATAACAAAAAAAAAAAATACGGAAACCAGACTGAAACCAGCACAGACAGCCAGATTGCAGGAAAAAACAAAACAAACAAGCAGATACAGGATGTGACAATTCTCACTGTCATTTATTTACTTGTTTATGAAATTATTTACTCATTTTTTGCCCCTCGGCCAAATTTTGGCCAGAGGGGTATTTTCGTCACCTGCATGTCTGTCTGTCTGTCGTCTGTCCATGACTTTGTCCGGGTCAGTACTCAGCAACTAATGATCGCAGCTTCACCAAATTTGGTATGGTAACTCACTATGACCCATAGATGTACAACGTCAGGTTTTTTGCTGGATTTGACCTTTGACCTTAGCGCTGTAACCTTCATCCTGGAAATCTTGTCCGGCCCAGTACTCAGTAACTATTGATGGCAGCTTCGTCAATTTTGGTATGGTAACTCTCTGTGACCCATAGATATGCACAGGCTGAGGGGTATTCAGCAATGCGTTATGTTTTTAATCTTCAAGAAGAAGCAATGAACGGCTGTATTCCTCTTTGTTTTCTTCCAAATTTGGAAGGTGTCTACACGGAGACACCTTGAACTGCGGCACAAAGATTGTTCAAATTTGCAAAATTATGGAGAGGTTGATGATTACCTCGTCGATTCTAGTCCAAGAGAATGACGGCACTGCAATTTAGTATGCTGGATGCATAACCCAGCTACATGCATTCTCCTGCCACTCATTTCAGACTATAGATGCACGTCACCGCAAAACTGAGGCAAACCCAGAGGGAGAAGCTGTCTCCTGCCACTAGCAGAGACCTATAGAAATATCTAAAACAAGTGCAGAATATTCACCTGCTCCGATTAGACTTTTAAGAGAGTACACATCCATTCCATGATTTCCAGAGTCACAGCGTTATCCCCTAGTACAGCTGCCACTATCTTACTTCTGGTCATCTGTGTCGTACAAAACCACGAGCATTTCCTTCCAGGGTCCGGACTTATCTGATTGCCATCGCTCGACCGCGGCGAATGCAGAGTCCTGTCTGTTCCCATGAGATTTGATTCTGTACTTTTACATAGAATTGGACCATATGCATTTATTTATTTGTTTGTTTGTTTGTTTGTTTGTTTATCTATTTATATTAAAAAAAGATATTTTTATCAGCTGATTGAGAGACAAACTGTGATCAGTGCAACTTCATTACTTACAGTTAAAATCAATGTGCCATAAAATTTTATAACCATGAAAACAAACACGAAAAAAAAACAACAATTTTCTTAGTTCATAAGGGCAATCCCCAGCTTGCTTATGAGGTAGTATGCAGAGGAGCTATATTTTATTGCAAATGCATTTAGTGTAGGAGTAATGAATCTTATCCAACGAGAACCCGTGTAGGTGCGGGGTTTTGTACTCGCCAAAAATTAGCACCCGATTCTGCTCAACTAGGTCTTGCTCCGACACCCAGATTAGTTAATTTGTTGAATCATGCGTTGTGGCACTGGGCTAAAATAAACACTGGTCCATTGAGGATAAAATTAGGCAACACTAACACAGTGCAAGTTCAATTTCAATATTTTTTTCACCCAGAGACTAATCTCAGTGTGGAATACCATGCCTGACCATATTGTAGAGGGAGAAACCTTGGGAATTTTCAAGAACAGGCTTGATTTACCGCTGGACACCATTGAGTCATTGAGTATCTGAAGTGATAGATTCACTATAGTAATGAGAAACTGGCGAGGCTAGTTGGACTGAACGGCCTGTTCTCGCCACTCATGTTACAAAAAAAAACAACCAGTATTAGTTTTCCAAGTACATGGGAGAACTTGTTTGTGTGGCCTGGCGCATATTTTCTATCTTAATATCTTTCCCCAAATTAATTTTTCATTCTTCTGCAACTCCAGAATCCCCAGACTAAGCTAAAGCCTCGGTCACAACCGGCCGTACTTCCACTCCACGGCGTATCTAGAGCAAAAAACTCCAAGGAACTCACGGGCCACGCAGGTTCTTCTTGTGAAATTTTGAGCCTGCAGACTGCCCGTAAGCACGTACGATGGATTCTGATCATGCACAAGAAACGCCATGATTTTCAGAGAAAGGCCAAGGATGCACGTTTCACTTGCTCCCGACGCAAGGAGCACGCTGGTCAGGCTTGCGTTTTTTTTTACTGGTCGTGGAAATAAAACCGTTTGTCCAAGACGTAAGTCGACCGCAAGTTTTCCGCGGGTGTGAAGTAAGACGGGCGCACACACAACGTACGAAATAAATAGAACTTCCGAGCACGGCTGGGGTATAGGAAGAAGTGCGCAGCTGTTGCAAGACTGCCGCACGTGCTCCTTGCTACCTCTACGAAGCACGCACGTGCCAAATCGCAAGAGTGTTGCTGCGAACTTCTTTCGTCACCCTCAAGGGCAGCACGGCACGATTACTCCCGCCTTACGAGTTGACTGCTACTTTTTTTTTAACCTCCACGTCCTCTACGACTCTCACCTACAGCAAAAAACGCAGAGAACGCGCGATTAAAAAATACGTGCGTCCGGTTGTGACTGAGGCTTAATGAAGGTGTACACGTAGCATCGAAAATAATCTTAGTTATTTACCCCATGTTTATACGTATATTCTGTAATAGTTGAATCAAGAATTTTAATTTTTGTACAGGAAAAAATAAAGAAATAAATAAAACACTGAAAAGAAATCCATTGAATCTACAGCAGTATTAATACATTATCACAGCCTATCAGTGATCACTGCCTCACTGAACATCTGTTCCTTCATTATCCCGCATACGCTAATTATGATACATGTAATATTAATGTGTGCCCATCCAGTGAGGCCTGTTTTTCCCTGTGTAATATACGAGAGCGGGACAGTGTAGAGGTCAAAACTCTTTCGAGAGCGTCTTTCCATCTGTGACTCATGATGCAGTCGCTCTGAGACTGATCCATGCGGAGACAGAAAGAGAACGGTAGAAGAAGATAGACTGATAAGCTTATCAGAGAAAAGAAGAGGGATGGATATATGCAGAAAGGAAGACAGAAAAAGAGATGGAGACTGTGAGCATATCAAAAGAGAAGAGCGGATAGCATCGCTGAGATGAACATTAAAATATTGACCATTTTCACCAAACTTTGAATGAAAACTTTCACATAGGAAACCAGGAACTATCTATGTTTACCATTGTTAAATAACTGTTAAACAACACTCTGTAAAGGTCTCTTGAATTAGCTTTAATTATTTTCTGAATGTATCTCTTTTAATGCTATGATGTCTGGAATGTTAAAAAGAACACAAGATTTGTTGAGTGAATGGATGTGGTGATAGTTCAGGTGCAACAGTGATATTTTCTCATTTATAAACGCTGCTTACGCACAGAAAGGGCTACAGCACTTGCGTGCGCATCGTCCCCTGCAATATTCCCCATTTTTAAAACAAAACAAACATTTTAGAAAAAGCGGGAATTACTGCCACCCGTGGCGAAGAAGGGAAATGCGACTGAATCACCAAAATAACCTTCTTCAACTGCGATTGCCTAAAGCTTATAGGACATTATCAATTTGACAGAGCATTATGATAATAAAGAAACAACAAAGTTTGAAGAAAAGTCTTTAAAGAGTTATGTAAGCTTGTCATTTATAACAGTGGGCCAGGCTATGCAGCCTATATATGAGTTAATAAGTTCACTTGCGTAATCAGGCCAAATAAATAAATTAATGAGATCAACTCTTCCCGACGATTTAATAGAATTATCTGCCTCTGCTGAACTGCTTCTGTGATTGGCTAGTACAGCATCGGCCTTATTTAAAGACGGGTTGACAACACAATCAAGATGGAAATTTAATTTTATGTACGCGCGCACACACACAGAGACATAGACATAGACATAGACCGATTAATATGATGGATTAGATCTCAAAATGTCTTATGTGGACTGTTAGAAGTTCATACAGCCAGGTGAGTTGTAGGCTGCATTTACACTGGCACAATTGCAGCTGCTTTTATACAGAAGCGTTTTTCTACAAGCGGTCCACCGGTAAATTCCAGGGGGCAGCTCTGAAACTGCCTTCAGAAACACTTTAAAGGGGAACGGAGACAAAGCTGGAAGTATATGTAGTATTAGTGATCTACTACCAGTGTTATTTGGGTCCAGTACTAAAAAATGCCAAAGTGCTTCTAAAGGGAGAAAGCAGTGAGTTGGCTGTTTTGTTAGTGGAGGGTTGCTATTGACAAGTTCTGTGAATAGTGATGTCATTAGTATGGTAGGGTCTATTCAAGTTCTACAGCAGTGAGCTATAACTCAACCTAGCAGTGGCCATCTTGTCACACGAGCATAGCATTTGCTGATTGTGCACACACATGCACATGCACGAGTGTGCACATGTGTAGGCTATGTACGTGTGTCGGTATCTTTCATCCCTCTTTTTAGTCTGAGATTGTAACCCTGCACTTTGGCTTCACAGCTGAAGGCAACGTTCGGCAGGAGACGATAAATTGAATGAAATTCGAACGATTGCCGCACTGAGGCAGCCAGAACGAGATGCTTTCAGTCATTAGTGTCCCGACGCTCCCCTCGCCGGGTAACTATGTCCTACAGCCCCTGTTCAATATTGTAAAACACGACAGGAACTGCAAGCCGGGAAACAACAGGTCCCCCCCCCCCCCCAACCCCCTACCTCATCACCTCTACCCCAACTCACCCCCTCACCTGTGTCCTGATGATCAAGAACATACCAGTACTAAAATGTCAGATAAGATACCAGCCAATTTACTTTTTTTGTTCAGCATTTCCAACCTGGATATCAAAGCAGACCTTTGAACCTTATTTCAGGAAGATAGAAAAGCCTTGACATGTTCGGGAAACACCTCAGGGCGTGATTTTTAGACCGAGCCAGCCAAATAGTGCCCGGCATGCTTTTCCCTGCTCATTTAATTTTGAGACCCATTTTTCCTTACTCATGTTCACTCTTCAATTTAATCTTAAAGCATCAAGAAAATACTTCTTTTGTCAATGTGATTGCACCAAAATTTGACTGAAATAATATCAAAAATTGTGCCAGTTTATGCATCAAACCGGACTTTTTTTCTTGACCTTGTATTGTAAATTACTTGGATATTATGCTGATTTGTTTGTAGGGTGTGACAGCTGTATATCTTTTTGTTTTTCAGTGTTTGTGTTAATTGATCTGACATTGTCTATGCTATTGTCCCCTGGTATGGTATTTAAACCTGTTTAAATAAAAGAAAGAAAGAAAATTTAACAATATAGAAGACGGTGGTAAGACAGGCATGTTGCTGCTTTTTCCTCAGTCAGTTTGACGGATGAAGGGTAACCATCATCATATCTCTCTGTTCATCGCACCCTCCAGAATATGAGTCCGTTCTCCCTCCTGTTTTCACCAGCGATGTGTCGGCAGGCGAATCAGGAGCCCTGTTGTTTATTTCAAACGCCATCCTTCAGCGGGCTGCTGTGCATAGCGAGACGTACCCTTTACCTGCTCAGCTAAAGGCAGCACTCTGACAGCCTGGAACATCCATAATTGGCCATTATTTTTATTTTTTTTTATGCTTTTCCACAGATTGTTTTGTCTACTTCACAACTCTACTACCTCCACCTAAACTCCGGCGCCAATATAATTCCTGCTGCCCGCTGTCCATTTTCAAATAAAATAATGATAATAATAACATTAAAAAAAAAATCAATTTTTTTTCTTGTTCCTATCAGGCCAGTGTAACGGTAGAAGGTCCTTAGTTGAGGAAGATAATTTCTATATTCCCACTCCAACGGATGGGCGTGTATTGCGATCACCCCTTGTCCGTCAAGCGGTCCGTCCGTCGGTTCCTTCCAAAATTTATCGTTCTCACTTTATAGATCATAATATTTGTTGGATTCTTTTAATCTTTGTTTTTGGGTCAGTGCTGACATGAAGAGGATCTCAAATGATTTTGGCGATTATTGGGAAATTTTTAAGTCAAATAACATGTCAGCAACAAGGTTGCCGTGTGGCCATATTATTGCACTTTGCATGGCTATCTTGTGGAAATAATTGCATGCTTTCGTGCGACGGTAGGTCGTGACACTGAGGTTATTCGTGGGGAGGGAGGAATGTTTGGGTGTCTGTAGTGGAACCAGGGATGGGAAAATGTGATCTCACCCAGTAATGTTCGTTTAACACAGGATTATGGCATTTAATAACCGAAAAAGTCTGGTAGGTAGGGAGTGATGTTCATAATTAACTCTGTAAAACCTAAGGACCCATATACAGGTCCATCAAATGCAACCTGTCACTGAAGTAACATCACACTTTGATTGGGAGAATTATTTAAACCCAGGATGTCTTGCTTTTTTGGGCACAGCATCACATCAAATGAAAAATATCAACATGGATCTTGTAAATCATTTTATACACATTTCCCTGTAATTCAAAAGGACATGTTTGGGATCCTTGGAAACCTTGGGATCTGGAATATAAAATAGGTCTGAAGTTCCACAGGTTTGAATACAGCAGCTGTATTTTACGAACCCATAAATGAGTCCGTAGGTTTTATGGGGTTAACTCAGTCGAACCAACAGGAGGACTTAACTTTGTCAAGTTGAGTGAACAAATCATTTTTTTACAGTGAAGAACATCTGTCAGTTCTTTAAAGTAGCTGAGGTGGCATTGCAGCTCCCTAGCAGCAGGAAAATGCTAAAAGCCAGGTTTATGAATTCAGCACATCATCCTAAATCCTACTGAGTTATTGGCTTTTTGAAACAAGGTGCAAATTGTGTTGTGCTGCCAGCACTGTTTATAGCGTTGAGTGCAAACAGTAAAAATAAGTGTGTGCAGGTCAGGTGTGTGTTTTGTGCTGAGGGCAGCAGTGGAGCAGGCTGGCTTTACCCTGGAAGTGAATACTGTGGTGATCTTTTCATCTCGAGTGTCTCGTGTGGGCCGTTCAATCCCAGACGTCACTCCAGCTCTTATTAATCAAAAAATAATAATCAAAAGGTGATGATATGTGCCTGACATCCTTATACCAGCTGATTGCTGACTGTATATGAGATTATAAAGGTAAAAAAATCAGTAATGGAGGTAGAAACTTTGCTAATTGTTGAAGTGAAGAAATTAAAGGCCAAGGGTCTCGTTTATAAATGGTGCGTTAGCACAAAAATGATGCATATGCGAATTTCTTTGCAAATTCTAGAATTAGAAAAACAAAACTGACATTAAAAAACATGGGAAAAGTAATATTATGATGCTCATATTAAAAATGATCAGTTTATCCTGTATAATTAAATAAAAATGGCTTGCTGTTCAGCCCAACAATGGTTTAATAAATTTGGAAATTTTTTACAATGTGCCATTCTTTTTTTTTTTTCCCCTAGTGGATGCAGTATTTAGGTTTGAAGTTCACACAATTTTTGTTTTTTAAAAAAATAAGACCCTGTGTGTGAAAGATGAACCGCAGAGTGATTTCAGATGATTGGTTTATTTTTACACCGTTTTCATTTTTACTTGCTGTCTCACACACTGTAATTGTTGTCTCCGCCTACATGGTGGGCGGGAGATGTACTGTATTCCGGTTGTCCGTCCGTCCGTCCGTCCATGTGTGCGTCCATCACACAGTCCATCACAAATATCTCGTGGGCGCTACATCTAATAAGCGGAGCACATGAAATACCCGCTGCAGTTTAGTCGGGAAACGGTTGCTGCAGCTGCATGGCCAAATTTAGAGGAAAAGTGTCCTCTCACCGACCACACCAGTGATGGAGCACGCTCTTCACAAACTGCTCATCAGGCTAATAATGTACAGCTGCTCAGGCTTTGTTTGGTCTGCAAACCGGCTGCTGCTAATCATGCTGCTCCTGGTTTGCTGTGCGTATCCGGTGCTGCTTTTGACGCTGTTTCACAATGCTGCTTACCCACCACCACCCAGCGTCCACCCGCCGTTCAGATCTGCTTCAGGTACTCGGGGGAGTTTGGTGTCGTTTGTTCATGAGGTAGATGTAACGTCCCTCTGTATTCAGGGTAGTGAATGAGTATGAGCAATGAGTACCCGGAGGAGATCTCAGCACCAAACCAAAAAATAATTTTCCATTTTATACTCAATGAATGGCTTTTTAGTTTCGGTAAGAGAGTTTTCCATATTGAGCTGAAATAGTGGAGGGATTTTCACCATATCAGACCTGAAATATCAGACACCATCACTTCCCAGGCTTTGGTGATCATTGGGTCAAAGGTCATTGTCTCATAAGGTGAGCCGTAAGTGAAGTCCGAAGATCAACTTTTAGGACGTATGTAGCTATGGCAGGTTGAGGCACAGCAATCAGTGCTTTGTGATGATGTGTACCTCGTTTAAAATAGTGGAAAGAGTTAGGCCAGATTTTATTTACTCGCACACAAACATACAGGCTAATTCAACATCGTGTGCCTGGTGTATTTTAAAATTTCAAAATGTAAAAAAAAAACAATCAGCATTGTACAATATTGAATAAAACAATACAACATCAGAGAGATCTTAAATGGCCTTAAAAAGAAAAATAGTTGTCACTGGGGTGATACGTGTGGCACTATCTACTGTTATACCCCCTGAAGCATTTGAGATTTGTCTCTTCTCATTTCGCTCAAGGACAGCAAGAAACCAGATAATTTGTCCATGGACCTACCAGACAGTATTGGTTTGTACACAATATGTTGGGGTTAAACTGGAATAAAAGCTACACGCAAAAAAGTGATTTACTGTAAAGACAAAACGGATGAGGCTACACCACATGGCAACCGCACTTAGATTGGACAGTCACTGTGTGTTAACCGATACAAGACCGTGATGAGAGGAGATTGTATGTTAATTACCACTCGAGTACGAGTCGGATATGATCATGCTCACACTGATGCAAGAATACTATTCAGTACATAATTGGGCGACAGGGTATTCTGGTAGGGCGTCGGGGTGGCCGAGTGGTAGGTTGCTGGACTGATGGGATTTGACTGGTTAAATAAAGGTATAATTTAAATAAATAAATAAAATGAAATTGGTCTCCGTTGTTGTTTAAGTAGCTGCAGAATCCTAGTCAATGACTGCATTCTGGTGAGAGGGCATCTTTTTCAAAACTGTACGAAGGCTGGTATCTTGTTGTTTCTAGGGTAAGTTCACTCTTCCATTCCCTTATTTTTCATTGGCTTCATGTCTGCTGTTCACGAACTGCCTAACGAGGTGTTAACGAGTACTCAACACTTAGCTGGAGTGCCGAGGCCTCTTCCGGAGGCTTGTGGATGAATCTAACTGCAGTGTGTGAGTGTGGAGGTAGAGCGAGAGTGAGTCTCTGTTTCTCAGGAGTTCAGTGGCTGCTCCTCTCCTCAGGAGAGGGCCCCCCTCCTGGGTTTCCCGCGGTGTGTAAGTCCAGGGTACGCGGCGGGGCGCCTGCATCGGGGGAGGGGGTCGGCTGCGCTCTTGTACGCCAGGGCAGGAGGCTCCTTTAGAGATTTACCCCGAGGAGGTTCTCTGATGCCATGTATTGCGAATCTGCAGCGCTGATCACACAGGTGAGTGAGACCGCAAGACGATCGTGCTGCATTTTTAAGTGTGCGAGCCTTGCCTGTGCTCGCGCAAACACACTCACTCCCACACACACACACACACCCACACACTGTCGCTCGCTCTCCATCACTTTCTCTCTCACACTTGCTCAAAAAGCACCAATTACACTCTCATACACTTTGTACAAATGCATGTAATAATTTAAGCCAATACTTGGGTTGAGGAAAACATACTCACTGAAATGCACATGTTCACATCTGCATACAAACTCACAGGCACACAACCACACGCAAGCACACACACAGACATACACATGTGGGTTCAGCAACCACATTATCTTGAACACATTAAACTCTGTTTTTTTATTTCTTTTTTCTGCAAATGAGCATTCATTTAATATTCCTCTTTTCAGAATTGATCCTTCTGTAGTGGTCACTTCTTACATAAGCGGACTTGGATTACCTCTTTCACAGAATGCAATCTTCAATCTTCAGAGACTCGGCTCCGACTGTCCACTTCGGCTCGATCTATCTGGGCCCCACAAACACTTGCAGCAGTGCCACGATGAAAACCAGTCACACGAGGCAAACATACACATAAATACAGAAAGATGTAGCCTAGCAACCATAGGTACCCATTCCACTGCTGTCAACGTTGCTGTTGTTGTTTGTGTATTATAGGTAACTGCACTAAAAATGCAGAAAGCATACTAAACAGATGGGCTGTGTGGAATTAGTCATCTTAGAGGGCATTATGTCAGCCTACATGGGATTTAGCGTTAAATTCGGGATTACGGCCTTTGCTTTCAGTCGGAAAGGGAAAGAACATTCCGTCTCACTGGATTCCCACCTTCCTGCCTGTTATCGTGTTTGAGTTGAACGGCGGCACAGCACACTGGCTCTCTCTGGTATTTTAAGTCATCAATTTATCGATACTAATGAGGGAGTCTTTCAGGACTTGTATCGATTTACACTGCACGACCATGGTTCAGAGCTTTGAGACGCAAATATCTACTCAAGCATAGGCACAGTCTCCCTCTCTCTCTCTCTCTCTCTCTCACATACACACTCACAGAACACACACCGCAAATACAAACAAAAATTGTCATGCATTTGGTTCAAATCCATGTTGGGAAATGAGCGCACTTAGGCCTGCTTTATCAGTGATGTTTTATGCACCAACATCAATATCAGCTCCCTGATCAAAACTTCACTGTGTCGGTCGTACCAACCGGCAGTGGTCGGCAGATTTTTTCAGAGTAGCGCACAATTGGCTATAGTGCTACAGGGTTTCAAATTGGGAAGGGACTGCCGGGAAAGGGAAATAAAATAAATAGCTTTGTTCGTTGCTCAAGCGCCTCCTGTTGGCCAGATGGGCGCTCGTCAGGAAGATTCTAAGCCTGTTCATGTCCGGGTATCCTCCGCCCTCGTTCTAAACTTGCGAAGATTCAACCAATGAGTGTATAAGAAGCAGTGGCTGACAGGCGCGTTCTTCGGAGGAGAGCCGTGAACTGTCTTCACTCTCCTGAGTTGGCAGCATGAGGTCGCATATGAGCAAGCCTTGTACATAGTTCACCAATTGGGCATTCAGATTCGGGTGGGATTGGAGATGCCAAATTTTAAAAAAAAAAAAAAAAACTGTCTGGCCTCCCGTGTATGTGTGTGTGCGTAATGAGTTAAGAAAAACAGCTAACGTAATGAAACAGCACAACAAATAAAATGGGCAACTGTGGCTTAATTTCTTTGATGGTATGAATTGAAGTACTTAAAAATGTCTTAA
This sequence comes from Gymnothorax javanicus, assembly GCA_029692085.1. Taxonomy (NCBI): domain Eukaryota; kingdom Metazoa; phylum Chordata; class Actinopteri; order Anguilliformes; family Muraenidae; genus Gymnothorax; species Gymnothorax javanicus. The sequence goes on along the minus strand of CM056201.1, from coordinate 109,594,902 downwards.
ATGGTAATACAACTGCATTAAATTGATGATCTTCTTTTATTCCCCCTGCAGTATGTAATACAGGGGGATATAACAGTCGACATGTCTGTCATCCTTCAGTAATGATTTTTGTAATCACACCATAACTCAAGAACCACTGAATACTTTTTCACGAAACTTTCTTCAAGCTGCAAACAAGTATAAGAGTTGTGCCTTCTCATTATTTGGGAATTTTAATATTAATTGGCCACAACATGGCACTATAACTACAAACATTACATTTTGGCCTCCAACTTTTGAACTCCAGGTTTCAGAAACAATTTCTTTTTTTATCCTCTTGGTATGTAATATGGAGGGATATAGTAGTTGTTATGTTCGTCCATCTGAAAGTCCTTTATCCGTCCGTCCCTCTTTAATCATTTTTGTTTCCAGGCCATAACTCAAGAACCATCATTTTATTTATATATATTTTTTTCATAAAACTTTCTATAAGCAACAGACAAGTATTGGAGCGGTAGCTTTTGCTCATTAGAAATTTTAGATATGTTTATTTCTTTTCCCTTTCCATGGATACAAATTAGACATAGTCTTAATCTGAGGGTGGGCTTCGGTTCCATGGCAGATCTCATACACTACTCTGTGTGTTTTCACAAAATTTTCAAAATGGCACAACCAAGTAACAGAGTGAAGCCAATTGCTTTTCATGAAGTTTTGACATTTTTAAGTTTTTTTTTTTCTTGTTCAATTTTTATTATTCCCTGGTATGTAATACAGGGAGACATAGCTATCAGAATGTCCATCCATCTATAAGTCCATTTGTCAGTCTGTAATCATGTTTGTTACCAAATCATGACTCAAACCATTCATCATTCTGTCACGCCTTGCTATAACTAACAAACAAGTACTGGAATAGTGCCTTTCTCTATTTTTGAATTTTTATATTGTTTGACCACAAGTTTGCATAAAACAACAAATTTCATGCTTTGAAGTTAGAACCATAGGTCTCTCTGCGGGGCCACAATAATCCATCCATTTAAAACATGCCCATTAGTGTATGTGTACATTTTCCAAAATTTTGAAATTTTGATAAAACAGTTCAACTCTATCTCCTCCAACAAAGTGCGACTAATTTGCATGAAATTTGGTGGTAAACATCTTCAGACCAAGATATTTTAATACTTATAGATAGATATTTTACTAGATTTTAATAGATATTTTACATACACAAAATTGCCATGTTAAAGGAAAAAGCCACAGTAAGGCACTGAATTTTGTTGGTGTGACCGCTGTTGCTAGCATGAGCTCTAACTCCTGAATGCAGAACCCAATCAACATCAAACTAGAGATCCCTCGTCTACAGGCTATTACTCTCAAGCCTACCAAATTTGGTATAAATCTGTCCGTATAAGGTGCTATAGCAAACAAAAAGTCAAAGCTCCATAACCAACTGCTCAATCAACTTAAAATGCTTTATGTTGACCAAGAGTCTGATGGATGTGCACAAGGTTATTTCGCAAACAATATGGCCACCATTTCACCATCCGTTTCATTCACCGAGCTATCATGTATCATGAAACTTTGCAAGATTATTTAGGATGTTTGAAAGACCAATCAACCATTTGCTGGACTGCTACCTTTTGCTACTTTTCAAATTTTGCCAGGTCCAGAGGAATTTGCCATATCCTGATGGCTCTTGTTTACTAAAGTGCCAATATACTTCACAGTTTTGGCATCTTCATTTTAGTCTCAAAGTTCGTCAGATGTATGCATTGAGCTTAATATGCATTAAATTTTCTCAGAGAATTAGCATCTCCCCCCAGAAACCCTACCATATGGTCTACCTACTGTAGTTTCAAAAATCCTGAAGGAAACATGGTTATGTTTTCACATGTTGCATAACCATGTTTCTTTTGATCTAAGTAATTTGCCTGAACTATCACACTGACGCATTTGCATAACTCTCTATGCGCACAGCTTTGGAGAGAGTAGTTTGTCGATTAGTTTTGCATTTATTTTTATCCTGTCCTGTTGTTATATTCGAGGGAATTAGGTTTAAACTAGATTCAGGTTAGTTGGCTTACATTAACTATGTAGCCATGTCAACTTGATCAATTTGCTCCCAGTACCATGTTATGCAACATTTTCAAGGCAATCATTTGTTAGGGTGAGTCAGATCTATTATAGTGCACTTAAAAAACCCATTCTAATTAATCGAGCCAGGTACCGTACGTTATGCTGATGCAGGTTGCAAGCATAGCCCAGGGTATCACACTAACTGCAAGTTTACCTAATCTAATTGGAGTATTAGGTGTGCAGTGCATATTTAAAGATGCAACTTGACCAGAGGCTAGCGAGATAAATGCTAGCAATTTCTGGTAAGGACTTGGCTCCATTGTTTCAGTCAGTTTGTGTAAATTACGAACATATTTACAGTATGTTTGCATTTTGCTAACTCTGAGGTTTTAAGAGCAGTGTGCTAGACATTTATCTCTGGTTGCAGATCTACAGATATGCTACTTTGTCCAATTAACAAATGACACAGACATGTTTAAAAAAAGAAACCTAGAAATATGCACAATTTGCACATCTGGCAGTGGGATAAGAAAAATGTCAGTCATGGGCTATATATATAATTTTTTTTAAAATGGCTTTTTTCCTTATATTTGGAAGGGCTTGTGTACTTTATTGAGTAATGTTAAATGATTTTGAGTAAAGTTACAGTTCTCTGTGTGGCTCCCATCATTCATGCCAACACTGATGCACTTCCCATTGTTTCTCTCGATTTCCTCTGTTTAACAAATCAAAATCAAAGCAGGATGGTTTGGAAGACAGGGGATGATTGATAAGCTTGCTTGTTGTGTGATGTAAATGATCGAAAGATTACAGCGTGTCAGGCAACGATGACAGTGTTAAAAGAGAAATTAACGGCGTTTTGTTCTCCTATTAGAGACATCAATCAAGAGCAAGAGGCGGGCAAGAGTCACCTGACTAGCACTCAGATCTGTGCATGTGTCAGTGCTGTGCTGGGTAGCCTGTGCTCACCTCATGTGCTCTGAGACACAGCAGAACATGCTAAGCAATCACCTCCTACTACTGACATCCTGGCAGGAAACATTTCAGTTAGTGCTGTCAGGTATATGAGGGAAAAGAAAAGAGATGCTTAACTTGTACCGTGTGGCAGTGAAGGGTCATAAAACTTCGCAATTTTACTTCTTCCATCAAATCAAATTACTTTGTTTTATGCGTCAAAAGAAAGCGGATGATCTCTCCTGTGATCTGGCAAAACCTAGTGAATTTATCAGAGGCAAGGATTCTCGCAACTGAACAAAACCGTTGGATTTTGGACTTTTCCTAACTGAAAAAAATAATAGAAACTTGATTTTGACAGTTCAGATAACACTAATAGCAAGTGTTTTAAGATTTTCACCATTCTTAATTATGGCAAATGAGAGTCAAACTCAGTTTCCAGATTACAGGAGATCTGTTCTTGCCGATGACACCCAAATATGGTAATGTTTGGCTATCGTTGGATTAGTATGTGTCATGGTTATGGTTTTTGGTCATGTTTATGTTCATGTTCAGTGTTCATGATTTTGTCTTTCATTTAGTCTTTTTGGTTATTTTAATACTTTGGTTTTTAGTTCATTCCATTTCTCAGTTCCATTGCACTTGTCTCCCCTGTCTTGTGATCTAGTTGGTTCAGTCCGTCTTCCCGGTCTGTGTGCTCACTTACTTCGGGTGATTTAAATGTATTCTGGTGTTTAACGTATTCCTTCGATTCTCGTTTACGTCCTTCGCCTTACTGTTCTGATTACTAACAAAACTAACGTTTGTATTTTGTATCATAGTCTACTAACACAACTAATCCATGTATATAGATTACAAACTTACCAATGAGCACTCTAGTTAAATCTGTAAAGTTGCACCGCTACTAATTAATACTAATTCCCTCTCAGCAATCGCCCTGTTCTAGTCTCCGCCTCTTGCTCAGCTGTACCTGTCTCCCCCGCGTTTCTGATCTCTCTCGCACGTGTTAATTACTTTCCTGCACTCGTTATCTGTGCACTTAGAACTCCTTGACCGGAGCTGTTTAAATGTCATAGGCTGTCTGCGTGATTCCCGTCCGTGTCTTGGCTTTCGCCAATTTTCGTGGTTAGGGTTTCCCTCATGTGATTCTCCCGTTGTAATTAGTCTGATCCAGTACACCTGCTCCCTGCATAGCATGTGACTTTCCTCCTGTCTATTTAAGCAGTCTTTTCACAGCCAGCTCCTTGTCAGAACGTTGATCAATATTTCTTTGTGCAGAGCGCCTTGTATGCCATTGAGTATTGTTTTTCTTCAACTGGTTTCTTTGACTTCGATTCTTGCCATAGCCCTTCTTGTATTGTTTTGTCTTTTTGGATTTCGACCTTTTTTTTGTATGACCACGATTTCTGTGTTTGGATGCCCTGTGTATGACCCTTGGCTTTGTTCATCGACTACAACTTTTTGCCTACTGTCTATGTACCTTTGCTCATCTGTCTTACTGGTTCTGACCCCTGCCTGTCTTGTCGACACTGTCTTTGGATTTCGTATTGTGGCTTGGCAATTCTTGTGTTTTTTGGCTTTGACTCGGACTTCATTAAAGGCATACGTTTTTTGGATTTCCCTCTCGCGTGTGGTTCCTGAACGCTATGTCACAGTTTGGCTCCTCAAAGCGCAAATCGTTGTTTTGTTTGTCATCTGCACACTTCCGTGACAATTTTGATGACTTTTGGTGTAATATTTTGAATGGATATCTATCAAGAAACTGTTCTCATCAATATTCATGAAACCTAATGTTCATAACAAGCCTTTTTTTTTTTTTTTTTTTTTTTTTTTAAATTTAACATAACCATGCTCAAAAATAAAGCCAAAGCCAAAAAAAAAGCCCAACTTCAAAAGCTGTCACCAAACAGGATTCCCTGTAAGCTGACTCCAAGTCCAAAACTCTGACTCGTGACGAGGCTAGTTGGAATAAACTTTTTTCACGTTATTATATCCACAGCCACTGGTGTATATGGGGAGTAGTATAAACTTGCTGTATATTATTATGCTATGTGCTGAAAATTTTTATAGCTTTGTGCATTAAAAGGAGATTATTACAGTACAAGTTTATTTCATTACAACATACACAGTTCTATTCTATGAATGTATTAGCTACATTTTTCTACCACACTCAAGTGGTGTGGGCTGTGGGCTCATTTGTACTTAAGATGAAAAAACGCTAAATATGGAGGAGATTAAGGCTGAGGGAAGAGTCAAAGCTCCTCTTTTGCTTTCTTTGGCTGTTGTTCATTGGGACTTGTCCTAGCTTAGTCTGTGGTTGCTATGAAAGAGCACCTACGGTTTGTACCAACAGTTTTCAAACACGTATGCTAACATATGTAAACTCCCATAGCGTAAGAGTGAAATCAGACTCAGGTGCAAACAGTAAATGACAAATAAGTCGGATAGTTTTAGACAGGATCGAGGTTTGGCATCCAGAGGTCCAAACCAGGTGGGCAGATTCCAACGCAAAATCGTGACCCAAACTTGGTTTGAAAAATACAGGTAAAAAGGTCTTGGTCAGGGAGGCTATGGTCAAAGAAAACGCAAATCCAAAAACTCAAAGCTGGGACAAACAGGGTCAAAATGGCGACAGGCATGTGGACAGAAAAGGGCTCATGCGACAGAGACAAACTTGCACCGACACACAAAAAGACAGGAAATTAAATGAGCAACAATGGGAAAGGGGTGCAGCAGATGTTTGAGGGACGAATACAGGAAGCTGGGAAGTAACGAGAGTAATAGAAAAATTAAGATCAATCAGTGAAACCGAAACTGACAGACAGCCAAAAATGCCTGGAAAACTAAATAGCAGGAATGGCGGAAAGGTAAACGGAAGCACCTGGACATGGGAAACAAAAACGAACATCGAGACAAAAACTGAAACAAAACAAAACTGGACAAAATGCAACACAGATTCCTGAGACGGCTTCCAGACTTGCCCAGGACGCGTCAGCAAACTGCACAGACTGAGCCCTGGTTGACGCGTAGTACCAGCTATTTGTCCCTAATGTGGGATTTTTTGTTCCCGATCTCAAAATGAATCTGAAACGGGGAAATCAAGGCTAAAATTGAGTTCTGAACCAGGCTTCAGCAACCAATGAGGACTGAGGAAATATTAACCCTTAGAGCGCTGAAATATATCTTTTAAAATATAAATTTAATTATCTTGCGCTGTCGAAAACCTATCATGTGGCGACTTGTTTACAAGTCGCCACATGATAGGTTTTCGACAGCTTTAATTTTGATATCTAACATCACTGAGCACCAACAGCTGCGTTTGGCGCTCAAAGGGTTAAGTCTTCAGAGTCAAAGGGTAAACTGCCTATTTAGGTTACTTGAAGTGATTAATGTGTAGGCCCTTGTCAATGTACATTTTCAGTCATCACTTTGTTTTATGAATCTATTGGCATGCATTCCCACTGATTAAAAAAATAATAAAAATCACTGAAGGTCCATTTTCAGAAATGTGCAACAGTCTGTGCCCAGAACAGTTGTTCAGCGTCTGCAGAAAGCAGCTTCAGAATGTGACATGATGATGAAATTTCTGTTTTTTCGGTGATCTGGCCAGTGGTGTGTGTGTTGGCACAGTCATTAGGAATATCTGCACAGCTTTACTCAGTATGCTGGGAAGTATGTTCATTGGCAGAATACATATCAGCAAGAGCCATCATTAAATTAGCTATCAAGCTGTGTGAGCGCCCTGAGGGGCCAAACGGAAGGACTGAATCAATGCTATTTAGTCTCATTCTGAAAGGCATTCTTTATTAAGTAATGCAATTCAATTATGACAAGGAAAACAACTTTATCCAAAAAAAAAAAAAACCTCTTACTTTGTTTTGCCTACTGGGGCTTACTACTTAATTGCTGTCTGCAGCCTCGTCGTCTTGTTATTCTTCTATACGAAAACAACAGCAACGCGAACGACTATTTGGCTTGTTAACAGTACAGCTCATGCAGTGGGAATAGCATATAGATGAGGAAAGTCTGGAATCAAACAATTAAATAAGTAACTGCCATTCTTGTCAAGTCATTTGCGAGCTTAATGAAAGAAAATTAAATGAATTATAATAACGATGCAAATAATAAATCATGCTTTTCCGCACAGTAGTCAGGAATTTTTCTCTGCTTAATGAGTGTCACTGTATGGTGGGGAGAGGTGCTAGCTGCCGTGCTGGTTATCAGTTTTTGAATGAGGGGAAATGAAAAGGCATATAAAGATTCCTCCATCTTTTGCACTTTTCATTGGCTTTTTGGCCTACCGCCCTCACAATTTCGATGCGTGGTTATATTGACCATCTTCTGCCTAGCTGTGCTGTGTTTATATGGTGTACGTTTGGACTAGTTTTCACATAGGCAATTGACTCCTCCCTAGGACTCCAGTATCACTGTACACTGCAAAAATTGATAAGATAAAAATACTAGGTAAGATGAATTTACTTATTTTAAGACTTAAAACACTTATTTCTATCACCATTTTTCTTAGCAAGACAAAAAAAAAAAAAAAAAATCTTGTTTTGAGGTAATTTTTACTAGCTTGCCAATGGGGTAAGTAAATAGTAACTTGTTTTAAGAAAAAAAAAAAACTTAATACAAGTTACTATTTGACTTGACAAGTGAAATTTACTTACCCCATTGGCAAGCTAGTAAAAATTACCTCAAAACAAGAATTTTTTTTTTTTGTCTTGCTAAGAAAAATGGTGATAGAAATAAGTGTTTTAAGTCTTAAAATAAGTAAATTCATCTTACCTAGTATTTTTATCTTATCATTTTTTGCTCTGTAGCATCACCATCACTAACTGGGAGCTAACATCCGTTAGCACGCAGTGAGGCTGAACATTCTGAGCTCCAGTTCGACACGCAAGGGTTACACGTATATTAAACCATATTTGATGAAATATGCAGCGTTGAAGAAAAAGAGAAAAAAAAACAGGAGTGCACACTGTACTTTTCATAATGAATCTCTTTATTGCTCCAAAGTTTTTTCGGATTGGAGTTGTCTTTTCTGAATTTATTCTTGGTCGGGACTGATGTGTGCACATAATTAGCATGGGCCTGGGTGAATTAGTTGGAATCCTTAATGAAGCTCATTTACACAGTCTCCTCCTCGTTTCTGCCTGAATATCTGATGAATACACATGCATATGGAGCCCTGCATATGCATTAATACCAGAGGCTCAGAACGGCTGACTCCTTCGCCGAGAGTTTGACCTGTTGCGTGCTCTTTGATTATTTATTTTATGCGCCAGTTGGTTTTTGCAGCCAGGGAGAATGTGTCACGCTCTGGCAAATCTTCCCCAGTGAAATTTGTGCTTGTGCGAATTTTGTGCTGACTGAAATATTTAAATATCCGTCTAGCATTCACACAATAGTAAATACAGGAGTTTTCTTCATGTGCGTCACATTTACATAAATGTGGACAGATTATTACCTGCCCCAGCCACTGCTCTGTGGGAGAGGCGCTTAAGCCGGGTCCACACATGCAGATATATATTTTTAAAAACAAGGCTTTTTCTCCTTCGTTTTCCAAAAAACTCTCTGTCCTCATGAAGACACTAAAGCGCGATTAACCCTTAGAGCACTACATGCAGCTATTCCTGCTCAATGATGTAAGACATCAAAATCAAAGCTCTTGAAAACCTATCATGCAGCAACTTGTTTAGAAGAGGCTCATCAAGTGTCGATACGTGACGCAAAAGGAGGCTTTGGGCGTCCTTATTTGACGCCGGTTTAAAACAAACCCAATCCCCTAATCCCAAACTCTTAACCCGAAGCCTAACCATAAGCGTCAAATAAGGAATCCAAAAGCCTCCTTTTACGCCGCGCATTGACGCTTAGTCAGGTAGCGTCACTATATGACGAGTCGGAATGTTAATGCGTTGCCCCAGGAGACAGATTCACACATTATATGCTTACAGAAGGATTAGATTCCCAATGCAACTTCGGGAAACAAGAGTGATTATTTAACAAGGAATGTATAAAAGGGCACAAAGATTTCATACCAAAAGAGTACAGATGATTGAATGACAGCTCACTGCTTATAACTGTAATTCATGTACCTCGGTTTGTGATGGAAATGAATGAGAATGACATGCATTATGTACGCCCACATACGGAGCGCCTCCATAATGTGAATTACATGGCTGACACTCAGTGTGGGAAGCGCACAGGCTGGCAAAATTAGTTAAATTGGTTAAATTTGTGCCTTCTAAACAGATTCTTGGGTGTGTGTATTCCTTTTATGTCCTAGTTGGTGCACCAAGAAAACAAAGTATTAAGCAAGGAAACACGCTCAGGTTTATAGAAAAAAATGACAGTAGGCTAAACGAGATGTAAGCAACTTCAGCCATGGCATGATTGGTGGTGTCTGGTTCTTTCATCTGAGAAACAGCTGCCCTCCGGAGATATTGATGCTGTTCTGGGATTTTATTTTCAGACTCGCGAGTTTATGGAGAATCGTGAGATTAAAAACCCAGAGGTCAGCGTTTCTGCAACTGAAAACACCTTTTAAAAGTGAGTGGTCAGGGAAGAACATGTAGACTTGAAACTATCAATCACAAGAGCTCAAGTAACTGCCGTTTACCGCTGTTGGTGCGCAAGATGCATCTCAGAGCACAAGCCCACGAACTCCAAAGCAGCAGAGGAGGAAGTTTCATGCGTGTCAGCGAAGAACCAGAAAATGAGCCAATGCGATCATGCAATCAACAAAACTGAACCACTGAACTGTGGAAAAATGTGGTCTGTGCAGTCAAATCTCAATTTCTGACGCAACATGCAGATACAGGATCAGGGTCAGAATTTTGTGTAAACAGTGTGGCGATCCACCAGAAAAGCAGGCATGGACAAGGCGACAGGTTGGCGAGAATCCAGCCCACAGGGCGGTAATTTTGTTTACAATAGTAAACCAAAAGACAGTAGACTTTGTGAGCCTTAATACCGTAGGGGGATTAGCCACTGTCACGTGGTAGAGTTGCATCAGAGCGAGTCTCTCTGAAAGGAGCGAAAATTCGGTATTTCTTTGTCTCTTTGCCGATGGACAAGAAGTGGCGGAACCTGTCCCAGGTGCAGCGGCGGCCAGGGGCGATGAACGGCATCCCGGCAGACATGCGTTGTGCGCAGTGTTGAAGGAGCAAGCCCATAAGGGGAGGGGAATCGACGGCTTTGGGCTGTGCGACGCCATGGTGGGCGTGTCTGTTGATCAAATTGCCACAACAGCAATAATAAATAGTAATATAAGAAATAATAAACAATAAAAAATAAGCAATAATCCATGGATCTATATTTCCCTCTATCAACGGTTTTTAAGGAATTTAAAGGAGATGGATATGTTTTTTATGCACATTTGACGCCTCGATATGGCCTGAACTTGCTAGTTTTAATGCAAAGGTTTACTTGAGCTTTGTCATTAACCATGAGCATCGTTTGCGTCTGACCTGAATGAAACAGTCACCTCATGATCAAATACGTAAAAAACTGTGTATTTATATGAAAGAAATTTGTGGTTGTGCAAGATAATTTGCTTCGAGATTCTCAGAAAAAGCACTGAAATGCCTGAAGTCAGTCAGCTATTTTTGGGAGGGTGTGAATCTTCAAAGGGTGTTAACTGACAAATTAGAAATTTGCGAGAAATTTTGATGCTTGGCAAACTAATCTTGTCTGTGCTTCAGTAACATGCTAAATCATTTAGTATTTAGCCCTTCAGAGAACCATAAGAATAACTGATTGCTCTAAATATCTCAGGGAAATGCTGATTTGTCTCAATGTCTTTCAGCGAACTTTGTTTTCTGGACTGTTCTTAAAGTAAAAAACAGTTTTTATTTGCAAAAAACAGTTGCATATGTTTATTTATTTTGTGTTATATACAGTGCTAACCTACTAGTGATATAACAGCACTGCAACATGCTGAATTATCAGGTGCATAATAGTGCGGGATAATGGGTCGGACAATTTCGTGTTTTTCCGTATTAGTTGAGTTTAATTAGTCGCAGAGCTTTAAAATTGGCCGCAGTATTTTTGTTCACTAGTGTACTCAGTATCTCACAGCTGTTCAAAGCGACCATGAAGGAAATGTCTTGCGTACCTCTACTGAAGCACTGATCCTTTTTTTCTGGAGCACAAACAGTTCTGTATTAGCCTAGCATTTTACCACACCCACTGAGCATTGTTGTGGTGCTGCCTGGACAAATTACCACTTAGATTTGGTGACACAGTTTGATTTTAGGAGTGAACGCTTTCAAGCTGACTGGCATGTGGTCAAACTATATCCAAGTTAAATCAGAGCAACACTGGGGAAGATCTATACTGTTTTTTTTTTTTTTCAAAATGTTTTGATCTCTCAAGATAGCTTTACAGCTCTTTAAATTTCTAGATTCCAGATTTCACCCCCGGGGTAACTGCAAAAATGTGCAGTCCTCTCGAGCCCTTAAAATATCCCCATAAATACAATGGTGAGAAAATGGGGCAGATTAAAGTTTGTTATTCAATTCAAAGACAAACAAAAGTGGCACCATTGCTTTTTTGCCACTTCAGATTCGGCTGACTGCCTGACAGATGAACTGAGTCCCCTCCCGTTCCGTCTTATTCTTTTTGTCTATAAAAATGACTGCCATCAATGTATGTTGCCTCGCCAAAACCAAATCCATTTTTTTTGGAAGCTTAGTGTAACAGAACTGTCAATTTGTGGATAATGTGAAATAGATCCATACGCCTGTCTTTTCCTGGACATCTTTTTTTTTTTTTTTAATGTTATCTAGGACATGCAAGTAACCGAGCTCGAGAAGGAACATCAATATGATCCATACTTGAGGGAAAAATATCTCAGATTAGCTGGGCCTGCTGTCGACTGGAGCTGCTCAGAGCGAGGAAGAAAGATTCGACTTCTGAAAACATGTCCGTGAAGCAGAGACGTACTCGCACCTGAGATCCAGCGGTGGGTCTGATGTTCTTTTTACTTTGCAGTCGCTGTGGAATCTGATCGCTGCGTGTCCCTGGAAAAAGAGACCGGTTCTTGAAAAATGTATGAATTACAAGGACGGTAATGGAGAGCAGGGAACAGCCAGATAAAAGTATTTGTGTTCGTTCGGAATTGAACGCACAAACACATGTATCACTGTCCAACACAGAGCAACAGAACAAGTGTTTTCGGGTATCCGTTTTCCAAACTAGTATATCAAATGGTATCAAGTTATTATCAGAATCATTATAAGATCGCATTCTACATTTATTATCAAAATTCGATGTTTCTCGACATCATAATAAGTGATGAGACGACAGCATCCTGTGTTGTTGTTTGCACTGCTGTTTATTAATCCAGGGCCAAGGACGGAGCCGTCTGCAATCCCAGCTGTGTAACGCACCTGAATTATTTACTTCAGATCCTCGGCCATACACGTCTATGATTTGATGCATGAATGTTGGATATTTTATTTGCCTTCTGTTTGGTTTCGGTGAAGGCATCTGGCATATAAATCAACTTAATGCTTGATGTAAAGGTTAAATCAACATACTGCAGGTAAGTGTGGACTAAAAACAGTAAGATAAAAGAGAAGGAATGCTTCGCCTTGCTGGAAATTAATTTTGTTTTATTAAATGTGGTCTGTGTGAAGGTTAAGCACCGGGTTGAAACATGGGGCGAGTTTGCATTTCAATCAGCTGGCTGCCAGCACACCTCCAGGCCCACTTCTGAGCCGAGCTACATTGGGATTTAGAAGGTCAGTGGGCCGGTTGGAGTTGGCTGAGCTGGGTCGGCCAATCAGAGGTCCTAGTGCGATTCACCCTCTCAATTTAGCGAGCCCTGCCATTCATCTCCATTTCTGAAAATATTCGATATTCTCAAGTAGGCTACGACACAAACTGTTTCAATAGGAATCAGATCATCTTTGTGGTCCTGGTGGATTCTGGAGTAATCCTGTTGTACTGGTGACAATATGACTATTCCTGCAGCACGACTTTTCAGCCAAAATCGATGTTTTCAAAAATGCAGTTAGTCAAACAGTCCTTATGGGACTCAAATGAAATCTGCTGTGAACATTTATGGAGCCGAGAGTAGTTCCCTTGGTGATTTTCTGGACGTTTTGCCCTTTCCTGCTGTACCACCACTAGGCCAAACCAAGAGCTTTGCCTTTGGGGAGAATGTTATAGTTTTAGGGGCATACACTCCTGTCATCCAGTATTTGTCTTTTTCCAAAAGACTCGTTTTTCTACACTAGAATTGCTACATTGAAGTTCATTATGACTCTAATTTTGATAAATGAGGCATTAAGTTGAACAGAGAAACCTTGAATACTCCTTATAGAGGGGCTCAAGAATTATTGGCATCCCTGACAGGAAATGCACAAAAAAAAAATTAAAAATAATCATGACATTACAGAGATAAACTGAAAATTCCAACATGATAGAGATACTGGGCATTTTGAATGTTTCGATGGAACAAGCCAAAATAATTTATTCATCTAATTAAAGATCAGTTTACTTCAAATCAAGGTTTCACAATCAAAGGTACCCCTAAAGATAATTGTAAATACAGTAAAATATTCCAAATTTGAACCAGGAATTGAATGCCACTTATTTGAGCTCTTATTTAAGGATCAATACTGTGTCATTACATCACTTCCTGTTTCACTAGGGCACTAAAGTGAGCCAACAGACATCCAAAATCTCTTTACCATCCAGCACCATGAAGAAAACAAAAGAGCTGGTGGTTGAAAAGGGATAGATGGTTGTAGACCTTCATAAATCTGGTAATGGCTGCAAAGCGATCTAAAAAAGATTTAATAATGGCAGTGTTCAGTGGTATGTTTAAAAATTTAAGAAGTTAGGAACATTTCAAAGCCCGACAGGTCAAATGCGCAAACACATTCTGACCGTAGTAGGACATAGTATGATGACAGGAGACCAAAAAAAATAGGAATCAACCTGGAAGAATTGTGGGCCTTAGCTCCATTGTGAGTTCACCAGGTTTCAAAAAGCACCGCTGGACGTCACCTCCATAACCACGGGCTCTTTCAAAGGGGTTTGAAGGTGAGAGGATTTTCTGACCCAAGACACAGAATCACCAGGCCCCAGTCCAATCAAAGGCCTGTGAGCCAAGCTGTAGAGAACTTGCGCAAACACAAAAACATGACTGATCTTGAAAGGATCAGCATGGTAATATGGTCCAAAATCCGTCCAGATCACCGTGTCAAACAGTACAGGAATAAACATGCTGTGTCCTCACCAGAGGCGATTTCAACAAATACTGAACCAGGATTGCCAATCATCATGACATGTAACTCTGGTGAATATGTTTATTTATTAAATAGATGCTTGATTTTTGTGGTTCCCCTGGAACATTAATAAACTACAATATTTTTTCATCTTGACATTTTGAGTTTATAATTTCATTATTTATTATATTATTATAGTGTTTTAGTGCATTTCCAGTCAGAGTGGAAATAATTCTGAAGCCTGCTGTATTTCAAATGTGTACGCAATAACATTGCATTAGTAATGAGGATTAATGAAAATATGTTAAATATATTTTGTACATTTTGGCTGGTCCCCAAAACCCACAGAGGTTTCTTCTAGATGAGGAGGCTGTTACCTGACCAAGTTTAAAACAGCATGGCAGCTCAGTCAGGACAGAAGAGTGCTGATAGATTGCAGTACTTTTGGCACTGGTGCATAGTGACATTGTCTCACCCTAGAGAGGTCCTAGGTTCAAATCTTGGCGGGTGTTGCATGAAGTGAGCGCGCTCCGTCCATGTCCACAACACAAGTTCCCTACCGGTACTCCAGTACCCTCTCAAAGTCCTAATGTTTGTTAGGTCAACAACAGAGTCTCATTTGCCCCAGTGAATGGCTGATTTCATGCATGAATTTGTGTACAGTGCTTGCATACATTACCTTTGAGCATTTTAAATTAGACCCTTGCCCCTCCCCACGCAACAACATGCACACACCCTCACCGAACATGGCCGGTCTCTCAGACATCGTGAAATGAGCTGTGCAGTTGTGTTCACCAGTCCAAGACTCAGTCAAGTCAAACAAAGCTGAGCACAATTTTCGAAATTTCACCCTATAATAAAACAGAACACTGCAACCTATTTAGAAATATAATTCATACACCCAATATGCCTCTATAAAAGTGTCTCTGCTCTGCTCTGCTGGTCTGGCCACACAACTTCAGAACAGGAACCATGAAATTTCTGCGATTTCTCACTGAGCTGTAAATGCCACGGCCAGCGAGATATCAAGTGCTGGCATGCACTTTCGATAAGAAAAGAAACCTCTGCTCAACAGAAAAAAATCTAATATGAAGTTTGTCTATTTTTGGCTGTATCTTGTCCAGTGGGTCGTGACTGTGGAAAAGCTCGGAGTTAATGTGTCGTAGAAGGCTGAAAAGGTCCCTGTAATCTTCCGGATTTTAATCATGCCCAAAAAGAGGCTTTCGGACTGGAATAACATTAGAGAACGTACAAAGCCTTCCTTTACAATACATATAGAGTTTTAACAGACAAACCTAATTGCCTCAGCGGCTTGAATGGGCAGTCGGACAATGGCCAGAGGCACACGACGAAAAGCTAACAGCCCTCTTTTATAGACACCAAAATGGGCCAGCGATGGTGGCGGAGAACAGAGTGTCTGACTCAGACAGACAGTAAACAGCGGCGGAGAGCAGACTGACAAACATCTGCTCCTGTTCTTCTCTGTAGTACATTTTGTTATCTTTCTTACTTTGTATTTAGGCTGTCTGACCACCACAGGCTTTATTCAATGTGTTTCTCTTCCTCAACAAGTTACCCTGCAGTCTATTCTATTAGCCGAGTTACATTCATTTGGAAGATTGTGTTTGTTGCCGGCCTCCGGCCTCAAACTTGTCCCATTTTAGCTCTTTCTCCGTCTACTTATAGAATAAAGTGTGGCCTCGTCCTTTCACATTACTTAGTCTCACAGTAACAGAAGTAGCATTAGTTCTAAAGGGGCTGGATACGCATAATGGATTGTGCATCTGATAACAGGACTGATGTCTTCAGTGGCCCAGAATGCATTGCAGGTCTCACTCAGCTAATTAAACACAGTTCGGTTGATCAATACCATCAACTGAAATGGGGTAAACAGCAAATTGCACCCCTGGGCATTTACTGTACCACCGACAGACCAATACAGATGGCCCTCTGGAAAGAGGCATGTAGGATAAGTTAAACTGCTCTGGACACGTTGACTGATTTTCCTCATAAACATGCCCAGTGCATACAAAACTACGGAGGAAAAGAATACGTCAATGTCTTGCCGCTGTAAAACTGCATTAAAACAGAACTGAAACTAGAGGCACTCCAAGAGTGCAAACCTCCACCAAGGCAGCACAGTGGAAATCTTGCTGAGTGAACGTAGCTCAGAAGAAATTTAAGGTATCTGCAACATAGGATTTCGAGATGGTTGCTGTGGTGGCTATATTGTTTGACCGATCGCGGTCAAAATCAATAGGGTCCATCCCTGATGTAATAGCAATCCACCATCAAAATTTCAGAGATATCCGTTCATTACTTTTTGAGTTATCTTGTCCACAAACAGACAGACAGACAGGCAGACAGACAAACCAACGCCAGTAAAAACCTCCTTGGCAGAGTTAATTAGCTCAGCTGCTGAGATTCAATGCTGCGTCAGAACTTGGATATTCCAAGAAGGAAATTCCAACTTCCAACCTGAGCGTGGTTCACTCGCCAAAAAAATGACCATGGTCACCTGTAGGAAGTACTAATAGATCTTTGTTTGTGTAGGAATATGCTGATTATGTGAGGCACCATACACTTACTGCAGAATGTTTTGAAGAAAACGGTAGATACATTGGTATGCACAAATTATGATAACTATAAAATTATAATATAAATATAATGTACAAAATGCAGTGTTTTCCTAAGCTGGTGATTGAAAATGGATGAGAAGCAGAAATCATACTGGCGTACATCAAATAATTATACTTTCCAGTGTGTATTAAAATGCAAATGTGGACAGAAACTATTTTTCTCTTTCATCACAAACAAATCTTGCCATTTCCTCCACCTTCTGTAATACGACATCGAGACGGATAAAAGCTGAAATAAATTCTGCCTGAATTTCTGACCGTTCTGGGGCAGCACAGTGGCACACACACAGCAAGCGAGACAAGGGTTCGAATCTGGCCTGAGGCGTCTCTGTGTGGAGTTTGCGTGTTCTCCTCGTGTTCGCGTGGGTTTCCTCCGGCAGTCCAAAGACATGCATACTAGGCTAATTGGCGACTAAATTGCATATTGGTATGACTGAATTGTATGTGCTTTGATCCCTGCATGTGCTTAGAAGAGTATGGCAAGTGACATGAGATACCTGAAAGTATCATTAAACAATACAGAATCAATCAATCTGATTTCATCACAAAAACTTGGGTCACACTTTAGATGAAGTGTTGCTCATAAAGGCTTTATACAGCATGTATAATGCCTTCATAAATGAGACATAATGTCTTCATAAATCATACATAAGCAAATTTCATAGCTGGTAAAAATGTAATAACACATCCTTATTCAGCATTGATGCCAGATGTGATATAACTGACAATGACATTTAGCTGGTGGCTAAATGCTATAAAAGTGTTACATTGTCAGCTAAGTGACAAAGTCATTGTCAATCTGGCATCATATGCTGAATTATGAAGACATTATGTCTCATTTATGAAGGCATTATACATGCTGTATAAAGCCTTTATGAGCAACACTTCATCTAAAGTGTGAACAGAACTTGTAGTTCAGTCAGGACAACTCATGTATTGAAATTTGTTGAGCATGACAAGGAAAATTATTTGTGGTCTGCTGCTGAATAGATCTGTTCTGGGTGCTCTGTGCACTTATCTGTGCATCAGCCTGAATACAGGGGGAACTCCCACCTACCTCATGAACAATGACACCAAAATCCCCGAAACAGCATCAATCCAGCGCCAAACTCAGTTCAATTCAATGAAAAGCGCTTCACACAAGGCTGGGCCCAAGCGAACCAACCGGAGCGAACCAAAGGTGGCAGTGGTAAGGAAACAGCCCCTTGTAAGAGGAAACTTTGGGCAGACCCCGGCTCCAAAAAACGGGGGATCCAAACTCTCTGATAGAGTAGGAGAGAAAGGATACCAATGTGTGTGGGACAATGCCTGCCAGGTCCTGAGGATCAAGAGGTCCGTACAGATATCTCTCCAGCAAGGAGAAGGAACAGGATTGTGATCTCAGATCAGACGATGGCCACACCACCATTATGTAATTGTGTAAGAACCATGCGTACATCAGAGCTCCTGCCATTTCCCGTAATGATGGGAAGACCAGACTGATATCCCTCCAGCACGGGACGGAGCAGGATGGCGATCCTGGATCAGACCATGACCACGCTACCATTACGTGACTGTGCAAGAACTATGCGTACTGCGGATGCCATTTTCCAGAAGATTAGAAAGACCATTCTGATCTCCTTACAGCATGGTGACGTACCACAGTTGTGATCAGACCATGGCCATTCTAACACTGTGGGCCAGTAGTGAAGGACTATGTGTACGGAGGAGCAACTACCATTTCCTGAAAGATCAGGAAAACCATATTAATATCCCTTTGGCACAGATATGGAGCAAGATTGTGATCCTGAATTGAACAATGGCCATAAGGCCATTAAAATGACAGCACTAGACTACGTGTATAAGAGAGGACCTGCTGTTTCCTGAAAAGTCCAAAATTACATCCCTATAGACTGACTAATTATTCATGGGATGGTCTGGCCATCCGATCCCGGCGACGCGCAAAATGCATGTGAATTGATTCCTGGGAAAGGAAGCATTCATCTCCATGTACGAGAGCTTCACATCAGGACATCTAGAAAGAAGAGTTCTTCATATCAGAAGGTGGGGGAACTTACAGGGGAAGGCTGGGAGATCGTGAAAACCGAGGCATGAGCTGAGAGGTGGGCTCTCACACAGTCATATCCCTTCGCCATTATTATTTTTTTTACCACAAGCTAAGACAAATCGGGTGTAGAGAGCCATATTTTTGTAGGAAAAGAAACTCGATGCTGTAGAGCACGGGCAGCCATTAGCGTCTGATAAAAGGAGAGGAAAATTGAGAGAAAATTGCTGGTAAAAGAATTTTCTGTCAATTTTGGATTCACTGTGATGCGCTTTTTTTTTTCAGGTGGATTATGTGGCATCGACATGCCGCAATTTTCGTGAAAAGGGCCAGGGCTGTAGTTATAGGCCCATCGCCACGGCGATTCACTGAGCTCGGAATTGACTTCTCCCACTGACCCGCAATAAGTTGGAGATAATAAATATCGGAGTTCGCGCCATCGTGAGATTATGGACTGTAACGAGACAGCAGATGTTTTTGGTTTTGTTTGTCTCCCAAATGAATTTTCAAACTGCCTGGTACAAAAAAGGCTGGAACCTTCTCAAAATGCCGCCGAGCTGGAAAGCGAGGTAGCGCAAACATTACCTTTTGAGCGGATCATTACTCCCAACATGTTTCTGTTTACTTTTTGTGACTGATGATCAAACGATTATTTCACTGAGTGATCAGAGACAGCAGACATACTGAATGAAAGCCAGCAGTATTTTGGGATATTATTATCGTTCATTTGGGACTCATTATTATTAACTTTATGTGAGGTATTATTTGTATCAATATATTGATAAGCACGGTAGGAACCAGAATGTTTGGGACAAAAAAATTTATGACAAATTATCACAAATTTAGTCGAATCTGGACCTCACTCAAAGCCATGTTTTCACAACTCTAAATATAGGGCTTAATATGCAGTTGCCACTATGTACAATACGGTTTGCTATTGACTCAGCAGGATTCCATACCTCTGTGACGAAGAGGGCGTGTTTGAAATTTACTGCTTGCATTTTACTATAACTCACAGCGACCAGCGCGCAGAAATGACCAGAGGACTCATTGAAATGCTCTGTGGCTGAGAGGCTCCATAGCTGTGAAATTAACACAGTTCAAACAAAATTATATGCACTCCAGCAATTTCATTCACCATAAATACATTTGCACGGCCGTCCAATCAACATAATTGACTATTTCATGACATTTTTTATTTTTTTTTTCTTACTGACGCACCAGACATAAACCAATCACAAGACACATACACCTGATAGACATGCAAGCCGCTGAACTGTGACGAGACATATCAGGAAATCACACAAGTGTTGTGACTGAGGCACATTCCTCAAATAAACTACGCAAAACAATGTTTACAGATTGAAAGAAGTAAGCAATGCATATCCCAAAGTCTTTTCATTTCCTCTATAAATGGAACATACACATCCCCGATGTTCACATATAAATAACAGACACTGTGGCATAGTATGTTATTTTTTTTTGTTGTTGTTGTTGTTGTTGTTGTTCAAACTCTTTGCGTTTTAAATTTTCACACACATTTTCAGAACGATTGAGATAGTACATCCGGTGAAATCCACACAATTTAAATGAGCTCTTGTTCTGATATGGTTCACTTGATATGGGTGAAAATACCCTAAAATTTAGGCTCATTCTGCCCTGTAATTTTCGGGTATTCCAGTGGCGCTAACAATGGACGAATTGCAGCCTTTCAAAACTGTTACATTGCCAAAACACTGCACACAAACTTCGCAGTACACTTGCGGGCGAACATGCGATTTTACACAAAGTGATAATATGCTCTGAAGGAAGGGACTCTGCAGGTCAATTGACTCCCAAAAAAATGAGCCATGATTGATTTCAGCGAAAGCGAAGCTATGCTATTAATTATACATAATCCTGTCCCTCAGAAGAATGCCAACAGTGTACTTCAAAATGTTTCTGAGACCTCACCAGAAATGTGCGACTCAGCACACCGACTCTAATTAATGCCACAGACAATAGAAATAACACATCCTATACCTGCTCCAAAATGTCAAGGCAACCAATTATGAAATAAAAATGACAATTACTGTGTTGCTTTCTTGTGTGGGGGTTGGTGGGGAAGCATTTTGAATTGTAGACTTTCAAAATTATTTCTGCAATTTTCGGGGATTTGATGAGCAAACCAGCATCTTCTTCCTCTGATTACTACTACTAGTAGTATTATTTATTTCTTTTTCATTGGTTTTTTCCCCAAAAGTATCTTGAGAGACCCTCAGGTGTGGCGGTGTCACACTGAGTTGGTAGCTTCCTAATGTCAGCTACTCGGTCTCGAAACCTCGTTTCATTTCACGAACCAGAGAGGCATGATTGAGAAATATTTTAAACAGATTTCTTGGGCTCATTCTGAATAATTTGTCTAAGATCCTTTTTCCTTTCCTTGCACCTGACCTGGAAGATTATTAAGGTTCACCATCTCAATATGGATTCATTATAGTCCAGGGCTATTCAACCTTATCCAGAAAGTGCCGGTGTGGGTGCAGGCTTTCATTCCAACCAAGCTGCTGCACACCTGATTCTTCTAATCAACCCCAAGACTCTTTGCTAAAGAGCTTGATTAATGGTGTCAGGTGTGTAAGTGCTTGGTTGGAATGAAAGCCTGCACCCTCACTGGCCCTTTCTGGATTAGGTTGAATAGCCCTGTTCTAGTCAGGGAATGGATTTATTATTAGTTTCCCAAAGATATCTTGAAACAGGAGTCCCAAGAGCGTCCTTTGTTGAAGGATTTGTTCAGAAAGTTTGACTGGAAAGATCTTTCATGCTTGTAATTTATGTCTATTCAGATGGATTTACAAAACAGCAAGAATGTTCCCTTTCACAATATCCAAAGGGTCGAGGTGAGAGTGAAAAAGAAATTAGGAAGTATATGAAAAATAAGCAACTGGAATGAGTTTTTCAAACCACAAAAAATCCAATTCTCACACTATTTACAATTTCCACCGTATTGTATTTTTTGTTATTTTATGATATTCTGAAACACCTTCTGCATTGTCTGAAAATAATGGTCATGGCCTTTAGGACTCCCAGAAATCTTTAAGTGATGATCACGCTAAAATATTTTTGTATTTTAAATTATTTCATGATTCTGCACGGTAGTTTATTGTGAATACACAAACTCCTGATGCGACCTGCAACACGGAGCAAACACACACAGGTGGATTTGGCACAAGGCTTTGAGGGATTTTAAATATTGAAGGGGCCCTATCTTCACAGCTCAAGCGCATAGCACATACAATGCTGTGACAAAATGTATGTATATTTGTTATTTTTAGTGAAGCACAAAATCTTTTTTCCACCAAACACTCACACTCTGAAAATAGCAAATGATCGCACATTGAAGTACTGAAGTTGCCATTCACGGTTCCTTCTAATGATTCCTTCCCTCGTCCCAAACCAAACCTGGTGTATACCCGACCAAAATTAGGTGTGGTAGTCTGGACAAAGGCAGGGACTCCATATGTTGGCTCCAAAGCCCAGCATAATTAAGGGAGGCACTGAGCATCTTGCTTATGTCAAGAGAAGACTTTTTCCCTAAGAAAATTCAAACCTCTGAAGTGTGAAGAATAATGTAGGAATGGTGTTATTACTTCAGTCCAGCTTCCTCGTTAACTCATTAGACTCGATGACATTTGATCAGACAGGGCTGTGCCTGCACATGCTGCATGTGTGAAAGTAGAGTTGGGTCATTTATCATTTCAAATCAAAATCATCCGGGACTGCTCCACCATGTACCTGACAACTGCGCATGGAGAATAGAAACTGGTTTTGGAGATGCAGTGCATAGCACCGTTTCCTATCAGTAAAAAGGTCTGGGTTTGAAATCCAGCCCGGCCATCTCGTTGCAGAGTTTGTATGTTCTCTCTGTGGATCTTCTGTGAGCACTCTGGTCTCCTCAGATATCTGGATAACTGGAGACTCTCCATTGCCCATTGCTAACTAATTTACTGACTGTATTTACTAGCTGCTGTTGTACATTACCGTGTTACAGTGCTGTTGCTTTTTGGGTATATCTCTTGTATTAGGTGGGCTCTTTATAGATTGCTATCCTTCCAGAACGTGCCGTGGGGCAGATGGCCATACCTTCTGTGTGATGGAGAGAACTGTCAAGAGCAAAGGAAATGACAATGCGAGAGAAAGCAGGCTTTGATGCAGCTGGTGAGGGAAGAAAGTCCTCTAAGTAAGATGAAGGATAGTTTTAAAGAGTGATAACATTTATGGCTATATTTTATACTAAAAGACATTCTGACAGGGAGCCTTATAAATGGTGAACTGGGTTGCCATTTGCTGGTTACTCGACTGTGACAGGACCCAAAATAGACATGTCTTCAGATGCCTTCCTGGCATTTATGACAGGAAGCACAAAGTGGCTTAAAGTTTTATCAATGGAGCGCTGTGTAATGGAGGATGGTTGAGGGAGGGGGCGAGGCTGCAATGGTTCCAGTTTTGCGTCAGCTTGCCCTTGTGCGTGGTGTGAATATTGTCCTAAAATCATGTATGCGCTGCCCAAATTCATGTCGTTTAGGATTAAGGGCAAAGGGGAATTGTTCTGAATTAAACTCTTATGTAATACTATTTTTGTTTTTTGATAACACGCACACACAGACTTCTCTCTCACGAATGCACACACACTCATACACATGCACACACCGAAGCACACACACTCAGCCATCTCTCTCACAAATGCACAAACAAAAACACACACACACACACACCCTATCCCCTCTATCTCTCTCACAAACACGCACAATCACACAACCTTCTCTCTCTCTCACAAATATACACACGCGCACACACAGCTTTCTCTCTCACAAACGCGCACACCCGCGCACGCACACACACATACACACGCACACACACACACTCACACAGCCTTCTCTCTCACAAATACAGTCTCAGACACACACACACACATACACACTCATGCAAAAACAAGCAATAAAGGTCGCTATTTATACATTGCTGATATTTGTCCAACTGAAGTATATTTGAGATGTGTATTTGCAGTCGCTCTTGCCGCAAAATGCCAGCGGGCTCAGGGCAGATTCAGTCATGCATAAGTAACCCCACTGCAGTGCTAGTCAGGCCAGCTCTTGTGTGGCTCCCATATTGCTGGTCTCTGCATGGGGACGGGCCATTGCTTAGCTTCTGTGCTTCGGGGCCACACCAGCGGAGACCATTTTGTGTCCTTTCTGCGAGAGTAATATGCCAGAGAGAAAACAGGCCGGCGTTCCCCCCTGACGCTCCAGTGCCTGTCAGGAAACACCGGCAAGGTGACGGGGAGGGACGACTCAGTTGACAGCGAGCTTCCCATCGTTGGCAGCGCATCGCGTGATGCTAACACACGCCCACACCTCCAGGAGAGCTGAAAAACGGGTGACGTGTGTCGGGAAAAAACATTCTTTCCACCAGCCATTTATGGTCCTCTCTGCGCCTCTCTTGGATGTATTGTTTCTTTCTTACTTTTTCTCTGAGCTGTGATTCACAGGCTTGTTGGCGGGATGGTTAGTAAAAGGAGTCCTTCAGCGCTGCCCGCGCCTCTACCCCTTTCCCCAGCCCGGCTGGTCACCAAAGTATTGTGCTTAATGGAGGCGGCGGGGAAGCCTAGCTGTGGGCTGCCGGACTGAAGAGCTGCTGCTTCAAGCTCCCGACGGGCCTCAGGAATCTGACCTCATCTGGAGAGAAGAAGATGGGAGGAACTCTGCTGTTGGGCCCTTGAGCGAGGCCCTTAACCCCAAAACTGCTCCAGAGGCTGTACCCCTCTTTCTCTCTGCCCCTCCTCACTTGTAAATGTTCTGTCTGACATTTCTCTTGGGGTGTCCTTTAAAAAGAGAAAACGTTCTCAGTGGAATGACTGGATGACTGAAAAATTGTGAAGAAAAACACCTTCAGAACAGTTGGACAGATCAAGAACACCTTCCAGGTGGTAAAAAAACAGGTACAGCAAATACCATGATCCAGATTGATACCTACAGGGAAGTGTGGTGGCAGCGACATTATATTCTGGGGGTACTTCTCAGGAGTAAAGATGGTGGACAGGTCAAAATTAAGGGAAGGATGAATGTGGCCAAATACAGAGAGGCCCTTGAAGAAACAAACAACTTTGGACCGAGGCAAAGGTCGACCTTTCGACACATCACTCAATCGTTCAGCCAAGATAGCACAAGAGTGTCCTCAGGACAAATCTCAGAGTTGTAGTGCGACCCAGTTGAAGTCCAGACTTGAACCCAATGGTTTATCAAAGCCTGACTAACACCTGATATTTTGAATGGGTTGTAAAAGCGTCACCAGCAAAATAAATTTTTTTTTTTTTTTTTGCCTTACACTGTAAAATCGAAATTGCCGTACCTTAATTATAAACTTGATTTGTGATTTTGATTTGTGAAATGTGATTTTTTTTTTACCCATAAATGTGCATTTATCTCAATGTTTTCCAGCTGTAGGTTATTATTAGCTATTTGTAAAATACGTAACAACTGTGTTTGATATCATTGCTCACACATTTATCATTTACTCACACTAGTTGATGCAATTTAAGGTGTCACGCATGCAACTATATGTATTAACGCATGAAAACATGATAACATATTTATTGTAAATAAATGGACCTCATGAACAAGTTTTTTTATCAATAGTGTAAACGTTTGTTGGTCTTTGCACCTTTTAACATGATCATCCTCGGTTTTCTGGCAAGTTGTGTTTCTCTGAAGGTGAAATGTCAAATGGATTCCATGGAAAATAAAGAGCACGTAATGCATAGGCCCTTGAAGTGATGTCAAGCTACCAATGCATTTATTTTTACCTTTTCCAGCCTTAATGCTCTACCTGTGTTTCTAAACATTAATTTTCATGCTTTCACATGCATAACACACTATAATGTTCCAAGCAGTCATTCATAAAAATGTTTATTAGAGCCTCTGCGAATGTTCTTTGTGGTATTGCCATCCTGTGAAAAGCTGCAGAAGCCTTGTGATTCTCAGGACTGAAATTACTCACTTGCTGAGTCGCAGCTCTACGAAATTGACAAAATTAAATATGATTGAAATCCATAAGCCACCCTTGAAGTGCTCGGTGTTCCTATGTGTTGTCATTACGGTGTAATTAATGGCTTGGACTGAAGTGGCTCAGGGCTCACAAAGAGGTGGAAATTCCTGCTTCAGAAAGTACAAGCAGACCTCTGTATTTTGTGCTGGTCAGCTCAGTTTTGTTAAGTCTGAAGTTTTTCTTTATTGTTTTTCCAGCAATCCTTGCCAGTATGTTCCTCCTGTTTTCCCTAATTAGTTCTCATTATTCAATTATTGTCACACGCTTTTCCTTTCCCTGTGGGCTCTCGCTCTCACCTGTTTCCTAGTTTTAACAGTTGTTGCGCGTATTTAAGTTTCTGGTGTGTGTTTATTCCTTGCTGGATTGTTTCTCTTGCTGTGCCTTCCCTGCCATGCTTAAAAGCCATTACTACCGTCTTTGGAAGCATTAAGAAACACTCTGATCAGTTTATTGGGGATATCTTCCCCTGCAGTCCTGCTCTGCCTCGTAAGTTGGCTAAACTTCCAAGCCTCGGAGTTCAAGAGTGGGCTTAACCCATCTCACCCTGTAACTCCGGATTACCTTCATGGCACTGACCTCGTTACTGTCTCTGACAGCGGCTTGCTTGTCCCAACTGATCCTGTTTACCCCTCTCCTGACCTGGACTGTCCCAGACTATTCGTCTGCTGAATCCTGTTTAAGTTCTTATCCTCTGTTAGTGCCATTTACAGCAGTTACCGTGGTTAAACAGCCCCTGTGGCTTTCAATGGATCTGCGCCTGGTTCCATCACTGCTGTTCATAATAGGTTTGCTGATGGATATAATTCTTCTGCCATGAGGTAGAATTATGTATTGGAGTTTGCTGGTTCATAAGGGAAAGTAACATGTAGCTGGAGTTCTACTTCCTGTCAACTGGGATTTCCTCCTCTGGGTACAAGGTCAGAAACGGGCTGGTAAACAGCGCCATTACAACAGGTCAACTACAGCAAGTTGGACCTCGCCACATTGGTTCTGACATTTGGTTTCACAGGACAATGAGACAGAAGGGAGTGTCGACAGCTGATCACACTAAGGGAATAGGAGATTTAACCAACCTACCAATCAATGGGAACGAACTGCTAAACTAATGCAGACTGCTGGAGCTGGGGAAGATCAAATTAGGAAGAACTGAGGGTTCTTACACCTGGGGCCTGTCAGTGTGGAGTTTGCATGTTTTCCCTGTGTTTGTGTGAGTTTCCTCCAGGTACTCTGCTTTCCCCCCACGGTCCAAAGACCTATATGCCAGGCTAATGGGACACTCATAGGTATGAGTGCGTGAGTGAATGGTGTTTGAGTCCTGCGATGGATTAGCGAGCTGTCCAGGAGTGCCCATTGTCGGCTAGGATGGGCTCCAGCTTTCCTGCAGCCTTGTTATGGAATATAATGATTGAAATATAGTGTTACGAAGTCAGGTAGCGCTAGGGCCAGTCACTGATACTGACATGCCGCAAGGGGGGGGGGGGACCGGTTAATTGATGGGCGTGACCTGGGTGGCTCCTCCACCTGCTACGAGTGTTTGATTATGAAGCGTGCGAGGTCTGACCTGGTGAGAGAGTTGGCGTGGTGGCAGCACGCATTCGGTTCTCACCCCTGAGGACATTTTCTTTTGTGGTTTCTGTGCACAGTAAGTTTGTTTGATTTTGTTTTGTTTCATCGTTTTGCATAAGCACTTTTAACTCCACAGTGGACGTCTCAGCCTAAGGCTCGAAGACAAGCTACCGCTTTAGCAGGTCGCTCTCCGGGAGCATTTGCGCAAGCTGGCTGTAGTTGGGAGAATGCATCGTTTCGCGAGGTAAGCCGGGTTGGTCCTCCTGCGGCTTTCACCTAGGCCCAGTCAACACTTTGCACACATGCTGACACAGGTACACGTTCACGATCTTCACAACACTGCAGGAACATCACTGGTTAGGGCTTTTGGAGTAGGGTTAGGTTTGTAATTCCCCTAGACTAACGAGCATCCAACCCTTTTGTTGTTCTTGGCAATGTCTTAAATGTGGTTTGCGTTGCCATGTGACCCTGATCGTGATAATAGTTATTTTTCAATTCAGTGATTAAACGGTAATTAAATACACATATTTGTCTCATTTTGGATACCCATTCATTGCCATGCCACAGAGCTCATCAGAACCTTTGTTGTCCATTTAGAAGAGCAGACTCACATATTCTCTTCCAGGGAAATTCAGTAATGGTAAATGCTGTCAGCCACACGCACTACTCGCATACTCTGGATTCATTACCAGACCTTATATTGGGATTGTGTTCTTCCTTTTTCTGAATTTTGTGAGGAATTCCACTCTGAAAAATGGAAGTACATCTCTCCCTCTAAAGCAGTGCATTCGATCCATAACAAAATGAGCAACTTTACATGGAAGGAACTAATTTCATTCATGGTACTTTGTAGCGAGAACATTTGTACATTCCCGTGCCCTCTGTTTTTTAATATTTTTCCTTGGCAGACTGACAGATGAGTTTATTCATTACCAGAGCTTAAAGCAGTTGTTAGTGAGTTGCTCTCCGCTCTAAGTTTTCTTGCCACGTCGTTGAAAAAAACATCATGCCTTGCTTGCTTTGAACTTCTGTAGAGTTTCCTCCAGCTCTTCCTGATCAGATGCCTTAAGTTGCCCAGTCATTAACTGATTTAAGGCCAGTACGGTGGTGTAATAGGTAGCAAAGTCTTCTCACAGCAAGAAGGTCATGGGTTTCTAATCTGGCTGTGGGCCATGCTGTGTGTAATGCCCCACCCCTTTGGCATTCCAGAGCCTCGGCAACCTGCCCTTATCCAATTATGCAATTAAGCCCCTGTTCTCTCAGTTAATTATGTCACCTGGTTCTGTTTAGTTTCTCATGATTTCCTTTTCTGTTGTATTTAAAACTTAGTTTCCCCTCCGTGGGCAGGTAGCCTTAGTGAGAACTGCTCTGTTGTTTAGTGAACTCCCCTTTTGTTTATCGCTGAAGTTTTTTATTAGTTTGGTTAGTTCACTTACTTTATTTATTAAAGTTTCACTGTTCCTGTACTTGAGTCTTCATCTTTCCAGCACTCTCCTGGCACCCTGTTAACATCTCTGGGCGCCAGGACATGACACTGTGCAGAGTTGTTATATTCTCCCAGTGTTTCTGTGGGTTTTCTCCAGGTACTCAGCATTCCTCCCATTGACCAAAGACACATCAGACTTACTGGAGACTCTAGATTGGCCAGAGGTATGAGTGAATAATGTGTAACCCCTGCAACAATGATTTAACAAACTATCCAGGGGTGCGCTTCCCAAAAGCATAGTTGCTAACTAAGTTAGCAACTTGCATAGTTTGTCCATTCACAGTTAACTATGTAAGTTAGCATCTATGCTCCTGCCTCTCATGCATTGTAGCCCCCCATGACTCTGTGACTCTGATCCAGTGGCGTAGCCAGAGGGTGGGCCAAGACACATCACTTTATGACAATAATTAGTCCTGGCTTGTTCTCAATCACTTTCTTTTATTGATGCGTTTTCCAACTATTGTAATTTGCAACTGAAGACACGGTTTCTCTCCATATGCGATCTAACAGCGATTAAATCGTGGGCAAAATTCAGTACAGTTGCGGAACAAGAACAGAGAATTGGGGTGGACAAAACATACGTTTAAAACAATTATTAGTCCTGACTTGTTCTCAGTCATTTTCATGATTAACAAAAGGTTCACTCTGAGAGCACTCCACACTTAACAGGTGCTGCTTGTTCTCCCCGATTAGGTAAGACGACAATCATTCATCTGGATGCGTATTTGCTGTATTTAAATCAATGTTATTCAAAATTGCATACCTGTCGACTCTCACGCAAATAGCTGGAGCCGCACGCTTTTTATAGCCTATTGAACTGCAGAGTGCCACTTTTTTTTTTTATCAACCCACACAATACCGAGAGTGAAAGTCCGCGTTTCATTGGAACACGGACCAGTTCAATCAATGCGAAGCATTGGCCTATTAATAAGTTAATTATTTTGCTGTACTGAATTTAGCCCACGATTTCATCGTTGTTAGATCGCATATGGAGAGAAACCGTGTCTTCAGTTGCCAATTACGATAATTGGAAAACGCATCAATAAAGGAAAATGATTGAGAACTAGCCAGGACTAATTATTGTCATAAAGTGATGTGTCTTGGCCCACCCTCTGGCTACGCCACTGCTCTGATTAGAGGTGAGTTAAACGGGAGTAACGAGGAAGAGTTAGAATTCAAAACAGAAGAATAGACGTGTAGAAAATGCACGGAAAGTATTGAGGTGCTGTGACAGGGGTGGAGAGAGAGAGGACAGGGTTGTGGAAAGAATGAAAATGATTGAGAGAGAGAAAGACGGGTGGAAAACAGAAAGAGAGCGAGTGAGAAGGAGGGACAGTGCAATGGGCACGGAGAGCGTAAAAAGAGCATAAAAAATGGAGAGGTTTACATTTTCTCCTCTGTACAGGCTGTCTAAGTGGTTTCCTGTCAAGTGTGGCCTGTGGCAGGTGCGTATTCTCCCTGTGGAAGCATCATTATTTCAGCCATTACAGCAAGCGAAGACCAAGCAGAACCCCTCTGCTCTCTTAGGCCCCAGAAACCGGGCCGCCATGAGCTGCACATGCAACATTTCTGTTAGCGGGCGTCTCCAGAACAATGCAGCTAAATGTAATCACCATGTTCCTCTCAACTTCCCCACGGCCACAGCTCAGCTCTGCGTACTTCCTACCCTGAGAGAAAATTTAATATACGACGAGATTGTACAATCATGGATGAAAACAGAATGTTTCTCTCTCATTCGCTCTCATAGGCCAGCATAGCAAATGCTAATAGGGTTCCCCAGTGTCATGGCTAAATATCCAACCTGGCTCTTTCGACCTGCCACCTAATCATTCTCTGATCTAATTGGCTGTGCAACTTGTCCTCTCCCTCCCCACCTCAACCCCCAGAGCTCCCTTGAAAAAGAGATTTCAATCTAAACGGGACTTCCCCGGTTAAATAAAAGTTAAATAAAAATAAAGAAATAAATTAAAAAAATACCCTGCTACTCAGAAGGGTGAGTCAATTTGATACGGCTCGACAAGCATTATTCTTGGGAAGGTCCAGGAACGAATTGCCGTTGATCATGGAATGACTGTTGACTCGGTGGTTTCAGCATCTGAGAAATGGGATCTCTTTGCAGTCTCCATAGTTAACAGAGAGTGGAGCAATAAAAAAAAAAAAAATCAATGAGCAGCAGTTCTTCAGCCAAAATATCTTTCTAATGGGACCGGTCAGAGAGAAATTTGAATATTTTCCAAAAAAAGGTCACGTGCTCAAATAATTGCGATGAAGAGAAAGGCACCTCTGAACATTCAACATGTCGCACCTCCATCAATGAAACTGGACGAACGCAGAGTGGAAAAATGTTGTCTGGTCAGTCTAATCTCAATTTTTGTTGCAGCCTGCAAATGGTAAGGTCACAAATGCATGAGTCCAATTGTTTTTATGAGTAAAAACACACTCTGGTTTCATATTAAACAAACCAGGCCTACCTCAGCAGTTTAACCCTTAGAGCACTGAAATAAATTTTTTAAAAATTATAAATTAAATTATCTTGTGCTGTTGAAAACCTATCATGTGGCAACTTGTAAACAAGTTGCCACATGATAGGTTTTCAACAGCTTTGAATTTGATATCTTACATCATTGAGCAACACTATTTGTATTTAGCACTTTAAGGGTTTACAGCCGTGATTGTTGTGCTTTCTTAATCTTGAGCGGGTGGATTTGCTGATCGTAGAGAGCGACAGAGAGGATGACTCAGTTACGTGGGAGACACTGCTGTAACGGCAGCCATTTTTAAAACGGTATTGTCAGGAAACACCAACTACATGTGTGAATCACGGGCCCTGCCAATACATGCCTTATGGTTTTGCTTATGAATGCTTTTGATAAATGTGAGTTTAATTATGATAACCAACGCGGACTCCGCTGGGGGCCGTTGCTCAAGTTGGGCGAAAAAGCATGAGTAAGAAAAGGAAGACGAAAAGAAAACAGACTGAAAACTGAATGATTTTCTTGTGTCACCAGTGCCCATACTAGTCAGTTCTAACCCCCTCTCCCCTCCTCAGCTCGAATAGTAATGCCATCTGGATCTGGGTCACAGGACTTTACATCCCCTGGTTTTTTGTTTACGAGGAATTTTCGTCCCCAGGCTTTTTGTCCCCGTGGTTATGGTTAGGGTTAGGGGGACAAAGAATCCAGGGTCGAAAAGTCTGGGGACGAAGAGTCCTAGAGCCCTGAATGTGACCCATCACAAGGTCCCAGGCTGCCTGTTTTTTCCACATAGGAAAAGGAGGGTCCACAATATTGGTTCTCTATCTTTTGTCGCCTTCACAATCCCTTATGTCTTTTCACATTTTCTAGACTCCACATTTCTTAGTGTTCCAGTTTAACCCTTAGAGCGCTAAATGCAAATAGCAATGCTCAATGATGTAAGATATCAAATTCAAAGCTGTTGAAAACCTATCTTGTTTCGACTTGTTTAAAAGAGCTCCTGCAGGGGAGCTCTTTTAAACAAGTCGCAACATGATAGACTTTCAACAGCACAAGATAATTTAATTTATAATGTTTTGAAAATTTATTTCAGTGCTCTAAGGGTTAATAATATGTTTACTCACACAGGATATGCATGATTGAGAACTTTCATGAGTGATCTTTTGGGCATGTATGTGTGCAAGCGTGTGTTAATCGAATTAGAGGTGGAATGCCAGAAATTGAATCTGCCACAGTGAAATTGCGCTAAATTTAAATGTTCTAGTAGTGCAGAGTTTGTTTAATTACCAGTAATTCCTGTTTGATGGTTTTCTTATATAACTGCCATGATTCCATTATCTAACATCTTCCAAGATAGTTAATGCAGAAATACGATCAAACACACTCAGGCACATGCATACACATCCACATCCACACACCCACACACACACACAAATGCAGACACACATACACACACATGCACACACACACATATACACATGCACAGACACAAGTGCACACAAACACACAGGCACACACACACACACGCATACACACGCACATACACACACACACACACACACACACACACACATATACACATGCACAGACACAAGTGCACACAAACACACAGGCACACACAAACACACACATTCACAAACACTCATATGCTCATACACACACACACACACACACACACACACATTCATCCCAAAGTGTGTCTCTGTGTCCATTACCAATATTGAAAGTGTAATTAAATATCAGATATTGCCAATCGCTGGTGAGCTGCTCTGGTCAGTTATGTGTATTGCCTGGAAATAGACGCTGCAGAGCATAACAGAGCAGCGAGAGCGGGCCTTTCAATGCGGCCCATTCAGATAAATTCATTAGAAAATTGCGATGGTGAAATCCAACACCCCAGTTTTCAAACTGCTGCCGACTGCGATCAATGAAACCCAACACTGCGCAATAATGACATCGCTGGACGCCCTCACCTAAGATCAGCAGTAACTGCATTACGGGTGCGTAATTAAGTCAGAGTCCTACTGTCTCAACACCTGGCTGAGTGTCACATGCAAACAGCGCATGCCTTCAGGACAAGAGGGGCTCAATCTTCAAAAGAAAGTTTTGATGGATTGACTTATTGAAGTGCATTGGATATATGTATTAACCCTTAGAGCGCTGAGATAAATTTTTTTTTAATTATAAATTAAATTATCTTGCGCTGTTGAAAACCTATCATGTGGCGACTTGTTTAAAAGTCCCTGCGGGAGCTCTTTTAAACAAGACCCCACATGATAGGTTTTCAGCAGCTTTGAGTTTGATATCTTACATCACTGAGCAACACTATTTGCATTTAGCGCTCTAAGGGTTAAATGCCTCCGGTTTTCACTTTAATGAACAGCACTTTGTCTGAAAAAAAAAAAAAAAAAAACAGGCTCCAGCCACACACTATATACCCAAAAGTGAGTGAACAGTTGATTAGCTGAAAGGTAAAGTCTGTCCTATCAGCCCAAGCGGACCAATTATTTTAAAATTCAATTGAAATTTCAAATATTTAGAATTCAACGATCGCCATTTTCTATGTGTGTCAATGAGGTTTCAGTACAGTATCCACTGTACTGTATTCAGTACAGTCGTACCCACTTGGGCAATACACTCCCAACTTGTTCAAACCTTATTAGAGACAAAAATACCATTAAAAAAAAAAACATTCTTCCCTCACCAGACAATAATACAGTTGATAAATAAATAAATAAATCTTCCGTACCATGGCCTTTTCTGCTTTCTGACTTAAAAAGCCATAAGCAGTTTGACCACAGAATATGAAGTAACATTACCTTCACATGGGATGTGGGGGACTGCACAGTCTAAACAAAAACATGAACTTCAGAAAACGGGCTGTTTTTCAGGATAAGTATCGTTCATTACTGTGTCAAATTGCGGGCACATGTATATGCCCTATGCACCTTAATAACGCCCAGAGGGTTTAAGCCCAGCACAATGGCAGCCTTTTATTCTGATGTAGGCTGATGTAGACGTGATCAGCTCAATATGATTACATCACGTGGGGCTTTGATGATGAGATACGTCATTCTGGCGTGGGTAAGAGCAGGCCAGGGCTCTAGGCTTTTTACCAGGAAAGTCGGACACCTAAATCTAGGCACGACTCGCACTTCTCTTCCTCTCAGCAATATGGCTGACCAGCATTGTAAGCAGTCAATAATATGTACAATGTGCTTGCTTGTTTTGATGGGGTGAGTCAATAAATGAAATGGCAATGTCTTGGTTGTGACTTCAGTCGTGAATGTCCTTTAAAAAAAAAAAAAAAAGCTAACACCCTCTAGTGGCTCTTCGTAACAGTGTTGGTTTAACATAATTTACGCAGTTAATATTTTATGGCAAACATAAGTAATGACCACCCGATGTCCCTCAGTACATAGAAATAGTAATTTCCAGCAAGGACCTCGTTCGGTCCCGGAAAAGTTTGAGGGTAAGAGGTGACCTCCCATCGCCCTTATTTCTATCCGCAATAAATTCTGTGGAAATAAACTGAATAGATATAAATTCATCGAAAGAGGGCGCCCGAGAGCAGGGATGCGGATGCTCTTCGAATGACAAGCGGCTGTCTGGTACACAGAATCGCCAGACCCTTCTCCGTCCCTTCTTGAGCGATATGATATCTCTGAACATGGAGTTCCCACGTAATGTACCCAGAGCGAGAAGCTCTCTGGCGCTAAAATAAGTTTAAATCCTCCTATGAGCCCAGAGACCTCTGTAGAACTGGCCGATAAGGGAGGGTATCAGGAAACGGGAAGATTTGCTCTTTTGCGGCTTTAAGGGACGACGTCTCGCACATTGTGCACGCAAGTTGTTTCTCATTCACACATTTTTTTTTTTTTTTTTTTTTAATAAACTTGATTTAATTCTTCAGCCTGTGTGCCGCTGTGATGCCCATAAAGTGTGTACTGATCGCCATCGTTCATCGAAATAATTCATTTTCTATACGTGGTGGTCCATTGTGTGGGAAGATCAGACAAAACTTGCGCATAGGTACACGATGGCCATGCAGACTGCCGCATTCGCTCGCTCAGTGAAAATAGTGCTGAAATGACGCTGCACACGCTGCCAGTGCGATTTTTTTTTTTTCCTGAGCCCGTGTACAACGGCTGTTACATATTTGCATCCAAGGCGTTATCCTGCTGATTAATAATACATCGTATCATCAATAAAAAGCTGAGAATAAAGCTTAACGTAGCCGCGTGCCGGAAGAAGCACAGTGTTCTCTTATACTGCTTGTATTTATTTCGGAACCCGCCAATACACCACTGATTTGCATACACTCACTCTTAACAGCAGAATCAGCATTTAAAATGCTCCGTTCGGACTCAGCTCACATAACATATGTTGTTCAAATGCAGGAACCGAATGCACTGCGAGGAGGGGCACTGTATGGGCGAGAACGGTACTGTATGGCATGCGCAAAGTTTATGTTGCGGGAAAAAATGGGACGAACATGCTATCAGCACTTGGAGGCATTGTTTTTGAATAGCATGCGCATTTAACATGTCCGGCCCCCATTCAAGAATGCTAGGAATTATTCCAACTTTTCTTCTTTTATTTTATTTTACGAAATGAATGCACGGATCGATACGGTATTCAAGACCTCGTGCATCCCCTTCTCAGTATCATCCATGTAATGCCGCAATGGAATGTGCTCACTTTGACATACTGAAAAAAAAATCTCTACTGTCGATGACTGATTCGATAAATTGTTCGGCAAAAATTGTTCGGAATCACATTTTTTCTTGCAGTTGGACTGTTCATTAATTGCCCGTGCATTTTGACCTCCAATACCTGTCTCTGCATTAGGCTACAACTATCCGTTTTCGGTCCAATGCGAACGAACTGAATTATTTGTGCTCACGTGACATTTAGTCACAATTTGTTTTTTAAAAAAATCCTTCCCTTATTGACAAGAAGAAGACCCCCCAACCAACAAAAAATACTGTGTCGGCTACCCTTTAAACTGAGCGATCAAGTTCAGCCCTGGTTACGTGTGCTGGGATGGGAAGCGGAGGGGGTGGAGAGAGCGCGAGGGACTGCAATATCATTTGTGAATCGCTCTCAGAGTGCCGCAGATACGAGCTGCAAACACATGCACTGCTAATGCAGGTGAGGAGTGAACGGATGAGCTTCCTGAGAATGCGGGACGCGAGGAGACACAATTCGCTGGATTTTGCCTGAAACATTTCCAAATACTTTGTGGGAATTACAGTTTTATTTCGCTTTCCTATTTTATTCTCTTCGCAGATGTACCGCGCTGCGGCTTTTTCCTCCTCCTGTGCAACTGACAAAACTACAAAACCCAATGTGTTAACTCAAAGGAGGTAAAGCAATCTGTGCACTTGGATGATTTCTAAGAGGATAGGACAGCTCATTTGCTGCTTTTTCGCGGTAAGAAGGTAAGAAGACGGACAAGCTGCATAACGCACTGTATCATCATCATTAGTTCCGAATCAGTGTTGGCTGGTATTGATATAGGTTATTCCGCATTGGGGGAATATCTACAAATGAGACGGTCTCTCGTACCCGAGGCTAGGATATAAAACTCCATTGTCTTTTTTTTCTTTTTGCATGGTACAATATTTTAATGCTTCAATAAAAACGGACTTGGGCTGCCCTCCTCGAAGTGAAACGACGGCGCAGTTTATCATCATTATCTTTTAATTTTTTTAATATATCGACCTCTAAAGAATAATTTTTTGACCCATGGCAAAAGGAGACGGGTCATTTCAGTGTTACTGTGGGGAGATTGCCTATTTTTGGTGAAAGACGGTGGAAAGTGAGTGGGGAGATAATCGTGGTTTATATCCTGACTGAAATTTACTGCAGCTGAAACGGTGTGAGACGCGTCCGGAGAATGAAGTCGCGCGCATTCGCTAGAGAAGGACTTCACTAGAGCGCAAGCGAAAATAAGGCTAACGTTTGCAATTATTTGTCTATGCAAATCAGTGACATCCTCTTACGATTCTGAAGCCTGAAAGCAACAAATTGAGCCGCAGAAAACCATGAGGACTACTGGTGCAGTGGACTATTTATGCTACTGTTTAGTCCTCCTGCAGTTGCTGACTCAGCCTGCCGCTAAGCAAGTGCTGCGATACCGCCTGGCTGAAGAGGGTCCGGCCGATGTGAAGATAGGTAACGTGGCCGCAAGCATCGTAACGGGAGCCGGGTCTGGCGAGGTGACTTTCACTCTAGAGTCAGGATCTGATTATTTTAAAATTGACAATATTACCGGGGAGCTTAGCACTAATGAGCGGCGTATAGACCGGGAGAGATTACAGCAATGCCAGATGATATTTGACGAGAACGAATGCTTCATAGATTTTGAGGTGTCCGTGATTGGACCAGCGCAGAGTTGGGTTGAGCTGGTCGAAGGGAAAGTGATAATATTGGATATTAATGACAATACCCCTTCCTTTCCCTCGCCTGTACTGACTTTATCAGTGGAGGAGAATAGACCCATAGGAACACTTTATTTGCTGCCCACGGCCACAGACAGAGATTTTGGCAGGAATGGCATTGAGAGATATGAGCTGCTACAGGACAGTGGGGAGAGCTCTGGCAGGAGAGCTGGATCGAGCTCATCAGGACGCACAGACGGCAGCGATGGCTACTCGGGGAAGAGGAGATTTGATGCGGACGCGGCAAGTAGGAGTAGTGTCTTCGAGCTCCAGGTGGCGGACACCACGGACGGCGAGAAGCAGCCTCAGCTGATAATTAAGGGGGCCCTGGACCGGGAGCAGCGAGATTCGTACGAGCTGACGCTGCGCGTTAGGGATGGTGGAGACCCACCGCGGTCCTCACAGGCCATTCTGAGGGTGATGATCACTGACGTCAATGACAACAGCCCGCGATTCGAGAAGATCGTCTACGAAGCAGACCTGGCAGAGAACAGCTCGCCCGGTGCCCCCATCTTGCAGCTCAAGGCCGGCGACTCGGACGTCGGCGTGAACGGCCAGATTGAGTACGTGTTCGGGGCGGCCACCGAGTCAGTCCGGCGGCTGCTGCGGCTGGACGAGAGCTCTGGCTGGCTCAGCGTCCTGCACCGGATTGACCGTGAGGAGGTCAGCCAGCTCCGATTCACCGTCATCGCCCGGGACCGCGGACAACCACCCAAAATGGACAAGGCCACTGTGGTCCTCAACATCAAGGATGAGAATGATAATGTGCCCATCATTGACATAAGGAAGATTGGGAGGATATTCCTGAAGGATGGCGTTGCTAATGTAGCGGAGGATGTGGTGGTTGACACCCCAATCGCTCTGGTGCAGGTGTCAGACCGAGACCAAGGGGAGAATGGAGTGGTAACCTGTACAGTGGTGGGGGATGTCCCCTTCCAGCTGAAGCCAGCCAGCGGCATTGATGGCGAACAGAATAAGAAGAAGTACTTTCTCCACACGTCAGCTCCACTGGATTATGAAGCCGTCCAGGAATACAATGTCGTCATTGTTGCTGTGGACTCTGGAAGCCCCAGCTTGTCCAGCAATAACTCCCTCATTGTGAAGGTGGGGGATACCAATGACAACCCTCCTATATTCAGTCAGAACATCGTGGAGGTGCCATTCCCGGAGAACAATGCTCCTGGTGAAAGGGTGACCACCGTGGTGGCGCTGGACGCTGATAGCGGCAAGAATGCTGAGATAGCCTACAGCCTGGACTCTGCCGTCAATGGGGTATTCTCCATTGACGCAGACAGTGGGGACATCAGGGTGAACACCATTCTAGACAGGGAGCAGACAGAGAGGTATGAGTTCAAGGTCATGGCCAAAGACAAAGGGGTTCCTGTGCTCCAGGGCTCCGCCACTGTTGTGGTGCTGGTGGCGGACCGAAACGACAACGAGCCCAAGTTCATGCAGGAGGTGTTCACTTTTTACGTGAAGGAGAACCTGCAGCCTAATAGTCCAGTTGGCATGGTGACAGTGATAGACGCTGACAAGGGTCACAATGCGGAGATGAGCCTTTACATTGAAGAGGAAGAGGACATATTTTCTATTGAAAATGACACTGGCACAATATTCTCTACTATGTCCTTCGACAGAGAGCAGAAAACTACCTACACATTCCGAGTGAAGGCGATTGACGGTGGGGAACCCCCGAGGTCAGCCACGGCAACGGTGTCCTTATCCATCATGGACGACAACGACAATCCTCCCTCCGTCACATTCCCGGGCAACAACTCGTTTACTCTGCTGCCACCCTCCAGCAACATTCGCACCGTGGTGAGGACAATCCTGGCAACGGATACGGACGAGGGCATCAATGCCGATCTCAACTACAGCATTGTGGGCGGGAACCCCTTTAAGCTGTTCGAGATTGACACAGCCAATGGCGTGGTGTCGCTCGTGGGGAAGGTGGAGCCGAAGCACTATGGCCTGCACCGATTGGTGGTTCAGGTGAATGACAGCGGCACCCCCTCCCAGTGCACCACCACTCTCGTTCACGTCTACATCAACGAGACCCTGGCCAACTCCAGCATCGTGGAGGCCCAGATTTCCAAAAGCTTGGTCACGCCGCTGTCGGTGGACGTCGCCGGTGACCCCAATTATGACTTGGGCAAGCAGCGGCTGAGTATTGTGATTGGAGTGGTGTCTGGCATTATGATCGTAATCCTAATCATACTCGTGGTGGTCATGGCGCGGTACTGCAGGCCAAAGAACAAGAACGGCTACGAAGCCGGTAAGAAAGACCATGAGGACTTCTTCACCCCGCAGCAGGACAAGAGCAAGAAACCAAAAAAAGACAAAAAGAACAAGAAGTCCAAGCAGCCATTGTACAGTAGCATAGTCACCGTAGAGGCGTCCAAGCCCAATGGCCAACGCTACGACGGCGTCAATGAGAAGCTCTCCGACAGTCCAGGCATGGGTCGCTACCGCTCGGTCAATGGTGGGCCAGGCAGCCCGGATCTGGCCAGACATTACAAGTCGAGCTCGCCACTGCCCACTGTTCAACTCCACCCACAGTCGCCCACGGCGGGGAAAAAGCACCAGGCCGTGCAGGACCTCCCGCCTGCGAACACCTTCGTGGGAACAGGGGATAACATATCCATCGGATCGGACCACTGCTCTGAGTACAGCTGTCAGACCACCAACAAATACAACAAACAGGTAAAGACATCATCGCCACCTCCTCTCCCACCTTTACTTCTGCATTCCTCTGTGTTCTCCTCTCTGTGTGAGCTTTTTAAATCTTCCTTTTGGTTTTTTTGTTTGTTGTTCTTTACTATCATGTTCGCTCTTGCCAAGATGTGTTACCACAGGCTAGACTGCAGGTTGGGCTGTGAGGATTTTTTGCGGAGATCAGGTTTTCGGGTAGCTCGGGCTGAGAAAAGGCGATCGAGGGCCGCCTCTTGTATGTTGAGCAGTGCACTGCTTTAAACATGGCATTGCTCTGTGTGTCGCGTTAATTTATTTTTCATGCTGTGTGCTCACACGTCATTAGTTTGTTTTCAGCGTGTCTGCTTAACCCCACACAATCACTCTCGCTCACATACATGCACACTCACTCTCTCTCTCATACACACACACACACACACAGACACGCACACGCACCTATGCGCGGAAATCCACTCAGCCATGCTTTCTGTTAAACACATACGCAAATGTGTATGCATTTTTGCATGTATGCAAACACTCTCTCATAATCGGCGCACATACTGACTTTGTATTGGCAAGCTGGAATTTTCATATAACGGAATGAAAAAGAGGAACGCTAACCCAGTAATGTGGAGCCACTTTATGTCCATTCGGCAGCGCATGCCCTCACACTCAAGCCCATGCATACAGAAACCTATGCTCTCACCTGACACATATGCACGCTTGGAAACTGGAATACATACTCACACACACACGCGCACACGCACACACACACTGACACAGTAGCTCGTATTCACATGCACACACATACATACATACATACAGGCTCACATGCAAACACAGCAGAACAAAAAAACAGTTGAAAAGTCCGTGAACAGGGTCAGGGCCAGGCTTGTCCTTGCTGTGTAGCGATTCTGTCCTTCCTTCTTATGATGGAGGTGAAGGGTGGTGAGGTAACCGTGAGTCACAGGAGCTGCTCAGCTAGAGATATGAACTCTTGTGTTACGTTCAAGAGCTGCCATTCAACTCGACCAACTGCGCCTGGATGGGAGGCCACGTTCCTACTGCCACTTACTGACCGAGCGGCATAATTAACCATTCTTGTTCTTTTTATATATGTTCCAGCACATTTATAATTGGATGAAAGTGTTCTCCTCTGCTACAAGAGGAGAGAACATTTCTCTCGCGAGGATTTGTTGGAATAAGGATTCTGCATCATCTTTATTATTTATTTATTTTTTTGTAGCTTGGGTGAGGGAACGAAGGGTAATACATTATGGAATCAGGTCCTTTTATTGGGCTTTCACTGGGATAGAACAGTTACTTTGTTGTTTCTCGTGTTTTCTGCAGAGAACTAATGAATTATTGATCACATTCTTGCATGGTGCGAGCAACCCCACCAGCATTCCTGAGTACTGTCCCCTCTATTCAGAAACCTCGCTGAAGATTCACTTTCCTCCTATTTCTCTCTCGCCCCCCCCCCCACTGTCTCAGTCTCTCAGTCTGTCTCTATACCATATCTATTTTTTGCCTCCTTCCCTATTTGTCCACAGTCCTTTCAGCGTATTCCTCTCTCATTTGCTTTTTTCTTTCTAATTTACTGCTCTCTCCCTCCATCATTTTCCAGCTTCTCACTATTTTGTTTGTCTGTCCACTCCTCTCTCTCTCTCTCTCTCTCTCTCTCTCTCATTCTCATTGTTTTACTGGCTCTCTCTTGTTTTTTCCTGCACCAGTCCTCTGGCTCTCCCCTGTTCTCCGTAATGGACAGGTTGCGTGATGGCTTGAATAGGCCTTAATGCCGAACAATAAAGTATTTCAGAGCGTCGCTGCTTTCAGTGCGGGGAGTGCTGTTGCCGGTGTTTTGTACGGATGTCTCATACATAATTAACACGGCACTCTAGCGGCTGCTGCTCCGCGTGGATTGTGTGTCTCAACTGCACTTATTATTAATTTATTTATTTACTTTTATGCGCGCGCTGCAGTAGTTTTATGGTTGGCTAACTGTTTACGCGATTTAACAGCGCTTGCTTATTGAATGTAGCGAACCGTGCGCGTAATCGCTATCTGAGACGGTTCTTGTGATTCAGCATTATGGAGTCTTAGCTTGTTTGGTACTAAAAAGGCGTTGATTGATTTATTGAATGAACAGTGTCGTATTTTCCATAACTATGGGACGCCTGTCTGTGGAATACAAGAAGTGAGCAATTTTATTGGCTTTTTGATTTTCTATTTTTTTTTTTTTTGTGGCAACAAAGAAATAAATGAGGAAATGCATACATGATATTTATTTATTGAGAGCAATTTGTTGGCATCTTAACATCTAAGGTTTTGAATTGCTTTAAGGCATAATTCTCCTGGCGCTCATCATTTAGAAGGTGACCGCACGGATTCAGCATCACTCTTAACTTTAGTCTCATCAGCCTACGCCAGACCGCATCATTGCATTCACAGAGTGTGATGTAGAGGTCACTAAAGGGCTATTGAGGTTCAATCCCAGGATGTTAATTCTGCTGTTAATCGCCTAGGTACGGTACTCCACCCAAACCTGCTATGTTAAGTGGAACCTAATTAGGTAGCATGCTGTTTCTAAGCTGTGTATAAAGCCCTCTATCATGGTCTCTCCAAAGCAGACAGACGAAGACACAGAGATGGTTTGTGTCGTCTGCGAGTGATGATTGCTGTTAATTGTGGAGAGCTCAAGGTATCCAAGTTTGTATTGAGTCCCAACGCACTACCATTCAGTGTGGTTAAATTCAGTGCTGTTGTCTGTCAGTTTGAGGAGAAATGCCTGTGTTAAAGTTGGCGATCTTTTGAAAACTGCTTGTTTATTTGAGAGAGAGAGAGATGGAGGGATGGAGAAAGACAAAAAGATGGTGAGAGAGAGAGAGAAAGAGAGCAGAAAGGGTCCTCTGTCTCCAGTATACTCCATGTTCTCTGGTCTCAGGTTACCTTTCTCCTGCTCACCTGCCTTTACCCACTATTAATGCAGGCCTGTGCTGTCAGGTATCCAGGCAACCAGTGCCATTTCCTGTGCCAGGACTTCACCTGCGCGACATTTAAGCAGTCATTAAAGTAACCAAATGCAGAAATAGAATCTGCTCCATCGCAGAGCAGCTGGCGAGAATCAGCCCCTCGGCCTCGCCTCGCCGTTTTCTGACCGTGTCTCGTATTTCTCTGGAAGGAAGGAGGTAACGTCGGAGAGCACAAGCGATACCTCTCTGAATCTCATCGGCAATTAATTCTCAGGATAACCTTCGACCACTGGCCGATCGATCCCACGCCTAGTACACGCCTGGAAATTATGCGCTTGTGTTCAGCCGAATAAACAAGCAAATTACAAGCCATGATAATTTTCTGTGGAATGAAATTGTGTTTTGTGTTTTTTTTCTTTCTCACAGAAATAAGGTAATCAACAAAAATAATTGAATAGCCCCTCGGAGATGCCCTTTTTCCAGAAATATTTATTGAATAACAACTGTCTTAAATTTGCTCTAAATAACAGAGTCCATGTTTTCACTGCCCTTGGGGGAGTTATTATGTTTATTGTGTGTTCTGTGTGTTGTGAAATTATACTCAATGAAAAGTCCATGTATAAAACAGCAAAGACTTTGTGAAACCTGGCCACTTTAGTCCTTATGAGCTCTTACTCTGAGCTGCCCAGAGGAAGATGGCCACTATCTCTCCTATCTGCTTCATATCAGTGTTTAATGCTAGGTATGACACTGGGAGTACTTCCTTGGCACTTCCACCTTTGGTTTGTTTTGTGTGGTTTCAGGCCAGGGTATATTGCAAACTAGAGTTTGCGGGGAAGCAGAACTCAACTGGAGTACAGTTGGTCAACTCTCAGTAGTGTGTGGGGAATGTTCAAAAGCTATCAGGTCTGCAAACAAGTTGTTTAGTTGTTATCAGGACCAAATCCTAGATGGCGGCTTATGTTGGCCATTTTGAGTCGGATCAGGCTGAAATACAATAGCACCCTAGTCCTTGGTGCAATGATGCTGCATGTGAAGTTTTGTGAAGTCGGTTA
Source organism: Gymnothorax javanicus (assembly GCA_029692085.1). NCBI lineage: Eukaryota > Metazoa > Chordata > Actinopteri > Anguilliformes > Muraenidae > Gymnothorax > Gymnothorax javanicus. The sequence continues at coordinate 109,550,197 of CM056201.1, read as the reverse complement.
ATATCTGCTGACACCAGAGTCTTAACGTTGAAAAGTTAACAGACAAGGGACGACGCCAGACGCCGGATGGTTCAGTATGTGATTAACTCAACTGAACAGTACTAGTCCAGTTGAGTTAATAACTGTCCAGTTGAGCTAAAAATCTGTTTTGATCAATGCTTTGTGAAAGGGATTGCAGAAATACAACATAATAGGTTTGAATTTACTCGTCCAAATATACCATTTATTAACACTTTTAAGCACAATTAGATTACTTTGGAGTATATTTAGCATTAGATGTTATTGCAAATGCCACTGAATATGCATTTGCAGTATATTACATTATCTCCCACATCCTGCAGGGCAGCTTGGCTTTTTAATGAAAGCAGTGGTCGCTGCACAAATGTATTAGAACTTATGTCCCTGTGGTTGGGAGGGGAGGGTTCCCCTTTAGCGCTGGGCTGGCTGCAATGCAGAACGGGCAGCATTTTTCAGATCTGCTACAAGCGAGACGTCCCACATCACCAGCTAAGCCCTTTTCTCAATTTTAAAATGAGACACAGAGTGAAATTCTGCAGAAATTCGCCCGCGACTCCAAGGCCCAGCGTCGGCGTGGCGCTGCGATAATTGCTACAAGCGCGGGCCGAGTCTGCTGGGTGATACTTGCGGTGGTGTTTTTTTTTTGTTTTGTTTTGTTATCACAATCACGACTCCATTATGTAAAACAAATGAGCACTCATTTACTTTGGGCAAATTTGTTTCAACCAAACACAATTGTATCTAATGATCTCAGGCAATCACTCCTCATTCTTGTGAAGGCCTGTCCTGTCGGCCCCAGAGAGAGTCCAGCCTGTAATCTGATCTTCTGTCTGATGTTGTAATTACACTTGATTTATCAGCACAATAGTGTCACATCCCTGCCTAGTGGACATTGCGTTTTATGCTCTTGTTTTTGCAACATGTTACATTAATAAATAAGTGACTGTATTTCAACTTCATGCTTCTTATTTGCACGGCATTAGTCATTTTATGCCTTCTTTGTGTCTTGTTAAGAGAATCCTGGTATTTATTTCCTTCTCTGAATGAGCAAATAATGGTTCTATTCCAAATTTTAAATCCTATTCATTACATAATCTTTCTTGCAAAAATTTATAAACCGTATATTCCATAGGAAGTTGATTCTGAATTGCTATCTTTTTTTTGAGTTGTTGATGTTGTTTTTTTCAGTGTTATTATCAATCCCCCACCATGACACAAAGTGGAACAGGGATGCTGTAATGGAGCCTGTCTCTCTGTCCGTCTGTCCATCTGTCCACACATATCGGTGGGGACAAGTTTTCTGGGTGACTACCCAGATGAATTAAATGTTTATGTGCGTATGTTGCTTGTCATGACCTTGATTGGGGTTGAAAACAGGATGCCATGGTGGTGTGGGATATTGATGGCAATTTAATCTATTTTTATTTCTTTATTTATTTACTGACTTATTTTTGGTGGATAGCCTATATAGGGCAACAGTCAGTATTGTCGAGAGTTAGTTTTAGGAGTTTAAATAATGTCTGCCAAGGGCCCATTCAGTGAAGTGCACTTTTAGCATCATGACTGTGTTGGGGGAGCCCCAGAGTTGCGTGTCGGGCATTGAATTAGAGCCTCTTTTAAAGGGCTGTTCTAACTGGATCCTGGACTAGGGTTTTATTTATTTATTTATTTATTTATATTTCCTGCCCTCTGATGGTAAGTACATACACTTCCCTTTATAACCTGTCTGTAATGGTCTTTGGTAAAAGGTCTGCCTTTGTGAGTGGTGATATACAGCATCGTGCCAGCTCCCTATTTCCAGATGTGAGTGCTGCTAGTCGCTATCACTGTATGGAAGCATTCGGTCTCCTCGTCTTTCTTTGTTGCGATGTAGTGTTGAGTGTTTCCAGGACGGTCTCAAGTTACAGCGATTACTCAAAGGCTCAGCTATGTGCTATAGGGTGTGCTTGGCCATTATTTATGCAGTTTCATTATTTTCTCATGGTTTACTTGTGCACTGAATAAAGTGACATTTTTGCAACCTGCGCGTCTGCTTAAATGATTTATCCCCTGTTCCTGCGGTCTTGCGGGTTGTTTCTGTTAATTGATTAATTGTGTCGTTATTCCCTTTGTGTGATCAGCTGTAGTCACTCTGATTGTGCTGTGTATATAGGTCGTAAGTTTTGTCTCAGCCGGCGATCATCTTACTGGTAGGAGTGATGCCAACCTCTTATTTTAAAATCTGACTTTCCTCTCTGTTGTCTCTTTCAGTGAGCAAATTATTAGGTACAATGGGTTTCCAAGCCATCTTTCATTTCTCCTCATCATAAGTGCGCCCTTGTGGCTCATCTTTGGTCCTGCAGTTAGCTCCCCGTCTGCTCAATTCATAACAGAAATGTAAGATTTACTTAACTGTTATGTCAACTGGTTCCACACAACCGAGTAAATTAACTTCCAACTGATCTGATGAGTTTACTCAGCTAAAGATCTGATATTTTAAGTAATTCTTGATTAATTTAGTTGTGTAAAACTCAAAATGTTTTGGTATATGTAACATGTAACAATTTGTCTGTGTTAAAATACCCGTGACTTGAGGCTTTCTCATTGGTCACCTTTGCTGATTTTTGATTGGACGGGTATTTTAACTAATCAGTGGGATAGTCAGGGATCCCTGCTGTTTCGGGACAATGTCACGCAGTTTGTGAGAACACTTTCTGAAATGTTTCTCTCCTGTGGGAGCGCTGGGCCTCTGCAGCAGTGCTGGTGAGCTTAATGTGTGCGCGAGCCCAGTCAAAACCTGCTGACATTAACCATACGCCACAGCGCTACACTAATGACTGCTCCAAGCTATGGGGTACCACCTCTCTGGCCTTTGTGTGTGTGAAATCCCTCCGGAATGTTCCATTATAATCCTCCAGTGGCCTCAGGTGATATAGTTTGGTGTGAATGTTTGTATTGCTTTGCGCAGAGACTAGGGGTCACCGGATAATAGTATTGGTGCTCATTTTAGATGTTAGAAGGCAAAGCCTTCTTTAATCCAGTAAAAACTTAATCAGCTTTAAGGGTAGTATTTACTTAAGGAATTCGGTAGTGCAACAGTTCCTAATTTTGATTTGCAGGAGTAGTTAAGTACAGTTTGCTGACTTCTGTGAAGAATGAGGGTTTTAAATGCATGGGAGTGTTCGCAAGGCACGCATTTCCTGACCAAACATGTAATTGTAGCTCAGGAAAGTGACTATTCATCACAGTTTAACTGGGACCTAATGAGCAAAAAGTATAATTAGATTAAAAATGGGCTTCAGCAGACACATCTTTTATAAACCAGCCAATGATTCTCATAATTAAAAAGAAGAATCCTCCATTCACGACTATGATAAATAGGATAAAATAATACCACAAAATCATATTAGGCATCAGTTCTGTTACTCCATTAGTGCGGCGAATTGGCTATCGCGTGCTCCGCTTGCTTTCCGACTGTCGTTAATTTGATCAAATTTGTTGCGGCTGTGATTTAGCGCTCTTTCGCGGTCGTAAAGGCCTTCCTGAGGAGAGAGAGAGAGAGAGAGAGAGAGAGAGAGAGACCCCTGTAAATTGAACTGGCCGGGAAAATCCTGCTTGCGGTTTGGAATTTTAAACACATCAGTCTGCTGGTGATGACTTGTTTCATTATTGCGGCTCCCAGCCGGTGAAGAAAAACAGAAGAACTGCATCACACGAATGAAAAGGCTGGAGTTTCAAACAGCAACTCAGCTGCGCAGAGTCATGGCACATACTGCATATACTCAGTGTGTGGTGCTCTTGTTATGTTCTTTACAGTTTCTGGAATAGCTTCAAATAGTGAATGTTTGTATGTGGTATATAGTCTGCAGCGTACATGCATGATTCTTCTATTTGGGAACTTAAAATGCAGCTTGTGGTAAAATACCCTTCATGGACAGTGTGCGCGATATGTATGGGCTCTGGTTTGTCTGTGAGATACACATTATATGGGATTAGCGTAGGCATGTAGGTATAGAACATGTTGTACATTGTGTGCATTTTATGAAATGTATGCACGTTATTGTGTCAGAGTACATGTCCTGACTGACCTCAAGAATCTATGTTGAATATACTTACAGATCTAACATGGCGGCATTTTGTGGAGAAATAAATATATTTATTGGTCGAGACTGTAGACTAGAGATGGCCTTGGCTTGGCGTTCTATCGAGTTGTTTTGCTTTCAGCTGACTTTGACTGCTTGTTCGCTTTTTTCTTTTCTGCATCTCTCTCTCTCTCTCTCTCCCATCACACTCCCTCTGTTATTGTATGTCAACAATAAGTTGAGAAATTGAAGTTCTTCAGACTGATAGGAGAGCAAATTCATTACATACATCAGGGTATGTTTATGAAAAGCTGCACCAGGAATTCCTTTAGTACTCCATGATTGCGGCGCGCAGGGCTGGCTGTACGAGGTAATAATACCGAGCGTTCGCACTGAATAAACACGACTTGTGACATTCAGCGCCGATTTCATTTTCTCGAGGAGGCGAGGTCTTCTTTCTGCAGCATCAGTTCCTGAGGTGTCGCCCTTCGGAAAATACACGCCCTCCGCACGACGAGCACGTATTCCTCGCGGCGGAAAGTGTGGCGTTTTCATTCCCACTTTGATGTCATTGATGTTATTATTTTATTCCTTTCACCTTTCGACTTTAATCTCGGAAACATTTTGTGTCGCTTGGCTCCTTCAGTGAGGCGGGATCGAAAAGCCGACAGTGCTGTGAGGTTTGCGGTGTTATTTGTGTCGAAATCGGCGGAAATGGTATTTGTCCTCTCCAACTAGACCCTGAGTACCATCCATTTAAAACATTTGAAGTGCGGCCTTTGTTCAGAAGTGACACTGTCCAATTTGTCTCTCTGTGGAGAGTTGAAGGGCCCGGGCTCAACTCCCCACCTTCTCCATCACGGCCCTCCATGAAGAGCAGATTCACTGCCTGGATAAACCTCTCCAGAGGGGTGCTGGGATGCCCCAATCTCCAGGTCCTCCTGTAAATGGATGCAAAAATATTCACTGCACGTTCACAGCTGTTACTTCATCCTGCATTCTCTTAAAACTATGCGACCGGAGTTTACTGTCCGATTGTGAGGCTGTTAGACTGCATACGAGAGTGTCGTTAAGTTCAAATGCTTTAAAAAGAAGAGAAACACTACCGGGAGATTGGTTTTCCATCCAAAAAATGCATTTCTTGTGGTTCTGATTCAGGCAAACCTCTGCTTTCTCTTTCCTGGTTTTGAATGTGTAGTAATATGCTACATTATATAACCAAATGGATTCTGTTCAACAAGTGCTAAGGACAGTCGTCTTGATTACCTGATCATGTACCATAAGCAGCAATAGACTATCAGTTGCTAATATGGGCTTGTTTATGATTGTATTGTAAAACACCTAGTTCACAACCTTAGCTACTAGCGGCTGCATCCAGAGTAGTTTTCGGGTTGACGGACCCAGTGAGGGTGCTGGGCAGCCCGGCTGCATTTCAGTCCTCCGTCTGCACACTGGCTTAGCTCTGTATTCCCCCAGCCTGCTCCGGTCTGAGTATCTGATCCCTTGGCTGCGTTTGGGAGAATTACACAGCGACGGAGTTAAGCGTTGTGCCGCGCGCTCCTACAAGGGTGGCGTTTGAAGAATACTCATTTCCCTCTGCCTGCGGAGGATGCATTAACGACTCCCTCCACCAAGAAAATGGCTGAACCTCCTCAGCTCAAAGCGTGCCTATAAATGGGATTATGTTAGCATGACACGAGATGCCCGTCTGTCCGACTGCGGGGGACTGCGCTATTAATGAAAGAGAATCTTTGAGGATCTTTGACACAATGCCTCACCTGCTCATGTGTACGTGTCTGCCATTTGTGCTTGTGTGTTTATGTGTGTATGTGTTTGTGTTTGCACGTATAAGTATGTGTGTGTGTGTGTGTGTGTGTGTGTGTGAAAGCATTTATTTCCACTTACCTCTTCACCACTTTTTAAAAAAGTCTGACGTCCCCGATCCCATCTGGATCTGGTACGTCCAATCAGTGAACTGTGCACAGGCATGCTCAAATGCAGCTATGCCGCCATCTTTGGAGAGTGCAGACAGTTTGTGGTTTTCCTCTGAAACCGGGCATCTGTCAGCATCTTCTCTCTCTTGGTCACAGTTATAGCTTCCACTGGGCGCAGAATGATGGTGAGCTCCCTCTGAAAGCAACCTACAGGTGCTGTGTGGCCAGTAGGAGGCGCTTGAGCGACAAACACTTCTGACCCAACCCACTGTCTCCCTCCCATATCCCTGAGCAGCGTGGAGACAACTGTGATACGGCTACGCACAGTCGGCACTGGCACGGCTAGATCCGGGACTGTGATGGTCGCTCTTACACCACAATCTTCGCCTTTACCAAGCAAACAACAGGAGTACATAACCATTCACCTTGGTGTCTGCATCCGGTGGTGGTCATGTGGGTGTGTGACAGTGTGTGTATGCTTCTGTATGTTTCAGTGTCAGGGTTATGATGATGTCTCTAACACTGAGGAGAAAGAGAACAGCGTGGGGGCGAGAGACTCTTGAACTGCGGAATATTCATTAGATTTATGAAAACAACAGGAACTCCATCTTGATACGACGTCACCTGTGAGAGCCAAGGCTATTAGAGTCCGACGATAAATCTTGTCAGACTGAGCTGTGCTCTGTAGCTTATGAAAAATGAAGGTCATGCTCGCCGTAGTTTATGGGATACACGGTTAGATGTTATAAAAAAGGTGAATTATGGAGTCCTGTAGGCATTTTCAGGAATGCTAATTCCCCCCCCCCTTCAGTCTATGCCTTTTTCAGTAGTTATGCATTCTGTCGTATTAATAAACCAAACTGGCTGCAGTAATTTAAATTCATTGCTCGTAGCGTGACTACTTTCATTACTTTATATAAATGGAAATTTGCTCATGGACAAAAGTTTTTTTGCTGCCAATTTCCTTTTTTTTGCAATAATTGTGGTGGCCTTTTTCAGTCGTCAAACACGCCTCATTTTTCAGAACAATTTCAGGGTGCATACTTCCTCTTCATGCCACCAATTAAATAACATCAGGCAGAAGGCAAAATTAATCAAAATGGATAGACTGTTGTGAGGTCGATTTTGGCGTGCGCAATGGATTAAGAGAGAATAAAAAATGCTTTCTAACAGCTTGTTATGGACCGGAATCCCAAATGAAAAGCTGTCTGCTATGATTCACTATCTCAGCATACAGATGCATGCGTGGCCACAGTCAACATAAAGTAGTTCACTTACTGAAATTCTCATTTTGGAAGGGATGTTACGCTTTAAGCGCTGCGTGTATTTTTTGACTTCATGCTGGTACATGCGCGGATTATGGGTGGTTTTGTGCTGTTCTTCTAATAAGTCCCACACTATGTGCTTTTGCATGCCTGCCATCTCCGGTTATGAGGACAGATTAAGCTGTTCGTGATGAGAAAACACACTGGTGTTGCATCATTACGGGGGCCAGGCACGGTCGGCAGGAAGGCCTAAACCTTGCAGAAATGGCAGCTGAAGATACACAAGCCGGATGGATGAATTGTTCGGCAGTAACCTCTTTTGCTCCACAGTTTCAGGGAAAAGTCGCAGCGCATTATATTCTTTATGAATTCTCCGGCATGCACATCAAACGGGATGTTGTGTGTGATGCAGCGAGTCTGTTTCAATAGTCGGAGCTCTCTTTAAATCCCTCTGCGACTCGCTCGCCCGTCTGATCCAGTGCGAAGGATTTCTCTCAAACCAGGGTCTTACTCCAAAAGACTGAGTGCAAACTCCGGCGGCCCGTGTGCATACCAAGCGAGCATGAAATGTTTTAACAGTGTTGCTGCCACACAGATGCAATGTTGTAGCGCACCAGTGAACCTTGTAAACTCGGCAGTAACATTGTAATATTGTTTTATGTTTGTTTGGTACGTACAAAGTCGGCTGGGGGGGATCAGGTGTTTGATAGTAGTTGAATAAAAATGGGCCTTTTCCTCACAAACTGAGAACAAATTCTAATTCTGAGAGGTTGAATTTCAGCTCGGTTTGTAGCCAAGGATATATTTGGGCTGTGTTGCCCAATGATGTGCCATGGAGGGCTGAGAGTATGCAAGCTTTCAACCGATCACTACACCTGCTGATTCTTACACTTATTGGTTCCCTCCTCTCTGCCCGATGGTGTAGTAATTAGTGAAATCCGCATGTGTGGTAATTTATTGGAATTAAAGGTTGGCACACGATTGGGCACCACAGTGCTACAACATTCGTGGCCGACCCTAGTCCTGTAGGGCCTCAGGATGGGCTGGTTTTTGTTCTTATCACCCACATTAGGCCCAAGAAACCAGGTGAGGCGAGTTAACTGTGAATTCAAGTGCTTTAATCGATCAGTTAAGTGCAGAATCACACCAAAAACCGGCTGATACTGTGGCTCTCTAAGACCAGGGTTGGTTACCTCTGCTTTAGAGAAACCAAATACTCTGATGAGGTGTTCCTCTCGCCCTCCGGATAGTGAGTGAAATTTGTCCTTGGCCTCTGAAATGAGCTGTCAGACGAGGCGTCAAATTGGAATGTTTCGGCTTCAGCGGCGTTGAAACGGACCTTTCGATATGAAGAATAAGCGGCGGGGAGTCAATTGCGTCTGCAGAATCTGCAGTCTGACCCGATGGAGAGGTCAAATCGCTGCTTCCATGGCGATGAGTCGCATCTTCGCCCTTCGACAGAGAGCGAGCGCCGATCCTCCTCGCTCACAGGTCATTATTCGCCTTTCTGACATCAAAGAGCCTGAGTTATGGAGGCCGTCTTTGGAGAGAGCGGCTCATCTGGGGCCCGGCGGTAACGGCGCGGGTCGGATGGATCACTCTCGTTTAGTTGACGGTTTTGGAGCACAATATAAGTATGGGGGTCGATATTTGCTGCGCTCCATTTGGTCTGGGCGGGGTCTGAACGGGCCGTCGGACGCACCGGGCAATTGCAAATTACAGAGCCCGGGCTGATGGCAAGATTGCTTTCGGGAATAGGCTTGCGTTGTAACCTGAGTGATACAGCAGCTAGCAGTTAGTACCAATCAGTACGTAACTTAAGTCTAGCTAGCGGCAAATTTTGTCATGGAACATCCATGTCGATACAACTGTGGCTCATCAGGGAAAATAAGACAAGGCATAAGGTAGCTAGCTTTTACGCAAAGTTTCTCTTGTTGTTATGGCTGCGATTCCTGTTTTGCTGGTCTGGAAAGGCTGATTAATTATATTTTTGGGTGGGGTGGGGAGGGGTACCGAGGGAGTTAGGCAGAGGAATCAGGGGGGACTGAAAAAGTTTCAAAATGAACAGCACCTTGGGAAAGAGGCTTATGTAACTGAAGCAGTGGGTATGGGAAGTTAGCAGGGACATTCCAGGGTAATATTAAAGTTGTGCTGTCTCACTCTCTCTCTCTCTCCCCCCCCATGGCATGTATACCAAGATTTATGGCTCTTCTGCTTTTTATCCCTGAAATCCTCCTGAATAGGTGTTCAGCCTCCTCTGCTGCGTGTGAATCGAGGACACGACATTACCATTGGCAGCCCTGCTAATTTATTTCTAAACTGCGTCGTTATCTGCTGCAACACGGTCGGGTTTGAATGGGAATCCTTAACTCCCCCCCCCTCCCTCCCTCCACCTGCATTCCTATTTTCCTCCATTTAACGGAGGGTTAGCATTTTACATGGCCGACACGCTCCTCAGTGTTTCTATGGTAATGCGCTCGTTCAGTTCTGCTTGATTCTCCTCTGTGGCTGTACGATGGCTTAATGGCGTACGCTTAATTTCGCCTCTGTCTTTGGCCCAGAGTAGGACGATAACGTTTTGCCCTGTGTTGAATAAGACAGAAGAACAACATAAACTGGGAGAAAAAAGTGTACTCCTCGTGACGTTGTCCTGACAGTCTAGTACCTTGACATTTTTCGGCTCACCAGCAGCTTGTCGCGAACACTGCGTTCCTTCAACTTGGAAGCAGCTACCTGCTGCAACCGCTAAGAGTAAGATCAGTAATTAAGTTCCCCGAACTCTGACCTCTCTACCTCGCACCTGCCCCCCCTCCATCTCTATGTTTCCCTCTCTCTCCGTCTGTCTCTCCCAGAGTTTCCTGATTGTCTCTCCTGCGCATGTTGCCTGATCTTCGCGCCCTTTTCGTTGCAGAAGGCTGGTAATTTGCGTCCTCCCCTTCGCGGCGGCGTGATTCATGACGTTAAATTAGCCGGTGAAAGATCATGAGTGGCTGTGCAAGGGCAGCTATAACTCATCTCTCGCCTTTCCGGAATGTTCCGCGGCCCTCCTCTGCTGCGTGCAGTTAACCGCCTTTTCATTATTTCTAATGTCAAAACAACATGCTTGCAAAGATATATATGTAACACTGAACACCGCAGGTGATCTGGTGATGCCAGCAGCAATGAAAATACCTTCTCCTCATCGCCTGGTACTACCTAGTGGGGAACATTCCAGAAACATATTAAACATAAAGCGTATGCATTATTATTCTTATTGCATTTCCAAATGATTGCATCAACCACTCTATACATCTTTTCTCCAAACTAAGAATAAGTAATACAACGTAATAATAATAATAATAATAATAACAATAATAGAACAGCACATGAACTCATTAGCATGAGAGTGTTTTGGGAGCAGAATGTATTTCAACAACGTGTGTGTGTGTGTGTGTGTGTGTTCATCAGGGAGAGAGGACAGGGACTATTTCACCTGTAATGGTACTGCACAGCTCTGAAGAATTGGGCAAATTCTGTTAAACTCCTGTCAGGGTATCCTGACTGCACAGTAGGCTGTTCTGACTGCACACTGCACAGTCAGGCTGTTCTAAATGCACACTGCACAGTTATGCTGTTCTGTTCACACACTGCACAGTAAGGCTGTTCTGACTGCACACTGCACTGTAAGGCTGTTCTGTTTGCACACTGCACAGTAAGGCTGTTCTAAATGCACACTGCACTGTAAGGCTGTTCTGTTTGCACACTGCACAGTAAGGCTGTTCTATTTGCACGCTGTTCAGTTAGGCTGTTCTGTTTGCACACTGCACAGTTAGGCTGTTCTGACTGCACACTGCACAGTAAGGCTGTTCTGTTTGCACACTGCACATTTAGGCTGTTCTGACTGCACACTGTACAGTAAGGCTGTTCTGATTGAACACTGCCCAGTAAGGATGTTCTGACTGCAGACTGCACAGTTAGGCTGTTCTGACTGCACACTGCACAGTAAGGCTGTTCTGACTGCAGACTGTACAGTTAGGCTGTTCTGTTTGCACACTGCACAGTAAGGCTGTTCTGACTGCACACTGTACAGTAAGGCTGTTCTGTTTGCACACTGCACAGTAAGGCTGTTCTGACTGCACACTGCACAGTAAGGCTGTTCTGACTGCACACTGCACAGTAAGGCTGTTCTGACTGCACACTGCACAGTAAGGCTGTTCTGACTGCACACTGTACAGTAAGGCTGTTCTGTTTGCACACTGAACAGTAAGGCTGTTCTGACTGCACACTGTACAGTAAGGCTGTTCTGTTTGCACACTGCACAGTAAGGCAGTTCTGTTTGCACACTGCACAGTAAGGCTGTTCTGACTGAACACTGCTCAGTAAGGCTGTTCTGACTGCACACTGCAGAGAAAGGCTGTTCTGACTGCACACTGTACAGTAAGGCTGTTCTGTTTGCACACTGCACAGTAAGGCTGTTCTAAATGCAGACTGTACAGTTAGGCTGTTCTGTTTGCACACTGCACAGTAAGGCTGTTCTGACTGCACACTGCACAGTAGGCTGTTCTGACTGCACACTGCACAGTAAGGCTGTTCTAAATGCACACTGCACAGTTATGCTGTTCTGTTCACACACTGTACAGTAAGGTTGTTCTAAATGCACACTGCACCGTAGGCTGTTCTGTTTGCACACTGCACAGTAAGGCTGTTCTGACTGCACACTGCACTGGAAGGCTGTTCTGTTTGCACACTGCACAGTAAGGCTGTTCTAAATGCACACTGCACTGTAAGGCTGTTCTGTTTGCACACTGCACAGTAAGGCTGTTCTGACTGTGCACTGCACAGTAAGGCTGTTCTATTTGCACACTGTTCAGTTAGGCTGTTCTGTTTGCACACTGCACAGTTAGGCTGTTCTGACTGCACACTGTACAGTAAGGCTGTTCTGACTGCACACTGCACAGTAAGGCTGTTCTGTTTGCACACTGCACATTTAGGCTGTTCTGACTGCACACTGTACAGTAAGGCTGTTCTGATTGCACACTGCACAGTAAGGCTGTTCTGACTGCAGACTGTACAGTTAGGCTGTTCTGTTTGCACACTGCACAGTAAGGCTGTTCTGACTGCACACTGTACAGTAAGGCTGTTCTGTTTGCACACTGCACAGTAAGGCTGTTCTGACTGCACACTGTACAGTAAGGCTGTTCTGTTTGCACACTGCACAGTAAGGCTGTTCTGACTGCACACTGCACAGTAAGGCTGTTCTGACTGCACACTGCACAGTAAGGCTGTTCTGACTGCACACTGTACAGTAAGGCTGTTCTGTTTGCACACTGAACAGTAAGGCTGTTCTGACTGCACACTGTACAGTAAGGCTGTTCTGTTTGCACACTGCACAGTAAGGCAGTTCTGTTTGCACACTGCACAGTAAGGCTGTTCTGACTGAACACTGCTCAGTAAGGCTGTTCTGACTGCACACTGCACAGAAAGGCTGTTCTGACTGCACACTGTACAGTAAGGCTGTTCTGTTTGCACACTGCACAGTAAGGCTGTTCTGACTGCACACTGTACAGTAAGGCTGTTCTGTTTGCACACTGCACAGTAAGGCTGTTCTGACGGCACACTGCACAGTAAGGCTGTTCTGACTGCACACTGCACAGTAAGGCTGTTCTGACGGCACACTGTACAGTAAGGCTGTTCTGTTTGCACACTGCACAGTAAGGCGGTTCTGACTGCACACTGCACAGTAAGGCTGTTCTGTTTGCACACTGCACAGTAAGGCTGTTCTGACTGCACACTGTACAGTAAGGCTGTTCTGTTTGCACACTGCACAGTAAGGCTGTTCTGACTGCACACTGCACAGTAAGGCTGTTCTGACTGCACACTGCACAGTAAGGCTGTTCTGACTGCACACTGCACAGTAAGGCTGTTCTGACTGCACACTGTACAGTAAGGCTGTTCTGTTTGCACACTGAACAGTAAGGCTGTTCTGACTGCACACTGTACAGTAAGGCTGTTCTGTTTGCACACTGTTCAGTAATGCAGTTCTGTTTGCACACTGCACAGTAAGGCTGTTCTGACTGAACACTGCTCAGTAAGGCTGTTCTGACTGCACACTGCACAGTAAGGTTGTTCTGTTTGCACACTGTACAGTAAGGCAGTTCTGTTTGCACACTGCACAGTAAGGCTGTTCTGACTGAACACTGCTCAGTAAGGCTGTTCTGACTGCACACTGCACAGTAAGGCTGTTCTGACGGCACACTGCACAGTAAGGCTGTTCTGACTGCACACTGCACAGTAAGGCTGTTCTGCCTGCACACTGTACAGTAAGGCTGTTCTGTTTGCACACTGCACAGTAAGGCTGTTCTGTTTGTTCACACTGCACAGTAAGGCTGTTCTGACTGCACACTGCACAGTAAGGCTGTTCTGACTGTTCTGTTTTGCACACTGCACAGTAAGGCTGTTCTGACTGCACACTGCACAGTAAGGCTGTTCTGACTGCACACTGCACAGTAAGGCTGTTCTGACTGCACACTGCACAGTAAGGCTGTTCTGACTGCACACTGCACAGTAAGGCTGTTCTGACTGCACACTGCACAGTAAGGCTGTTCTGACTGCACACACTGCACAGTAAGGCTGTTCTGTTTGCACACTGCACAGTAAGGCTGTTCTGACTGCACACTGTACAGTAAGGCTGTTCTGACTGCACACTGCACAGTTTGTTCTGACACACTGCACAGTAAGGCTGTTCTGACTGCACACTGCACAGTAAGGCTGTTCTGACTGCACACTGCACAGTAAGGCTGTTCTGACTGCACACTGCACAGTAAGGCTGTTCTGACTGCACACTGCACAGTAAGGCTGTTCTGACTGCACACTGCACAGTAAGGCTGTTCTGACTGCACACTGCACAGTAAGGCTGTTCTGTTTGCACACTGCACAGTAAGGCTGTTCTGACTGCACACTGCACAGTAAGGCTGTTCTGTTTGCACACTGCACAGTAAGGCTGTTCTGACTGCACACTGTGCACAGTAAGGCTGTTCTGACTGCACACTGCACAGTACTGCACACTGTACAGTAAGTTTCTGTTTGCACACTGCACAGTAAGGCTGTTCTGACGGCACACTGTACAGTAAGGCTGTTCTGTTTGCACACTGCACAGTAAGGCTGTTCTGACTGCACACTGTACAGTAAGGCTGTTCTGTTTTCACACTGTACAGTAAGGCTGTTCTGACTGCACACTGCACAGTAAGGCTGTTCTGTGGGCACCCTGTGTAAGAACTCTGTTCTGTCCGTGCAGTGCAAATTAACGCTGTTCTAACTGCAGATTGTGCAGCTGTAGTGTTCTGACTGCACGCTGAGCTTTAGGGTGCTCTGACTGTGTTTTGTGGAGATGAAAGTGTGTTTTGAGTTTTATAGCCATTTGTGTTGTCTCAGCATTTCTCCTCATAAACACTTCACAGCACACACTGCTCTCCCCAGAGCTCTGCTCCTTTGAAGAAATCTGTTGACGCGTCTATTAAATACAACTATTTCCGTGTGCTTAATCACAAAGAGTACTGTAAAATAGAGCAGGAGGGAGACAGCGAGAGGGAGGCTCTGCATGTGTGTGTATATGCATGTGGACATTCGTAGGTGTGTGTGTTTGTGTTTGTGTGTGTCTTTGTGCTTATAAGGATTATACATGTGTTAGTCCTGCTCTGGTCTCTCTGTCAGGGGTAATAGGTGCTGCTCAGATCTCTCTCTCAGGGGTAATGGGTGCTACTCAGATCTCTCTCAGGGGTAATAGGTGCTACTCAGATCTCTCTCAGGGGTAATAGGTGCTGCTCAGATCTCAGATCTCTGCTCAGGTGGGTCAGGGGTAATAGGTGCTGGTGCTGCTCAATATCTCTCTCTCTCAGGGGTAATAGGTGCTGCTCAGATCTCTGTCAGGGGTAATAGGTGCTGCTCAGATCTCTCTCTGGTAATAGGTGCTGCTCAGATCTCTGTCAGGGGTAATAGGTGCTCTCTCAGGGGTAATCTCTCTCAGATCTCTCAGGGGTAATAGGTGCTGCTCAGATCTCTCTCAGGGGTAATAGGTGCTGCTCAGATCTCTCTCAGGGGTAATAGGTGCTGCTCAGATCTCTCTCTGGTAATAGGTGCTGCTCAGATCTCTCTCAGGGGTAATAGGTGCTGCTCAGATCTCTCTCTGGGGGCTAATAGGTGCTGCTCAGATCTCTGTCAGGGGTAATAGGTGCTGCTCAGATCTCTCTCTCAGGGGTAATAGGTGCTGCTCAGATCTCTCTCAGGGGTAATAGGTGCTGCTCAGATCTCTCTCAGGGGTAATAGGTGCTGCTCAGATCTCTCTCAGGGGTAATAGGTGCTGCTCAGATCTCTCTCAGGGGTAATAGGTGCTGCTCAGATCTCTCTCAGGGGTAATAGGTGCTGCTCAGATCTCTCTCAGGGGTAATAGGTGCTGCTCAGATCTCTCTCAGGGGTAATAGGTGCTGCTCAGATCTCTCTCAGGGGTAATAGGTGCTGCTCAGATCTCTCTCAGGGGTAATAGGTGCTGCTCAGATCTCTCTCAGGGGTAATAGGTGCTGCTCAGATCTCTCTCAGGGGTAATAGGTGCTGCTCAGATCTCTCTCAGGTGCTGCTCAGATCTCTCTCAGGGGTTAATAGGTGCTGCTCAGATCTCTCTCAGGGGTTATAGGTGCTGCTCAGATCTCTCTCAGGGGTAATAGGTGCTGCTCAGATCTCTCTCAGGGGTAATAGGTGCTGCTCAGATCTCTCTCAGGGGTAATAGGTGCTGCTCAGATCTCTCTCTCTCAGGGGTAATAGGTGCTGCTCAGATCTCTCTCAGGGGTAATAGGTGCTGCTCAGATCTCTCTCAGGGGTAATAGGTGCTGCTCAGATCTCTCTATCAGGGGTAATAGGTGCTGAACTCCACTTGATGGAATGGTGTGTCAAAGTGTGTCTAAAGGGCTGATCTGGGCCTGTGTCTCAACCACTGCCCTCAGGAACCTGCCACTATCCATTTCCCATCAATGCTTTACACTCGTTTACACAGGATCTCAGAATGAAAATAACTCTGTTGTAAGCAGTGTGTAAGAATCGGTTCAGTTATTATATGTTTTATAAATTGTATCATTTTTGAGTTGCACTGTGTAATGGCCGTTATTTTAAAGGCAATTACTCGATACAGATGTTCTTTCACAATGAAGCTGACAGTGCGCACTTTAACTGCATATTCATTGATTCTTTTCAGTTTGCAGGAATGTGGAGGCAAAATGGAGGCAAATTGCATCACTGTCTGTGTAAGCACTGGCTGCACTTTTTCAATGAAGGAATGATCAGAAATATATTTTTGCATTGTACATTTAACCCTATAAAACCTATGGACCTAGATATGGGTTCATCAGATGCAGCTGCTGTATTCAAACCTGTGGAACTTCATTCCAATGTTAAATTCTAGTGGAGATCCCAAGGTTTCCAACGATCCCAAACATGTCCTGCTGAATTACAGGGAAATGTGCATAAAATCACGAACAAGATCTAGATATTTTCCATTTGATGTAATGCTGTGACCATAAAAACGTGACAACCTGGGTTGAATATTTCTCTCAGTATGTATGCAACCAGCAGATACAGAATTTGTATGTGATATTGTCCTGCAATATGGAGGAAACAAATGTTTTTTTATGACTTACCTACTTAAGGGAAATCTTAAAAGAAAAGTTGAAGAGTTGGAATGCAAAACCCACAAAGTCCCCTCAACCTCTTTTGTTTTAAATTGAGTCTATTTACTCAGCATATGCTGAGTTAAAAAAACTGAAAGAGGTGGAGTGGACTTTGTGGGTTTTGCATCCCAACTCTTCAGTTATAGTTTGAGGGGATAAACGCTATTAGCTGGTCCATTCTTACTTATTTTGTCCCTCTCGGGCAAGTATCACCATAGATTCATCAGTTCTACGCTACGATTCCCTAAAGTCAAAGATTTACAGCCTGTAGTAACTGTTGACATGAAGACATTCTGAAGATATGCGCTGCCATAAACCTCGGCCGTTTTTCCGCAGCGATACTGCGTGGGTGACGTGGGCGGGGTTAGGCCCAGGCGTGCGTGTGAAGCAGCAGTTTTTTGGGCGTGAGCCACATGATGCCGTGAGGGGTGGTGAGTCACCCTGTCCCAACTATTCTGGTCCCACCACAGGGCATACACGAGTGGCTGAGACCGCGAGAGGGGCGTGTCCCGATGTTTACACCAAACTGAAACACGCGTCGTTCTGCTTCAGGCAGGATTTACGCCAAAATTCCACACTTTAGGGCGGCCCCCCCCTGCCCCCGAACCGCGCAGTTTTGCGGCCTGGTCTCACACACGCTTTTGCGACTCGTCCGCGTAGCCTAAACGTACGAGGAGAGTCTGAGCGAGACTCACCCTTTGACTCTAACAACATGGAGCCCTTCCATTTTAATCACCATTACCCTCAGAAACCCGAAGGTAAACACCGTCTGTTTTAGATAACAGGGGGGACACTGTAACATTACCCAGACTGTCTCCGCTGCTGCTGGTGCAAACGGGTGTTTATTTCCCCACCCATCGCCTGTGCGGAGTGATCGAGTGTGAGTCCGCATCTGTAAAATGATCTACAGCTACTGCTTGTTTTTGCGCTCTTAGACATGGGCGACTGACGGACCGGTGTGGGTACTTTGTGGTTCTAAGCTCTCTTAAGTATTATGTTGCCGGCGAGGAAAGAAAACACCACATTCCTGGGATGCTCTTTCTCCACATTCCCTCCCGAAGGACCGACAGAGCCGTCGCCCGCGGGCGTAGGTAACAGCGGAGGTGTTCGGAGCGGGACAGGACTGCACATGCCCAATCTCCGGAGTACCTGGCCCCCCTAACAAAAGGGCTGAACAAACATTCTGACCCCCCCAAAGGGAAGATGGGGTCATCTTACCGTCCTCATTGAACTAGGACGGATTAAAAAGGACCCACCCAGCCTCCTCTTTCTCTCTCTCTTTCTTCCAGTTTGAAAGAATCTTTACTCTTTTGACCCTCTTTTTCCGTTTTTTTTTTCCATTTTTTCATTCACTGTAGTGCATTCTTGGCCAAAATATAAAAAAGCAGCCTGACCTTAAAACACGATGCAGGACTGAGTAATGGACTTACGCTTTTAAGCCCGTTTAAAAATAGCCCCATACTTCTGAATAATTTCGCCGGGGGCTTTTTATAAATACATTTTGAGATGTTAGACTCTTTCTACATCATCTTTAGACACAAATAAATTAAATGCAGATTTTTTTGCACATATTGCAGTTTCTGTATATTGAAATGAATACAATGAATAGACATTGAAAAAAAGAAAAACACTTGAAGTCTATTTCCAGTCGTGCATATTTTAATATTTCCTGGCTGTTTTTTTTAATGAATTGCAGAAATGCCTCTTGAAAATGGGTTCAGTTATAAAGGAGTGGGAAACAGATGATGTGTTCTCGTCCTTTATGGGCGCACCGAGCTAGTGGGATTACAAAGGATTCTTTTCAGTATTATTTTTTTCTTTTTTTATCACCTCAGGACAAAAAGTCTTATTTCAATTATGTAAGATTCTCCACTCGGGTGGAAGAACTGAGGGTGGGGGCTACAGAACGGTCTGGATCTTCATGGCGTGCAGTTTTGCTGTCTTCTCCGATCACACAGAACACGGGCCTTGTTTTGCCGGGGCATAAGCTGCCTGGCAATTTGATTCAGTCTCTTTTCACGCGAGCCGTGTTGACATGCACACGCGTGATGCTCACGAACACACAGTCGCACGCACAGGTGCGTGGACCAGCGAATGCGCTGCATACGTGCGTGCGTGTGCTCAGTTAATACTCAGCAGCTGTGCAAATCAATTAGCAGACGGAGAGAAGTCTCGAGACGCGGTTCCAGCATGCTATTTTAGCCCGATAATAGCCTTCATCTCCTCGAAGACCTGGTGTGGGCCTAAATTTGGAAATTTCTTGGGTCGCAGTGAGTTTGTAATTATTTTAGGGCTTGGAGCGGCAAATCCGTTTTAGTGTTTGTGCCTGTAGAGAAATCCCACATGTCGATGATGTTCTCATAGAACCTGACAGGTCGCTGCAGAGAACCGGCTTTTACTGTCCAGCTTTGATAACATAAATACGTGTTTGTAAATGTGTGTGTGTGTGTGTGTGTGTGTGTGAGAGAGAGAGAGAGAGTGTGGATGTGTCTGTGCATCCATCAGAGAGATTAGTTGTGAAACTAATGAAAAACAATGAAAAAGTACAGACTTTGTGAGCACTAACTGAACATGGCAAACTAGTTTTTGCTCCTTCGCTGTGTCCCATCTAAATGCAAAATGGTTCCCAGAATTCACAATATATCCCCAAAAAACCGAGGAAATTTATACAGCAAGACAGTCATGAGAAAGAGAGAGGGAGAGAGAGAGAGATGGAGAAACAGAGAGAGAGAAAGAGAGAGAGAGAGACGTGTTTGTGCTGTACATGCATTCATTTGACACAGATTACAGACCTATAGGATGAGAAAGAGATAATGAATATAGAATTATGTTCTTAAAAGTGCCTGAATATGTGCACAGCCCTGGTAATTATGAAGATCTAATTAGTGTTTAAAAGTTGAATCATACTTTATAATTATATGAAGTATGTTTTGTTCTTATTCCTCCAATGGTGCTTTGCTGACGTCATTCTTCCTGGCTTTTGGCTCGACAGTCGGTTTCCACACCCAGCGTGAAGCATTGTAGACAGGCACAGAGAGAGCGGAATCAGCAGATTTTTAATGAGCAAATCCTTCTCTTGGAAATTCCTCAAAAGATTAAAAATATCAGGAATCGGTACGTTTCAGCCAGCGCAGTGCTCCAGCCGACTAACGAACGCTGCTGCTCTCCCTGCTCGTTTGAGCCCGCCCTCGTTTTATAACGGTCCTCAGCAGGGACGCTATCACTTATAGATTTCCATTAATTGCGGTCATTGTTTTGGCTTCTCTCTGTTAGCCGGAGACCGCCGCCGATCAAAGTAAACACCGCGATTCATATCTGGCGGTAATAAAAACACTGCCTGGGTGTTTGAGATGGTGTGTTTACACTGGACACCTGGCTGCCACCCTCCCAGACCACCCCGGCGAGATTCACTGCGCGTCCCGCCTCGCTCTGCAAACATCGAAGCCCCACAGCCCTTCTCTTATATTTACTCATACTTTTTATTTACTTTTTTCCCTTATGTTGAGCAAAACAAATCCATGCTTGGTTTTTTTACATTAATAGTGTTCCGCGATGCGCAAGGTAGCTGCAATAAAATCTAATGTGAAAAATATAAAAGTTAAACATTAAATAATTAACATTATTCTTTTTTTCCTTCTCTCCCTCCCACACTACCAAGCAAACGCAGCCGCAGACACGTAAGTGAACACAGACGTGCTCTCATGTGTGCAACCACACAAACGAAAGCATTAAGTACACACATTAATCACCACACCGAGCGACAACCACCCGACCGCTCCAAATGTGCTTTATCAAACCGTGGGGCTGGACGTTGAAGGTTCTTCATGCTCGTGTGTCCCAGTGAAAGTTGTTCGGCCGTTGATTGAGATTTTTTTTTCTGATGTCGGAAAGCATATTATCCGATCGGTATGTCAGATTCCATACTGTGTTATTTTTATAGTGGGAAATGTTCAAATCCGTTGATTTTTATCTCTTTCTTATTGGCTTGTGTCTTCTGCACAGCTCAGTTCTCTGTCAGGACTCGGCCAGATTATAGGGGGGGAGGGCAGGGGGTGAGTGTGGGATTTTGAAATTACGTAGTCGTGATTGCGAGAGGTAAAAGTAATCAGTGTGTCGCGACGTGCTGCTGAGAGGTGCTTATTAAAGCGTATGTTTTTTCCCCTTCTAAATGCTAAGTCTGTGTCTGGACAAAACTTCAAAAAGTTCCATATAAAGACCGGCTTAAACGGGGAATGAGGCGTGTCCCAACATTTACGGAGTGCTTGCAGCTGGCCACCCTCTGGCTTTGTGTGGCAATAGTTTAAAAGGTAAGAGGAAGACTCTGAGACTGCGTACTCGCTGTTAGCGGTCTTTCCAGGAGGCCTTAGTAGTGACTGCAGGGGGAAGAGTTCTGTGGACTTAATGCCTGCTCATCTTCTGAAGATGATCCTGGTCTTTTCTGTTCTTGCTGAGGAGTCGAGGGTTCTGAAGTTGGAACGTCGTACCGCAGATCTGCCTCCGAGGCCTGTGCTGCGGAACCGTATTCTCCCTCACTCCTGTGACGTTTGAAAAGAGTAATTTAAGAGTAAATGAAAGTGTGAGACTCTGACCCACCAGGGGTGATGTGCTCTGCAGTGTACGGTGTGTTTTTATATGCGCCATCCTGAAAATGATTAACAGTCTGCTTTCTCCCTCCTTTTCCCCTGCACACTCATATACACACAACACACACACACACACACACACACACACACACACATCTACTCATGCTCCCTCAGGCTGTCCACAGCCCACCATGAAAAAAAGCTCCACCAAGTGTTAAATCCTCTGGTTTTCCCTTTGTTCACGGCGCTGATTTTTTAAAACATTTCTGCAGGGTGTGTGTGTGTGTGTGCGCACGCGATATATTATACAACATCGCTGGCATGTTGCAATAAAAGCACACATTTCCTGTCTTCCTCTCACTGTGAAATCTATGGAAGTGGAGTCAAAACTATTTTCACACTGCCGAACGCCGACAGGGTACTGCAGACAGAAAAATCTAATTTGTTTGGAGTCCTCATCTCGAGTCGATGATACCTCGCTACTTTTTTTTTATGTGGGCGATTCTTTCTAAAGAGAAAAGAGGCAAGAAACCTGTGGAAACAATTCAACAAACAAACAAGCGGTTTAGTGTTCATCTCATTTGATGGTTCTTCATTAAATAAAACTCGTTTCATTTTTCTCTACTAAATCTAATCTCCCCAACGGAAAACAGACAGGAGAGCAGCAGTTTATATTCAGTCAGGGACAGATTTGCTGACAACCTTGATAAAAAATGAAGAAAAAAGTACAGCATACAATGACACAGTTAATAATCCATACACTGCGTTCTAGCATGTGGGAAAAATATATCCAGTTACTTCAAGACATTTATTCATGTTTGTCAATATTTTTCACTCAGTTATCAAATTTTTGTATGAAAATTTTATGTGTTGAAATTATCGGCTCTCCTGGTTTACTGCCTTGTGCAAAAAAAAAAAAAAAAAAAGGACAGTTAGACAGTGATGAGTCTTTTTCTTTAACTTGTGAGAAGGTTAGAGGTTGGAGAAGATGTTTGTGAAAGTTTTGGATCATGCAGCCCTGCAGAAATTTTGATGATCATTGATATTCTTGGTTTCACACTTACTAACTGCCTGCTTCGGTTCAGATAAAGTGCAGTTATGAGTTCCAGGGACAGAGATGGCCATTGCAGGGCATGGATTTAGTTTTCTCTTAGCCATTTTGTGTTGATTTTTGTAAATCTTCTTTGTTGATTGTCTAACTGGAAAATCCATCGGCAACCAAGTTTTAGCCTACCGCAAGATGAGACTTTATTGTCCACCAAAATATCCTAGTTCTCAGTCAAATTCATAATGTCATTCATCTTACGTAGAGCCGCGTATAGATATGAGGTCCTTCTAGAAAAACGTCCGTTTTGGTCTAGCATGGTAGCACTCCTGGTTCTAATCATTCTTGGTGAATGATGGATTTGTGGCTTTGTTTATTGAAGGTTTACTCTGACAGAGTTGCTGCATTGTCGCTGTTATGGTCGGTGGCCCCAAAATGCTGTAATTTTTATACCATGAGCTTAGTTAATATCTTCCTTACCATGTGTAAGGATGACATGTTATGAACTGGGCAGAGGCGGAAGTCAATTGTAGGACTGATGATGAGCCAATTTGGTGCGTATGTAATGAGGAAGATGATAAGAAATGGAAGGAGGCTTGGAGATTCCGCTGTACCTAATAATTTGCTCACTGATAATATAGGTCACTAGCAGACATACCAGGGAGGATTACTCGAAGTTAGGCTAAGAGGTCAGGGAAAAGTGTTTGCCCAACAACTTATGTACACGAAACAATCTGACTGCAGGGAGTGGCTACGGCTGATCACACTGAGGCAACAGGGGAGTTAACAAGAAAATCAATTAATTAACAGGAACAAACCGCAAAACTCAGACAAGACTGCTGGAACCAGTTAAAGGGCATCTAAAGGCAATTCCCATTGTTTTTGTTTATCAGCCAATCAGTGAGCCGCACCTGCGCAAACGAACCAAAATAGAAGGATTATCTACGTATGGACATAAAGCATTGGTTTATATGAAAGAAATTAGTCATGTGACAATGCAAGATGTCAACAAAAGCGTGATTTGTTTGTAAACATTGGACGTTCAACGTCCCGTCTGAGAATCGACTTTAGATGCCCTTTAATCTGACAGGCATTTTTCTCTTGTCACTTTGCCACCCTTCTATGACTTTGTTGTTACATGATACTTATTTAATTACATGTGAAGGTCAGTTTCCATTTGTCACTTTTGACTTGGCAGCTTTGCGTTAGTGATTCCGTTGGTGATTGATGCGCGCAGTTTTCCTCATTTTAATACCCTAGAGTTGGGATCTTCAGCTCGTGCCCCATGAGGGAACTGCTGGATTTTCTGTTCTGCTTTTACCTGGGTGTCAGGTATAAAGACAGTCTGGCCAATCAGAAGCGCTCACGACTCAGTTAATTAGCTGATTACCTAGGAGCAACGAGGACCAGGGCTGGTTTTGGATTGGAGGGCTAGATTTGGTGGTCCCTGGCCAAGCGAAACATAAAGAGATGGACAGTATGATTTCTATAGCCTGAAATGAACTTGGGGATCTCATACCTTCCATTTTCTATGGGCTCACTGACCACATCTGACGAACAAACAAAACAGAACAGATGCCTCAGACTTTTAATGTCTGTAAAAAAGAAGATATGTAAGTGTACATGTACCAGGTGATTCGACTGCCTTTTGCGCACAGATTGTTCTCATAAATTTAGCTCTTGGACAGCAAGAACTGTCCAAGAATTGCTTGGTTTTAAAGGGAATCCTGAAATAAAAAATATTGGAACAAGTAATGCTTTTCTTGTCAGCCAGGCGAGAGTTGATGTTTTAATTAGTGCTATTCCCTAATATTGGTCGAATTTTGCCGCGTTTCTGCTGGGCTTAATCTGGGGCAACATCGGTTCAAGGTCGCCGAGCGGTGCGTATGAAATCTTATTAGGAACTTGCATTCCATTCTCTAGAACACTTAAAAGTTGCCCAAAACGCAAGCTGCGATCGCTTCTCTGTCCCTTGTTTGGGTGCATGGCTCTATTTTATCAAATTGAATGGAAGCCTTGGAAATATGAGAACATTGCCTGGAGAATAGCATGTAGGAAATTGCGCGTTCCCTTTGTTAGCTCTCTCCGCAAATGTGTGTGACTCCCTTTCCTGACAAACGCGCAAACAGACAAGCACACAAAAGCTGTCAGTCTACGAAATCTGGTGGCTGCGCTCATCTGTCATAAAAGTGATAATTAGAGATGCAAACGACGAGCTGTTATCCTCCTTACATATTGTGCTCAAGGTGTCCCAGAAATCTCCACGCACTCTGAATCAACGTCACATTTATAGACCACAATAGGGACTATTATTAAGGCTTTAGAATGGCCTCTTTTACCGAGACCTATGAGACGATTTGCGAGGGCGGGGTTTGCCTGTGTGCTGCTCATTTGTAGGGCACAAGAGGTTATTTCTGGGAATGTTTTCTGAGAGGTTTGTCTGTTCGTCAAAACCGGCAGTGTTTGTCACAGCTTGCCCCAAACTCGAAAACTATCGCATTACTATCGTTTCCATAGCCTCCGATGACGTGACAGGCACGCGGTTCTTGATTGACATATTCATGTTTCACAGAAAGGGGGGAAAAAAACCTAAAATAACTGTTAAGGGTTAACTGTCACTAAGTCGGAATTCCTGATCGTCCTCAGACGACCAAGAAGCTATTCTTCCAGCTTCCCACAATAACCACATGGACTAAAAGGTTTATAGTTTATTTCTGTGATGAGTCGGGCTTGTAATCAGTGTGAAGCACTGCTTTGAAAGATTAATAAGTTCATGATTCATGGAACAAGTCCATGCTTTTGAACTTCACCTAAAGGAAGAACTTTGCTGCTTATGCAGCTGAAAAGATTGTTGTTTTTCAGGTTTTTATTACTTTTTAAAGTGACGAACTTCTTTTTTGAAGTCATCTCTTCTGAGGGAGTTCTAACACATAATTTTGCAGTGCCAGTGCCTGTTTGTTGCACAGGCTTGCAGTCTGTCTGTTTCCAAGAGCGGAGAGGAGCCAGAATGATTGTTGATTTATTAGTTACGCAACATGCGCAGCTATCTGCTTTTCCCAAACCTTAAAAGGCTTTTTTTAAATCCAATAAACTCCTCTTCATCTGCTTTCTTTGCTGATTCCGTAAGCTCATTGGATACAATCATAGCTATTTCCTCTGTCCGGACCGAGCGGTAATTCATGTTGGTTCTTGGCCGTACACTTCACAGATCACTCATTCGACTCTGCATGCTTAGTCATTCGCTCTGGTAACATGCAATTTTCACCACTTAATCAAAGAGCGCACAAGTCCAATTTGAAAGGAAGTCTCACTTAAGAAAATAAGATTTGAAACGGTTCTGCCTCGTCTGTCTGAGAAACTGGAAGGAAGTGTTGTCGGCCTTATGAAGGAAGCCATCTGCCTAAACGGCCTTAACAGCCTGCAAGTCTTAATTTTCATTTATCTACTTGGTAAAGTGAGGGCATTTTTTTTTTTTAAGTCCTGCCAAGAAGTGCACTCCAAGAGCCTCTCAACTCCTTCCTGGGGTCCCGTGTTTTCAGGAATGATGGAACATGGTAGACTGGAAGCAGGGTGCGATTACATTAGGCAAGGACACCAGCGGCGGGGACAAGGGTGCACCCACCTTATGAACAGTTCAGATTTTCAGTGAAAACATGACATGTTTACATTTGGATTTACTATTTACTGGATCCCGATACATCACTCGGCATGTGGATTTCATAAAATGGTACTTTTGGAAATTTAGTAGGGATTACACAAAACCAGAAATTGTGTAACAGATTGTCTTATCCCTCTGTTATTACCTTACTCCGAGTACAAATACAGGAATTTAATCTAATTGTGATTCAAACATATACGGTGCATGAGAAGTCATCTTCAAGATTTATTTTTTGTCAAGCCATGTTATTACTTAAAAATACTATGCTAAATGGCATATTCTTTTTATTTATTTGATTTACCCTAATTCTACATCCACTTAATGAAGATGATGGTGATAATAATAGTAACAACAGCAAAGTCTCACCTCGCTAAATTTGGGTTCTTCCATCCGTCCATTCTCCATTAGCGCTTCTTCCTCTCTAGGGTCGCGGGGGAGCTGGAGCCTATCCCAGCTGACTGTGAGCGAAAGGCAGGGACCCACCCTGGACAGCTCACCAATCCACCGCAGGGCGCGCACACCATTCACACACCATTCACCCACACACTCATACCTAGAGTCTCCAATAAGCCTAACACACGTGTTTGGACTATGGGAAGAAACTGTAGTACCTGGAGGAAACACACACGAACACGGGGAGAACATGCAAACTTCACACAGAAAGGCCCCAGGCCGGATTTGAACCCGCAACCTTAAGTTGTACAGCCACAGCACTACCCACTGCCCCAATTCTGGATGTGCTCTGCCGCGCCCTGTTTTTCCATCAAGCGTCTCCCCCGTGGCCAGTATGAATACAGCGTTACTCTGTTGTTTGAACAAAAATTCAAAAGATAAAGTAAGGTCTCTTTACACAAAGATTACAAGTAAGATTACACAAACCAGTCATTTAGGTCTTCAGCTCTCAGTGAAGCCGTCTGTCTCTTCATGAGGCATCTAAGTGCAAGACAGGACGTGATTCATGATTTAGCCTGTTTTGGTTTTGCAGGCTGACACTTGTGCCTCTATAATGCATAGTTATGGCACATTTTTTCGACCAAAGTTTATCTGAAGCCTGTCCCTACTGCTGATTCTAAGATCCTGTAAATAACTTGATGGACAGTGTCTTATCACCACAGATTATACGCGCAGTGTAAATAGGATATTAAATGTCTGGTTTTTTAACCATTGTCTGGCAAACCTCTGCTTTAATTCACTAGTGTGCAGATAAATTTACATTACTACATAAAGACAATCAATATTAATATTTTAATTATGCTGGGAATTCGATGAAACCAAGGGTGTTGTAGTTCATTGCCGAGGCATTAGAAAGGCGATACAGGCTTAGATAAGAGCCTTGATTAATGTTTCTTTCTCTTGCGTAGATCGACTTGTTTACTAGATTCTGTGAATTTTCCAGACCTTTTCTGTGATTGTAAGCAGTGCTAATCTATGAAAGCTATGCATACACACACACATACACCCAAACACACACATGCACACACACACACACGCACACACACACATACACACACACACACACTCACATTCACATTCACACAAAAAAAGCATTCCAATCCCTGGTCCTATTGCTGCTTTTCACCTCACTGTCTTTGTTCGTTTTATCCGAGCGTAGGCACATTTAAGAAAACCAGCGGATCAAGGAGAGATTTGGAAAGAGAGCCCCCCCCCACCCGGATAATCACTTTAGTCTGTCTCGTCAGAGCCTCTGTTCCCACCACAGCCGGCTGATGGGCCTAATCAATGCTCAGGGAAGGAGAGAGAAAGCATCACAAAATGGCCTCCCGGAATGAGCAGGTCTGCTGAGGCCCATTCCGGGGAGAACTTCTGCTCACTGCGAGAGGCCCGTAATGGAGGCCGGCACCTGGATGCGCTCACCTGGAGCTCGCCTGTCATTACCGAGCCTCGGAGAGATGACCAGCGAACGCACAGCTGTCTAAATCACACCTGGCTCTCAATGGCAAGAACATATTTATTGTTCCTCTCAGGCCTGGCCTGCTGTGGGGCTCATAGGTCTGAGAATATCTCTTTGCACGCAGCAATATCGAGATGCTTCACTGGGCCAATTTAATTTCGGCTCCACTGATGCTTGAATGCATCACCTGCGTGTGGAAAAAATACATTTCAGCATTTCCATCGCAAGCACATCATTAATGAGGACTCTTCTGACCCACTGTAGTGTTCAATTAGTGCAGGAAGAAATGCAGAGAGTAATCTCGATTAGCGGGGACCTGTCTCGCTGGCCGACTGCCATGTGGGCCTGTAAATATCCCAGTGACTCAGTTTAGGCGGTCTGGTCATGGAAAGAGCCAGAAAGATTTGAACAATTTCAGGATTTTTACATCAGCGCATGGCTTCGTATTGTGTGAAATATGAGTATGTGTGTGCGCGTGTGTGTGTGTGTGTGCATGCGCGTGCGTATGTGAGTTTGTTATTCTAATTCTCTTAGTCTAGAGTGGTTTAAGTCCCTTTTAACTTGTCGGTTAATTTAACTCAAAGGCACATTTTCCATTTTTCCTCCCCTAGTTGTTCATTTGGCTTGAATTTTGTGCCGACCACTAGTGTTAACTACAGGTTTCAGCCTTTTAGCCTGGTTCCCCTGAAGTAGATTTTAAAATATGACTTCGACTCTCACGGTTAATGTTTCAGGGGACGGTTGGTGGAATTTCTGGGTTTATATCCATGTCTTGAAATTGGTGGGGAGGATTCCTTGTGTATTATTTGAGATGTTAGCTTGTGCGCACAGAAGCTTAACACCATGTCCAGGCAGCTGAATTCTTCTGGTTGAAATGTAGTCATAGGGATGGAGGAGTCAACTGGAATTTTCCAGAAGAATTTAGTATCCCCAAGAAATGTATCAATCCTCACCTCGGGCTGGTAGTTATTCAGAAACTGCGCTCGGCCATGGGGATCTGGGGTCTCTGATTGGGAGGCCATAAATCACACGCTATGTTTTACACATGCCTTGAAGGAAAAGATTTTCTCTGAAAAACATCAAGTTTCCGTGACGCCCGGCCCCGGAGAGACGGAGAAAAAAACATGCACACTCCTGTAACCCTGCTGAGAGCAGATCCACTGAAGCACAGGAAAAACAAGTGGACTTCAGCCCAAAAATGTTTGCCGATGCTGCTCTTGTAGCAGCCAGCGGAGCTGTGGTGTGTGCTGCTGCTTCACGGTTGGCGGCGGCGCGCCGTTCGCCCGACTTGCTGGGAGGTGAATGAGACGGCTCCAGGTGGGGGCAAGCACCTGCTAATTCTTTTTTTTTTTTAGGGGGGGAAACGACACGCCCCTTTCCCAGGAGAACGAGAGAGAACAATTGAGTCCAGACAAGTCAGGCTTTGCAGGGGAGGGATATTCTCTGTCTGCTTGCCTTTCGCTGCGGGCTGTTTGAATTCCTGAAATCGGCTTAGGAATTCGGCTGCGCCGGATGCAGTGGCATTACCGTCAGATATAATTCACCAATCCACTCTCCTGCTGAGAGTTTGCTGGAGGCAACGCAGAATGGGGGAGATACCGGGCCTCGGTGTGGGGATGTGTGCCTGGGCAGGGGTGCTAACCATTCAGCCACTAGGCTAACGTTCATCAGCAGCTCAGGCTGATCCAGAACAGCCTCGTCTGGACTGAAGGTCCAGATTCGCGCATCAAATCGCTTCATCCTGCTGTCCTTGCGGACATTTGACACCCAATTTGTGGCCTTACATGAGAATAGAGAGCTGCTCTGAGACAGCTAGGTTTATGTGCCACATCACGGTCCTCTTTCTCTCTCAACAAGCCCTTCAGTTCTGCAGAAATTAGGTCAAGTTACAGTTTTATTAATTCTACTTTATTAATACATTTTGATTTCTAAGAATAGTTTGCTATCTAGCAAAAACATGTTTTCAGTAAAAGTAGGTAACTGAAGGCATTATAGATATGACCTATGGATCGTAGGGTTAACATTCACTGGGTTCTGGCTGCACACATTTTGCCTGGTTTTCAGCAAAATTTGCGCTACTGTCTGAGCAAAGAATTTATTTTATGCACAGTTCGCGTGCAATGTCATTATTACTATTGGCAAACAGCTTGTGCTTAAGTTTGAGTTGCGTTTTTAGACAGACTCCTTGGATTTTTTTTTTCTCTTTTTTAAAAAAAAAAAAAGCCTAATTTTTAAAGCACCCCTCAATTATTTAACATATTTTTTAAAATAATTAAAGGGACACCATTGTTGTTATTTGACAGAGTAATGTCATAAGAACTTACATTATCTTAAGCCTGGTCCCTCCAAAGGTTTCTTTCTATCTGTTATCATAGGGAGTTTTTCCTGACCTCTGTCGCCGTAGACTTACTTTCGAAAGGACTGAGGCCAAGGGTTTTACTGCAAAACGCATTGTGACAAATGTTTGTGAAATACGCAATGCGAATAAAATTTGCATTTGATTTGATTTATGCGATTATGTATGGCTTAGTTTAAGCACACACTCTCAGAAATAACTGCCCCCCGGCCCTACTAGAGAAATGGCTCCTGGACAGCACTGTAAACTCTCGAACCGAATATTCAAACTCACCGCTGTGGAATGAAAAGATTTGTTCCCCTGGTCCCCTGACCGCATGATTTTCAGGGAAACCCTTGAAAGCTGAAAAGCACGTCCTCACAGCCTCATTTCAAGAACCTCACACCCCCAGAGCCGATTCCTGAAATCATTAAATCTCTGCTGTTCAGTGTGTGTGCAGCAGGGGGCATTTCCTCTTCAAAGCACACGCAGGGAGCTTCTGTTTGGGAGAGGAGGCCAGGTTGCGTATCTTTTAAAATATTAATTACAAGAAAAGAAGGGGAGAAAAAAACTAAAGTATTGAGGAGATACAGACAGTACATTTCTGTTTTCCAGGGTCTGAAAAAAACATGAATCTGACCAGCACAAAATATGTCTTACGTTTCTAATTTTAACCCTTTCTCGCATGCCTCTTTTCCTCTTTGTCTATTAAGGGTGATGGATGGGTTTGGTTGCTTTAGTAATCACTATGCAACGAAAGGTTAAGTTCTTCCCTTGCAGTAAGGTTGTGGCAAACAAGCATTGTATTTCTGTTTTTATCTATTGGATTTTTCCGAGGCATTTTTTTGCGAAGGGGTGACCCTGAGACCCTGTTTTTCAAATCAAATTATTGTGATTTCAAGGCCAAATGTGCAGTTCTGTAAATGAAAAGCAGATTAGATGAGAAAAATTGTTGGAAGGAAGATGGAATTTGTGTGCATATGGCTGTCTGTGGTAGTTTGTAAACGTATGCCAGTGCATCATTTGTTCCAATTCTGAAACTTTGTCTTGGCCAGAGTCCTGAAGCTAACTAATTGCTGGTAACTATCGCATCGGTGTCTGCTTTAATACTGACTTCAAAGATGGGCATCGCCATCTGGGATTATTTTGTTGTAAAATCTGTGAATCTGAGGTGCTGACAAGTTGCGGAGTGCGGCGATTCGAGCGGGGATGAGCAGTGAGATTTGGCCTTCAGAGATTGCGCGCCTCAGAGTCGTGTTCACAGCAGACCTTGGTCCAGGGTCACATGACTCACAGAATGGTCAGCGGGCCTGTTTCTCCGAGTGGGTCGTGCTTTGTGGTTCTCGTGTTCTTTTGCACTTTAATTGTGAACTCATCCTGCTGGTTTTCCTGCCAACCCAAACAAACCACAACTGATTCGACAGCCGGAGACCTCCTCGGACTCGTGATTTGTGGAGTCAGATGTCCCTGATGACGGTTGGTATGAGAGACTGGGGGTAGACCAACAGCAAGAGGGTTGGGTTCCTCTGATGATGAGTGGAGAATCCGTGTGTCACGTCTGGTCTGTACCGTGTCTGGATTTAACCCCATGAAACCCACAGACCCACACATGGGTCCATCAAATGCAGCTTCAGGCCTATTTTTAATTATTTTGGAGATCCCAAGGTTTCCAACAATCCCAAACATGTCCTGCATAACTGCAGGGAAATGTGTACGAAATGATGTACGAGATCTACATAGCATTGATTTGATGTAATGTTGTGGCCATAAAAACGTTGCAACCTGGGTTTGAATATTTCTCTCAGAATAAGTGTGATGTAGCTTCAGTGAAGCTCTGCAACCAGCAGATACAGAATATGTAAGGGACGTCACGTTGTCCTACAATATGAAAACAATGCATTTTCTGACCTTGAACCTACTTAAGGGAAAACTTAAGAGAACAGTTTGAGTTTAAAGGGTTAAATGCATATCTGGATATGAAGCTGTTTTTCATATGGAATGTTCTAGAAAGTCCTTCTCAATGGCAGCTGTGGAGCTGAGGTGGGAAATGCAAGTTGAGAAAGGAACAGTCCAGCCCGATGTTTTTAATCACCTTTGTGTGCTAATTAGCACTAGCATTCTTCAGCTGAGAGATGAAAATGATAACAGCTGGGTGTGTTCATATTTGGATGAGCGACATGGCAGTATTACAGTCTGACCGTAGGCCTTACCACCCTCTAAGTGGAGCAATGCCATCAGTTTGTTCCTTTATGACTTCATAGTTATGATTGTTGTCCTTCATGCTTCTTTTCCTAGCCAGAACTTTTATATTGTTCAATGTTTCACTACAAAATTTAATGTAGATACATCTTATTGTGTAGATGTGCCTTTTCATTCTTCCGTCTGTTCGTTCTGTCTATCTGCCCGTCCCTCCACCGCGTGTTGTCTCGAGGCCAGATATCGGCCATCCTGTGGTGGGGGATCTGAGTGTTTCATGCTTGTTTTTGCAGTGAATTATCTTTTAAGGGCATCTTGTCCTCTTAACATTTATGCAACTCTTGAGTCTGGCTGTATACATGGGATTTAAGGTGTTATTTTAGATTCTGTGCAAAGGTTTTCTTCTGTCGCCATCTCCCAGTGATTCAGCCATTCTCCAGCGTTAGTCAGATCGGTAGTTTAGTTTTCCTCCTCAGGGCATTTGAAATATCCATTCTGATGACTCACAGCCTGGGCACTTTCAATTATTCAGCTTGTGTCATTTCTCCCAGCCAGTGATTTTCTCTGGCTCAACAGAAGGATATTCCCTTTAAGAGACAGGAACAATGGCCGCCTCTTTGTTCAATTTTTTAACATCACTACCTTTTATAAATACGAGGCACTTTGGGAAGCCAGAGGTTCTGACCAAGCGTCTGTGCTGCCTGAGGCGAGGAGAGATCCGGCGAGCTCACAGCTCCCGCTTCATGTGGGCTTAATGCACAAGCACTCACACACACTCACATGCACACATGGACACACGCGCACGCACACATTCACACACGCAGACATACACACACGCACACATACTCACACACACAGCACTCTGGCACACAAACACTCACGCATGCCACACGCACACACACATGCACACACTCACACAGGCTCATGCACACACACACATTCACGCATGCCACATGCACACACACACGCACAGGCTCACACACATGCACACGCACACACACACACACACATGCTCACGCACATGCACACACTCACACAGGCTCACACACATGCACACACACAGACACACACACACATGGTCACACACGCACACACACACACACTTGTGCGCGCTCTCGCACACACACACACACACACACACACGCATGCCACGTGCACACATACACGCACACATGCAGGCTCACACACATGCACGCACACACACACACACACACACACACACAGAGGTGCTCACACTTAACAAATTATTACCGATTCCCTTCTGAGACGTTTCTTCAGTCCCGCTGACAGTGAGTTATGACAGGTCTTTCTCTTCCCTCCGTCTCTGACTCCTCTCTCTATTTTTGAGGATCCTTAATCTTCCTGTGAAGACAGGTGAGGTCAGTGAGGTGCAGCAGGAGCTTAAAATGAAAGCACCCTGAAGTATAGATCGGCTCTTTGACCTGAGGATCTTCTGCCATAGGCTAAGACCTCCTGCTGGAGACGGGTCCTCTCTCTCCAGCACTGGCCTCATAGGTGCGGAGGAGCCTGAATTCTCATTTTAGGAACGGTGCGGCCATCTTAACACCCTGTCCTACTGAGGCATTACGATCCTCAACACTTTCAGGAAAGAAAGAGTTGAGCACCGACTCACGTATATTTTGCGGCAGTCAACGATGGCAGTTTGTACAAGTTGGAAGAAACTGATGTACAAAAAGGGTTAGATGAGATGCGGTGGCAGTAGAGCTCCTATATGGAGAGAGTTGTGACATGAGGGTTCCAAGAATCTGGTCACGGAGCCATTTTGTTTCCATCGTGTAATCGGCACCGTCTCTTGCCAAATGTTTTTTTTCCGTTTTCTCTTTTCTCATGTCCAAACATTTTCCCCTCTTACGCTTGCCGAAACCATTACTATCTGGTTCAGTGTTTTCCCCGGAAATGAATAAGTTTCTCATCTGAAAAAAAAAAACAAACAAGTTCAGAGATTTAGTGATTCAGTGATTCAGTGATCTCCTGAGTGCCAAACAGCTTGTTTTCATGTGAAGGAAATTTAATGGCTCCTATTCTTGAGTTGCTGCGACTCTATTTTAGAGATTCGAGGCTCCTACATTTGGGGGGATAACTGATGGTGGGTTTCAGGCATTACAGCGCAGTAGGACTGTGTTTGATTGAGTGTGGTGCTATAGGGATGTTACCTGTTCAGCAGGGGGAGCAGAACTGTTCTATGCACATATAACCGGGTGAGGGAAGAGGATAAGCTGCTTTGTAACCGATATGAGGTTTTTACTGTTATTGTGGTAATTTAATTTCCTCTGGTTCATGGCCTTTTTGTTTTAATGCATGTCGTGCCATAGATATGTTTAGGGACCAAATAAAGGACGGTGAAATGAAACATACACTCTCAGAAAAAAAGAATGGTTTCAAAAGTTACTCTGTAATTCCACAGCAGAACCCTATCTAGTGAATCTCTGCAAATAGGGTCGTACGCGTAGATCTAAAATCTTATTTCATTTGTGAATATGACACAACACTGCTAGTGAAGGAAGATAATCTGACTCATTAAAAGTTGTGTGACTGTAAATTTTCTGGCCAACAGTAACTGAAAATGTGACTATTTTCTGCTTGAGAGGGAAAATAATATTTCAAATCGCATCAAAAAGATTTCAAGTCCCATTGAGAGGCGTAAACACTTCAGGTAGATTGTTTTGTGGTGCCATATAAGTGCCTCTTTCTCATATTTCAACACTTAAGGGTGATGATTTAGTGAGAGCTCGGACCCAACGCTCTGTTCTATTCATATCTAATAATTCTGAGACGTCCATTTCGGCCGTAATCGTAGCAGGCAGCCAAACTATCGCCATGGGTACGGCATCGCCATGGGTATGGCAGTGTCATGGTGCTCGTGGCCACCATGGTCTGACGCAGCCGCGGTGAATGTGGCGGCTTAACCTGAATGACTTATTCATGCGGCCATGAGGAGAATCGATCCGGAGGACATCAGAGACCACGCCGACGCATCGGAGCTCCGTGTACCTTCGCCTTCGCGAGACCTGAGTGATAATTGTGACGGAATTGGATCTGCATCCTCCTAACATCCTCCAACCCCCCCCCCCCCCCTGCTCCCCGCTCCTCGATCTCACATTGTGTCAGATCGCCGTTCCCTCACATCGACATCGACTCGATCACGAGGTGGGTGGCAGGCCAAAGCCGCGGCAGGGCCTCAGAATGGCCGTGGAAATGGCCTGATATCCTGAAATGTTCTCTGGTAGACCCCCGCGGCTGATTTCGAGGACGGTTTTGTTCTCCATCACTGACGTCTGCTGTAGGAAACGCCCTCTGTATTCAGCACTGTACTCCCTCCTGGTCTGCACTCGTAGTGTTGACTTAGAGTGAACATGCACTGTAGTCTACCATTATCATGCTCATTGTGTGTTATGACTGCGCTGTGCTTTAACTTCTGTATGTACTGGGCGCTGGTAATATCTTACAGTTCCATCCACTCGCTTTACAGTATGTGCTAGAACATTCTCTACCCTGCTGTTCTCTTGTTGTAGCCACTGATTTTTTCCAGCTTTTGTATAAACATGTACTGTAGTGTTGGCTTGTTGCAGTGCGATTGTCATCGCTTTTAGTGTGCAGTGATTGATTCTTTATACTTTATATATATATATATATTTTTATATATATATATATATATATATATATATATATATATATATCTCTTATATCTTACATCTATCTTTCTCTGTTCAAGAAAAAAAAAAAATGTTCATGCTTTGGCAATATGTATGCATAATGTACATCATGCCAATAAAGCTCAGTTGAATTGAATTGAATTGATTGTACTCTGCTGAAGGGCTCACTCGTAGTGTCCCCTGGTAGTGTGCACTCATTGAACTTTACTGGTGTGTTCATATGCTGTGCGCACTGATCACACACACCACTTTAGTGCTCACTTGTAGCGTACACTTGTCACGCTCAACAGTAGTTTTCACTATCTCTGTGCAGCACATGAGGACTGCTGTAGTGTACACTCATACTGATTATTCTCTAGTTTAAAGTTTACTTGTAGAACGCAAAGAAGATACAGAGCTGTTGAATGCAAGGTATCCTTGCGGTACGCAGCACCACAGTGACCTCATCTGAAGCATTACAAGTATCAGATATCAGTTTTTATCTTACCTACGGGAGAATAAGTCCGTACCTAGGGCAGGCTAGACTGTAGGTCCCATAAGAAAATATAGCCTAGTTTTATGTGCACTGGATCTAATTTTGTGGCGTGCTCTGTTATTGAATCGGTGGCATCAGGTCCTAATATTGTTTTATTTTTCTTAATGGAGAAAAAATGTAATTTGGCCACGAATTCCTGGGCCTATATTTAGTCTCCAAGCAAGTCTCACGACCCATTTTTAATGTTATTTTCTACTTCTTACTTACAGTTGTTTTTTTTTTTTTGTAGGGCAGTGTGATTCTCTCTTTCTCTCTCTCTCTCTCTCTCTCTCTCTCTCTCCCTTTCTCTCTCTCTCTCAGTGGATGTGTGTCTCTTTTTGTGGTCGGTCACCAGTGTTGTCATCACTTTCCTGTAGTGTAGAGCAGTTGAAGGACATTGAAACCATAACACTCCGTCACCTGCAGACTGTTTTAAACCTGTGAGGCCCAGATCCCAATACAAACACGCACTGATGGATGAAGAGCCTCGCACCAAGGGTGAAAACATGATTCTCCCCTGATACACAAACACAGACACACAGCGAGTGTACACACACACACACACACACACACATGCATTACCACACACAGTCAGGCTGGGAGACTCACTCTTGCTCTCTGAAATGTCCATGGAGGCATCATTACTTTTTAGAGATAATTCAGAAAGTTGACTGATTTTATTGTATTTTTTTTTTTTCTGAGGGAATGAAGCCAGTTCTCCTGCAGGGCCACACCACAGCCCACACACACTGCGATGATGACTTCCACATCGGCTGCAGAGGGGTGCTCTGGCTTTGTGAAGTTATATCTTAGGGGTGCACAGACCCAGAAATAGGCTTTGATGTATTATTTTAGCCGTCCAGTGCTGTTGCTTTGCTTTAAGCCATGATTTATAGAAAGTGAGAAGTAACCAAAGTGAAGGATTTACTGAACGTATTACCAGTTACATTCTTTGCAGAATTCAGTTGTGGGGTGGGGAGGTTAGGGGACTATTTGGTGAATTATGCTGTGGTTATAGATTCAAACCTAAATTTAGTCATCGGTCTTCCATTTGATTATAATTAAAAATGCGTCATTACATACACATGTACAGACAGGCGACCATTCAAAGGAAAAATCTTGAATAAACGTGCGGACAAAGATACCGAATGCAGGAGCTTCTGTTCATTTTCCTGGCATGGTTTGGGTCCACTCGTCCCCTTAAAGGCAGAAGGGTCACTGCAGATCAGTGCAGAGTTATTCTGTGTGAATCACCTTTATATCCTGTGATGAAGCTCCTACCATGATGGGAGGGGTCTATTCCAGTATGATAATGACCCAAACCCCACAGGGCACAAGGGGTCACTGAATGCTTTTATGAGGATTAAAATGATCTTAAGCATTCGTCACCACCTTCATGGTCACCAGATCTCAAACTAACTGAACTCTTGAGGGAGATTTTGGAACAAAGTGTTAGAAAGTGCTCTCTGCCACTATCAGCAAAACACCAAATGAGGGAATATCTCTTGGAAGAATGATACTCCATCCCTCCGGTAATGTTTTACATTAGTAGACTCTGTGCCAAGATGTTTTGAAGCTGCTTTGGCAGGTTGTTGAAGAGAGCCTTGAGTTCCATGGGCAATTTTTTATGATGACACTACAGCAAGCGTGTTAGAGATCTCCGATCACAATCATACGTGATTTTTTGTCCAATCCATTTATTCGGCAAAGTTGATGGATCACCACTATCTTTCCAGGTTTTAATAATGCGTTGGACAGTTCATAACCCAATCACAGTGACTTCAGCAATCTCCTTAGCTGCCAATAATTTGCCCCTCTCAAAACATAGTGACATCTTTTCCTCGTTTTTAGGGTATGTCGCCCGACATGGTTGTATAACAAAGCAGAGGCTTCACACTGCATCAGTCAGGGTTAAAAGAATAGTCGCCAGCTGAAACATATTCATCACTGCAATAATGATTCAATCATGGGCTCTTAAGAATTGGCTTATTCAAATCCAAACAGTGACATTTTTGGCCAGGAACTGTATATACACACAAATTTCAAAGTATTCTTTGAAGCAGGGAAATTTCACAGAGAGCATGTTTCTCCTTTTCAAGGATCCCCCGGGATAAATGCCAGATAGAACAGTTTCCAGTAAGGAGGGACAGAGAGAAAGAGGGGTGAAGCCCCTGGAGTAGTTTTGGGGATAAGGGCCTTGCTCAAGGGCCCAAGAGCAGAGTTCTTCCCAACCTCATCTCTCCAGATCAAGTCAGAATCTCCAGCACCTCTCCTACCACCAAGAGAACCTTTCTATTACCAGTCAAGGAACCCACTGCTAGGCTACCCGGCACCCCCTGTTTAGTATTCTATATAAACAGATGTAGCGGTAAAGGTGCACTTTAATGACTAAAAAAGCACATTGCTTTACTTAGTCCAAAATACCGAGCGAGTTTGACTCCTAAGAAGTGGCTGTCAGTCACTGGAGACAGAGACCGGGGTTAAAAGGTACTCTTAGCGCCACGGGAAACCGGCGCGGTTATAACGAGCTGTGTGTGTTTGTTGCCGCTCTGATAGCATTACCATTGTTTACTCGCGATGTGGCACCTTAACAAGAAAGGGGTGAAATAGCTCTTTCTTGATGTAAACAATCCCCTCTAAATGGGCATACATGACTTATTAGAGCGAGACTGCCGAGCCGCGGAGGCGAGTGGGAGGAGAAGAGCAGCCCGAGTACAAAGTTGCGGCGTCTGGGGACGAGAGGCGTGTGCGTTCGCTCTCGCCGAATTCTGATGCACGAACGGCAGGAAAACGAGTCAGCAGAAGAAAACATGTCACCCTGGGGGCACCATTCTCATCCAATTCTTCTCTGAACCTGGCAAAAAAAGGTAGAGAGAGAGGGAGGGGAGGGAGGGAGAGAGTGATTCAGTTTTATCTCCTGTCATATTAAGGGAGAGATGCGAGTTGAGCATGCGCAGTACAAATATGGGTGCTGCAGCGTGAGTTTAGAATCAGAGCGGCGCGGCGAGCAGGAAGGCCTGTTACTCCTTGCGGCGAGAGTACAAACTGTAAAAAAGGGCGAGAGCGCCGGAGAGATAGAGAGAAAGTGAGATGAGTCAAAGGATTAGAAAGAGAGAGAATAGGGAACTGGAGAGAGATGGGAATGATTTGTCAGTGTGTAAGAGAGAGAGGGGGAGAGATGGGCGAAGGGACACTGAAAAGAGGATGAGTGCAGAGATTAGGGGAGAGGAATGAATAAAGGGCGCTCCAGGATGAGAAGATTGAGAGTATTTCACTGTGCAGGAGAGAAAGAGGGGGGCTCTTCTACTGCAGTGTTACACAACTCCAGTCCTGCAGGGTCCATGTTCTGGATTTTTCTCCTAATTACCTCAGTTCTAGCTTTTGTTTTCATAAACTTTATTGATTCACTCCTGTGCTACTCAAGCTTTGCCAGATTATTATGCTACAGAATTCTATGGCCGTTACTGGAATGTCTCTCAAACCTCATTTAAGTTAAATAATTGCGACCAGAAGTTGGCCCAAATACCTGCAATGGATCAGCCCTTGCTATGCATCCTTTCTAATAATAATAATAATAATAATAATAATAATAAAATTTTTTTTTGCATAGCACTTTTTATTAAAACAAAGCAAGCTTTTTACCTTGCAAAGAGCTGGTTAAAAATGACCAATTAATAGCAGAACCAACAACAGATGCACTTTGTGCATTGTACATTTTTATGAAGAAGTAAAAAATTGATGAGTAATATTGTTCAGCTGGTCGCTGTGCCTGCTGATCCTGGTGCGCTCACTAATATGCGGCTCTGCAGTCCTTGGAGAGCCATCTTTTCTCTCTCCCCTCCCTTTTTTCAGAGCTTAATGTGATTTAAACGCTGCTCAGTGCATTTACTTTAACTTTATATCGGCTGTGTTCCCCCTTATGGCTCAGCAAGAGTGTGTTTCTCCTTTATAAATAGGATTTGGACTGTTTGTGCGAGCGCAGATTGTTAGCATGCACGATTTGCACTCTGCTTTGCTTTGCTCGAGGAGTCATTTTATTTCAGATTTTTATGTGGTCCCCATGGTCGGCATTCAGTGGACTGTTTTCAAATGTCATCAGTTATTAATGCCTGTCTACATTTACAACATTAGGCAATTCACACCAAAGACCTTGACCCCCTGAACTTTGACCCCAACCTATTTTTAAAATTATGCACTTTTCACTATAGCAGTCGATAGGATTGTGTTATAGACACTGAAAAAGGAAACTCTAGACGTTGGTCTGATTTGAATTGGACCATTTTTGACACAGTTATGGGCAAAAAATGATTTTGACCTTTTCAGTGACCTTTCGCATTGACCTTGACCCAACTCATTTGCTAAATTTGGAGGGATCTGTTCTTGGTCATGGTCCAACTTTTGACAAAATTTGGTATGAATTTAGACCATGGTTTTCTTGTAATCCTGCTTATGAACAAGCAAATAAAAAACTAGAGGGTGTGTCTGAAAGGCCACATCACCCCGTCCGTACCCTCAACTCCACGTGAAGGTCAATGTCATGGTGCAACTGGTCTCCCCATATTTGGTTTCCTATTTGTGATTGAGCATAACATAGGGCCTATCTCTGCTGGTTTCCCAGTTACAGAGCCTCAAAATATGAAGGTCAGCCATTTTGGCCTTTCAAGGACACGTGAAGGTCAAGGTTGCGGTGCATTTAGATTCCCCATATATGACTTCCTATTAGTCTTCAATAGTAACTATGGGTCTATCTTGCACTGTTTGGCTGCTAGAGCACTGGGAAAAGTGGTGATGCTGAGTTCGACCTTTCAAGGTTACTTGAAGGTCAAGGTCACAGTGCTATTAGATTCCCATATATGACTTCCAATAGTGGTTAAAGTAACCATGTCTCTATCTCCCACCGTTTGGCCCCTAGAGCAGCCTGAGAAATGGGTGACCTTGAGTTTGACCTTTCAAGGTCGCTGAAGGTCATAACATTTGGTGGTAAAAGAATCTCCATACCCAACTTCCTATTAGTGATTAATAGTAACTACATGCCTATCTCCAACCAATTTCTAGTTATAAGCAGTGGAAAATCTGCCCTGTCTCCCAGTGTTAACGAAATCTTCAAACTGATCCAGAATCCAGGATTTGATCCGGATCTTCACCAAAAACTAATCATTTCTTCCCTTCCACCAACGGATTGTCCCTACCAAATTTGAAGACAGTCTGTTCGGAACTGTGGCCTGTAGAGTGCAAACAGACACACACACTGATAAATAAACACGACAACCACATACACCCCTTCCACAACATTCGTTGCGGGCGGGGTGAATAAACAAACGCACAAACCAAAGCGATTGCAATACCCTCGCCCTTTCCCGTCAGGGGTCGGGGTAATGATGCCCAGCGAGTGTTTCACTGTGTTCCTGAAAATGAAAGCAGCAGTTATGATATGCAGAATGCACTGTCTGTCCCATTGTCTCTCAAACGCACACACACACACACACACACACACACACACACACATACACATAAACGCACATATACACACACAAGCGTCCAAATACACACACACACACACACACACATGCACACACACACACACACATGAACACACGCTCACACAAATGCACACACACACACACACACACACACACACACACGCACATATATACACACACACACACACGCACACACACACTCTCGCTCTCTCGTCCCGTTTTTCATCGCTGGGGCAGTGAGCAGTAATGGTGCTATTAGCCGGTGAGCTTGTGCTGAGCTAGCATTCCTGCTCCCCTCTCCCTCCCTCCTTCGCTCTCTCGCTCTCCCGCTCTCCTCCTCCTCCCTTCCTCTCCTCTGCGGGATGAATGTCGTCACCATCTCTCTCTCTCTCTCTCTCTCTCCCCTCCCTCCCTCTCTCGTCTCTCCTCCCGCAGTTCCCTCATTAGTATGTGCCCTTTACGTACTGTGCCGGACCCATTAGCTGGGATTAGACCCATTCTGCTGCAGCAGGCCTTCCTCAGCGCTGAATGATTACCATCCATTATAGCATCTTATTGTGCTGACAGGCCCCCGCACCGGCCAGGGCTTCAATAAAACCGCTTCATATTTTAAACACACACCTTCGTGCCTGCAGTCTGCGGGGAGAGAGAGAGAGAGAGAAAGAGAGAGAGAGGGAAGGAGGAGGGATTTAGGAGACTGCAGGGAGAGGAGAGTGAAAGAGGAAGGTATGAAGGGGGGGTGTGAGGAATCGAGGATAAGTGAGAGTGAGATGGGGAGATAGAGGGAGAGGATGTGGAGAGAGGAGGGTAGAGAAGCATTGGGGGGAAATAGGAAGAGGATAAAGGGAGGTGAGAGGTGTGTGTGTGAAAATATGGAGAGAGAGAGAAGAACATGGCAGCCTCGATGAAAAATAAGGTGTCAGAGCGTGGCTGTGTTTGTGTGCGTGTGGCAGTGTGTGTGTGTGTGTGTGTGTGTGTGTGTGTGTGCACGCGCGTGTGTGGTTCTGTGTGTCTGTCGCAAGGTCAAGGTTTGAGTTAGCACTGTTGTAGCAGTTGTTATTACCGGGGGGAAAATAATGTTTTCTCAGTCGTATTAACGATAAGATATCTGATCAGCAGACGATGCATTATTACCTCCTCTCTCCTGTTCTCACCTTCATGCAGACTGGGTG
This sequence comes from Gymnothorax javanicus, assembly GCA_029692085.1. Lineage (NCBI taxonomy): Eukaryota > Metazoa > Chordata > Actinopteri > Anguilliformes > Muraenidae > Gymnothorax > Gymnothorax javanicus. The sequence continues at coordinate 109,506,658 of CM056201.1, read as the reverse complement.
AGGAATTACAAGTGACTCAGAAAAATAAAGAGCAAACACATTTCCCTTGGAGGAGAGAGCCTGCGCTTGTGTGTGTTGGTGCTCTCACTGTGCGTGTGCGTGTATATTCTTGTGTGTGTATGGGTGTGCCTGTGTGTGTGCTTCTGTAAAAAGTGTGTTTCAGAGTGATTTGTTTGACATTGATCGATACCCAGGACTCCAGATGTTTATTTATTTATTTTTTTTTGCCTTTGTGGGAATCCTGCTCATCCCCTGCGGTAGCTGCAGGACTCTCCTGGGAATCCTCTTTTTTTAAGGCTCAACACTGAAAATAGCGCCGTAATTAAGAGTGCAAGCAAAGCAAGAAATGTAAATTCAGTGAGGTTTATCACCGGCGTGGTGAGATGTTTTTGGCACCATGTTAAGCCTATCCATTCCAAACATCTAAAGTCTGAACATTAGTACATAAATATCGAGTCCATGAAACGTGACGGAAGCTTTGTCCACTTTACATTCTCCAGTTGGAGTGATTTCAGAGCTCTTTGGCTCTTTATTTTTGTCTGTATTTTGTTTGTTATTCTTAGCTGTACTTTGTTGAAGTGACGCATGTTTAACCAATGTTATAACACGCTGAAGTGGTTTACATGTGGTTTCATGCATAACTGGTGCATCCGTTAAGCCAATTTCCCTCAGGGGAAATGTTATGGATGGTTAAAGGATGTCCCAGTGTTTGACCGGACTGGAAGAGTCCGGAAAGGCCTGCTGTGGGAATTGGCTGAGGGAATTGGCTGAGGTCAGAACAGGGTGTTCATCTGCTGGACACCTGTATCGCACTCAGGGGAAAGACGAGCCCTAAGGTGCAGAACTGACCGTACGCTAACCTCGGATGTTGATGACCTTGAAAGTTACGTGATATTACACTGCACCTAAGGCTTGATTTACTGCCAGGGCGTGGAATAATGGGGCTGCTGACTGCCCGTAAAAAATTGAGACTTTAGAATGATGTGAAAATATTGTGTCAGTTTGTTACATCTAGCTGTTTTAAATTTTGTCAGCTGAATTTTTTTTTGTTTTGAACAGATCAACTTTATTCAGAAAGCACCGAAACCTAATTTCATTAGGTTAGATCAAATAGAATTCTCTCTTCACACAAATAGCAATCCATGATAACTCTTTTCAGTGTAGAGACTTCCTTGGTGGTGAATCACACATGCTAGCGAAAGGAGAGTCATCGCATTTCTATATTTATGAACAAATACTCTTTAATTTGCAGTTGTTGCCCTCGTGGTCCTGAGAAGCTCTGTAGAGCATCACAAATGAAGCTGACAGTTATTGAGTTTCCCTCCAGTGGCTGATCTCCAAACAGGCCTTATAATACCACTTTTTAGCGGTTAGCAAGAACATACCGCACTGAATCACAGCCTAAGTAAAAGCTTTATAAACATTAGGCTTCATTTGTCAGTTTGTGTAAAACTGCTGGAAAGAAAATCTCAGTATGAATGAATGAGGTTTCGCGAGACCGGTCGGGGGGGAAAGGCCTTGGAGTCTGTGTTTCAGCGGATGGGACGAGCTACCTACTCTGTCCTCTTGTGGTAAGGTGCTGTTACTCCCACTGACCATTGGGGGAGCTGTCGAGGGAGTGAGATATTTCGTTAACAATTTAATTCTCTACTCGTTACCTCCGCCAAGGAGGTTATGTTTTCACTCCTGTTTGTTACTTATGACAAGTATGTTAGCCGGTTGCATTAGTTGTCTATTTGTATGTTTGTTTGTTTGCCTGTCTGTTTGTTAGTAACACGCTTTTTTACCCTTTCCATATCGTTTATGTTTATGAAACTTCACCATATGATAGAGGACGTTCGTCGCCAGAAACCTATGCTTTTTTTAGTCCCTAGGTCAAAGATCGAGGTCAAAGTCACCAAAAACATTAAAACCACATTTGCTACTATTACTGCTGGAGACTTGAAACCAACTCCAGTTTGGTCATTCCGTTTCAGAGATCTGTGCACGATTTCGGTAAGTCGTCATTTTATGAATGACCTTTCATTTGTTTGTTTGTTTGTCTGTTAGCAGGATAACTCAAAAAATTACAAATGGATTGGCGTGAAATTTAGTAGGATGATAAGTGGTAGTCAAAGGATGAGTTTATTCAATTTTGGAAGTGATCTGGAGCATATTCTGGATTCTTGATCTGGAAGAACCAATAATACTGACATATGACATGGTGGAGGTATGCGTTTTACCGAGTGCCCTTCGAGTAGATGTGTATGTATTTATTAACAAACTTGTTGATAGTTGTTAATTTTTTTTTACAATATGAGGTTTTTCTTTTGACTGAAGATACTATAATAGTGCGTTGTGAATTACTGACATGACATCACGGAAATATGTGCCTCTGATGATTAGCATAGCCTGAGACTACCCACAGTACCGCAGTGCTGGGTCAGACTTGCCAGCGGCGAATATCACATTTCCCATAATGCAGCGAGTATTCCGACACGCTCAGACACACTCGCGCGCGGCGTGATCCGCAAAATGGCAGCGTGACTGTCCGTGACGGGAGCGCGGTTGGCGATACCGCGGGGCCTCCGCTGCAGGAGAAAACGGTAATGTATGAAAATTCAGGCGTCGCTCGGCCCCATACACTGCAGGGAGATTAAAATTTTCCTGAAAATGAGATTCCACTTCCGAAGGAATTGCGCAGTGGCACAAAATTCGGGCCCAGCTTGGCGCCCACCTCCCCGGTGCGAGGCTGGCAGAGCCGTGACAGAACCGTACCTGAAATCTCATTTACAGGCTAAACCGCCATCTCTCCCTTCCTCCCTCCCTCCATCGCGTGTGTGAACCTCCTCCTCCTCCGTGGCCGTGGGAAGTATTCTAACTGAAATTTAACACATCGTCACCATTCGTCTCTCTAACGAGCGCGAGGAGAAGCATCGGAGGCGAAATGGATCCCTCCCAGCGCGGCCAATGAAACGCATCGATCCAAATCGAGAGGGATGATGTCGCCGGAAAGAAGGGACCAAAATGTCAATTGCTCTCACACCCCCCCCACCCCCGCACCCCCCAACCCATGAAGTGAATTTTAAATGCCGAGTGCCCTGCTGCCACCGTCTCCCCAAAGTGTGCATTTTGATACACCCGGAATCATGTGACATTTTCCCCAGTAGGCTAAATTTTTCATTAATCTACCCTTTTATTCACTCTCTTTCCTGCTTTCCCCCCAAATTTCTGCAGCCAAGAAAGAGATGGGGGGTGAGCGAGAGAGGGAGAGAGAGATAGAGAGAGAGAGAGAGAAGGGTAAATGCTAGGCTTGTGTTTGCCAGTGTTTGCGGACAGTGGACAGAAGTCTGTGCTCTTATACTGCAGCTCAGAGGAGACTGAGGGCGTCTTTTCCTCTCTCTCTCTGAATGGAAATTAAAGATTCGTCAACAGCGCTGTTCTAATAATCTGCTGCCTGTTTGAAATCAAAAGTATGACTTTAAATCTGTGACAAAAGCCGCATTCTTTCATCCGCCTTCAGAAGCCGTCTGAGTAATGAGTGTGTGTGTGTGCACTGTGCACATGAAGGCGTATGTGCATATATGTTAATGACGAGTGTTTCTGCAGTTGCCCTTGCTGTGGACATGCGTGTGTGTGATTGCATCTTTGCGTTCGTAGTTGCGGCTGAGGGTATGTGCCCATGTACATATGTAAGTAGGCATATATGTACATAAGTACCCAGATTTTCAGTGCTGCCCATGATGTGTTGAAACTGCATCAGTAAGCTCTCCTCATCAGCCACCCGTCCTTCCCGTCCGCCGCTGCCTGTGCCCGCCCGCTTCTTTTCCAAACGCCGCAGTCTTCTCCCGTAACACACCTCCTGCACGCGCGTGTGTGTGTGTGTGTGTGTGTGTGTGTGTGTGCATCGGCCCTCTGATGGTGGAGCCCCCTTAATCGCCGCACCCCCCCACCCCGGGTCATTAATATTCTCCGGCTGTAGGCTGGACTGCGGCGTGTCGGTGACGCGGTGCTCCGGGGCAGGAGGGGAGGTGAAATTAAAGCCGTGAAGCGTGCCCCCCTCCCCCCATTACTCACCTGCGCTCGGGGCTGTGCTCCCCCCCCCCAGCAGCTCCTACAGGGGGTCGCTCCTCCCACAGAGCGCGCTCAGTCTCCGCCCCGTGTTGTGTTTACCTTTCTCTGCGAGACACGGGGCTGCCGCGGCTCAACGGGCAGGTCTGACGGCTTCAGTGATTCGTCAGTGTGGTGATGATTGAACAGTTTGGGAGGCGGAGTTGGGTGACCCCGCCCCCTGTGTGCTTGTTGTTTTGAGTCCTGTTCTACTTTGGCTGACGCGGATACTGCTCCTGATTGGACGTATTGGGTCACTATGAAATGGCTGGAGCTGAAGAGCTGTGATAGGATCTCTGTATCTCCCCCCACTCTCCTCTCTTTATTTCTCTCATTCACTCTCTCTCTCCTCTCCTCTCTCGCTCGGTCTGTTTCCCTGCCCCTCCCTCGTTACCCTGCTCACTCCCTCTGACTCAAACGTCGATAATGAAAATTGTCTTGTACCTGAAATAGATTATTGCTGTGCAGAGTGAGAGACTGTTTGAAAACGCGGCGGTGTCGTATGTAAGAGCACACGGAGCATTTTCTCCTGACCGCACACACACACACACACACACACACCATCAGTTCTTCACTCGACACCATCAGACCTCCACCCAACACCATCAGGTTTCCACCCAACACCATCAGTCCTTCACCCAACACCATCAGTTCTCCACCCAACACCATCAGTCCTTTACCCACCCAAAACCATCAGGTCTCCATCCAACACCATCAGTCCTTTACCCAACACCATCAGCCCTTCACCCGTCTCCATCCAACACCATCAGTCCTTTACCCAACACCATCAGGTCTCCACCCAACACTATCAGTCCTTTACCCAACACCATCAGGTCTCCACCCAACAGCATCAGTCCTTCACCTAATACCATCAAGTCTCCACCCAACACCATCAGTTCTCCACCCAACACCATCAGTCCTTCACCCAACACCATCAGTCCTTTACCCAACACCATCAGTTCTCCACCCAACACCATCAGGTCTCCACCCAAACTATTAGTCCTTTACTCAACAGAATCAGGTCTCCACTGAACACCATCAGTCCTTTACCCAACACCATCAGTTTTCCACCCAACACCATCAGTCCTTTACCCAACACCATCAGTTCTCTACCCAGCACAATCAGGTCTCCACCCAACACCATCAGATCTCCACCCAACACCATCAGGTCTCCACCCAACACCATCAGGTCTCCACCCAACACCATCAGTCCTTTACCCAACACCATCAGTTCTCCACCCAACACCATCAGTCCTTCACCCAACACCATCATGTTTCCACCCAACACCATCAGTCCTTTACCCAACACCATCAGTTCTCCACCCAACATCATCAGTCCTTCACCCAACACCATCAGTTCTCCACCCAAAACCATCAGTCCTTTACCCAACACCATCAGTCCTTCACCCAACACCATCAGTTCTCCACCCAACACCATCAGTCCTTCACCCAACACCATCAGGTCTCCGTCCAACACGATCAGTCCTTTACCCAACACCATCAGTCATTCACCCAACACCATCAGTCCTTTACCCAACCCCATCAGGTCTCCACCCGACAACATCAATCCTTTACCCAACACCATCGGGTTTCCACCCCACTCCTTGTACTCTCGCGATTATCCTCTCTCCCTTTTGTCTCCGCTCAGTTCCAGGTGCTAGCTCCTCCCCCTTCCGCTTACCCAACTCTCACCCTCCGCATCTCTGCTAACTCGAGCAGGTGAAGCCTCAGCGCTGTTAGGGCTGTCACTTAGCATGTAGCGTGTAGCATGCAGCTGCGCTTGAGATTATTCAGGTCCAAGCTGCCCTCAGGTCGGCCCGTCTGCCTGAATCCTCACTGGCCAGCAAAGATAGTGGCCTGAGCGATAATCTCAGTCGCGTGTGGCGGAGGAGTCCACTGGGGACCAGCCTTCCTCCTGCACCACCTCCTCCCACTGTCTCCCAGAGTCACTGCATGATTTTCACTGCACCCCCCGTAATCATGTCATATTTTACAGTCAGAGCACTGACCTGGGACCAGTTCTGTTTTGTATCTTATATTGGATACAGATAGACTATAGATTATGGAAGAGCTGATCCTACATCAGCTCTTTCTCATGGTGAAATCTAATGAATATGGTCCCATTCTCTGTACTTACATTTAAACAGACAAATTATATGTCCATGTTGTCTCAGCAATCTTAACTGGACCAGAAGACATGTGAGATGAAGTGGTTTTTGTAAATAAGGACAAGGTCACAACTTCTCCTTTTTGGCTTATTGCCACATTATAATGGATTCGAAAATGGTGCATATGAGCATCATGTGGAGACTGTCACCTTTAATTTGTAAGTTTGAACATCCATACTGTGACAAACATGTTCAAATTGCAGCCATTTTGTGTGACGTTGATGTCCAAATGCTAATAGAGTTTATTGTATGTATCAACCAGTTTGACGGGACAGTAGCTCTCACGAGTTACTCATCATACTTTCCTCTTCTCCACAAGATATATTCACGGAATTCCATGGTGTCCCAGCGGTGAATCTCACTCCTTTTAGAAATACTGTGGAATTAAATCTCTCCATAACCCGGCGGATCAATGGGAGCATGCTCTGAATAACATCACTACATTTCCTATGCCATGGCATCCATAATCAATTACATTATATCGCTCATCCACACAGCTCCATGGTCTGAGAGCGATCCCAGTCCCCGTTTATCTTCTCATATTAATCTCTCTAATTATATGCCCTGCTGTGTCTTTATCTCGGTCTGTTTTCTCTCCTTTTGTACGCTGAGCTGCTTGCGAGATAAATCATTTCTCAGGTTTTGAGATTAAAATGTACTGTACATGAGAATGGCACATCTTTGTTTAGCCGTCAAACTGCATATAGTCATGAGAGCGCATTGCTAATCAAACATTAGCTGGCGTCTGCTCTTGACAAATCCTACAAAATCAGAGTAGGAGGGATCAGAAATTTGCCAGCAGTGCCGAGACTGGAGTAAGTCCAGGCCGGGAAACTTAACCAAGTCCTGCAGACGCTCTATCAGAGATTGATTGTCTGGAGTTAAGACTTGCTCTGCGGCAGTGCTAGTGTTCGAAATGAGGAAATCACCATGGTAACAGATGAGCAGTGGAACCGGATACACTCCCACCCCCTGTAACTCTGAGTGCAGTGGATGGGACGTGGGTTCGAGAAGACTGACTCCCCGTGTGGGTTTGGAGGATGTTTTCTTACATTCTAAGTCCAGTGTAAGTCCAGAGTTGTGCAACTCCAGTGATTGAATTTTTTTTAGCAGTTCTAACTGTGACATCGATTTTACAATCGTCGTTGTTGTTGAATGTTCAGTGAATGACATTCTAATAATAGATTTGGGATTAAGCATAATCTCTAGACACACCTGCAAACCACAAACAAAAAAAAAAAAAAACGTTCGGAGAAGCACCCAAACCAGCTCAGCTGCAGTGTTTCCTGTTAGACACGCAATAATTACCCCCCGCAGGTCCTGTTGTGCATATCAGGTCCGATAATTATCCTCACAATGGAGAAAAATGCCTGCGCAGCAGAATTATGGAAATAATAACTTCCAATTACAGACCAATTTGAATCATAAATGCCACCATTGCCATTTTGGCTAGTATATTTATTGGATATTGAGGGCCATAGTTATGCTGAGCCTCTTGGGAAGCAACAGGATGCAGTATATCTTCATTGGTCCCACTTGCTGTGGTTGGCTGTTGCTTTCAAAGCTAGTAAACAACATGACAAAGAGGCGCACTTAACCGAATCCTAATCTGCATAAAGACGTTCATAATTATGTTCACTTAGAGCAATCTGAAAATACCTTGCCAGCAAGGATCTCGCGCACGCAAACACATCCATCATTTAAGCTCATGCTAACGTGCAGCGCATTGCGCTTGCTGCTTTCCTGGGTGTACGTGGCTGAATGCGTTTGAGCGTGCGAGAGTGGGTGTGCGATTTATGCGCATGTGCCTCTGTGAGAGAGCGAGACTGTGAGTGTTTATGTGTTTGCTGCTTGTGTGCGAGCGGGTGTATGTTTGCATGTACGTGATTAAATGCGTGCGCGCTTGAGTGTGTGTGTGTGTGTGTGTGTGTGTGTGTGTGTGTGCGTGCGTGTGCGTGTGCGTGTGTGTGCGCGCGCGCGCCTGCGTGTGCGTGTGTTTGTGCATCTCGGCTTGCTCTGAATAAGCAGTGAAGGAAGTCGGCGGAGTGTGTGAATCGGAGCGCTGGCTCAGGTTGGCGGTCTCACAGCGCGAGCATAATGATGGATTGAGCGCAGTCAAAGAAAGTCAGAGGCAAAGCGCGGTTTGAGTGGTGCGGGCTAGCGAGCGCTCGCGGCGCGGCGTGAATTCCCGAGCAGCGGGCACGCTGACAGAGAGGGGGGAGTGCGCTTACGTACTTGCATATGAAAGGGGAAATTTCACACTTTCTAACAAGCATTCAAGCTGATCTTCTTCCTTATTGTCGCTTGGGCTCTTAATTCTTGATTGGCGGGTTTTTTTTTTTTTTTTTTTCGTAGTGATGGCACTCTTGGTGAATTCGCGGTGGGGTGACGATTCAAATGTTCTCACTCGCACATATTCGTCTTTATATGGGTGTGTGTGCATGTGTGTTTGTGGGTGAATGTCTTCCTCTTTGGCTTGCATTCATACTGAATAGGCGGTAGCAAGCCTAATGTTGGGAAAATGATGCGAATGTCATCGAGGGAATCCAGTTTGAAGTCGAAGTGCAAATTGCCTGCACACTTTACAAAATACTTCATTTGAGATCCACCTGTTCCTTTCACAGGGTAATGTTGTTAATGAGATAAATGATTTATAATGATGATACGAATGATAATTATTTGCTTTTTCAGTTGAATTTGTTTTTATTATTATTATTATTATTATTATTTCTTTGCCGAGAATTTAGACTGACGCTGCAGGCACCATCACCATTGTCGTTATTGTCATTATCATCCTTATACGCTTCATTATAGTTGCTGAAATAATTCTACTTTTGCATCTTGCTCTGGGGCTCAATGGCATTATTTCACTCATGGTTCCATTAAACCCAATGGCTTGAAGTGCCAAGTTCCTTCAATCACTCCTTCGGACTGCCAACTGGTGCGCAAAACAAGACTGCTTGACTGCGGCTATTGTGCGGACTTCCTCGGTCATGGGAGCCGGACCTCTGCCAGTGACGCGAGGGGTTCGCTGCACTTTTTTACGGCTGGTTTTATTTTCCGAAACGTTTTCACGCCACATAATGCCGCGAGCCTCCAGATAAGATGGCGCTTTCATTTATGAATGTAAATCCCTCTTTGCTCTGGGGGGAACGACGGTGGCTAATCAAAGGCCCTTACATCAAATTAAACTGAGTTAGTTCTGCTCCTGCGTCGCAACAAGCCACCAGAAATGAACACAGCTCGTGACACTTGCGTGCAGATTTTCAGTTCATGTATTTCGTTGACATGCGAGAGGCAGAAAGTTGTATTAAAACGAGCAGGATTTGCTGTATCCACATTTTTATTCAACCTACAAAATGAATACTGCAGCAATATGGTGAAACTTCATTTGCTCTTGTAACAAGGTTAGCGGCAAAGCAGTGACTAATCCGAACTCTTTAATTCCCTTTGAAAAGATGTCTGTATGGCACCGAGCAGCCAGCTCAGCTTATGAGATTCTAATTGCCCACAGCAGTAATGTGACCTCCGCACGTGAAAATTCCACACCGAATAAAATATTTAACACCAAGTCTGCAAAAATGAACACTCTGTTCTGAGTGGTGCAGATTTTTCTGGCTCTGTAGGTTTTGGTTTGATAAACTGAAGCCGACCATCGGGCGGACACTGAATGAAAAGTGCGAAATGCTCACTGTCTGAGAGAATTTATGCTGCCGGATTTTGACATGATGTACAATGCAGTTTCACAGGTGATGCTGGGGGTACAGTAATAGATTATGGTTGAGGGTATTGCAGTGCAATGTATAATTTATTGTTTTTGAAAAATAAAGTGCATGGAAGAGAATAAGTGGAAGCCATTGGTTAGATTAAACAAAATCCACAATTAATGAAACAAATGAATAATGAATAAGTCTGGTGGTATTAAATGCTAGGCTTTGAATTTATATTAGGAACGGGTGGCATCCTTGCATTTCTGAACAAGTAGGCCGAGGCTATTTACTGCGATATCAACTGACTCTGTTTTCAACAGTGCAATGTTTCTCCTGTTATATAGTGTTTATTTTGTTTTATACTAGCCATAAACCTGCATATATCCTATTATTATTAGCCATAAACCTGCATATATCCTATTATTTTCATATCTAAAAGGAATTTATCCACGCCTGTGATTTGCATTACATGATTGGTAACCTGACTGTCAGCACTAACTTAGCCGTGTTTTTTTTTCTTCTTCTTCTTCTTCCTCTTTTTCCACAATGCTGCTGTAATTACAGTATGTTTGGGGTTAGGTTAGTGTGCTGAGTGATCGCAGTCATTAATACACCACGTCAATTCTGTACGAATACCAGCTCATTCTTTCGCAGCTAGTTAAGAAACTCCAGTTTTGCTGTAAGGCAGACATCTGGAAGCCACATGATGCCAACAATTTGTTGGTGGGGGCATAATTTAAGACATATTTGGTGTAGTGATGATGGGTGAATACGCCACATTTTTGTTCCTGAATAATCGCGATGTTTTATGAGTCTGTCTCAATGACAAGGCCTGCGCGCTCGTCCGCAGCCGCTGCTCACGGTCACCGCAAAGCCCTGGACCGCGTCCCACCTGAACATCTGTGACTCTGTCATTTAATACTCGCGCTCTGTGGCATCTTCACTGCAAAGTGTCGCTCACAGTATGGCGCGAGCGCAGTTTCATTTTCAGAGCACCGCTAAATCCCGACCCGTGGCAGCGAATGCGCTGGTTCGCCCGGGCGTTCTGCACCTGCGCCGTTCTGAAGATTTAAGATCAGAAGTGTAGCGCTGTTTCGGCGAAACGTTGGAATACTGTTTTTGCTCATGCGGTGGCAAAACACCTCCGTGCCATAGATGTTTTTCAGTTCAGCGTTTAGCTAGATATAAATATTAAATGTAATCTTTCTCCATCTGTGGACAGTAATAGTACTAGTTCTACTACGAACAGAACTTTTAATTATATTGCGGTTTTATCATTATTGTTGCTATAGTTTCATACTCATAACTACCATTAGGTGAAACACCTCTATTTTTACAAGCATATATTTTATTCTGGCTGTGAAGTAAAACACATTGCATTGTAAATACTTGGTAAAATGGCTGAAAATGTGCTTTGCTACACAGTTTATAGATGTAATTTCAGGTAATGAAACAAGGACTCAAGGAAACATTGCAGTGTATATCTGGTGTTAAGCATCAGGTTTCAGCCTGTAAACCAGGCAAACATGTTAAACATGCTAATCCTTTCCTCATGCATTTAGGTGGGTAGTTATTCCTGCTCTAATGGAGTGCTCTTGACTGCGGATTTAAGGTTGTGGTTAAACCTTCAGCTCAGCTTACTGTGGTTGACCCTGAGGGTCACGGTGTTGCTCCGTAGGTGCAGCGTGCCCATTGGCTGCCCTGCATTGTGATTACCCGTGAGGGACAGTCGAACGCAGGGTCACCACCCATGGCCTGTTGGCCTGTGTGCGTTGGATACTTGATACTGTACCTGCTGTCTGATCTCCGCAGAGCTACAGGGGAGTCTTTCATTACCTGTGCAGCTGCTGCTGCTGTTGGGTAAACTGATAGGAGGGGGAGGGGGGGGGGGTGGGGGTGGCTGGTCAGAGGCGGAGTGGGATTAACGGGTCCCGGCTAGTGAGCACGCTCAGGCAGAGGTGTGTGCTAATCAGGCTATCACCTCTGCTTGACCTGTCATTCGGTGAGTTTAACGCACATACATGTGCACAAGCGAGCACATACAAGCACACAGAGAAATTAATCTTGCCCAAAAAGCCTCATCACTTCTCTCTCCTCGGTTCCTGGGTTGCGAGTGACTGCAGGAAGGATGTGTGTCGGTTTTGGCTTCCTTGGGGCCGTGATCGATGCAGAGCCTGCCTGGTGTTGCTTGTCGTCTGGCTAGTCCAGTGCTAGACTTCATGCATGACGCATGTGGATCCCTATCAGCAGTTTAGCCGTTGTGGTGTTCCACAGTGATTTTGTTGTTAGTCAAACAGGCATATGTGTTTATTCCATGTATGACATTTAGTATATCAGACTTTTTTGTTGCTAATTGTTTGAAAAAACCTGTTCACCATTGACTGATTCACAACCTCCCTTTGAAGTTGAAAATTGTTATCTTTGGCGAGGTCAAGGCTGGCACTATAAAATATAAACGAAGGCCTCGTATAAATGATTGACCTGTGAATCGAGTCATGATTCTGTAACTTTCAGTGACTTACCTCACTTTGAAATGGCATCTGAAGGAGGGAGGCTCCATTTTGCTGATTCGCAGGGCTTTGACCCGCACTTCTTGTCTAACTGTCCGCATGTCCAGATCGTTCTGCTCTCTCTGGTGGAAGAAAAGTTTGCAAGAAAAGAGGGGAAGCCTTTGAGAAGTAATTGGCTGAAATGAACTCTAAGTCTGTGGGGATCATTTGTTCCATGTGTTGAATAATGTTTGTGATTGTGCATGTGTCTCTGTATGATTAAATGCTCTCCCAGCTGGCTACACCAGGATGAAATGGCAGAGGAAAAACACAGCCACACAAAAAAATACATTACTATTTTTTTTTTATGTGCAACATGTCTTCATGATATCCCATAGAAATTATGGAACTTGGGCCTTCTTTTTGAGTATGATTTTGAAAAAAAAAATTCCCTGTTATATAACACATTATGCAAATTATCTCTCATGAATATTGAAGAAAAATGGGTGAAAAGAAGCAAAAATTATTTTCCTTGATAGATATCCATAAGAAATATTATGCCATAAGACTTCAAAATTGGGCAAAATATACTTTGAAGAGTGAAGAAGACAAACAAGATGACCTGTTCTTCAAGGAGTCCAACGATCCTGACGATAGCCGAACATTTCCATATTCAGGTATCATTCTCAGCTTTCTGTTGATATATAACGGGAAGTAATGGACGTAAGATGGAAGAAATACAATCTCGGAAAGTTCTGTGACAGGGATTAGGCAATGCAGTCGGGAAAGACTTAAAGGTACGCATAATGACATTTGATTAGTCAATACACGATGACATTTTGTTAAACGGCATTGAAAAATTGTGATGACAGAATAATTCATTAAAGAAACTGTGGGCAAGTTTCTGTTTTTGTGAACATATCAATAAATCAATCATTATTTATGAAACATATGACTGTTTTCTATGCAATACGGTCGACGTGGACTCGGCCCAAAGGAGGGAACACTTTAGTTTTTGAAGGATGTCTTAACTGGCGGCTCAGCCGGTGCTAAGTGCCCTCAGAGAACTCTCTAGAACGACAGCGTGTTTCATGGGGATTAGTTTGCATATCCACACCATCAGACGATGATATTGTCTCTGATATCGGTTCCTTTGATGCTGTTCGATGCGCAGTGCCATTATCTGGCCAGGCTATCTGCCGAGACAAGAATCAGGGAAGTGTACGGATCTTAATTTTAAACTAACGAGATATCACAGATTAAAGGATATAGGCGTGATTCGCTCAGGTATCCGGAACTTTCTGCTGAAGGTTGGAACGATTCCTGAGGTAGCGGGGGCGGGTCAGCGAACCCCCCTCACTCACGCGAAACTCAGGAGCCTGTCTTTCCACGCTTCATTTGAGCTAAGTTTGTGTTAAATCACATTTGTATGCCCACTCTGCGCCGTTAAATCTGTTTCTCATTTTGGCTTTGACTGAAAAATCAACCCTGTCGATTTAGACGGAGTGTTTTTTCCCCTTTTCTTTCAAATGACATTATTTTTTATTCCTTCTGCCTCAGGTCCTGCTACTCTCCGAGGGTGGCTGTACAAATGCCAAACACACTGCCTTTACCGCATTAATTGATTCATTTACTGATTTTTTTTTTCTCCATTTTAAACACAAGCATCTACCCTAGCTCCCGGCAGCGGAGTAACAACTATGTTTTTATACGCGCTGTATAGAAAATATACAGAATAAAGCAGGGGGAGATTGTATGTACGCTCATGGTATGGACTGTGAATTTTTTTTTTTTTTTGTGCTGTGGTGTGCCATTTGACTTTCACTTGACCTTCAAGGTCACTAGCCACGGCAGCGAGCCTTTGTGTTGCGCTCTCCATCTCAATGCTGCTATTTTCCATCTGCGCTCCCGTCTGTGTGTGGGAGACAGGTGACGCGGGTCAGACCTGCGGAGGGAAAATGGCCACCGTGTTCTGAGAAATGCAATAACCCCCACCCCCGATTCGCCATTTCCCTATCTCCCCGGCCTGTTGGCTTCCTCAAGCGTCAGGCCTTAATGGCTCATTTTAAATGATAGCTTTCTTAATCACTCGTATCATAATTGTCTCGGGATCCTCTGTGCCGGGCGACTAATTTTAAAGATGCAGCACACAAGAGACCTGAAACTGCATCACAGACTGTATGTTTATAGAATCAGCTTTGGAATTTAAGATATTGTATTTGTGTGTTGTCCCCATATGTTTTTCTTTGTTTAAGTATTTATACCTCAGTGGGATCTAAGTAATCAATACTCTTGTATTTACTTGGTGAGGCTGTTTTTCCCGTGGCCGAGCAAGTATAAGGAAAGCACTGTAGCGCCGAAGTGCGCACAAGCTGTCACTAACAGATTGATTGAATTATGCTGAACGCCCCCTGGTGGCGACTTAGGAAACACGCAAGGCCCGAAATGCATTTAAAAAGCGAAGAATGATACTAAGAGGTACAATATACTCAGAACATTGAGAATATGAACTATTGTGACAGACCTTGCACTATTCTGTAGTTCTATGCATGGTTTTTGTCATCGGTGACACTGGGTAGTAAACGAGAGGCATAATCAACATTTTATATCCATATTATTTCACTGCAGCCCAGAAACTTAGCTGGAATCTGCTGGCTTCCAGTGGTCTGGCCTCTGCTCTGTGCCACTGAACTTGAGCCAGAAGTGGATGTCATTGCTTTGTCTTGCTGCATACACAAACCTTGATCGATGGGATGCTGTTAACCAGATTGAGCTTCTCTCCTAATCCACGTTTTGTGTAATTGAAATCCAAGCCCAGTTTTACCACATGGCGTACTGAAAAAAAATGATTCATCTCCCTTAGCTGTGTTATTTTTGTTACTATGCTTAGTGTAAGGTGCACTGTTGCTCTCTTATCCGGATATAAGCTTTTTCAAGGACTTCTGTAACTATCACACACTTGCTCTCATTCTCAAATATAATCATGTCCAGAATTAATGGAACCCTTGATAAAAACTGAAAAAAGCTGGCTACTATTAACAATGCAGTTGATAATCCTTATGTTAAGGTCAAACACGTGTGGAGATGTATTCTTTTAATCTGTCTCATGTTCCGTTTTTTTAATTATCTCGTTTTCTGAAGCGCGCAAATAATTATGTACCCTGACTGCGGCTGTTCAGCCTGTCTCTGGTTTTGATTGATGCTTTTCTGCTTGTATTGGAAATGTGTTAATAATAAAAAAACAATATGCGACAAATAAATAGCATTCCTTAGACATTTGCATATTCATGTATTTTTCAATGTTTGCAGCTGAGAGAATATAAACTGAAGAGTGTTATATAAGACATGTCTGTTTTTTCAGATGTGTGAGAAGGCAGATGGGCAGTTATTTCAATACTTTTTTTGTTTTATTTCAGATACTATATGTGCAATATTATTGATTTGACTGTTACCTTGTAATTCACACGAGAGTAAAAAAAAAAATCCTTATTCTGCCACAGGTGCGATTTAACCTTGTGACATCATGCCTGTTTCCCAGCAACAAGCATGATGTCAGAGGATCATTGGAATTTTTTAGCTCTGTTATATACATAAGCTGTGTTCGAAATCGCCCCCTATCACGGATATAGTGCACTATATAGTGTGTCCGCCATTTTGTAGTGTTGTTCGAATTCTTTTCATCCACTATATAGTGGACTATAAAATACCCATAATGCACAGCGGAATCGAGTGAGCAAGCGATGTACACTACATTGTAGTGCCGTATACCACAATGCACTGCGGCCGTGTTTTTCCACAGAAGAAGAATGTGAAGAGCGAGATGGCTCCGCCCTGTGGAAATACATTCTCCAATATTCCCGTAAAGCTGCTTTCACACCGGACGCGAAACGAATTTTTCGCACAACAGATTACATTCGCGTGTATTCGCGTCTTGGCATTGACTTTGAATGTAATCTGTCGTGCGAAAAAATTCATTCAAGGTCGTGTGAAAGCAGCTCAAGTGTCGGTTTGTTTACATGATGCTCGGCGGTCGTCCCACGTCACAGGAATATCCAGCGCACTTGCTGACGCAACCATGTTCAGAAAATTCCGGTGTAGTGTCCGAAATCTCCTTTGGTCATTCCCTATGTAGTGCACTATACCATATACACGATGTAGGGAATAGGGAGTGAGTGAATGAGTGGACGATTTCGAACACAGATATAGTGCATATTGCCATTAAAATGAGCTGAAGACTGCATCAGTCGCTGCTTTCTCACTGCAGTTCACAATTCTTGTGTCCCCTGCTGTGACCGTTTATCCACTGATTATAGTATTGCTAGAATTGATATGGGTTTTCCATTTGTTGTCACGAGTGAGATAATTGCCGTGTTACTGCATATCCAATAGCGCTGGTAACTTGAAGCCATTTTCATTTGGCTAAAGCTGCTGGGAAATTTCCGGAAGCGCTCTGAGCCGGCTGCTAATCCTCTGCCACTCAAACAGCCGGCAGACAATTGTGAGTTTAAATTCAGTACAGGTCAGAGGTCGCAAGGCTTTGAGGATGGAAATTCGTCCCTCCTGAGTAATGTTCTTTGTTGCTCTCTCTCTTAATCCGTTTCTTCGATAGCAATTAAAAGTTTAGTTAAAGCTTAGAAATAAACAAAACAGAGGGAGAAAAGGCCCTTCTGATAGCCCGAGAGTCATACTTATTAGGAATGATAATTGTCCTCCGTTTCACTGAATTCTCTGAGACTGTTTAAGGAATACAAGGTGGACCATCGGCAGGAATGGTCGCGCAGATTAATGACACCTTATGCTAAAAAGTCCCGCATGATCGCGACGCTGTAGAATTCGGCCCGTCTCCTTCATGCTGCAGGGCTCCTTTCTTCGTTTGACACCTGATTACTCAGGCAGCTTGTTTTCTGACAGAGGAAAGTTTATGAATTATATTCTGTTTTTCAGGAGGCATGTACTACCTGAAAGATTTTTACCTTTGGGGCTAGAATGCTGATGTGTGTGTGTGATCTCTTTGTGGTATGGCTTGAAAACTGCAGTTGTGGGGTTGAGGAAACGAGAGAAGGATGGTTGTGGAAACGTTGCCGGTATGTTGGTTTTAAACTCAGTCCATTTACTGTCTTTCACTGGAGACCCTAGATAGGCACAGCTGCAACGACTCAAGAAAAGGAGCCATTTTGTTTCCATCGCGCGAGACCCAGCCATTTCACACAATGGAAATCGTTGGGCATTTTTGTCCTATTCTCAGACCGGAAGCATATTCATTTTAGGGTAAAAATAAGAAATCGGTTTACATTGGTATCGACAAGCATAGGAAAATGTTCGGACGTGAAAAAAGAGAAAACTGGGGGGTACTCATTCACTTTGAGACGGTGCTCAGTAATGCGATGGAAACAAAATGGCTCTATGACCAGATTTCCTGGAACCTTCATGTCGCAACTCTCTCCATGCTGGAACTCTGCCTTACAGAAGAGGTCTGAGACACTGTTGGATGTTTGTGTGTTGGCTGCGTCTGACGCACTGAGAATGACCTGAAGCTGACTGTTTCTCAATGTCAGCTATGATTGGCTACTTCGACTTTGCTGTGCTGGTGCTGAAGAATGCAAGTCTGGTGTGAGCTTTGCAGATGTCGAGATGCATTGACAGATGTTACAGCTATGCTGTAGAGGTCTTATTGCCATGTTTGTGATATTGGTGGAGACCCCCCTCATAACGCTTGTTGGCACTGAAACCGTTTCTGCTGCCAATGACCATTCTGACTGACCTCCTCCACTCCGTCCCTGATATAGTTCTGCAGATGGTCTGAAGCTAACAGAGCTTTCACTTCGCATTCTGATTGGTTCCTTCAGATCAGCTCCGTAAGTTTTCGTTGAGGATGATCTGCAGTTGCGTGCTCTGAAATTAAAGAGTAAAAAGACTTTAGAACAAATACAATACATAAATAAATCAAACAACAGGCCCAGTAAATGGTCAGTAAATGAATGGTCAGTGAACCAGTTTGGGGGAACCTTCATTGAATTTTGGGCAAGGTCTACAAATTGATTGTCCCCTGTTGAAACGACCTCATGATGGAGAACATCAAGACGGTTGACGGAAAAAGAAGTCGGCCATTTGCGGGAGTGCGGACTTACAACAGCATACTGGCTTGTTCTTACTCCTTTGTCATTTTATTGCAATTTTTTTGTCTTTTTTTTTAAAGAAGGAAACCATTACAGCAAATCAAAATCACGGCTAACTTTGCGATTTCCATGGTGCGTTGGAGTACTGCTGTTCCTGGTTACATTATTATTTATGGTCTGATGCAATTGCACTGGATAAACTTGGCTAAAAGAAAAGAAAGTTTGAACCGTCTCATTTCTGTCCAGATAAATATCAGTCAAAGTTTTGGCAAACAATACGTGGACCTCTTCACACAGGCGTGCGCACGCACACACTAACACACACACACACACACACACACATATATTTTGCGAACCTGGATTCTGAAGCGAGGTCTCCTGTGGGCACCATAATGGTTTCACTCCAGGTGTTTTATATAGATGTGTTTTTGTGGTGTTTTGGCGAGGTAATTGCGGAGAGCAGAGTGCAGGCATGAAGTGAAAGATATTCCTGAAGGGACTGCGGTGCTGGAACTTTCCCAGGGCGCAGAGAGCGGACAGGCAGATGAGCGGTACATCCCCAGCAGTACTGAAACTGGCAAACTCAGGGCTTCCCTCTGCTCAGGCCAAACAAACACCACACCTCGCTGACAGTGGGCGTCTCTGAGCTGAGGCACACACACGTATACTGCCACTATGGAACAATGGACCTCCCCATACTTAGGTTTCACACAAACAGCTACTGCAGAGCAATGGGCTCCCTTCTGTAAAGCAGGCAAAAGCAGGAGGTGTGTGTTTGTGTTTACATAAATGAGCGTACAGACAGATGACAGACTAAAGGAATAAAAAATCTGAATAAATGTGTGAAAAAACTTAACAAATGCAGAAGCTTCTGTTCATTTTCCTGGCATGGTTTGGGTCCACTCGTCCCCTTAAAGGCAGAAGGGTCACTGCAGATCAGTGCAGAGTTATTCTGTGTGAATCACCTTTATATCCTGTGATGAAGCATTACTACCATGATGGGAGGGGTCTATTCCAGGATGACAATGGCCGAAACCTCACAGGGCACAAGGGGTCACTGAATGCTTTTATGAGGATTAAAATGATCGTAAGCATTCGTCACCACCTTCACTATCACCAGATCTCAGACCAACTGAACTCATGAGGGAGATTTTGGAAAAACATGTTAGACAGTGCTGTCCATCATCATCATTAAAACAGGAAATGAGGGAATATCTCTTGGAATAAGACCACTCCATCCCTCCCGTAAAGTTTTACACTTGTGGACTCAACACCAGGTCATATCGAAGCTGATCCGGCTACTTGTGGAGGCCCAATACGTTACTAAGACAGTTAATGTAGATTTTTCCCATAATTCCTCGCACCTTTGCATATATGAGCTTGCGTAAGGGTGTGAGAGTGTGAGTAGCAGTAGCTGGTGTCGGGGGGCGGGGTTTGAAATGGGCCCGGAGTGGTTGCCGAGGTGTCCCACAGAAGCCTCTGGTCTGGGCCCATAACTGGATCCAACCGCAGGGCGCTGTTTATGTGGCAGGTGCGGGCTGCGCTGGGGTCGGGCATTAAAAATTGAAGAGGAGGCGGTAATTGCAGAGGCCCAGTCCCAGGCCACAGGGGTAGCGATGCCTGCTTGCCCTCCGCTGGGCCGCTGGTGCTACACAGGGCCTGAGGTTTTAAACTCTGTGCCCTTCCAGCACTGAGGCTGCCCAAAATTACCCTCCGCTGCCGACATCGCAGGTCCTGTGATCTCACCACCGGCTCATCCAGCCAAACTAACAGGAAACAGCATTCCTCCAGAACACCAGGCCAGGAAGTTTATTCGATCGGTGCAGCGTGTTCAGTTTAATCCTTGTGGTGTTTTGGCCTTTACTTTTTGTAAATTGTTTGACTGTGTTTCTGTGTATTTTTACAGCTTTGTTTATATGTGATGGATACTTTCATATTATTCACTGATTACAGTCTTAGTTTCATGCCACACACACACGCACACTCGCCAAAAACAAAAAATTAAAACTGGCACTGCCAAAAATGACATTAATTCTATTCCTACCTTTAAGTGAAACAATTTAGATTTATATAGTCTAACTCATCTGGTTGTTCAGGCTTTTACCCCATCGATTTAAGCTGGACTTAGGTCAGAGGAAACGTCTGATTCCCGTACAGAACATAAATGGAAAAATACAGTTTTCCCCCCTTTTCTCCTCTGTTCGCTCTCTGTTCTCCTCGGGCGCGTCTCTCCTCTGTAGCAGAGGCATTTACATGGCTTCAGGGCAGGGTGGCAGCGTATGGGGCAGATGGGGGTTAATTAAACCTTTGTTCTCAGACGCAGGTGTGGTGTAGGGTTTCGGGGGGGACGTCAAAGTCCTGGTCTTTGGCCTCAAGATTTTAGAGGTCAGAGGGGGAGGCGAACATGTGAAAGTCTTGCTTCTTCACTCTGTAAAAAAAAATATTAAAAAGTTGACTCAACTCGAAAAGGTAAGGCACCCATCTGAAAAGCACTTTTGAGTTGGCTCAACATCAAGTTCTGCATTCTTTCAGAATTAATTTGGGCAATTTAAGGTCAGTGGACTCAAAAAAGTGCTGTGCAGCACTCCTGTGATCTGGAAAAACCTAGTACATTTGTCACTTTTGGGAGAAACTGAGTTTGACCCTCATTTGCGGTAATTAAGAGTGGTGAAAATCTTAATATAATAGCTATTAGTGTTATTTGAACTGTCAAAATCAGGTTTCTATAATTTCTTCCGGTTAGAAAAAGTCCAGAATCCAAAGGTTTTTGTTCAGTTGCGAGAATCCTTGCTATTGACAAATTCACTAGGTTTTTCCAGATCACAGGAGAGCTGGTTGGTGCATGACAGTGTGTATCTTCCTACAGTCTATTTCAGTTTGCAAAACCCTTATGGCGAGTGTGAAACATTAAAAAATAAAATGAAATACAGTACTTTTCAATTTGCTGTTTGTGAAGACGAGGTTTTGAGCAGAATTCAGTAAATTATTGCACTACACCTTCTTTAAGTTTAAGTGCATATTTTAATATAATCTAGATGTTTTTGCTTCCTTTTTAAAAATGCATAAATATACTGCATTAAATCTGAATATTAAACAAGAAAAAGAATTTCTCTTGGGCGAGACTTAATCAGGCAACAAATGTTTGCGTATCCAAGTGAAATTTCAATGAATATTTATTGGAATTCATTTGTTGAATGCTGATTGTAATTACATGCAGGCATGATTTATTTCCAGGACTGCTGCATGTGCTGACTGAAATACAGAGGAATAAATATGGACACGCCGGCATCCAAATGAGCAAGATGTCGTCTTATTTTGCGATGACACTGAGATCTTCTCTCTATCTATCTATCTATCTATCTATCTATCTATCGTACGGTCCAGTTTTAGACTGCATATTAACAGTAATTGCGTTGAATTTAACAGAATATTGTAGACAGTGGCACTGACCTGTTTGGTGGCCGTCTGCAGCTGTCTCGAGAATGCACAGAACCCCGGCGGAGACTGAGCACATTCAGGGACAACTCGTCGGTTGAAGGTCAAATCTAACTCATTTGCTGTGATGCAGGCTGAGGGGAAACTGCAGGTTAAGCAGTGAAAGGGGAGAAATAAGAAAGAATAACTAAAACGGAAGGCTTCATGCGGCGGTACGCTGGTGGAGATGGGTCTGAGGCGGGTCCGAGCACGCACATCCGAGGATGCGGTTGTGCGGTCACGCTTGTGGTTGACCATTCTCACCGTGCGCCTTATTTTACCATACATCCATCCATTGATTAACTGATTTGGCGAGATCTGTTTTTTTTTCCTCCCATGGTCAGTGTACGGTAGCGCCTGAGTGCACACTTTAGCACGATAGCTCGCCCATCGTTCCCTTTGAGATAATTGCAAGCTTGTCTCTAAATTAAATGCTTCGGGTTTTCTTGTTTATCGTGTGGGTTGGATGAACTTTCGAGATGCGTGTACTTTCAATCCACCTCCTCGGTTAAAGCAGTAGGGGGTCTTGCAAATGCCGACAGATACCGCCGTATCGCCGCCTGAAATACCGCCATATCGCTGCCTCAACCCACCTCCAGCCTTACACCACCCTGACCCTGATGCCTGGGAATATAGTCACAAAAGTATTTTAATAGTAAAATACTGTTTTAACGCCTCTGAGCCATTTCATTTTACGCGGAGTATTCAAAGTTAGAGAGCCATGTTTTTTAACCCTTTGAGCGCTGAATACATTTTCAAGGAATTAAAAATGCAGTTATCCTGAGCTGTTGAAAACCTGTCATGTGGCAACTTGTTTAAAAGAGCTCCCCTGCGGGAGCTCTTTTAAACAAGTTGCCACATGACAGGTTTTCAACAGCTTCTGATTTTGATATCTTACATCATTGGGCAACTATAGTTGCCCGCAGCGCTGAAAGGGTTAAAAAGAGAAGTGAAATTCGATGGCGGTTGATTTTGATGAGTAGTCCGTCAGAATGGGCACATATACTGCTCATGATTACGAAGCTGTCTCGTGGTCATCACTTCCTCATTGCCGCTAGGCGCAAGTAGTCACGCTTGAACGAGTAACTGAATGACAATATGGGGAAAAAAAAAAGAATAATATACAATGGTTGGGTGCAATTATCTATTTTACTGCGGAAAACACTCCAGTGCTTCAGAGCTTTCAAGGCTGGGATTTATTTGGCGACAATTATGTGGATACAATGCTTATTAAATCTGAATTTTTTTCATTTGCGACATGCAGATTGATGATTCTCATTCTGGAGCATTCTCTGTCGGGCAGCCAGTCACAGACAAGCTGGGAACAACAGACACACTGTGTTCCTCCTTTCAGCACTAATAGATTTTCTGGGTAAATGAGGCACAGAATTTCATCACACAAAGAAAGCTAAATGTCAAGGTAGCGAAGGAGTACTTTTGGATTGGTGCCCGATTTACTTTAAAATTCTGTTTTCTTTCTCGATCATTGTTGACATGCACCAAAGGTGATTCAAATGTAATTTACCAAAGTAAAAAAGTAGTTTATTGTGGCAGAGTTGGAGTAAAGAAACTGCGGCTATTTATTTATCACGGAACATGTTTCTTTATATCTAAAAACAGAATATTTGTTTGCCTCAAATGTAGTGTTAAACAGTGGTGTGATTGAACGAGAGCTGTAGAGCCAGACCACTGATATTAAAAACATTATCTTTAATTGGTTGAATTGAACTTCTTTGTAAAGGTGGGCAAAGGAAAATAACTTGAGATCTTTTTTTTTTTTCTATGCCAGAAAAATAGAAAATGAGAAAAATAAAGCCTGGGGCGTAGCAGGCTGCCACGCTTAGTTCCTTTAATATGGTTTTCATTTAGTCGGAGAGTCTCGGGGCTGGGAGAAGGGAGGGAGACATTTTGTCCAGACACAGAGCGAAATGGTTCTCCAGAGTGTGAGGTAGTCAATGAGAGACGTAGAAGTGTCTTTCAGCTCAGCTAGTCTTTATATTCTCTCCATGACACGTGATCTTAGCCGCACAGCTTACCTCCCCTCTCTGTCCCCAGTGTGTATTTGGCAGGAGGTGCTGTTCAGCGTATGAGCCCAGATTAATGTATTACTTGCTCGCACATGTGCGTTAGATATGTATGAGACATGTACGTGAGCGACTGTATGTGCCTCTGTGTGTCTGTGGAGAAAACCGTATCCCACGCATTGTCCTGAACTGCCTGTTCTAGAAGATGCAAACTTTGGCTGAGATAAGAAGATACGCATTGATTTGATACAGTTACATGAAAAAATTTTACAGTAAAATACTGCAGTGCCGGAAGCTAGCGTGGGAAAGCCGTTGCGCCGTTGTGGAGAACTTCCGCGCTTCAGCTCTTTGTGCAGTTTCCCGCTCAGCCCCTTTTTAAAGGCAAAATATAAACTGAATTACAATCCGGCACGTAAACTCACAATGCAGCCGAGTTAATTGTCACAAAGGGGTGTTTGAATGGATCCATATATCTAGAATGCTGATAAACCCATGTTCGCTGGGGAGTCTGGGAGCCAGAAAATGAAACGGTGTATTTCCTCCACAAAGTTTATGACGGATCCAGTAAAGAGCTCATGAGTGATTATTGTATGTCCCCTTAAGGGCAGTAGAGGGTTGTGCGAGGGCCTGGGGTCCTGTATGACTGCCGTAAATGTCAATCCGATAAGGTGCTAATCCCTTAGCAGCATGCTAAGAATGCATGATCCGGCAAAGGATCTGTGGTAGTTTAGTCGCAGCTGAATGGCCTGACAATGGGAGGTTGTTTCTCATCCTACAGGGGTATGTTTCCCAATAGCATAGTTGCTAACTGTGTTAGCAACTTACATAGGATGAACTCTGCATCGCCATGTCAAACTATGTTGTCTAACTATGTTAACAACTTCCGTAGGTTGAACACTGCATTGTTAGTTCAACCTATCTAAGTTGCACTGAACTAGCTATGCAGAGTTCAACCTACATCAGTTGCTAACACGGCAAGCAACATATTTAGCAACTATGCCTATAGGAAACGCACCCCAGGTCTGTGCTATAAGCTCTTATACAGACCTGCGAGCCAAAATAGCGCCTCCTAGACAGAACACCTGTCCACTGCAGGGGTGTACGTCACCTACAGCTTTCGTCTGTTAAGCAGCACAGAAACATTTTCAGCTCACCGCCGAACACTTAGGAGGCAGAAAATAAGAATTCAATTCCACGACCACCTAATTGAATGGTAGAATGGATTAAGGAAGGTAAGAATGCCTTCGTACCACTATGATGATAATACTGTTTTGCTGGAGAAATGGAGACCTGCAGTAGGAATGAATTAGATGATGCTCCCTACCCCATACAAAAGACACAAGCTAATTCACTCTCTCTCTCTCTCTCTCTCACACACACACACACACACACACACATTCACAATGCTAATTACCTCCTCACTATTTTTCATTTTCAAGTGTTGAAAGGAGCAGGGAAAAAACAAAATCCCAGCTCTGAGAGAAATGCCGTTGAACTGAAGGAGAAATGGAGAATTTAAACACTGCTTATTTTACTTCAGTTCAGAATGTGCGATGCGGCACTGTTATGAACAGGGAATTTTGAGTGGAGCGAATCTTAGCTTGAGGAAATGTAGAGAGAGGCAGGCTAAGTTAGGCTCATAAAAAGTATGAATGTGTGTGTGTGTGTGTGTGTGTGTGTGTGTTACTCACTATACATGTGCTTGTGTACATATGTGTACATACGTATCTGATGCTGTTAAGGTGTCGACTCCCCTGCCTCAATTCTCATCAGCTGATTTATATTTAGCTGCTATTGATCTTCGCAGACTGTTGCCCACACACTGTACTGCTTAAAAGTAATTTATTCCTTTCCGAAGGGTGGCTAGTGTCTTCTTCATCTTGGAAATGATTATTAATTCTTTTTAATCTACTTGCACTGTATTTGACGTCTGGCCTCCAAATTTTATGTAACTGGGCGAATGAAATATTCAGAGTTTGAGTTTGATATCAGTAATTTCTTCTGGTATTGCAAATGTTTTGATATCGGGATAATTGGCAATTTGTAGTTAGGTGTTCATTAGTATTAATGGAAATGTGTGTAAGAGAACACCGTGAAAGGAATTTTGCTTGCTGGCTAACTAGCTTAGTGGCTAGTGTTGGGATTTTGCGGCGTTATATTTAGCAGGAGGTAACAGGGTTGCGTTTTTTTTTTTTTTTTTAACGGAATGAGATATTCTCTGTATACCTATTAGAAATCAGAAAAGCTGTCTTGTCCCTTCTGCATCACCTCATGTAAAAGCTTCAAAGCTTCTAAGCTTCAACTTAGAACTATTTTAAGTATGTTAAATTATCCCAGCTTTAGAATAAAATGTCCATGAAAGCCCTCGTTACCCCCTCGTATGTAGACTTTGTCCTCGCCAATAAATTGTGCTTCTGTGTGTGAGCTGTTCTCATGTGCCGTAACCATGTTCCTTTTTGTAGACTGTGTGGGCAAACTGTGCTGTCCCTGGGAAACCATTTTCTTGGGAATAATCTATAAATACAATCTATATAATAAAATATAAACAGTGAGGCAGTAATTGTGTTTTTCAACAGCTCACTCGCACTTTGGTATAAGTGCCCCTCTCCCCTCCATTTTCTCTCCTGCGGCGTTTTTCTTCCGAGTGTGTATAGGATGCGGTTTTCTGTATTTTTCTCTTTTTTTACCTGATGCGTCACAAACTCTTGGGTATGTGCCCTGTGCTCACCAGCAGCATGTTGTTCGCATTAGAAAAATGAATCATTTCCGGTCGCATGTGACTTGTAGTTTTGTGGTGCTGTCTGGATCGGTGCTGAGCAGAGCGGTGTACTGCGGTCAGTGTCCAGCTGTGTGTATAAACGGCATGTGAGTCACGGAAGGTCTGGGTGACCCAAATGAAGAGTGTCGGCCAGGAAAGGAAATGTGCGATGGTTCTGACTGTGTCAGTGGTTTTCGTGATGAATTGCCACCCGGACAAAGGAGCTGGACTGATAGAGCCGACTGCGATCGGTGCTCATGTAAAGGCTGCTGTCACGCTAAGAAGCATGAGAGGGCAGTGACTGTGTGAGGAGGCTATGTGTTCCCGCTGGCCGATGGAACAGGAGTCTTAGTCCTAACTGGTAATGAGGCTTCGCCATAAGTCACTCTTTGTGAAGAGTGTCTTCTTGGCTGAGGGACCTGATTGAGTTCTGACTGTGAGAGGCTTGTTCCCTCCCAGGGCATGGAACAGGAGCAGCAGTGCTGCCTGAGCAAGATGGTCAGCATACATCCCAGGCAAGGGAGCAAGAAAGATGGTACTGACTGTGTAATTAGTTTTGGCGAGTTGGTGGCACAGGATTGTTCCAGTAGTGTTGGTAGTTTTGGTGACAGGTATCTTTGAGGCAAGAACAAACATGATAGTGGACTTATTCATTGATTTTGGTGAAGAGCGACTGCCAGATGAACGAACAGGATAGTGGCTAGAACAGGATAGACTGAGTTTGTAATTTTGGTAAAGGGTACCTGCCTGGTGAAGGAAAAAGATAGTAGACTGCGTAAATGGTTTTGCTGAAGGGCACCGGTCAGGCGATGAAACAGTATGGAGGATTAGGGGCACTTGCCAGGTAAGGGAACAGGATTGTGGACTTAATAAGTGGTTTTTGTGAAGGGTGCTTGCTTGGTGAAGGAACATGATAGTGGACTTTGTGGTTTTGCTGAAGGGTACCTTCCAGGCCAGGGAACAGGATAGTGGACTTCGTAAATGGTTTTAGCTAAGGGTACCTGGAAGATGAGGGAACAGAATAGTGGAAAGTAGTTGTAGTGAAGGGCACTTGCTAAGCATGGGAGCACGATAGTGCAATGTGTAAGTCGTTTTGGTTATGGGTACCTATCAGGCAAGGGAACAGGGTAGTGGGTCTTGTAAGTGGTTTTGGCAAAGGGTACCTGTCTGTCATGGGAACAGGATGGAGGACCATGTGAGTGGTTTTGGCAAATCATCCCTCCTTGTGAGGGAACAGATGTGTGGCCTGTGTAAGAGGTTATGGTGAAGGCTACCTATCAGGCAAAGGAACAGGATAGTGGACTGTGTGAGTAGTTTTGGCAAAACGTGCTTCTCGATGAGGGAACAGGTGTGTGGCCCGTATAAGTGGTTTTGGTGAAGGGTGCCTAACAGGCAAGGGAACAGGATAGTGGACTGTGCGAGTAGTTTTGGCAAAGCGTGCATCCTGGTGAGGGAACAGGTTTATGGCCTGTATAAGTGGTTTAGGTGAAGGGTACCTATCAGGCAAGGGAACAGGATAGTGGACTGTGTGAGTAGTTTTGGCAAAGTGTGCTTCTCGATGAAGGAACAGGTGTGTGGCCTGTGTAAGTGGTTTTGGTGAAGGGTACCTAACAGGCAAGGGAACAGGATAGTGGACTGCGCGAGTAGTTTTGGCATAGCATTCCTCCTGGTGAGGGAACAGGTGTGTGGCTTGTGTAAGTGGTTTTGGTGAAGGGCACCTAGCAGGTAAGGGAACAGGATAGTGGGCTGTTTAAGAGGTTTTTAGCACAGGGTACCTCTCAGGCATTGGAGCAAATGGTGGATCGTGTGAGTGGGTTTGGAACAGGGTGCCAGCCAGGTGGGGGAACAGGAGCAATAGTGAATGGTGACCCCCAGAATCTTTTCTCTCCTAGCCGTTTCGCCGAGTGACCTTCTCAGTGGTGAGCCAGCCCCAAGACCCACACCAGGGATCTCTGCAGAGCTGCTATGACAGCGGGCTGGAGGAGTCCGAGACGCCCAGCAGCAAGAGCTCGTCCGGACCGCGGCTGGGAGCCCTGCCCCTCCCTGAGGATAACTACGAGAGGACCACTCCAGACGGAAGTGTCGGTGAGGGAGAGCACATGGAAAATGGTAGGGGCAAACACAGTGAGAAAAGACACACACAGAAGTAAAAACGAAAGAACACACACACTCACACACAGACACAGACACACACACACACACACACACACACACACATACAAACATCCACACGGTCACACCGCAGACAGCAGCGCCAGGAGAGTTAGTATCCACACGTACCTGCCCTCGCGATGGGCGACCTCAATCAGGCGAGGGAAGGATGGTAACGTAGTTCGCAGGATGTCGGTTTACAGTTTGCGGCTTACGGTTGACGTGTTAATGCACCGCAGTGGTTGCGGTTGTCAGTGACGCTGCTCAAAGATGTTCTCGTTTGAGCTGGCCTGGTAATGTAGGCAGTTGCAGACACCTTTGGTGTGTGCTGAATACTCTTTCGGCTGCTGATAAATGATGAACCTCGATGGGCTTATTGACCTATCCTGCTCATTTTACCTTTGTATTCATAACAATTATCAGGTTCCTTTCTGCTTAAGTTATTCACAACTCCAGGATTTAGCATTTAGTTTGGTATTCTCATGTTTGAATGCGGGAAACATGAGGTATACTGAATACTCGGGTATTTTATTTCAGCCAGTAGCATGCATCCAGTCTGTTCCGTGGACCTCATTCAGTTATTCAAATACTCCCTTTATCATGTGTGAGCCTGGGGGTCTAGGGTATTAAAAAGCGGTAACTGTACCATTGTCCGTGTCTTAGTCGTTTGTTTTAAAAAACACATTCCATGATGTTCTTTGTGGAAGTCCTGATAAATTCTTTTGAGCAAAATGAGTGTAGTTTACTGTGGTTTTGGAATGTGCTGGTTGTGGAAAGCAGCTATATCCAGACATTGTAAAAAACCAAAGTATATAAATACAGTATTGCGTAACTCCATTTGTGTGCATGTGTTATTGCCATAATTTAGATGACATTTGAGACTGTATGGACTTTGTTAGCCTTGTTTTCTCTGAATTTACTTGCATTGTTATCTGTGATGGTAATTTGGTGAAATTTCTGACGAAAATGGTACGTTTGAGAAATGATCGTCAGCTAGGAATGTCATGATGTGGTTTAGTTAGTTGAAACTCAGTCTACCCGCAGTGTAGGGTCAATAAGTTAGAAACTCTATGTGGAATATGGAGGTCCATTTTTTTTTTTTTTTTTTTTAAGTAGCTGTTATTTTTAAACCCAAATTTGCACCTTTGAAGTGGAAAAAGGAGTTAGAAATAACATCATTCTCTCACATACGCACACATTGACATACAGATGCACAAACGTATGGAAGTTCATTTTATATGGGTGGTTATTTTTGTGGTTAATCACCAGTCATTACTGGGGATGTTCTTCCTTTACCGGCGTGTTACAGAACGTTATGCGTCTGACCCGAGACTGGCGTTTCATTAGGCGTTTTTTTATGGCCAATGGACATGCGTCATGCAAGGCTAAGCTTCAGCTCTAACCGTGCGCTTTTTCAGCACACTGCCTTAATGTAGATTAAACTGTTTCATATTAAATCTCTTGGCCCACTCAGCATAGGTTTTGCGGCTCCTCTGGGTCCTTAATGGCATGCATTTTGACCGTGCTTCACAATTTGCCGGCAAAATTAGCTCCAATTATGGAAGTGCTGTAATTTTGCCGAGATAAAGTAATTGGAATAAGGAAATCAATATGGTGGGGGGTGGGGGGTTGTTGAGGAGGGATTGCTGGGTTATTTAATCTAAATTTTGATTACACATGCAGTAAACAAATCAGGTCTGAATAACCCAGCCCACTCAACAAAGCAAATGAAGTTGATAAAATGCCCTCTGATGAGCTACAGCAAGTGATTTATTGCTGCAAAGTCGTCATACATGTAAAAAAATTCAATACGCGTCAAACTTGAATTCAAGGTCAAGGTTATTTTTATGCGATGTTAGAATTATTTGTCCACAGTTATTTGAAAACATCTGAGGCTTGTATGTGTGACAATATTGTCGATCATTTGCATGGTCGAAGCAAGTAACAGTGTTCTTAATCCAGTGGAAAATGGTTGCCTTCTTGCTCCAGCTCTAGGTTGCCAGAACATGCGTGGAGACCAAATGTGCTTCCCATAGAATAGTATGGAGAGCCTTGCAGTACCATTGATATAGGTTTCTGTTGACAACAGCAGTATATCCATATGAGAATGCAGTTTCACTGTGGGCTGCGGTTTGTTTATTTTCAGTGTGCCTATTATCTGCGGAACATAAGCTGTTATCATATTATTACTCTTTCCAATTCGCTTTGGAGCTGCAGTTCTTTTTATTAGAGATAATTCTATTCTCTTTTTATCTCTTTATTTTCTTCTTTTTCTGTTTGGGAAGTCTGTTTTACCACTGTTTTTGCAGAAGGATATTTCAAGGTCAGTGAGCAGGCTTTGGCAGAGGAATAATTTTACAGCTGCGCACCGTCTACAGACGGATCTGTAAGACTGTCAGTATGTGAATCGCTAAGTACCTGGCTGGGACATTTGCATCAGGGACATGTTTGCACCAAAAGAAAACTTTTTTCAGTTGGAACTAGACATCTATGGCTTAACCGGCAAAAAAGAAAAAAAAAATCCCTAATTTTGTTCTGATTGTTTATTTTCTCAATTTTGAATGATTTCTTTTGAAGCTGTTGCGGTCCAAGGTGTATGTTTCTATAGCATTTGTCATTTAAAATTTTTTTTTCCCAAAATTTTTCATTTTTTGGCACTACCTGCCATTCTAATGACATGTAGCACATGCGTCATCATCATCATCTCTTAGAGCTTGGCCACATTCCTGAGTGGAGTGCTGCTCTAAGTGTACATAATATATTGGATTATTCGATCGTTTTTCAGATGTTAGTGTCCTGGGTGTGCATGTCGGATTCTTCTACAGAAGCACACTTAACAGAACAACATAAGCACTGTACGTTTGTGCCCTGTGTTTGCGGCATTCACATACAACAAAGTTATCTGTCTGTAGCCTTATGCGTCCCCTCATGCTTTAGCCAAAGTACTTTTATAGCATGTTAAGCAAGCACAGCTGAAGTTCGATATGGACAAAGTTGAATTTCTGTTGTTAGTACGGTATACATCACTTGGCTCACGGTGAGAAATCCCCTGCAGGTTTTATTCTGCTCTCTCAAACAAACACACACACGCGCACACACACACACACACACACACTCACACAGCGCAGTATGTTCTGCGACTTCCTATCCAGAAATGCAGGCAGCATTTGGATGGGATTCATGGCTCCTTATTCCACCAAAATATTTACATTGCCATTGCATTCAGGCAGATGGGTTAAGTATGCATATTTTTAGTGTTCTTATTTTCCCGGCTTGCTTTCTGTAATTGTTCTGGCGTGCTGGTGACGTGCTGGATTGTGACATTTTGCTCCCGCGACAGTTGTTCTCATGTGTGTTTCCTGTTTAGCATCTGCCTTATGTAGTATTGATGCGAGCTGCCTTTAAAAATGCACGACTGTGATTTGTCCATCTCTGGCTGCTCTGAACGGACTCTTTGTCCTGACACAGTGTGGCACGACTCATAATTTAAAAGCAGTGTGCTCTCTGTTTTCTTAAGGAGGAATTGCACGTCGGCTAGAATCAAATTTGCTACACCAACGGGCGGTAGTAACGGCTTTGAGTACTTCTGTGGGTTTTTAATTACCAGTTTAATGCTCTACAGAGCAAAAAATGAAAATTAAGCTCGCTGAGTGTGTTTCTAAATGCTGTTTTGTGGTAAGCGGAAGGGGAGACCAGTTTTGTGCTTCTCTTAAATCAGACTGAAGTTTTGGTGCATTATTTAAAGCGTGACCTTGTGCGGTAAAGAGTACGTGTCACTGCAATCTAATGTAACCACACCAGGATGCACAATGGAGGCTATGGTGCCCTTCAAAATTATTGGCACCCTTGAGTTAAAATGGGCAAAATGAGATGCAAAAAATGTATTTACTGTTTATCCTCATGATCTTTCAAAATATTCACAAAAATCTTACCTCTAAATGAGGTTACATGAAGAAACATCAAATTCTTGTCACGAGACAAGATTTCCTCTCAAAACTATGTGTGCTACAATTATTAGCTCCCCTTCATTTAATATCTTGTGCAGCCTCGCCCTGCCAAGATGATAGCTGATTCTTTTCCAGTAATTTGTGATGGCGTCAGTGAATACATGGCAGGGGTTTGAGACCATTCCTCCGTGCAGAATCTCTCTGAATGTGTCTATCTCTCAGATTCTGTGCATGTGGATGCAAGTGGACTCTCTTGTTTCGCTCGTGCTACTGATTTTGTACAGGTTTAGGTCAGGTCACTGTGATGGGCGCGGCAAAAACTTTGTGTGGGCGGGGAACCATTTTTGTGAAGATTTTGAGGTGTATTTCAGATCACTGTCCCACCGAGGCTGATTTTAAACTCCCTGGCTGTGGCTGTTTTTTTCAGGTTTTCATTTCATATCTGCTGGTGTTTGATGGAGTCTATGATACCATATGTCCGACAAAATTTCCAGGGCCTTAGGAAGAAAAACAGCCCCACAACATCAAAGATCCACCCATACTTCACAGAGACTATGAGGTGCTTTTCTGTACGGCTATCTTTCTGTCTACGCCAAACGAATCTTTGATGTTTGCTGCCAGGAAGCTCTATTCGGTCTCATCTGACCATATAACTCTGTGGCATTGAATGCCCCAGTAATATTTAGCAACCGTAGACACTGTGGTTTGTTGTTGATTGAGTGCAGAGACTTTTCATCTTAAGGTAGTTTTTGAGACTTACCTCTGCAATTCTCCAACTGATCCCTGGAGATTTTTTTTCTTTTCGCCATTTGAACCATCCTTCTCATGGTGCCTGGGGTCAATGTATAAACATGTCCTCTTCCAGGCTATTTCTTAACATCTCCTGTTGCGTTAAACTTCTTATTCATTGCCCTTATTGTGGAAATAGGCATTTTCAAATGTTATCCATTTGCTGATTTTCCCAGCTCAACAACTCTTTGTCATCTAGCATCACTGTGTTCTTGGGTCTTTCCCATAGTGATGAATGAATAAGGGAATGTGGGCTGTGTCCCCTCATATTTATACCCCAGTGAAACAGAAAGCCATGGTTCCCCACATAAGAGTTCTTAATCAAACAGGTGAACTTAAAAATGTAATATATAGCATGAGTGGGAATATACTTCAGTTAGATTTTACACATAGGATTTTCTAGGGGTGCCAATACTTATGACACACGTTTTGACTAAAAAAAAAAAACGCTTATTAAATGTCAACTTTTTTACCTTTCAAGAATTTCACTTCAATGAAAAGGTTACATATTTGTGAATATTTTGAGTAAAATACCAAGAGGATAAACAGCGAAGACATTTATTCACAGCCTTTTTTTTTTTTTTTAATATTCACTAAGGGTGCCGATAATTCTGGGGCGCACTGCACCTCAGTGCCTCGCCCTCCAAGTAGTTTAGGCTGTGAAAAATAAAGAATGTATAAAAAAAAGACTCTCGGCAGATGGTTGAAATGCCATTCCTTCAGAAAGCATCATTAGCCGGTTGTAATAGCGGTTATTATCTGTGTGAAGGAAGTGTATAATTGGGGCACTGGGTAATTCCTGTTAGTTATGGGGAGTGTGTCGTCCTCAAGGGCAGGAGGTTCTGGCCAGCGTCAGGGGGAAAGGTTTTCCTTAATGAGTCAGGGGCTTAGAATGCGCTGGTGTGTAACCAAGGTACGGTCGGCCAGCTAAGATCCTTGCCGATGATATTCCCGCCTTTGACGACGTGTGAATCTTTTAGAATTGTTTTATTATTTCCATGTGTTGTCCTTTGGGACTGTAATGCATAGGCTGTTGAACACACGGTCTCACATCTTCAGAGTAGGTTAGACCGCCACAGTTTACACATAATGGACAATAAATGTGCTTTTTTTAACGTGACAAGAATGCATGGATGTAAGTGTGATAAATATGCCCAGTTGCGAAACATTTAAAATGCTTGTTATAAATTCAGCGAGAAATACACTGCATAAAAGAAAACATAAACCTATATCGGCGCGTAATTATTTAGCTTAGCCATCTTTGAGCCCTGCCAATGTTGCGGGACATTTGTAAAGAAATAATGTGATCTAATGTTTTCATTATTTGCAGATGAGGAAAATAGTGCATTTTTGATGGGAGAGGCATGCGACAGCATTTTACTGTTCCTGTTGAATAGATAAAAATTGGCGGATGTGGTATGAAATGCCCACATACAAATTCATATTGCAACCTCTTAAAATGCCTATAGTGTGATATTTTGAGTGTAACAGCATTTATCAGTTTTTTTTCTTTTCTGTAGGCAAGATATAAGATTTGTCTGCATTGGTACATGAGGAAAATGGGGCGTTTTCATGTATTTGTTGAAAAGGCACAGTTAGAAAAGCCATTTTCTGTCGCTGTGAGTTTTTTTCTTTTATGTCACGTTTGGCCTCTTTTCTGTCTCAGGAATAGCTGGAGGCAAACTCTATTCTCTCTCCTTTATCATCGTCGTTCACCCCCCCATGCAGACGTGGACATACGAAGGCACACGCTCGCTGCTGCCGTGGTCACTGTCAATCGATAACCGCCAAATCGATATACTTTCTTTTTCAGACTTGTGTAATGCCTGGTCTCACGGTCTCACTTTGCTCGCTCAAGTCACTCGAGGTGACCAAGGTCCGTCTGACTCTGTTCAAGGTCAACGCTCTCGACTGTTGGCAGTTCATTTTGGCATTTAGTTGTTTAACTTTCCGGCGTGTAAATAATTGTGAAAGGCCTTGAAATATTTACATGATCTGCAGCTGTGCAATTATTTATTTATATGTCAAAAATGTCAAGCTTCCATCCGAGAAACGGGATCGAGAAAAACAGACTCGACACGAAGAGTAGAACACAATTATATAAAAAACACTTATTATATATTTATTCATATCAAACCCCATGTGCTTTTCAAATATGCAACCTGCAAGAAATGTAGCCCCATTCAGGATGATCATTCTTTGTAATTTCTCTGCGAGGTTAAAAAGAAGAGATATTATTTGCTTCAATTCTACATTTGTATAATGACCTCCAATAGAGCATCGCACAATTAGAAAGCCAGCATCCGCCATTGGAAAATGTGAAAACTGAGGTCTGTTTGTTGCATGCCGATTTGTTTATGACTTAAAACCAGATAATGTTTTCACACTAATCTGTGACGGTGATGCATTTTGTCTCTCAGAATCCTCAGAAAAGCAAATACATGATTTTCATGTACATCGATTGCCCTGGGTTTTATGAAACAGGAAAGCTGGAGATTACTTGTGGCAAAAAAAAAAAAATCAGAGAGCAAAGCTACATCATCAGAATTATTCAATAATCACAACAAAGTACTGTCTTCTTCTCTGGCCTCGAGAGACATCATTCACCCCTCCGAGAGCAGCTCATTCCACATCCTCTCTCCTGTTCACCCCTCTGAGAGCAGCACATTCCACATCCTCTCTCCTGTTCACCCCTCTGAGAGCAGCACATTCCACATCCTCTCTCCTGTTCACCCCTCCGAGAGCAGCTCATTCCACATCCTCTCTCCTGTTCACCCCTCTGAGAGCAGCTCATTCCACATCCTTTCTCCTGTTCACCCCTCCGAGAGCAGCACATTCCACATCCTTTCTCCTGTTCACCCCTCTGAGAGCAGCACATTCCACATCCTCTCTCCTGTTCACCCCTCCGAGAGCAGCTCATTCCACATCCTCTCTCCTGTTCACCCCTCTGAGAGCAGCTCATTCCACATCCTTTCTCCTGTTCACCCCTCCGAGAGCAGCACATTCCACATCCTTTCTCCTGTTCACCCCTCCGAGAGCAGCACATTCCACATCCTCTCTCCTGTTCAGCCCTCTGTTAGCAGCACATTCCACATCCTCTCTCCTGTTCACCCCTCCGAGAGCAGCTCATTCCACATCCTCTCTCCTGTTCACCCCTCTGAGAGCAGCACATTCCACATCCTCTCTCCTGTTCACCCCTCTGAGAGCAGCACATTCCACATCCTTTCTCCTGTTCACCCCTCCGAGAGCAGCACATTCCACATCCTCTCTCCTGCTCAGCCCTCTGTTAGCAGCACATTCCACATCCTCTCTCCTGTTCACCCCTCTGAGAGCAGCACATTCCACATCCTCTCTCCTGTTCACCCCTCTGAGAGCAGCACATTCCACATCCTCTCTCCTGTTCACCCCTCCGAGAGCAGCACATTCCACATCCTCTCTCCTGTTCACCCCTCTGAGAGCAGCTCATTCCACATCCTCTCTCCTGTTCACCCCTCTGTTAGCAGCACATTCCACATCCTTTCTCCTGTTCACCCATCTGAGAGCAGCTCATTCCACATCCTTTCTCCTGTTCACCCCTCCGAGAGCAGCACATTCCACATTCTCTCTCCTGTTTGGAAAAAGAGGTAAAAGAGGAGATGAACTGAAGATTGAAAGAGTATGAGACAGATGTGCAATACTGTGCAACAGTCTTTCGCTACCAAGATTTTTTAAGTGTAGACTACAGGCCAAAAGGTTGGAAACAAGGCCAATACAGGTCAAAAATTTGGAAGCAACTTTAAGTTTCTGTTCACAATGCCTTTCTTAAGAACCAGTATGAAATCTATGGATTTTGGGATGTATTTACTGCATGATTAGACTTTTCTTTCATTGATATGCACCATTTTCCTCTATTAGGTACTTTAGGTACTGTATACATTGACGTTACCAGACCATTGCTGAATAAATGTTAACAAAAGAAAGGAGGGGCTTAGTTTTTGGGTTGAGAAGATTTGCAAGAGTCACAACTTCAGTGAAAAAGTAAAAAACAAATCAACGTTTTTATTATCCACTTTATGTCATGGTTTACAGCCCACCGGATGCCAACGGCAATCCAGCAGGCACTTGGACCATGGGCCTAGTAATATGGGCCTGATAATTTGAGTAAAAATGTAGCCTGATAAGTGACTCTTTATATAATAATCATGTTTATTTTGTTGCAAAGTATGCCAATGAAACTATGATCTTTTTTTGTACAAATTTGATCTTTCTTGCAAACTTTTGGCCTGTAGTGTAGATTTATGTATAATAGTCTATTTTATGTTTGAGAAAAAAGAGCACACATTCTAGATTCCCAACTTTAATTATAACAAGTTTCTGAAAGAAGTGTTTTGTGTTGCATTTCAGAAAGTAACAGATGTTACAGCTCGAGCCCTGATCTCAACACCAGCGAGGCTGTCTCGGATTTCCTTGAGAGTCAGAAGCAAGTGAGACATTTAGTCTGCGGAATAATTGCGGCATGTGTTCCAATATGCTTGGAGCAACCTACCAGCCAGCCAGTTGTACTTTAAAAATGTACTCGATTGCGTTTGGTGCCATATACTCCCTCGGTGTGCCTTATAGGCGGGCGTGCCCGACCTTTGACCTTGGAAAAAATTTTGGTCAAAATCAGAGCTATGACCTTGACAAGAAATAGGCTTCTGGAAACATCCAATATGTATAACCTTAAAATTTGAGGACAGTCCTTCAACGGTTCACCAGCTAGTGCAAGCGATGGGAAGACAGACAGACAGGTAGACAGATGGATGGACAGACAGACAAATGGTGGTGGGGATGACAATACCCCATTGGCAAGGATTGCTGAGGGGTTAAACTGACAGATTAGTGTACCTCATGTTTAGGGAAAGCATTGGTTGGCATTGCTGCCTCACAGCACGGAGGTTATGGGTTCGAATCCAGCTTGGATCCTTTCTGTGAGGAGTTTGTATGTTCTCCCTGTGTACATGTGCGTTTCCTCCGGTTTCCTCCCACAGTCCAAACACATGCACATCAGGCTAATTGGAGATGCTAAATTGCCCACAGGTATGAGTGTGTGAGTGAATGGTGTGTGAATGGCGTGCGCGTCCTACGATGGATTGGTGAGCTGTCCAGGGTGCGTTCCTGCCTTTCGCCCACAGTCAGCTGGGATAGGCTCCAGCTCCCCCGCGACCCTAGTGAGGAAGAAGCGTTATAGATAATGGATGGATGGATATTTTGAAACTGTATTTGCCTTACGGAATGATTGTAAAAGCGCCTGAGACTTTTGCCCGAAACTTTTAAATGAAGGGAAAAGATGAAGAGAAGAATGGCAGATTGACGGAGTGATGAAGAACAGTCTGTAAGAGGAAATAAGACGAGCGGTGGGAGAGAAAGAGAGATTGTTGGCCCTGGCGGATCACAGACGGACCCCACGCTGGATCTTTAAGGGGCGACTCGCGGCTCTGCCCCATTACTGGAACATCATTACGAGCAGGATCACGCCACGCCGCGAATCACGCAGCCACCGTCTAACAGTCACACCGCAAAGCTGGGCACTGAGATCATTATATCGTCTTCCCTTTCCTTTCTCTGTCCTGTTCTCGCTCTCTCAACTGTTACCGCATGGAGATACATTGCCGACTAATGCCCGCCACTTCGCTGTGTTTTGGCGTTTGTTGGCTTCACTATTAAGAATCGGCAGCATCACTTCACTTTTAAAAAAACAAAAAGATGCTGTTAATTAAACATGCCGGAACCGTAGAGCAGATGGTAATACGGGACACTGTAATTAAGCACATTCATATTCGAGTGCTCGGTCGTTAAGGCACATTGTTGATAATCGCCCTCCATGCCCCGCCCCCCCCACCTTTTATTCCCTCCGAGTCGCTCGACTCTTGAGCTGCGTGAAGATCGAGGGCTCGGCGTGGCGGTGGGGTCCAGACTGCTGATTGTATCCATTGTGTTTCAGAGAGGCACCAGTTTACGCTCGCGA
Organism: Gymnothorax javanicus; assembly: GCA_029692085.1. Classification (NCBI taxonomy): domain Eukaryota; kingdom Metazoa; phylum Chordata; class Actinopteri; order Anguilliformes; family Muraenidae; genus Gymnothorax; species Gymnothorax javanicus. The sequence goes on along the minus strand of CM056201.1, from coordinate 109,466,957 downwards.
GCGACATCTGACACCGTTCTGTCAACATCTGACACCCCTCAGGGCAACATTTCGATGCACTCTGGCGATGGTACATAATTGACGCCTCCGCTATGCGTTTCAGTGCCCAGGTAGCGCTCAAGCAATCGAAAAAGCACAGTCAAATCGCAACCTAAAAAAACAATGATTCTTATTTATTAAATTTATCGCATGCAATATTCTCTGACTTACAGTTGCGGATTTTTAAAAGTTTTTTTTTTTTTGTGTTGTCGAAAAGAAAGATTACTGCAGATATTCGACCTTAAGGTTTCATGTATCTAAATTATATACATGTGTTCTCAATGTCCCCACATGCCTTCCCCCCTCCGGAGAAGGCATGCAGAGACTCCTGGACGGCTGGGGGTCTTGGATCACGTGCTGCAGTCCCGCTAGATACTGCATCTAATTCAGGATTATCTCACCAGAGCAGCGTGCATCACACTGCCATACATGGTAGTGTATGTGTGTATTTACATACTCGTAGCCATAATATCTGATGGCCTTCGAGTTAGAAAACTATTACTGTGTTAAACACACTCACACAAACACACGTACACATACACATACACACACACGAGCATGACGCTGACAGCTGTCATTTTAATTTATCACTCAGAGTAGAACATACACTCTGTCTCACACACACACACACACACACACACACACACACATAAGAGAGTGGGGTGGAATAGATGGGTGGGGTAGAAGGGTGGGGTTAATAGGTAGGGTAAATGGGTGGGGTTGATGGGCGTGGTCTTTGGGCAGAGTGGGCTCTTCATTGGTCACAGAGAGGGGAGGGTTACTCATGAGTAGTGTGGAGCTGTGATTGATCACTGTTCACATAAAGTTGGCAGGTATTTGAATTCATCTCAGAGTGCGCGTTGATGGTCGCCTTCTCTCGAGAGCCGGGCCGGTCTGACTACAAACCGCAACTCAATGAGAAACCAGCTCGCCGTTCGCCTTTGTGTTTCCTTGCCTGCGGAAAACAAAGATTGTCAAACGGAGTTCGTTCAAAGGCTGCATCCCTGTCGCTCGCTCTCATCTCTCGGGGTCACCTGAGAAAGGAAGAAAAAATCCTCAAACGACTGCGGCTTTCTGTCTTCAGCAGAGTGAGGCCGACCCACATTATTACAGAGCTTTTGCTGCAGCTTCCTCCTCTTTCTGTGGGGAGTTATGGGGGATGTAGTCCTTCTCAGAACCTGCAGTGGGATAATGGAGAATCCGTGCTTCAGTGGATGCGGATTGCAGGCTGTAATTAGCTTCACGTTGCTTTATGTTTTGTGGCTCTGACTCCCTGGAGAAAGCTTTGGGTTGTGAAGGAGCGGGTCGGTCATTGCGAACTTTAATTATGCCCATCAAAGCGCGACACATCCAACGCCGCGCCTGATGGAATAAAGAGGGGGAAAAAAAGCATTTTAAAGAGACGGTTTCACCTCTAATCTATTCTGCTGCTCGGTTCCCTCGCGTGAGAAGAGGAGGGATGGGGTATTATTCACATCATGAAGGAAACTCGGGAAATTAACTCGTGAATCAGTGGTCAGCGATGCTCGCTCCGTCTCAAAGAAATGATGCGTTTAGGGTGCGCTTGGTAATAAAAGTCATTATTCCGCCATATGGCGAATAGGAAAAAATATAACCCCATGGAGTATTTTTCATCCGGAAAAAAAAAGCCCTGTGCAGAGATTCTGTCGTGTGGTTAAACTTTATTTTCATGGTGCGGAGGCTGGTTGCGACATTGCAGTTAGATTTGGCCGACGTGAGCGCTTCACTTGCAACAATGGGAACATTACAGAGCAAAGCGACTCAGAGAGAAGGGCCCTGACCTTCTCTTGATTGTCGTTGCAAACGCAACTTTGTGTTCGGCGTGTGGGTGTGTCCTTCAGATGGGAAATGAAAGGTAATTAAACTGCCTGTGCTCGTTCGTCTCTGTTTGCAGAAATGTGTATTAAAAATTCTTCTTGCTTTGCTTTTCCAATTTCAGAGTCTGTCTGGCCTTTCGGTCGTGGCGGCGGTGTTTGTGTTTGGCGAATGGGAGGGAGGGTTTTGCAGGCATGAGCCGAATAACAAGGCCCAGCTTCTAGAAGCCTCCATTGTCGGCATGGTGCCCGTGGCTCTGGTTTATGCGGGGGTGAATTGCTGTGGACGGGTGGCGTCTACTGTGGCGAAAAGGTTGGAGGCTGCTTGGATCGCGGCTGAAATAATAAATCAGAAGCACTACGCTGCGGCGGGTCGTGTGTCATTGACGTGGGAGTGAGTGGCTGCAGTGTGTCCTCCAGGACTGCAGGGGGGCGCAAGGCGTCATGAGTAAATTTGGACTCAGTGACTCAGGCTGACCATCTCTATTAGGCAGTCAGTGGCACAGTATCTCTATGTCTGAATATCAGTGTTTTTATGAGCCTGGCATTGTCGGACGCTCTTTGTCTCTCTGGCGTATGTGTAAGTGCTCGTGTGTGTTTGTGTGTGCGTTTACATGGATCTGCGTGTATGTTCAGGACCCTTGTTTGCATGTGTCTCCATGTTTGCTTACCTGTGTGCATCAGTTTGTCAATTTTGTCCATCATCACCCTCGGCACATCTCTCTCTGTCCTCTCCGTGTGCCCAGCCCGTCCGTCAGCACATCGGCGAGTTCATCTGTTCGCCTGACTGCTGTTTCTCGTTATCATTTCTCCTCCTGCTCTGCCTGGGCTGCCACAGACAGGCTCGGCGTGCCGCTCTGGTTAATATTTCATGCTCCTGAATAGGCGTTTTGGTGGCCGGCCCGTCCTGTGCTCTCTGATCCCAGATTACAGCTGTGACGCACTGTCACGGCCCCCTCGGTTTGTTCGGCAGCCAGCAGGCCCTGGTGATCCGGGGGAGGCTGGTGCTCAGGACGGCGGTTTGTATCTGATGTATTTTTGTATTTTTCTGCGCTCTCGCTGCTGAAATGAGTGATGAATTCAGATAGGGAAGAGGCGACGAGGTCCGACCGCGTATTTTTTAAAGACAACATAGCGGGGGCCGCCTGGAGACGGACGACATTAAACGGAAGAGGAAAGCGGCTCGGCGGGAGCCTTCTCTCAAATCTCTGAATTCTTGAGAGCCGGAGCTGGGCGAACGGGGAGAGTGTGAATTTATTTTATATTTAGCAAATGTTTACGCACTATAGTGTGCACATAACCGTACATGCACGCTGTTACTGAACTTATTTTATATTTAGCACATGTTTACACATAAAGGCGTTCATATAACCACACATAGGCACCATCATGCACTTGTAGATTTGCAAAAACACAGCTATGCAAGCGTTTTACATGTTCACATACACATGTTGTCAGTAAGTGAGAAGTCCTGCTGTTGGAATGTGAAAATCCCGCCATGTTCTTCCTCCAGCCCTGAACACAGCGAGTTTCACTCATTAGTCCCATCTCCAGCGTTCAGAACACCTTGGCCATTTCTGTTCGCTGATAACCTCTGATGTAATGAACGCCATGTTGGGCTCTACTTTCACGATCATGTGACTTGCTTAGAAGTGAAGGGGCATCAGACAAGGGGCATTATTTGCTTCTCTTTAGACTCACAATCAATACTGGGGCAAAATGATCTTCTGGAGGTGCTCATTAATATTATTCACATTTTCCTTTCGTTTGGGTTCTCTGTAATGGATACAGCAGTCAAATATGATGGGACTTGCTTGCTATTCCGATATCGACAGGACAAATTACACCAACCACATCACTTGACTACCAAAGTGGCAGTATCCGCACACAAAATGGCGCTCATAACATCCGAGGCTATCTTAACCTCATGGTAATGGCCGAAGTATTCCGAATGTAGCTCCTGGTGGAGAAATTATACTAAATAGCAAATGCGGACAAATTCTGGGGAGGACTTCTATTATCCCAATCTGGACTTCCGACTGCCGCGTATCGCGCTGTGTTAAGACTTGTAGGATGTGTCTGTTGACCATGTTTGACGACCAAAATGATGTCAGAGAGACAGAAAAAAGTGTCGTTCAATGGTTTCTTGTACCTGTGGAATATCTGTAACATTGCTGACGCAGTTGTTGGTTGTATTATAATTTCATTGGCTGGATGGACACGTAGTTCGATGGTTGTCATGGTGATAGAAAGTTGAAGCAGTAGCATTTGCAAAAAGATTGGTAAATTACGGTGATCAAGAAATAACTATAATTACCGGAGATGACAGTTTGTGCCACAGACGTTCTTCAACACTTCGTTTAAGCGTTAAAGAATCTGCGTTGTCTGACATTTTCCTTGAGACATTTGTCGACAATATGTCTTACAAGTATAAAACGGCCTAAGACGAACTTGCTCACACACACACAAACACACACACACACACACACACACACACACACACTTCTTTTGTGAAGCGGTACACTAATTGGATGATATTACTGCTGCAGAGAATATTTTATGGTTTTTTTTAGCACTGTCTGTGGGCTTGGAGCCACAAAAGCTGTGTTTTGACAGCTGTTAACCGACAAACACGCTTCGCTGCAGGGGTGTACCGGACCATGTGAGTGGCCGAAACTCGATTTACCAAAATGTTTAAAATGAAAAACATAATATGAATGTTGTAAAGAGTTACAGCATGTAATTTAGAGGGACTTGTGAAACTGGATCACTGATGTAATGAACAGATTAGAAACTCCATCTTGATTTTATTTACCAAACTAGGTTAGTTTAATCAAGTTGAATAAAAAGGGAAAGGCACAGTTGATTGGAATTTCCCTGGAGGCCAGCAGGCAAGAAAGGCACGAAGCCTTACTGCACACGTGCGGTTAAATTTTGAGGAAGAAACCGAACAGTGCTGAGAGTTTTCCATTTCTGAACCATCCGCCATGGAAAATTCAAAGATTTCAGAGATATACCTGAGGAAGAGTTTATGCGTGCATGTGTGTGTCCGCGTGTGTGTGTGTGTGGGAGTGTGTGCGCTTATGCGTGTGCGTGCGTGTGTGTGTGTGGGAGTGTGTGCGCGTGTGTGTGTGTGTGGGAGTGTGTGCGCGTGTGTGTGTGTGTGTGTGTGCGTGTATGCGTGAGTGTGTGTGTGTGTGTGTGTGTGTGTGTGTGTGTGGGAGTGTGTGCGCTTATGCGTGTGCGTGCGTGTGTGTGTGTGGGAGTGTGTGCGCATATGCATGTGTTTGTGTGCGTGTGTGTGCGTGTGTGTGTGGGAGTGTGTGTGTGTATGTGTGTGTGTGTGTGTGTGTGTGCGTGTGTGTGTGTGTGTGTGTGTGTGTGTGTGTGTGTGTGCATGCGTATGCAAGTGTGTTTGAAAAAACAGCAAATTGGATTAACCTCTGGTTCTGCTCACACCCTGCTAAAGCCCTGAGATCGGTGGTGTCAGATTGGTTAAAAATAAACTGTACTTATGAACATCTCTGGCGTGTGTCTCTCGGGGGGATATGAATCAGTCGCGGGGGAATCCTTGGAGATGATGTGTTTCCTGATCCTGGGTAACGTCCGGGGTGTGTGTGGGGCTGTGCCATACATGCAGACACAGTGGTGGGCCATGCGTGCTCACGCATGCACACACACACACACACACACACACACACACACACACACACACGCACACACACGCACATGCACACACACACACGCACACACATACACTCGCACAAACACTCACACACATATACATACACACTCATGGACACGTACTCACACACACACACACACATGCATACACACTCACACACACACACACGCGCAGGGGCACACGCATGTGTGCACAATATCTCTATTTCTGACACACGCACACAAACAAACATACATGCAGATGCGCATACTTGTATGAACACTCTTTCACGCACACACAAACACACACACACACACACACAAACTAACATGACTACTCACATAAACACACACACACGCATACACATACTCATACAAACACGTGCACTTACATACAAGCTCACACACGCACGCACACACACACAAATGCCTACACACATGCACACGCACGCACACCCACGCATAGTGTACATACACATTAATGCACACACACAGCAAACACTCTAACATGCTCATACACAGCAATACACATAAACACACATACACACACTCTCGCTTACACATTAGCTTTGCACAGTCATCCAGGTAAGAATAGCACATGCTCTCTTGTGCTCACACTAAAGGGGTTGGGTCACACTTTAGATGAAGTGTTGCTCATAAAGGCTTTATACAGCAGGTATAATGCCTTCATAAATGAGACATAATGTCTTCATAAATCATACATAAGCAAATGTCATGCTTTGTAAAGGGTGAAATAACACAACTTTATTCAGCATGTGATGCCTAATGTGACAATGACAATGTCACTTAGGTGACAATGTCACCCTTGATAGTATTTAGCCACTAGCTAAGTGACATTGTCAGTTATACGACATCTGGCATCACATGCTGAACAGGGATGTGTTATTTCACCCTTTACAAAGCCTGACATTTGCTTATGTATGATTTATGAAGACATTATGTCTCATTTATGAAGGCATTATACATGCCGTATAAAGCCTTTATGAGCAACACTTCATCTAAAGTGTGACCGGGGGGGTATAATATTAGAAATTCGTGGATCAATTCTCTATGACTTTTGGCCTACAAAAGAGAACAAGCAGAAAAGAAAAAGCGTGGAATGCCGACCATAATAAAATATACAACACTAGTTTCGTTATTGACGCATATCTGGCCCGGCCTTGAGTGCTTGGAGTCAGATGAAGAAGAGGAAAAGCGCTCTTTAATTTGCGGTCGGACTCTGGCACGCCGACATTCGCATTATCATAGCATGAGCTTCGTTTTAATTACGGCGGGAGAAAAATGTTAAATGGGATGGTGAATCACCGCGAATGCATTTCTGCGGTCGCGTAACTCATGTTTATTTATTCATTCTGGCGTATGTGCGCGCGCGCCTCCCGCACCGTCTCGCCCAACGCACCGCTTGTGTTCGGTAACGGATTGTCCTTGGATTTAATGGAAACCAAATTGCAGACGCAGCCTGTTGAACTAATTTCGGTGATCACTGCGATTGCCAGTCTCTGCAAAGAAAGAGAGAACAGATGTTGCATTATTCATTTGTTACCCCCTGTTGCTGTGCCATTATCTTGTTCCATAGCATAGCTTACACTGTACCATAGCTGATACTATCAGGACTTAAGACATGTAGAGCTCTGACCCCTGGGAACACAAACAAACTTATACATACATAAATAACAAAATAAACATAGACCAAAAGAAATGAATAAATAGGTTAATAAATCAATGATATAAATACAAATACATGCTTATATAAATAAAGAATAACAAAATAAATAAGTAAATAGGTAGGTAAATAAATAAATATCAAAATAAATAAATATGAAGAAGTGATTGTGGCTCTCAGCCCTCGCTCGCTTTGTTCTTTATTCAGTTCCCGCTGGCGAGAAAGCCATATAAATCTGCCTCTATATCAAGATGTATTGGTGCCCTGTCAACTGCACAGGAGGGGGAATGAAGGAAGGTATTATATTTCCACTGCATCAATACTCTCACTACATATAGGCTTTATTTCATTCCTGCCTTCTGTGTTTTTCCCTCCATTTTCTTTTTGTCGCGCAGATGAAAGCACCCTTTAGCTGAAAGAGGATTAGCTTCTTCTGTTTTCCTCCAAGAATGCACTGCCTCCTGTTTCGGCTTTTGAAAAAAAAAAAAAAATGCTGAAGAAAGATTGCATATTTGCTGCTCTCATAAGACAGGTCCGTAGAGTGGCCTCTGTCGTCCATCTTTGATAAATGTGGACTAGCTTTTGTACTTTGAGAAAAGAAGTTAGCTTTTTGTATTCAAAATTAAACGGTTCAAATTGTTTGCTGTAGTTACCTCTGTTTGAGCTGCTGATCCTGTTTTCATAAAAAAATAATAATTATCATGAAATCAGCCCCTTTTGCTGCACAGATGAGTTTCTGGATGAATATTTTACCATTTTCAGTTTTATAAGTAAAACCTGCTTTGTAAGATAATGGAAAGGATGATGGAATGGAAAGTAATGCAATTTATCTCAAAAGAAAAGTTAGCCACTGTAAATTGTCAGTGAATCCTAGAATCAATGAAAAACAAAAATAAGGACAAGAATTGGCAGTGAAGCTGATAATGCAGGACTGCACGATCAGGAGATCTCGGGAGACAGCAATTCCTGAATCAATATCAATCATCGCTGATTGCAGAAGATGCGTTTGAATATGCAGGAGATCTGGGCCTATATCCTGGAGGTGTCTGGTTTGCCCGCTGCTTTAGATAACTCGTCCTATGGCTCCAGTTGTGATATTCGACTTTTCTCCGCGCTCTCGTAGTCGTGCCCGCACAAAGGCCTTCGTTGACTCATTCGAGTTGCGCCGAACGCCGCTCTCCATCCTGGCAGCTCTCTCCATCTCTCCGCATTTCCGCACGTCTCCGTCGCCAAGGGTGCTGACGCTTTGCTGTCTGCTATCGCTTCCGTTTCGCACCTCGTTTCGGCTTCGGTTTGTTTGTTTTCGTCTCGGCACTGCTCAGGCAGACCTTCTCTTCTGACGGAGCCAAAAGTCTCCCCGAAAGAACGGTATCTCGCGAATTGCAAAGGTGGCGAAACGAAGGAGGAGAGTTCTGTGAACATTAGTAAATCTCTTCCTTTATTCTGCTAATGTTACCTTTTGTGATTCCTAATGCTTCCTTTTGTCAAGAGATCCAGGTAAGGGAAAGCAGCCATGTTAATTGTTCTCAAGAGCATGTTAGCGGTGTACAGAGGAAGTACATTTTTTTTGTTTGGCATTGCGTAAGAAGTGTGTTTTCCATTGCAGACCCCCCACCCCAAAACCCCTCCACACCCTCCCAGACCCCCGGTGCAGTGTGTGACATCAGACCTCAGACACAGCGAGGTCTCTCCCATGGTCCTAACCCCCCCCCCGCGGTTTTGTCGTGACGTGATCTCTTCTGACAAACATCTGCAAACCACATAGTGGAACAAAAAACCATGAAACAACAACATGGCGACACATTTCCCTGGAGTAACGACGAGGAAGGTGCATTTCTCCAGCGGATGATGATCTGCAATCTCTCTCTCTCTCTCCCTCTCTCTCTCTAAAAAGGCACATTTTGCATTAATGTGTTCCTATGTTCCATCTGCGGCCTCTGTCCAAAAAAAATGTCTTTTGATGTCTTTTGTTTTTGAGGTCTAAAGCTGTGTATCATCTGGATGAAGGTATAATGAGAGAGGCCTGCATGGTCGTGGGCTGCAGACAGTGAAAGTACACTGGCCCTTAATCCGAATGATAGGGCTCCAAATCTACGTATAATACCTCCAAATTTCCCAGAACTCCTCCAACATCTGAAAAATGCACAAAGATCGACCCACTTCCCCCCCAGCAGAAAAAAAAAGGAAGAGCAAAAAAGTACATCTTGTACCTCGTGCACTGAATTCTGCTGCTGGAGAACGAGCCAGCCAGGTGCAGGGAGTAGGGCTTAACGCCATTAGGCTGGCAGGGGAAAAAGGCTGAGGTATGGAGAATCTGTGCACACGTGACTCTGCCTGTCATCTTTGTTGCCTTTTGCCGGTGTAAATCCTGACTGTTGGATTCTGTGCATCGCCAGCCTCCACCACGAGCTTCTAACTGCTCAGATTCATCTCTCCACCCCCGTTCTCGTGCCACTTTGCGCTATTGTTGTGTTTCTGTCATGTGCTGATGCGGGGATTGTGAGATCACGGTCCTCAGGGTCAGGGTTGCAAAGAAAGTCTTGGTCTGGATTTGGATTGAAAGTGGAGATTTGGTGATGCTTTTGTGTTCACTCTCAGGCAGTGAGGGCTGGATTTTTTGCAGGAATGCAAAGAGTGTGAATCGCTGTGTCTTTTTCTGTGGAGCTCAGGTGGGATTGATGTTTCGTCCTCGGCTTTGAGGGAAAACTAACACATGAAGTAGCAGCTGGTGCCATTTCAGTCGAAGGACTCATTTACTATATCCATAACATTGAAATGTTTATTGTTTTTTCACCATTGTTTACATACAGGCTGGCGTGAAGAATCGTCATTAGAAGTTTATGGATGGACTTTGCTCGGCGCGTCCTGTCCCAGCTATTGATGATGTAAGCCAGAACTGTTCATTATGTTGGCGGCTTAACCCTTTGAGCGCCAAATACATTTTCAATTAATTAAAAATGTAGTTATCCTGAGCTGTTGAAAACCTATCATGTGGCAACTTGTTTAAAAGAGCTCCCCTGCGGGAGCTCTTTTAAACAAGTTGCCACATGATAGGTTTTCAACAGTGTCTGACTTTGATATCTTACATCATTGGGCAACTATAGTTGCCCACGGCACTGAAAGGGTTAAGAAAATTTCGGAAGGGATAAACCCCGCCCTCCTTAATCAGACCGAGTGATGTCGCATGTCCTGACACACAAACGCACACAAACAAACCCAGACCAGCGCGTGACAATGGATCGATATCCCTGAAATGGGACGGGTACGTGCCGCCTGCAGAAGCACATTAAAATTGCGTTGAATAATTTAACTTTACTCATCGCTGAGCTCGTTAGCCTCAGAGTTTGAAAATCTCGTTTTGCTCCAGGTTTCCTCCTACGCCGCTGAGGTTAACCAGCAGAACACAGACTCATAAAACACCTACGGTGTAAAATTTAAGAGGATGGGCTGACAGTTTTAATTCGGTTTGAGCATATCGTCTCTGGCAGGCCTGTTTTACTTCATCGGGAAGCATATTTAAAGAAGAGAATAAAAAAAAGAAAACTTCTCTCCATGTGCGGGTGTTGTAACAGTTTGGCTTCAGTTTCCGAGGGGAGAAAAAAAGCTGGCTGAGGTAAAGTTTCGCCCGTAAAAGACGAGTGATGCGACCTTCACCTCGCCGCAGTGTGAAACTGACATCATGCCAGGATAGCATAAATCATGCTAATCCCCGGGCTGTTCGGAGAGTTTGGAGAGACACGGAGAGAGGCACATCTCTGAGACACATTTTGACCCCCCTACCCCTCCCTCCCCCCTTCGCTCACCTTGTTAAATCTGTCCAGGACTTCACCTAGTTTTTTTTTTTTTTTATTTTTGAGAGCATTTGAAAGAGAAGCCATCTGTATTCAATCTCAGCTTTAATATTAATCAAAAATGATAGCACATAATCCTTGCCACACCAGATGGTTTGGTAAGAAATTACATTTTTTCAGCTGTTTTTGTGTCATTCTTATTGATTTTATGTTGTTCTTACATGCATTAGAGTGGATTAGTCCTCTCATCCTATCCCACAGGGGCAAACTTTGACATAGTCAATCTGTGCTGTGTTACTGTGATTGCTCAAATGTTTCTTTTTTTTAGGTCTGAGAGTTTAAAATAAAACCCTTCAGCCCTAGAAATGAAGGGATAGATTTGTCGATGCAGGAAAAAAAAAATATGAGGAACACTTTGCTCTCTTTTTGCGTTAATTGCACTGAAGTATGTCCCGAGGCTTAAGTCAGGTAAAAAGCTTATCTTTGGAAAAAGAAAATTGTTTTCACGTGTGTGCGTGCGCGCGGGTATGTGCGTGTGTGAGCGTGTGTGTGTGTGGGTACACCACAGAGGGTTTTACTGTCATATGGGTTCCTACATTTGTTCCTAATGTATCAGAAATTAATTAAGTACTGCTTTTAGAAATAATACAGTTGTCATTTGAGTCCGATGATGACAATGATTATGGCTGTGATGATGGTTATGATTATGACGACGATGATGATGGTTACGGGAATGGTTATTATCATTATGATAATGAAAATGATGATGTGATTATGATGAGACAAAAAAAAAAGGGTATAAATGATTATTTGGGTCAAATTGGGTCAAAGTGATTGTCCCATCCTTTCATTTTAACTTGTTCTCAATTTCCGGAGCTAAATAGTTTCTCTGAGAACAATTTTATATTACATATACGCATATACGCTGCATATCAGTTTGCGTCCATAACGTTTTATTCATTAGATTAATTTGCCTCTAACCCTTGTTTAAAAGCATAATGTAGACAGTGAGGCCAAGAATAGTGACGTTCGCTTGTAATCACCTGTTTAAATGCAGGCAGTCCGAATGCCCATTTGTAATCGACTTTGGCTTCACAGAGAAAGCTCTTTTTTATATCATTAAGTGGGAAAGGTCCATTTGCCAGTCAGCAGGTGTGTCAGAACCCAAGCAGAACCTGAGGTAGCTGAGATAGTGCTGAGCTGGCGTTTCCGCTGTACAGCGTCTAGAAGACCGGATCTCAGGGTACCATGCAACGTACCCAAGCCTTGTTGCGGATTCTGTCCCTATCCAGTACAAGAGCTTTTTGATCGATGCCAGCCCTGAGACAGGTTGCTACCTGGAGGCCATCTTGGAAAGGAGAGAAATCCCTCCCAGTATTGAGGCAGGCTGATACTAGACCTATTGGGATTAGGGGAAAAGGCCGCCACAATTTTTTGCTTTCAGATTCTCTCAGAAGTTTCATTTATTTAACAAAATGAGTAGGATTCCCCAGTCTGACGAGAGTGGGGGGAAATGGGTGGTGTCAATGTCACCAAACAGAATTTGGTGGAAGTTCAAACCTTTCACATGAAAATATAAGAAACACTGTCTGTGTGTGAATATGACACATTTTGTGATGCTGCGACATCTGTTAGTTGTTTGTAAATAAATGACATAGATAAGCCACTTTTGTTTTTCTCTGAAGAAAATTTTTGCATACCAGTTTGGCCTATATTACTTTGTAATATATTCTATATTCACATCTGACCTATGGAAGTTCATGGCTCAGTATAGCTGATTTATACAGCCACACATCTTTCCTGTTCAATTAGTGCAGCACTACGCATGCATCTCTGTTCAACTTTCACAACCAAAGATCTGGGATTATTTGGGCTACATAACAATAAATAATAATAATGAACCTTATTCATTTCTATATTTTAAACTCAAAGTGCCAATCACTGCGCTCTACAGACAGATAAAAGCACAGACAAAAGTGGCGCTAAAAGTCACAAGAGGGTGGAGGAATATAAAAGTATAGAGAATATGGATAAATACCAATAAAATGAGAGCAACATAAACTAAGTGTTACAATAACAGTTTTTGGAGGACTAAGGCAAAGGATGTTGTTCAGTCTTTGGAGGACACGGGGAAACTCATTCCGGTGCTTTGAAGCAGTTGAGCAGTTCAAAACCTTAACTCTCACAAGATACTGTTTGTATTTTAACTTACTTGTTTTATTCAGTTATCTTTCAATAATGTTTTCCTGTATTTATTTGGGTGAATCTCGCTCTTGGCTTCTCCCCCCTCCTTAAATTTGACCGCCTGTATATTAAATCATATTCTCTCAGTCCCTCGCAGTGGGCATTTTAGCGGAAGGTGGAGAAGCCTCGTAGGTAATTAGACAGGTGCACTCGCACATAAAGACTACGGCCAAGTTGGCATTATGCAGATTTCATGGTCACCAGGCATTTTAGGAACGTCCATCATTGCTGTGCTGGCCGAGTCACAGTTGGACGGGACATTTGGCGAAGGCCCGATACCACGTCTCTGAAGAGTGTCTCCGAAGAGCACAACGTCATTTGGCGAAAGAAATGTGAGATTCTGCTTTCTGCAGCAAAACTTAAGTAATGAAGCGCGTTCATTCTGAGAACAATGCATTCTAAACATGATTAAACAGGGAAGCCAGATATATTCAATGCTGTTTATGCAATATGTCCCAGCATTGAAATTTTGTTTGTTTATTTTTCATCATTTTTGCTGTTTATCCCTCAGACATATACAGTAACCCTGACCGGGACTTCACGGATCAGAAATGGATGGGTGGACAGGAGAAATGATGGAGGAATAGATGTGTGCTCTGTGTTTAGCTCCTGTTGTAGAAGCATGGTGTCTCTCTGCACACCTGATCTATGCGTGTGTTTGTACCCAGGGGACGCTTCGCCCAGGTTTTTACGTGTCACTCGACGTGCTCACCTCTGAAACGCGAGCGCGCTTGTTTGGAAAACAATTCTTTGCTGCCCCATGACTGCGCCTTGTGATGGAAGAATTCGCTGCCGCTAATCAGGTTTCGATCGATCCCTCGGCAGACAGAGCTTTTGTTGAGATCGGCCTGTGCAATTAGCTCTCGCTCTCCGAGTTTCAGGGCAAAAAGCCTGCGGAAATCAGAGAGGAGAGGACGTCCAGCGCGGGGGCTGTTTGCCCGTCGAGCTTCCTGTTATATTTAGCACCTTTTCGTTTAGTTGGTGCTTCAACACCATTGTCCTGTCTGAGGCGAGGCATCCTGACGCCAGCTGTTTTTAAAGAGCCTCCTCGCCTTTTTGTGAGCGATTTCATCTGCACCTCTCTGAGGTCAAACTCAGGAGAGAGTCCTTCTTCCTCCTTAAAGTACACACTCAAAAAAATGAAACCCTATGAAATGTTAAATTTACTTAATAATGTTATGTCAACTGGTTCCACGCAATAGCTTTGTGTAACCTGTATTTGACTTCTAACATTTTTGGCCAGTTTAATTAATTGCATTGAGTGGAATGTACTTAACTCAGTTTTGTGGAACCAGTTGACATAACATTATTAAGTAAATCTAACATTTCATAACGTTTCATTTTTTTGAGTGCACGTGTCTCAGGCTCTGGAGTAACGCTGCAGGGCAGGAAAAAGCGCTGTGTGCTGTTTTTGTTCCCATCTCAAATGGAAAGTGTCACAAAAGCAAAATGTTCAGTGTTAACTCTGATAGAGTACATGTGGTCCTTAAGAGATCAATGTGCATGTTATTATAGTTTAATTTACATAGTAGTAGTACTTGTAATGACAAGTTGTGGCAGGCATAATATACCCCACCTGTAATTTTCGGTCATCTTGACCTTCACCCAGTTAGGTCCGAAATTTAGTCCGGCGATCCTTGTAGCGCTGCACACCTTTCCTGATTTTGTGTGATTTGATCGAACCATTTTAGTCCTAGACTGCTGACAGATGTAGACAAACAGACAGACAGAAAAACTGGCCTTTCAGGCGAATACTAGTAATAATAATATTAATAATAATAATGTCAAGGCTGCTGAAATAAAGCGCAGGAATGAGTTGTGTCGTATTATAGATGGGAGGTGAGAGTGGGGGGTGAACAGGAAAGAGACACAATATAATGAATTCGATGTTTCTTTTCATAAAGTCATTGATAAGGTCAGAGTAAATGATTCCCTGAGACTTAAGCTAGGAAATGAAGTCTCTTTTTTCAATAGGAATAATTATCACGGATGACAGCTGATCCCTGCTCGTCGCCGTTCTGTGAGTCCCCGATCCATCCGGGAGCAGAAAATAATCTCCCCGCCGAGGACTCCATGACAGAGGAGCGTTTCCAAAAGAATCTCGCAATTAAACCAGCCACAATATATCCATCTTCTCCGACTAATTAAACGGATTAAAAAAAGTAATCTTTGGAGAATTTAGCGGTTTAGTGGCTGCGGTGCGAGGGAACGGGCAGGCAGTGGAGCGAGCGGAGCACGTAACGTCGTATTTGTCGGAAACGAGAGCCGAGCTAGCATGTGATGATGGCCGTTTTTTTCCCGGCCTAGCTCATGGAAATGTCTCCTTCTGGATATAATGAGACAGGGGTTGGGGTTCATTGATTTCTGAGGGAAGTGTGAAGCTGATTGCCTCTCGCTGGACTCTGATCGTCGGTGGGGAGGATGGCATGTAGTTTAGCGAGACACGGGCTGGATGGGCAGGCGGTTCACGTGAAAATGGAGAGAAGCCGCACGCCTGTGAAACCAGCTGAGACCGATTTGGTGAACTTTGCTCAGTGCTTTCATCTGGCACCAAAGGATCAATCCCTGCTGTCTGTGCGGTCCTTTCCGATCAGGAAGTGATGTCCGCCACAAGGGGTTTAGTGGCAGCAAAAGTGCTGCCGTCTGTCAGACTCTACCGGCCAGAGAACAGGCCGAGGACGGTCAGTCTCGCCATGGCTGGTGGTGTGTTTGACCTGCTTTAACCTCTGACCTTTGATCTCTGACCTGTGTTTACGCTGCCTGTCCTCCACACTGAGAGGCGGTAGCACTGAGCCCTGGATCTGGCACGCCAAATATAATATTGGAAAGAGATAACATGTCCTTTAGCCTTGACATTTACTAGATTACTGAACAGGCCTTTTGTTTTGGTGCTGCCATATGCTGATGCTAAGCTCAGGAGGTTGCACGCTGTGTAGCAGCAGATTTCATTTCATGTAATGTCTGTATTGCTTTGGTGTGTCATTTAAAACCTCTTAAGATCTTGGGCTTTTTTGACAATTTCCGCCTAGAATTGCAGGCCCAAATTCCAAGGCCTAGATCTCTGTATTACCATGAAATTATGCAGATTAGAGTATGGTAACAGATAATGTACTACAAATGAGAGCCCCACACTGCTTTTGTGCCGGTTCCGTGGACGAGCTACGGAGTTCCTAACAGGTTAAATATGAAGCATGCCCATGTTCAGTACAGCTTTCTCTCAACAACCTTACATCATTTATGTGTGACAGCACGGTGATGCGGATATTGCCAAATCTCGTTAGTATGGCTCATTACAGTTTAAAATCCCGAAACCGCTACATTCATATTGTCCGTTTAGAATGTTTATGTTGAACAATGAAAGGAAACGGCATATTACGTATCGTTCATATTACTTTGATTTCTAATTTTAATTAGTACAGTACTTGTACTAAATTACTGACTTTTTAAGATAAAGTTGTACAATCATAACAGCTAGTAGGAGTGACCTTGGTACACTGTGGTCAATGTCAGAGCGAGGTTTTTGCACTTCTGAAGATTTAGGCAGTTGCTAAATTCATTAAATTTAATGGTGCAGACAGTTGCTTTAGAGGCATAATTCTGATGCCTTGATGTTTCCAATATTTGGGTCCAGATCACTGGTAAACAAGAAACAGCCTGGAGGAGAGAGCGAGGGAGAGGCGAAAAAGAAGTTCTGCTCAGTTTATGTATAATCAAAAGGGGTCAAAAGTATTCAATTAAAAAATAAATACAGCCACTGGTGAAATGCATTATTTTCATTTTTGTATTGAAGATGTTTACAGTGGTTTGTTGTGTGAATTTGACAAATGGTTTGGGGTCAAAGGACCCATAGTGCACATGCACACAAACTCACACATGCACACACACAAAGGTACGCGTACACACTCTGACACACAGAAGCTCAAATGTGCACACACACACAAATGTGCACATACATGCTTTGACACACAGAAGGGCACATATGTGCATGCACACACACACACAAACACACGCACACACTCGTACACACGTACACACACAAACATGCCCACATATGCACTCAGACACACACAAGAAAAAATTTCCACACACACACACTTGTACACACACACACACACGCACATCTTCCAGATGATCTAATGCGGGGCCGAATAAGCACCACTCAGGCCAGTTCTCCGGGCCGCCCTGAGAGGAGTAGGTGTCTGACCTTCCATTAAGTCCTGAGAGCACTGTGTACCTGTGTGTGTTTGTGTGTCTTTGATGTTTTGTAGTAAACGTAAGATATTTGAAAATTCTTCGTCTTCTTCCTTCTCTTCTTCCTCCTCACTTCGGACCGGTAGCACTAGCTGAAGTAATTGTTCTGTCGTAAGTACAGGTCAGTGGTACACGGTGGTTGCTGTTTTGTGGCGAGGTTGACCTGTGCTTCAAATTGACTCGGTGGTTCAGATCCTGTGAAGTGCGAGAGGTGAGCCTCAGATATAAATGAATAAAGGCATATTAGGGTTATACGCGTATCCGAGAGCTCCAAGCCCTGGCATTGTAAGCGCTTCTGCGATAAACGGAGCGCTCCGGACCCTGGGCTAACTCCTGCCGTGCTCAGGTGTGATAGAAATCGTTTTAGACACAGGCATTGGCTGCCCCAGAGTGGCCCGGAGGGGTGCTGAGTGAGCCTTTAGTCCCAGCTTCATCTGCATCGCTTACCGCTCTGAAAATGCTGTCCAAGCAAATCAGCTCTTTGAGTTGAAAGGAGGTAGGAATGTTTGGCGGCCATTTTGAGTGGCCTCGATCGCAGGAAACTTAAAAAAAAAAAAAAAAGATGAAGGAAAGAAAGCACGAGTCCAAACCCACTTCACTTCTCAAATCAATTGTTTAATGGTCTAGGTTTTCCAGGCACTTTTAATTTCATGAAGAATGGGGTCTGTTTAATCTGCCTCTGTTCGCATTCTGAGCACGACTCCGCCGCCCTGGAAGTCGATAGATTTCATTTCAATTTCAATTTGAAGCACAAGCTCATTTTGACCAAATCAGATGGGTCATTTAAGAGGAGCGCGGTATGTAAGAATTAATTGCGGATTGTATAATGTGCAGCGGATTGGTGGTGTATGTGCACGGCCCTATATGTCTGCGATTTACTTTGAAAAGGAGACCGTTCTCCGAGCTGGCACAGGCTCACGGCGGAAAGCCGTACATTACGAGTCCCGCTGTGTTCCGCGCAGCGCAAAATGCCTCGGAGAAAAGGCAGAACAAAGCAGGGAATAATACAAGATGGCTGCCGTAGTAGGAACGGATATAACAAGCGCCATAAATGTTGGAGGACCTGTCAATAAAAACGTATAGTGACGTCTGTGAGTGTTTAAACAAGCATCACTATTTTAAAGGGAAAGTGTTTCTCTCCTTAAAGATGAGCAGCCCTCATACATGGATGTGTGTAGTGCTGAACAACAGCTTTAATTTAATTTGCACATATTTATTGAATGAGCTAAGTAGGAATTTCTGTCCTTTTACCCCATGACAGGTATTGCAACCGAACAGATGACCTTTATTCTGACATCAATATAATGTATTTCTTTGTTTACCTGTCAACTTTTCCACACAAGTTTTATGAAAGTTGCCAGCCCCCGCCAGCAATTTTTGATAATATTCACTGATCTTTCAACACCCCAAAATATTCAGTGCTATTAATATGTAAACAGAAAGAACAGAGTTTCTAGTTCAAGACATAAGAAACCATTTAATTCTAGTTTCATTTGTTATTCCTTTACAAACACGGTAATGTTGGTCATTTCCATCGAGGAAAAAAAAAAAAAATGAGAACATCATTGGGATGTTATTTAACATTGACCAGCTGCTTTTTTCTTTTTATTCTTTTTTTTAAGTTGTCCGCATGTATCAGGAGATTCATCACATTTTGTTGAAAAAAACTTGTGATCAGGGAACATGCCTAAGGAAAAAAAAACTAAATTTCCATCTTTAAACGTTTGCAGGTGTACCAGAACGCACCCAGTTTTGTCAGTAGATGCGTTACGGTGCCCACCACCATGTAAGAGTGAAAACGCTGATTGACGGAAAAACTCGTCAATGACGGAGAAAGTGTTACACGGCTCCATTACTGCTGGAGTTCTTATGGGCCTCACCGTAATACAGTAAAACCATATGAAAAATGCTCAAGAAGGTTGAGCGCGTAGTGGAAATCAATGTTTGTTTTTTCGCATTTGTACTTCGGCGTTGGCACGAGCAGCACCCAATAACAGCAGGTCATGAGGGTCAGCCATTATACGTCTGACCTCCTCGGCAAGGGTCCTGACATAAAAAACACACATTATTTACTTCTCATTTACCTAATCAGCAAGGTCGACTGGGAACTGTAGTTCTGTTTTGCAGTAGCAGACTGGCCAATCAGAACTGAGTGCGAGGGACCATGCAGCCAATCAGATGCGGGGTGTGGTTGGATACCGACAGGTGGAGAGATGGGTTGTGTTCCAATACTCAAAAAATTCACGTCCTGTCCTCTAGTTCTTTACCACTTGTCCGTAACCAATGGAAAACGTCATGAGGTTATTGAAAGGTGTGAAGGAGAATTCGTGAGGACTTGGTGATCATGAATCATGAATCTTGCCCATCATGTTCAGTTGTTTTTTTGGCCGGATGGATGGTCCGTTACTTTAAATATTGCTGCCGCAAAGAATTGTGGGATGGCGTGGTCTCCTTACTTTTCCGAAAGGACGGTCGAGTGTACCCTATGCTAAAGGAGGTAAGTTAGGAAACACTGAAACACATTTTTTTAACATTTGGGGAATTCGAACAACACTTCTCATGGCTGCCGCATAAATCATTTCCTAAGAGTTATGAGGTTTCCTAAGCAAAAAAGACTATTCAAACGCGGCCTAAGGGCGGTAACCTCAGTGTTTATTAACGCTTCGAGCGCCAAATACATTTTCAAGGAATTAAAAATGTAGTTATCCTGAGCTGTTGAAAACCTATCATGTGGCAACTTGTTTAAAAGAGCTCCCTTGCAGGACTCTGACTTTGATATCTTTCATCATTGGGCAACTATAGTTGCCCACGGCACTGAAAGGTTTAACCTTGGTCAATCAGGACCTGTGTTTAAAGTCTCATTTAAAAGATGGGTCTCCTGTCCCTCTTCACCGAGACATTACAATGCTAAACTCTGAGGATGATCTCAGACAACGGGTGATAATGCTATTATTATACAGCTTCATTTATTTTCCTGGCTTCCCCATGAAGCTTTTTTAAGAGCAATATAAATGGAAGCTAAGTATATCCATGTATGCATTTGGGTAATTGCCAAAGTACCTCAGGTTCCAAGCTTTGCTGGAGACTCCGGTGTGTTCGGATAGAGCAGTGAATTGAGGTATCGCCTCAGAATCTAGGAGTCAAACCTGCAATAGAGGTAGCAGAAAAGGGGAAAGCTAAGTTCACCCAAAAGATGCGTTACAGCCTCGGGCGGCACAGAGGAGCTGATCCCAGATCAGTTTACTGGCCTCTCCGGTCCTGTCGTTAACCATTATGTGCGCAACAGATCAATCTGTTCCTGGACTGGTGCTTACAGGCAGCAGACGCTCTCCTCCGTCCTGGGGGGGACCCGAGGAAGGCTGGCCGAAACTTCACCCGGGCCCTGACAGGCTGGGCCCCATGTTGCCTGGGCCCCACAGGCTCTCAGTCTTAGCAGGCTAATGACTTAGCCTGAAGTCAAACTCGCACGAGCCCTTATGTTTATTACCGAGCACAGATCTCTCGGTCAGAACTGGGGCTGAAGACCATGTTTTCACTGACTCAGTTTCTATTAATGACTAAAAGAGGATGAGAGCTGAGATCAAAAACCTGCAGCTACTAACAATTTTTTCTTCGCTACTATTACCACAAATAATACTTCTACTACAGGTACTATTGCTTCTGCAAGTACTATGGTCACTACCAGTACCACGTCTTCCACTGATGCTCCTCCCTACTACTACTGCTACTGTTACTCATAGTAATACTACTACTACTCACTGCAAAAACTGACAAATAAGTCCACCTTACCTAGTAGTTTAATATTGTATTAAGACTAAAAACACTTATTTCTGTTACCTTTTTTCTCAGTAAGGGAAAAATTTGCCAATGGGGTGAGACTATTTTGACTTATTTCAAGCTTTGCCGATGGGATAAGAAAATTTCACTTGTCAAGCACATGGTAACTTAAAATAAGCTCATATATTCTACTTGAGAGAGAAAAAATAGGAAGTTACGTCTTATTTCAAGACAAAATGACTTGTTAAGACAGACACGTTTTGCAGTGTACTACTACTACTAATAATGATGATAATAATAATAATAATAATAATAATAATAATAGCATCTGGCATTGATGACACAAGTGTGCATAGGTTAGTAATTAAAGACACTTTCTGCAAGTTCCTCTGTGTTTTTTGTTCTGTTTGGCCCTCTTTGTGCACCGTATATCTCAGGTAGAGTCGGCAGTAAAGGTGTTAAGAGCCCCGTGAAGAACAGGATGCTGGTGCGAGAGAACTCCTGTCTTTGATGTGCGAGGAACGGAGCGCTTAGATGAAGGTGTGGAGCGGGGGATGGGATAGGGGGGCTGGTAGAGGACAAATGCGGCCCGTTCTTTGGTGTCCCACTTCTGAGACGGAACTTGACAGTGGCGAGGGAGGGGGGGGACACTGACGAGTGCTGGGGCTTCATGCTATGTGGGGGTCGGCGTGGTTAGGAGGGGCAGTGGAGGGTGAGGACAGGCAATAGCGGGCGTGGAAGGATGGCGATTGCGGACGAATGCGTGTTTGTCTGGGGGATCGGCTTCATGCGGGGCTTTATATAGCACAGTCCCCAGTGGCTGCACTTGAGGCAGATCCAATGTCACTATCAGGGTCCCGCTACCAGTCAGCCAGACCGAGCCTGTGAATTTCACCCTCGGGGGGGTCTTTACATTCATGATATTGGGGGAGGGCTGTACTCATTCCTTCATCACTCCCCCTGCTGGTTTTAAAAACGCCCCTCCTTCATTTCACCAGCCGCACAGTCGCCCCTAAACTGCACTCCTCTCTCCGTTAATTATGAATAACCACTTATTCACAAGAATTAAAAAAGGTAGGAGTCCCTAAATCCCGCATTTTAGATGATCCGATCTCTTTGCCCGAGGCGAGCGGCTAATTGGTTTTCGTTTCGTCGAGCGTCGCGTAACTTTCGCACTTAATATTAGATTAGAAGAGGAAGAACAAAAGCGACAGTCACACCGCGAGATAGAATTGGAGTTTGAGCAGTTTTCTTGCGCGTTCGTTTATAGATGGGGGCCGAGCACGAGGGGTTCGCTCCATTGTAATGGATAAGCGCCACGCTACGCTAATCCTTCCACCTGTGTTTCGCTCGGTCCCTCTGTACTCCCTGTCTGTTTCACGCCAGCGGGTCTCTAATGATATTGCCCCAGCTGCGTAATGAAGTAATGGCCTCTCCTTTTCATAGCGAGACGGCGCTAATTATAACGCGAGTGAAGTTCCCTGTAGCCTCTCCTGCAGGGATCTGGCTTCTTAAAGGTGTCCGTAAGCCCCCTTTAGGGTATTAGAGCGTTTTTTTTTTGTGTGCGATTTTCGCTTTGTGTCTCTCAATAGAGCGCTCATTCCCGCTCGCTTTTCCGTGTGCCGTACTTAACTGAGTCATTATACGCGAGGCAGCTCGCCAAGCATTTATTAGCAGGCTTTATTTATTTATTTTTTCTTCGATAATCTGCGGATGCATTTGTATTTCATTGTTTTGTTCACCAGAACTGCTATTTTTTATTTATTCGTTTAGTTTCAGTTTTTTATATGAACCCCCTTTTTAACACCCATATGATCCACCAGATGAATCCTCTCTCTCTCTCTCTCTCTCTCTTTCTCTCTCTCTCTCAATGTCACTCACTGTATCTCTCCCATGCATTAAGGTGTATTGATTGGCAGGGCATTGATTAAAAAATTTTGCCAAAATGATCAGTGATGTGGCTGAAGATGAAGCAAATTAATATTCAGTTGATAATGTGGATCATGCAACCAGGATACTGCTGAGTCCACTGAAGGTCAAGATTCAGTGAGGGTCTTCGAGTTTGTAATAATGAATGAATATTGGAGCTGTATTTCGTAAATGAATAAATCCCTGTGATGTATTGGGAACTAGCCAGGGTGTGGTACTCCTGTTTCCCACTGTGTTCTGGGATTATCTCCAGCTCCCCTGAGCTTTTCTCTGTAAAACGCAGTACAGGCGAATGCTTTCTCAAGGCCAGCTTCATTCATTCACTCCCTCCTCTCTCACTCACTCTCTCTCTCTTTTTCTCCCTGCTCCTCTCTCCTCTTTCTTTCCCCAGCAGTGTGGACCACCTGCGTTTATTTTCCCTCTAGGTGCTCCATAGTTATCTTTGTCTTTTTTCCATACAAACACGTCTCTCTGTCTCCCAGAGAGATACCCGGAGAGGCCGGCGAATCAGACCCTGGGATTTGAGAGCGGAAACTGTGATCTCATTAACCTCAGTGTAATGTGTCCCGATACCAGCTTTAGAACAGCGGACGCAATGCGACAGTTACGGTGTCATGTGTGATGAATGTTTGTGTGTGTGTGTGTGTGTGTGTGTGTGTGTGTGTGTGAGACAAGCAGTATAAGAGAGAAAGGGAGAGATACAGGCGGAAAGCGACAGATAGCAAAAGGGACAGAGAGACTGGGGGGGCGGAAAAAAAGATCGGTATATGGAGAACATTGAGACAGAGATGGAGAGAAAAAAGAAAGGGATAGAGAGAGAGAAAAGCAAAGGGATTGGGATAGAGGGGGGAGAGAGAGAGAGGAGAGGTAGAGACAAAGACGATGGATACAGTGGTTATCAGACTTCTCCTAGCACTGATTTTTCACACGCAGCACTGCACGTATGCATTAGCTAGAACATTATGCTCCTTGTCGCCCCCCCTCTCCCATTTTCCATCCATCCCACTGCGCATTTCTGAAGCTAAGCTCCCGGATCATGTGACCAGCTGTCTGCTGGAGCCGGCGAGCGGGTAATTAATGGTTGTGAACGTCGAGCGAGAGGCAGAACGAAGCAAGGTGCCGCAGAACACAGAAACCTCCGTGTTCTCCTCTGCGACTTTCGCGGCTTCGGCTGAGAGAGAAATCCCTGCTACTCCGCCACAGGGCATGTGTGTTATTTCAATAACAAACAGGCTCCTTAAACGCTGCGAGAACAGACGGGCCGCCACAGCGGACGAGGCACTGCTTTTGTACGGCGGATGTAGGTGACATTGGCAAAGGGTGCGGATTTGAGTCTTGCAGACATTAGAGCTGTTTGCTTCGTTCGGCGATTTGACAACATTTATAAAGACAGTCAGGCGCAGTCTGCTCGAGCTGTAACAATATGCGCGCATTTGCGCTATTTTTATGATTATGAATATGATTATTTATTTATTTGCCGTGCACAGCTGGGTGCGCAGTGGAGCGTCTCCAGCTAACGAACTCGCTCGAGCGTGCAGCATCAGCCCATCGTCTCCGTGTTTAGATTTAGGCTTCTGACCTTCAGCTCTGAGCCTCGGATCCCGGCGCAGTCCCTCACCTCTTCGGGAGGTCGCGACGGGGCACGTCTTGCGGGTCAGCGGCTTTCCACCGCGCGCTCGAACATGACTGATTCTTCTCCCAGATTGAGTATTCCAGGCTGGTATTTCCAGTGCACAACCACATATTGCCGGGCTTTAGCCTAATCCGCATCTGCTGAACGGCAGTCAAAGATGCAATCCGCGAAGAAACCCCGTCATAGACTGGGATTGACCAAACAACCTTTAGGTGTCATATACAGTCAAAATCACCTCGTACTCCTCTGCCTAGTCCTTCTTCTTCTTTGGTAGAGACAGTCACTTGGTGTATTTGTTATAGTTTCTTCTTCTTCTTCTTTTTCTTCTTAGGTTATTATTAATACTCATGCTTGCTGGCATTGTACAGCATTGTACAGTAAAAAATACATAGTATGGTGTGGTTCTAATAGTATAGCATGGGAATGTATACTTGTGGAGAAGTATTGGGATAGGGCTAGTGTCAGTAAGCCCTGAGAATGTTTTGTTGTTGTGGATTAGAGCCATCCCTTCTTTAGCCTTTCCACCGGAAAAGGACAGGTTTTATTTTTTTTTTCTTTATTTTGCAAACTGGCCTGAGAACTTTGATCAATTCCAGATGGATTAACAGGGATTTAGATCTACCGCGGAGGTCCGTGCTAATCGTAATCTCCCTTAAAGTAAAAAAAAAAAAAACCTTCCTCAAACTTCTCTCAGAAGATAAAGCCTTTGCGGGGATTATTGCTGTTTTTTGTACTTTTAATTGCTCTCTGCTGCAGCGGAGAGAGAAGGTGGCGCAGACCCAGCTCCGCCCTCCAACATCCGCGCCCCCACCCCCTGCCCTCCCACACACACCCCCCCCGGTCTCTAAGCCGCCCGGAAGGAACAAATGAGCCGAGCGCGGAACACGGCGGAAAATGTCGCGGCTCGGTGTCACCTCTCCGCCCCGTCCCGCGGGTGCGCGAGTGAGCTCCCTGACGGGCCCGTCTCCTCCCTCAGTGTTAATTAGGGCTTGCGCCGGATCCGCCGCCGCGTCAGCTGCCCTGCTCCTCCTCGCCCCAGGAATATTTAGACAGGATGTCTAAACTCCTGCGGGGTCGGGGAGGCGTCTCACGGAACCTGATTAGCGTGTCCTTAAAATAAACGCTGTTTACTGCTCTCTGGAAGCGCAGTTATTGTTGTCATCATCGCTGTCATAATAACCCTCACCATCGTCATGACGGTCTCACACCTTGTTATTACTGTTTCTATTATTATTATTATTATTATTTCAGCATTGGTATATGGACTAATTGCAAGAATATTGTGTTTGTTGTGCTAGTGGCAATAGAACCAGCAATAGCAGGTGTTTTTTATTCATTTTATACTCAAGTCATCCTTTTAATTCTCCAACACCCAATATCTATGTGTTTTACTGAACACCTGACTATATTAGACAACTCAGTTAATAAAAGCAGGGCGTGGGAGGGAAAAAAAAAACAATGCCAGGATAAGTATAGGGTTTGCAGCAGAGTGAATTCCAGTATTGAACAGAGAAGTGTTACCTGTGTGTGAATTTCTGTGTGAAAAAGGAGATGTGACTGTGTGTCAGTCCCCATGTGAAATGGTGTGAGTTCTTGTGTGTGCGTTCCCCTGATGAATAAATGTGTTCCTCGCCAGTTTCTTTGTGAAACAGAAGGGCATTACCTGTGTGTGAGTTACTGTGTACGAGAGTGGCATTACCTGTGTGTGAGTTACTGTGTATGAGAGTGGCATTACCTGTGTGTGAGTTACTGTGTATGAGAGTTGCATTACCTGTGTGGGAGTTACTGTGTATGAGAGTGGCATTACCTGTGTGTGAGTCACTGTGTATGAGAGTGGCATTACCTGTGTGTGAGTCACTGTGTATGAGAGTGGCATTACCTGTATGTGAGTTACTGAGTATTAGAGTGGCATTACCTGTGTGTGAGTTACTGTGTATGAGAGAGGCATTGCCTGTGTGTGAGTTACTGTGTACGAGAGTTGCATTACCTGTGTGTGAGTTACTGTGTATAAGAATGGCATTACCTGTGTGTGAGTTCCTGTATGAGAGAGTGGCATTACCTGTGTGTGAGTTACTGTATGAAAGAGTGGCATTACCTGTGTGTGAGTCACTGAGTATGAGAGAGGCATTGCCTGTGTGTGAGTTACTATGTACGAGAGTTGCATTACCTGTGTACGAGTTACTGAGTATGAGAGAAGCACTACCTGTGTGTAAGTTACTGTGTACAAGAGTGGCATTACCTGTGTGTGAGTTACTGTGTACGAGAGTGGCATTACCTGTGTGTGAGTTACTGTGTTCGAGAGTTGCATTACCTGCGTACAAGTTACTGTGTACAAGAGTTGCATTACCTGTATACGAGTTACTGTGTACGAGAGTGGCATTACCTGTGTGTGAGTAACTGTGTAAGACAGTGGCATTACCTGTGTGTGAGTTACGGTATAAGAGAGTGGCATTACCTGTGTGTGAGTTACTGTGTATGAGAGTGGCATTACCTGTGTGTGAGTTACTGTGTAAGAGAGTGGCATTACCTGTGTGTGAGTTACTGTGTACGAGAGTGGCATTACCTGTGTGTGAGTTACTGTGTAAGAGAGTGGCATTACCTGTGTGTGAGTTACTGTGTAAGAGAGTGGCATTACCTGTGTGTGAGTTACTGTGTACGAGAGTGGCATTACCTGTGTGTGAGTTACTGTGTACGAGAGTGGCATTGCCTGTGTGTGAGTTACTGTGTACAAGAGTGGCATTACCTGTGTGTTAGTCACTGTGTATGAGAGTGGCATTACCTGTGTGTGAGTTACTGTGTACGAGAGTGGCATTACCTTTGTGTTAGTTACTGTGTATGAGAGTGGCATTACCTGTGTGTGAGTTACTGTGTACAAGAGTGGCATTACCTTTATGTTAGTTACTGTGTATGAGAGTGGCATTACCTGTATGTGTGTTACTGTGTAAGAGAGTGGCATTACCTGTGTGTGTGTTACTGTGTAAGAGAGTGGCATTACTTGTGAACCCGACACATCTGTGCGTCCAGGTTTATGTGTTTGGCCTTGGGATGTTACCACAGGTCCTGCCATGTAGCCCTTGTGGCTGCTTCGCTCCTTGCTCTGATCTTTCACGCTTACGGCGATCTCAAGAATATTTTAACGAGTCCGCCGGCGCTCGCTCTGCAATCTGACAGCAGATGAGGGTCTATTTCTCTGAGATAGCTTTTAAAAGAAACAAGATGTGTCAGACAGGAAAGGGAAACATTAAAGAAATACAATAAAGCGCTTTGCTGGTTGTTGACGTGGTGAAGAGGACATTCCCCCTGACTTTGCTGACTGACAGCTGTTGTCTGGGGGGTGAGACTGGAGGTAATGGGATGAGACTTGTGTTTGTCCAACTCCCAGTACGGCTTGAGACAGCTGTCAGGTAGGAGGGGAGGGAAGGCGCACCTGGCTGAGGGAGCAGCGCTAGGAGATTCCACTGGGAGAGAAGGGAACCATGGGAACGGAGGAGTGAATCAGAGGCCTAACCATGTGCGGCCAGAAGGCGTTCTGACTGCTCATGCTCACAGCTCCAGCGTAAATGAGCTGTGTGCTACTAGAACTCACTGTAACAGAGGAGCACAGTTAGGGTACTGTAGCTCAGAGGAACAGAGCGTACTATAACTCACTGTAACAGAGGAGCAGAGTAAGGGTGCTGTAGCTCACAGTAACAGAGGAACAGAGCATACTATAACTCACTGTAACAGAGGAGCATATTTAGGGTACTGTAGGTCACAGTAATAGAGCAACAGAGCGTACTATAACTCACTGTAACAGAGCAACAGAGCACACTATAACTCACTGTAACAGAGAAGCACAGTTAGGGTACTTTTGTCATGGTTTAGTCCCGCCGGATGCAACGTTCAATCCGGCGGGCACTGGGACCATGTACCCAAAGGCTGATAAAGGGACCCACTCACACAGGCTGGTACGAAGAATAGAAAGATATTTAATAAATATACTTTAAAAAATGACAAAGAGACAGGGGAGCAGCAGCAACACACACAGAGCTAAAATGCCAGAATGCAGCTGCACTGTCAATTGGCAGTGCAGCTCTTAAATACTCTAAATTTCACCTCCACTTCAACGAGAAACAGGTGTGTCTCAGCAGCAGGTGTGGCTCGTTGAAGTGGAGGCGAAGACAGCAGGAGGGGGAGGGACTGCGGGCAGAACCATCACAACTGTAGCTCACAGTAACAAAGGAACAGCGGGTACTATAACTCACTGTAACAGAGGAGCAGAGTTAGGATACTGTAGCTCACAGTAACAAAGGAAAAGAGCGTACTATAACTCATTGTAACAGAGGAGCAGAGTTCAGGGCACTGTAACAGAAGCATTTTGGCACTGTAACAGAAAAAGGAACAGAGCGTCCTGTATCTCACTGTAACAGAAAAAGAGCTAGGGTACTGTAGCTCAGAGGAACAGAGGGTACTATAACCCACTGTAACAGAAGCATATTTTTGGCACTGTAGCTCACAGTAACAAAGGAACAGAGCGTACTATAACTCACTGTAACAGAGGAGCAGAGTTTGGGTACTGTAGCTCACAGTAACAAAGGAAAAGAGCGTACTATAACTCACTGTAACAGAGGAGCAGAGTTTGGGTACTGTAGCTCACAGTAACAAAGGAACAGAATGTACTATAACTCACTGTAACAGAGAAGCACAGTTAGGGTACTGTAGCTCACAGTAACAAAGGAAAAGAGCGTACTATAACTCACTGTAACAGAGGAGCAGAGTTAGGGCACTGTAGCTCACAGTAACAGAGGAACAGCGGGTACTATAACTCACTGTAACAGAGGAGCAGAGTTAGGGTACTGTAGCTCACAGTAACAGAGGAACAGACCGAACTATAACTCACTGTAACAGAGAAGCATATTTTGGGCACTGTAGCTCACAGTAACAAAGGAACAGAATGTACTATAACTCACTGTAACAGAGAGCAGAGTTAGGGTACTGTAGCTCAGAGGAACAGAGTTACAGAGGAGCAGAATGCGGGTACTTTAGCTCACAGTTAAAACAAAAAAACATTGTTAGGGCACTGTAGGTCACAGTAACAGATGAACAGATGGTACTATAGCTCACGGTAACAGAGAAATAGAATTAGGGTATTGTATGTCACATTTTAAGGAGGAACAGATCTCGGCGGAATCTCACATTTTCAGAGTGACATAGCGATGCTAATGTAGCTCACAGTTGAGCACTGTAGCTCATGGTAAGAAGGACAGAGGTAGGCAACTGTAGCTTACAGTTACGGAGGGACACAGTTAAGCTACTGTGGCTCTTGGTAACAGAAGGGCAGAGTTGGGCTATTGTGGATCTCGCTAACAGAGGGACAGCATCAAGGTACTGTAGCTCGCGGTAAGAGTTATAGAGCACATCCACTGTAGATTGCAGTAGCAGAGGGACAGAATGTTGCTTTCATAGCTCACGGTAGGAGTTAGGCGACTGTAACTCCCAAAAACAGAGAGACGGAGATCAGCTTATTGCAGCTCATTGTAATCAAGGGGCAGAACTAGGCTAATTTAGCTTACCATAACAGAGGGACAGAGCTGAGGTACTGCAACTCAAATTAATCGAGGGATAGAATTAGGCCACTGTAGTTCACCGTAACAGAGGGACAGAATTAGACCACTGTAGCTCACTGTTGTGAAGGGACAGCATTAGGTTATTGGAACTCATTGTAACTAAATGACATAGGAAATCTGTTGCTTTTGGTAACACACGGACAGACATAGATTAGTGTAGCTCATTGTAACATATGGACAGAAGTAAATTAGTGTAGCTCATTGTAACACATGGAGAGAATTAAGTTTGTGTAGCTCATTGTAACACAGGGACAGAAGTAAATTTGTGTAGCTTATTGTAACACAGGGACAGAATTAGGTAAGTGTAGCTCATTGTAACACATGGAGAGAATTAGGTTTGTGTAGCTCATTGTAACACATGGAGAGAATTAGGTTTGTGTAGCTCATTGTAACACAGGGACAGAAGTAAATTAGTGTGGCTCATTGTAACACAGGGACAGAATTAGGTAAGTGTGGCTCATTGTAACACAGGGACAGAATTAGGTAAGTGTAGCTCATTGTGACACGGGGACAGAATTAGGTAAGTGTAGCTCAATGTAACACAGGGACAGAATTAGGTAAGTGTAGCTCATTGTAACACAGGGACAGAATTAGGTAAGTTTAGCTCATTGTGACACAGGGGCAGAATTAGGTAAGTGTAGCTCATTGTAACACGGGGACAGAATTAGGTAGGTGTAGCTCAATGTAACACAGGGACAGAATTAGGTAAGTGTAGCTCATTGTAACACAGGGACAGAATTAGGTAAGTGTAGCTCATTGTGACACAGGGACAGAATTGAGTAAGTGTAGCTCACTTTAGCAGTCAGCTCACTGTAGCGGCAGATGCAGCTTGGTCACTGTAGCTGGCAGTAGACAAAACTTTGAGCTGATTCATTACCTATAATTCTCCAACAGTAAAAGAATGGGCTGAACTCACCAGCACTGAAAGACACTACTGATTGGCTAAGGTTCAGAAATGTTGCAGTCAATGCTCCTTTTTTATTCCCTGGCATTTGGCATGTGGCATGTGTTGCTACTTGCTAACACTTTGAGAAGGGAGACATACTGTATGCTGTCAGCCATTAAAACCGCATTGTTTCATTAAAGGTTTGCAGAGTTAGTGATGTACCCGTCACCCAGAGCTGACTGTGTGAGCAATGCTGGAACATGAAGAACTACGTTCCAAAAATTCAGATGAGCAACCGCCGAAAAACAAATATAAAACATAAAACGTAAAACTATGATTTTATATTGACTTATTCTACACAGCTGTTATTAAAGTCAAACAAATCATACGTAAAATTATAAATGCCTCAGACTTCCTTTTAGTCACGAGATAAAAAAAAGCGACCACAGTTTCGTAGAACAGAAAAGAGGGGTCAGCGGTGTTATAAATTCAATATCACCCATTTCTCATTTCTCTTTTGCTTTTAAGTGCTGAAAGAGACATGAATGACAACACTGCACTGGTAATGACTCTGGTGTGTCTGCATTGTTAATTATTAACCCTTAAATGCCCCCTGTGACAAATTTGTCACACGATTTTGGGGTTTGTCAAAACCACTGACCCCCACATAAATTTTGCAGCCTAATGCCCATAGTGACATATTTAGATCATCAGTGCTGCCATCTGATGCATAAAAGTGGAACTGACACTACACTGGCTGCACCAGCTAACCTTCCCAATATGGCCGCCCCCATGGTGGAATCCACACGATAGATCAGCACCCGTTCATCACTGGATAAAGTAGACAAACAGGTCAGCTAATGAAAAATAAGCTATGCCTAATACTTCAGCTATATGTCAACTACCAAAACAACGATGGACAAAAGTTCTCTTTATATCCTAGAAACTTAGAGTGACATATGTGTCACAAAACTAAAATGAGGTCAAAGGTCACCAAAAATTAAAAATTGCTATTGGGTTGTTATTAGCCCATCCCCAGGACATATTAACAGAATACATAGATTTTTCTTTCAACTTTTACTATAGTTGGGCATTTAAGGGTTAACAACGAGACAGGTTTTTAGAAGGAAAAGTGCTGTACATTAATAAAACTTTATTTTTCTAAGCTCAAACACTCCATCTTCATTGTAGATTACCCTTTTGTATCAATGTCTCTACATTAACATAATATTTTTTTTTTCACCACAAAGAATGACCTTCTTTAGCCAACTTAATATCTGATCTATTACTTGTTCCATCGGAGGATACAAAATCATTTATTCATTTGATTTTTAATACATTTTTGAATACTTAAAAGCTTAAACCTCGGAGAAGCAGTGATTGAGAGTCTTATTTACAATTCTCTGGAGTTATAAAAAGAAAATAACATTTAGCAAGACATTAGCGTACAAATAATTAAATCAATAGTTGGAAGATTAGTGAAAATCGGTGAATTACAATCGATCATGCTTGTCACTCTTAAATAATGCCCTTTGCTGTGAGATAAGACTGTATAGTAACAATCCGAGTGTCCTCATTAGTGTTTATTATGACACTTATATTCCGGGGATGTTGCTGGAAAAAAAGCTATCATTCTGCACTATTTAAGTTCAG
Organism: Gymnothorax javanicus; assembly: GCA_029692085.1. NCBI lineage: Eukaryota > Metazoa > Chordata > Actinopteri > Anguilliformes > Muraenidae > Gymnothorax > Gymnothorax javanicus. The sequence continues at coordinate 109,433,966 of CM056201.1, read as the reverse complement.
TAACCACCTGTGCTTTGATGTACGCGAAGCAGATTCAAAATAAAAGTATATCTTGTCAGATCCAATAGTAGGAATGATGTACCTACTAACAGAACACTGCAGGACTATTGAAAAAGTAGAAACACAACAGGATGCCTTCCTTTCTGATACCTCATACCCATTTGCATATTACCCTGGATGGGTTTGATTGCAAGTGGCTTTCATGAAGGCAGATTCTAATAATCCATATTTTGAGCAAAGTTGGCTTGTCACATATAATGCAGATCTTATGGATTGCTGTGATTAAGGATAAGGATTTGTTATATGGGCCTATTTCTCTCCCCGAGGTATTTCATTGTAAAGATTAATTACATTCACATAAAAGCCATTATTCAGAGTTTATTGGCACGGTTTTGTCTGCCTCTAATCAGGCGTCTCATTTTTATCCTCATATCCCCAGATCTCGGGAGATAGCTGGGAGAGGAACCCAGAACGATTGACTCTATCGATCAATGCGAATTAGGAAATGGCCAAAGATTGCAACGGCGGGTTTTTTTTTTTTTTTGCCGATCTGCAGTTTACAACTGTTTTGGATTTCTGAGACTGCTGTTTGAAAAGACGCCATAAATTTGAGAGATCCGGCAGCGATATATTGAGCTCTGGAGTTTAGAGATGTGTCGGCTTTACTGCAATTTGATAGCCTACTTCAGGAGAAAAAAAATTTGTTTCCAGTAATGTCAGAAAGTTAATATCTATGAATCAACACATGAAAATGCATATGTACTGTATGCATATACATCTTACATATAAGGGTTTGAATGAATGTTTGAATGAATGAATGACTAAATATTGTTGAAACCGTATGCCACTCGATTTAATTTTGTAATTTAATTAGATTGAAATTTGTTTATTACATACTTACCCATGTCAAAAGCAGAAAGACAGAATGAAAGGCTGAGATGAGCCAGAAGATAACATCCTGTATATTTCCTGGATCGACCCCCTGGTGGTGCACACCAGTCACTGCACCTAGGGGATACACAGCATGTGGGCAGTTAAGCCTGTCTCAGATGTTCTTCCAAAAACTATCCTGTTTTCAAACACGTGCTTTATGAAAGATGAAAAAGACTAGTATTAGAGGTGGCAATTTTTTTGGGAGGTTGCTAGTTAAGTCTAGGGCAAGTTTGAAGCGCATGTGTGTCCGTGAATAATTACTAATAATTACTGCGCTGATTGAAATAACAGGAAACGTCACGCCATTTGTTAATAACGTGCATCGAGAATTCGCCCTGCTGGGCCATGGTGACATGGTAGAAAGGAATCTCCGCAATAAATATTGTTGTTGGGATGAGGAAATACTTGACTAATGAACAACCATATTTAGCCTAAACATTACACGTTCCAGGGCCAGACGCAAGAACGATCCGAGAAATAAATAAAATAAAAAAAGACAAAGACTCTGCTTCCTGTCTCCCAGCAGGCCGATAAGTGAGTTAGCGTGCTTTATGTCAGCAAATACCCTTCCATGTCAGTGCATTCCAGGGCTAATTCGCTCCAATTGTCTTGAGAATTACTTTGCACGACTTATTGCTGAAGACAGAGCTGTTTCTTCCGACTCATTTAGTTTATATGGCATAAAAGGTGAAGGTTGGAGACCATTGAAGCCCAAGCGTTCAGTGGAAGATGTCTTCAGCGAACGCACTCAGTCAGGGCCAATGCACTATTTATGGGACGGTAAAAGCCCTAGCCGATGTTAAGGAAATAAATAAAGGAAACAGAGACGAGAACACAGATAAATCAAATCAGACTAGGTATTCAGATTTTAGCTCTTATTTTATTTATTTATTTATTTATTTTTCCGAGAGAGGATACTGGTAAGCGATTGTACGATACGGTTCTGTCTAATGGCGTGGGGCACGATAGGGGATCCAACAAATGGATTCAATCAGCAGAACTGGAGTTCTAATGCTTTGGGTGCTGTGCGCATCAAATAGCGACGGAGCATTTTAAGTACATCAGTGCTGCAGAGGCTCGTGAGCGGAGCACGAGGTATTACCTGTAATGGCAAACACTGAGTGCTCTCTTCTAAAGGAAATGCTCTTATCGTTCTGTGTGTGTGTGTATGTGTGTGTGTGTGTGTGTATGTGTGCACATGTGGGTGTGCGTGTGTGATTGTGCATGTGTGTGTGTGTGTGTGTGTGTGTGTGTGTGTGTTTGTACGCACATATCTGCGTACTGTCATTGTGTTCTTATGGTAATGTGTTTGAATTGTAATGTCTCGAGATGCTTGAATATCCATTTCACATCTGTTGGAAAAAGTCTAGGACAGTTTCATGATATCTAGTGAATCCCCTTGATTTCTGTTTCATTTGGATGACAATAGTCATAACAACATGCTGTCTAGTATCGATGACCATCAGCAATCTCTCCATTACAAAGCATGAAATATCACACAAACTTCAACATAAAATACAAACATGAACATTAACTGCATTTTTTCCTCTTGTTCGCCTTTCAAATACTAACAGAGCACACTGATTATGAAGGTCCACTTTGTGGTCAATACTGACTTTAATCAATGTAATCTTAAGAAGTAGCTTTAATATCTCATAGTTGCCTGGTATTATGTTCTGTTTGTGTGAGTTATTTTACCACTTGGATTGAAGAATTATTTGGCTAAGGCCCATGCGGTGAATGTAGCTTTAACACTCCATTTCTGTGAAAACCACAGTTCACTTTGGCTGGGAAATACTTCTCAGGCTTTCTAGGAAGTGAGTAACCTAAGTTTAGTGATGCCTGAACGGTCCAGAGATGTGTTTTGTAGCAAACATCAGGGAGAAAAATGGAAGGAATGAGGTTGATAAATAAGCGAAGAATGGTCAGGAAAGACTGAGTGGTCTTTTAAACCCCCGGGACATCTGTCTCAGCTCAAGCAACCGATCGACAGCCAGGTGTTAGAAGTGTGGCCTGGCTTTAGCCTGCAGTGAACTGAATCAGTAAACAGTAATGAAGGGCCAGACTCTTGAGAGCCCAAACGACACTGTCAGTGTTGAGGTTATACTCATTAATTGTGAACTGAGGAGACAATTCTTATTCTCAAACAGCTGCTTTTTTTCAGTTCTTTGTGACTGTGTGTTTGCATGTTTGTGTGCGTTTGTATGTGTTTGTATGTGTTTACATGCATGCACTAATAGACAGACACATGAAAAGTATGACTGTTTCATAGATAGACTGATAAATAGTGTGAGGTCTTTGGTATTGAATGGATTGATTGATTAACAATGCAAAATTAGCACCAGGCTCACTCTATCTGTACCTGTTATAGCTGCGGACTCTCATTCAGAGCTTGAAGGTTTCGGTTCTGGACGGACTGGTTGTGCGTTTTATTCATCAGGAATCTGAGATCTATCATCTAAGGCCCAAAGACATTTTTGTCTCCCATCCTCTCGAGGGCACCTGTGCGTTGCTGCATTCGTCTGTGCTTGTGTTTGTGTGCGTGTGCGCGTCTAATTAATAAGGCTTCAGCCGTCCGTGCGTTCGCATGCAAAGTGGCGCTTATCAGAGTCGCCGAAAACCTACCGACCCACGTTCGGCCCCCTGTCCGGTGCCTGATCAATAATTGCTATGATAAATGCAGTCTTCATGTTATGAGCTCCTCAGCCAATGAAAATCAATAAAAACAATTTCCATCTACATTCATGATCTCACTTCACATTTGTTTCTCTTCCCTCTTTCTGGGAGCCGTTCTATCAAAACGCCATTATGTGAAGAAGAATGGGCCAGCGAAATGCAATTTCACCCCGACTCCAAAAAGCCATACCAGGAAACAGTTTACAGATGAAAGTCATTTCATTTCATTTGCCGGCCGTAAAAAGAGCACAGATATATTCCCAGCGACGAACAGCGCAAGGGCACCTCGCCGGACGAAAATAGACCTGGGGAACTGTTTTCGCGGAATGGCGAAGACCACGGCTGAAGTTGTTTTTAACGCGGCGTTAACACCGCGAAGAGAGATGCATTTAATTTAAGTGTGGTTTGGGGCGTGCTCGTATAGACACACACACACATATATATACACAGTAAATGTAATGTAGAAATGGGGCACTTAAATGAGCTGCAGTGTTCCAGCCACTGACCTTCTGAGTCCTATTTCGCCACACCGGTCCACTCTGACTCAGTAGAATGAGTTGATTCATAGGAAGTGATTCGCTGTCGATGAAAATACAACACCTGAGAAATAAGACTGTGTGTTGGATGATTTTCACGCGGTAATTTCTCAGATGAAAACAAGTGTGGGATGTTTTTTGCTCTTTTTTTCTCATTTTAATACCTTGAAAGTAATGACTCACCGACTGAACACAGACAGTCATCGTTATGCAGCTGTTGATGGAAATAAATTTGATGCAAAGTGGAGATCAATATGTCTTCCCTGTCTGTAATGGAAGTGTTATCAGCTGGGGCCAGTGACCTGTGCATGACCATCTGCATCACCTTTACGTGTTAGTGTCCCATTTGCATTTCGAAAAGGGGCGAAAAAGCGTTGTTATGTTGTAGAATTCACGGCAGACCAATCGTCATCCATCCGCCCGGTGGGGGAGGGATGGCTAACTAAGACTAAATGGTTCTCTGGGCTGTTGGTTGTTCGAGTACGTTCAGTCATCATTGATCCGGCAGCAGCTAGCGCCCAGCGTGGCTTTCTGTTTAAATTAGGAGTCAGCGTGGAGCGTACTGCGCCATTAGCCGAGGCAGAATTATTTTAGTTGGACGAGGGTGCTTCAAGGGCAATTTCGAAAGCCGCCCTCATAGTCAGTACACCGTTATAGTTGGAAAAACATCACCAAAGTGCAGGCATGTGAAACATTCATTCTTCCTCTTCTTCTTCTTCTCCTTCTTCTTCTTCTTCTTCTTATTATTATTATTATTAGTTTTAGTATTAGTATTATTAGTATTGGCAGTCATAGTTAAAGTAGTAGTAGTAGTTGTACTGTTGGTTTGTACATAGCTGATTCAACCAGCAATGGTAAAATATGTTGAAATGAAAATAGGTTGTTTAATTTGAAAATTATATATCTGCAAGCAGTAAATAAATCATGGCTGCTGTCACTACAGCATGCGAGAGAGATGTAGTGCTAACGCGCCTCCCTCAGATATAGCACTCTCTGTAGCTTCATTCTAACCACAAACATTGTCACAGCGTTAATACAGCACTTTGCCTGGGAGGGGGTAATGTCGCTGCTAAATTTCCATGAGGCAGTAAGACAGGTGTGATGTCAGTGTGCTGCCTAGATGAGAGCTTTATTTTCCCATTTAAATACATTTTATTTTATTGTACAACTCGTGTTTATTTCTTCTGGCAGAAGCCCAGTCCTGTGGTTGTGCAGAAACCAGAGGTTTGAGCCACAGATCAGAGGGACATGTAGTCGTAAAATATTGGTCTCCTGCCATAGTCAGGCCATAAATAAGCACATATATTTTTGTAGCACAATAACTCGAGACAATAGTCACTTCTTCATTCTTATTGGGCCATTCTCCATTGGCCTGTCTTTTTTTTATGAAGTGTATCACCGAGACTAACCTCGTTCAATAATGTTTGGGGTCTAACTTTCATCTGTTCACAAAAGTACAGTTTCTAAGCAACAGTATTTACCTCCGCCTTTGAAGTTATGTTTTACCTTCAGTTTGTGAATTATGTTTGTTAGAAAATTTTCAGAAAAGTTATGGGCAGATTTTTGTGAATTTTTTTAACAGTGATGTGTCTTGGCCAAACTTTGATGTGATTTCATTTTGGGAGTGATCTGGATCAAAGTCTGGATTCAGGATTTTTCTATTTCCTTGAGTGGTGGTACATAGCAATGCTCCTCCTGGACATGCGGGGGACTGTTGGGCCTCGGTGGAGGTATGTGCTCTCTGAGTGCTCTTGTTTTCTTTTTTAATTGTTATAGTTCTTTCTCGTCATATTCTACACTGCATTTACGACACAGTTCATCAGAGAACCGAACCGACTGGGTAAATTATGATGCGGGTCGAGCTGTGACTTAGCATTTCCACGTTTCGCTGGGTATAAATACTGTAAACACGTCATCCTTCCAAAATTGACACGCTGAAAAAAAAAAAACAAGAAAAGACTGAACCTACGATTATCTTCAAACAGCAGAAAGAGCTTTCCTCAGCTTGTGTGGGATTCGCATACATTTAATACAGTATTGCTGGGTGAGATTCGCTATTATTCTGTCCAGATTTGCCAACTAATCTCTTACTTAGGCCTAATACAATTAAGGCGCATTGAGCAGCAATTGAAAGCCAATTTAGCATTCCACAGATCAATTTACTTGGTGAGGCGCGAAAAGCAGACGATGCGAGCGGGTGCCTGGAGCCCCGGAAGGCAGCGAACAGGAAGGGCTAAATCCCGTAAAGCCGGTGGATGAGAGCCGTATCTGGGCAGACAATGTGATGCGCATGATTGATGTTTGCTCATTCGCAAATGCAACTATTTAAAAAAAATAAACGGAAACTGTTGATTTTGATCTGGATGAGCTCTCGGCAGTAAGTCTGTAAGATGATATTTTCAGTGATCAATGTGAGAAAATGAATGGGTTTACCTCCCAGGATGATATGATAGGCGGGTGGATAGATAGATAGATAGATAGATAGATAGGCCTATGTTATGATAATAACATGATAACAATGTTGGTGCATTGCTTTAATTTATTGGACTGACCAAGTACCTTAAGAATCCAGTTTATCGTCTTTTAACACTGACGGGAAAAAAAAATACATTGTGGTATTGCATATTGTTTTTCGGAAGCAAAAAAAAAATATGCATTATCTCTCTCTCTTTTAAACTCTCCATATTCTTGTCACACGCTGTAGCACAGAGCATGTTAGCGCTGGGTTCACACATATTGCTGTTTACAGTAATTGCGCCGTAATCTGTTTCATTTGCTCCATATTTGTTGTATTTTAATCACACTCTGGCATGGTGTGTAAGAAAGCTCTGAGTCGCCCAGTATCTAGGTACTTAATAGAATTAATAAATAAATCACAATTCTAACACCACGGTCTCCCTTAGCCTCTGAGGCACTGCTCTCGCTCTGTTCCAGGCTAACCAAATTCAGGAGAGAAAAACTCAATCTGCGCTGCCCAGTTGTTCTTTTGCATCCTTCTACACTATCATTTACCGCCACCCGCTACAACTCTGAATACCACAATATGAGCTGCCCGGCTTATTTTTTCTCCCAGAGAGAAGAACACATATGTTAAGTCTTTTTTGTGGAGGCCATTTTTTGAGAATGTGTTCTGCATGTGTGTGTGCGCTCGTATTCTGCAGCATGTGTATGTGCGTGTGTGTGGGCCTAAAGCGTGCCTGTGTGTGTGTGTGTGTGTGTGTGTGTGTGTGTGTGTGATTTAGGTGAGTATTTCTTCTGAAACATGCCGAAGAGAAAGCACCGAGTTTCCAGACCAAGGCTGTCGATAAATCTTTAGCTAATGCATGTAGAGATGGTGGTGAATGATTAATGCTGAGGTGTGCTGTGTTCTGGCCGCCATTTCACTCCGCTCCTCTTGGTATGCAGAGCTAATGGGTAGGAAACCCCGGCTCCTTTTCTTCGGTCCTTAAGTGCAGCTCATTTAAAATCTGCGTGAGTCCCGACCCGCTCGTGGGCTTGGATCGCGTCCCAATCTCTGCGCTGCCGAGTGGCACGCCTGCCCCCTGGACGGGACGGCGAGGCACTGCAGGGTTCCTTCTGCATCCCAAAAACTCGCGCTGTGTTACCGTCTCCCACGTCTTGACCTTGAACGAAAACAAATCTTACCATTTCCGTACAGTTTACTCATCAGGAGATGTTTGCAGTGGGCCATGGCTCAGTCCAGTGATAAAGTCTAATGTCTCCTGGTCTGATCCAGACCAACCCAAAAAGTTCTTGTCGAGTTCAATTCAATCCAGCTTGAGCCCAACTGAAATAGTATGTTAGCAACAGCGTAAAGCTCAAATAAATAATGTGACGTTTCCCTCCAGAAAGCATAGAGTGAAGGTATTTTAAATCGTGGACAGTAGTAATATGTAATGCCACCTGCTGATTGATAATTGACAACGATGTCATGAGATGCGCCCTCTAATTTTTGCAATGAATGACTTCGCTCAACCAGTAAAATAAAACAGCTACATTTCAGCCTGTAAACTTTTTAAAAAATGTGTTTCTCCTGTTTCACATGACTCTTGAACTGTGAACTATAGCTGTTTTAATGAGTGATTGGAATGAATTATAAATGGAAACTAGTGCGTGACAAATTCTGGAGTCTTTTTTGTCAGTCATTGTTATCAGCTGGTTGTGGAGCTGCTACACCACCTTTTGTCGAAAGTTGAAGCTGTCGTCCCGTTTTTGTTTGCTATGCTAACTATGCTAACCGCAAACAAATAACAAATGCCTACAGGCTGCAAACAAGAAACAACTTGTCAGGAAAAATAGAAATACGCTAATGTTATGCACTTGCGCGGGATGGACAAACAGCTTTCATTTCATTAATGATCTACGGCACAATTACGCTGCAATAACGAGCAAAAATCTAACTCTCATTATCTACATTCTAACTTTGCGGCATTTCAGACTTTTTATTACACTTGTTGCCACATTGACAGTTTTTTTTCTTTTATGGCAGAGTTTTCAGTAGCATAAGCATATGTATTGACAACTCTTTCGCTGAATGTGTCCCACAGTGCCGTTCACTCAAAACAGGACGCATAATTGAATTTTCTTTGACGACTTTAGATCTGTGGATGAAAGAAAAGCCGTGGTGAGTTAAATCCACTGCACTTTTTGAAATTGCTCCTGCGCATCGAACATCAACTATTCAGTTAATATCGGCAATAAACACAAATTAAAATGAGGATTTATTGGCTTTGCTCTGCAGCCAGCGCGCAATTTATGCACAATGAAGACGCTAAACTTGTGAGAGAATTTCAATCGCCGTTTGTGAACAAATGCTTAATTTATTATAATAAGATTCTCAATTATTTTTCGCAGTGTTCTGCATGACGTGATTAGTATTCTGCTGGATGACTCTTCTTGTTAGTCCCACTTCATTTACGTTGCGTATGCGGAAGCACTTGTATTAAGCTAAAGCTCTCCTCAGCTGAATGGGCTTCCTGTGCTGCGGTGATCTACAGTCGCTGGCGAATTTGTCTCCTTCATCTTTATTATCTGCATCTGAGCCTTACACTGTAATGGGGAACAGAATGTGTGTGTGTGTGTGTGTGTGTGCGCATGCAGTAACATGTGTGTGCTTGTGTATGCGTATGCGTGCGCATGCACATATGAAAATGTATTGTGCACATTCACTGCTGTGCATGTACAGCGCCCTCCATAATTATTGGCACCCCTGGTTAAGATGTGTTCTTTGGCTTCCAATAAATTCAGCTTTTTTCTAAATAATATAGGACCACAATGAAAAAAAGAGGAAAATCCAACCTTTAATTCAAGTGCATTTATTCAGTGGGAAAAAAAAATCCCACATTAAGAAATAATTCTTTTACATCAAATCATGTGTGCCACAATTATTAGCACCCCTGATGTTAATACTTTGTACAACCCCCTTTTGCCAACAAAACAGCACCTAATCTTCTCCCATAATGTTTCACAAGATGGGAGAATACAGAAAGAGGGATCTTCCACCATTCCTCTTTGCACAATCTCTCTAAATCATCCAGCAACCTGGGTCCTCTCCTCTGCACTCTCCTCTTCAGCTCACTCCACAGGTTTTCAATGGGGTTGAGGTCTGGGGACTGAGATGGCCATGGGAGGAGCTTGATTCTGTGTCTGGTGAACCATCTCTGTGTAGATTTGGCCACATGTTTAGGGTCATTATCTTTTTTTTTTTTAAGATTATTTTTTCGGAATTTTTCCTTTATTTGACTGTTATACAGTGTAGAGAGACAGGAAGGTTGAGGAGAAGAATGGGGGAGGACATGCAGCAAATGACCCAAGACGGAATCGAACCCAGGTCGCTGCGGGAAGGACACAGCCTTTATGGTACGCGCGCTTAGACCGATGAGCCACCGGGGCGCCCAGGGTCATTATCTTGCTGAAAGACCCAGTGACGACCCATCTTCAGCTTTCGGGCAGAGGCCACCAGATTTTGATTTAAGATGTCCTGGTATTTCAAAGCGTTCATAATGCCATGCACCCTAACAAGGTTCCCAGGGCCTCTGGAAGAGAAACAGGCCCACAGCATCACCGATCCTCCCCCATACTTCACAGTGGGCATGAGGTGCTTTTCTGCATACTCATCTTTTGTGTTCCGCCAGACCCACTTAGAGTGTTTGTTGCCAAAAAGCTCTATCTTGGTCTCATCTGACCAAAGCACACGGTCCCATTTGAAGTCCCAGTACCGCTTGGCGAACTCCAGACGTTTGCATTTATGATTGTGAGTGAGAAAAGGTTTTTTCCGTGCATGCCTCCCAAACAGCTTGTTGGCATGTAGATAGCACCTGATGGTTGTTTTTGAGACTTTGTGACCCCAAGATGCTACCATTTGTTGCAATTCTTTAACAGTGAGCTTTGGAGAACTTTTTAATTCTCTTACCATCCTCCTCACTGTGCGTGGTGGCAAAATAACCTTGCGTCCTCGTCCAGGCTTGTTTACCACTGTTCCAGTTGTTTTAAACTTCTTAATGATTCCTCTGACAGTAGAAATGGGTAGTGCAGGCGAGTGGCTATTTTCTTGTAGCCATTGCCTGACTTGTGAAGGTCGACACACATCTGCCTTACTTGAATGGTGTTTTCCTTTGTCTTTCCCATGTTGAAGAGTGGATAAGAGAAATGGCCTCTGTGTCACGTCATATTTATACCCCAGGGAAACAGGAAGTGATGAATTACTAATTAAATGTTCCTAGATACTCTGATCAACTTTGTAAACTACTGTAGAAATGACAGAAATACTTCAATTACGTGTATTTCCTAGGAATTGTTAGGGGTGCCAATAATTGTGGGACAGGTGATTTTATGAAAAATAATTATTTCTTAGGGATTTTTTTTTCCCTTAAAATTCACTCGAGTTGAAGGTTACATTTTTCTACAATTTTCAGTGTGAGAGTATGCTTCTGCAATAAAAATTGAATTTATTTTAAGGCTTTTAACACATCTTAACCAGGGGTGCCAATAATTATGGAGGGCGCTGTATGTGTACATTTATCTGTGCACTTACGGTGCGTGTGTGTTTCTGAGCGTATTATTTTGAGCAGGAGTTTAAGTTCCTTACATTTTTCCTTTTTTTGTCCATTTTTACCACCCAAATGTCCCCTGCTGTTGCTCTCTGCTTGTTGAGCTGATATGTTGATGGAGGGAGACTCAGGGCAGGACAGGTCGTGCTACGTTTCCAGTTTATCTACGGCTCGCTGGAAAAGATTGGTATGAAAAGGTGAATGATGAGATCATTATGAAGTTGGCCAAATTGCAGGCTGTTCTGGCTCCTGCTGATTTCACCTCACGGTTTGGCAGACAGGAGCCCTGTCGTCAGAGGAACTGTGAATGGAAGGGTCTTACACTCATTCTCTCTCTCTCTCTCCATTGGTGCTTTTCCACTACATGGTGGGGCTCCACTCCACTCAACTCTAATCAGTATTTTATGCATTCCCATTGCGCATAATAGCTACCCAGTACCAGGTACCATTTTTAGTTCCATTGTGACTGAGGTTCAAGCGAGCCAAGTTGAGACTAAAACGTGAGGTCAATGTACTGCAGACCTCTGATTGGACAGAGGGAATTGTCATTCGCGCAACACTGGACACGCCGGTACTTTTAAATAGCCAAGCTACCAACAACAACAACCATCTTTAGCACCGATACACTGCGCCAGCTCTCACCTGTGCTCAATGTAGGCAGCCATTTCCTTAAAGCACTACCACTCTCCCTTGCTCTCTGACGCTTTTTTCTCCACTCATCGTGGAGTTTTTCTTCTGTCAATCTCTCACTAAAGCACGCCGACTGTTATTTTTTTATCCCGCGGCGATTAAGCTCTGGTTTGTTTTTGGCTCGCTTTTATAGGCCTTAAATTGTTAAACCGTTGTCCTGGTTTTTAATGGCTGCCTGCAGCCTATAAAGCACTTACTGATTCATCCATTCATTTGTTCATCTGTAGCCTCTGTGGTCTGCTGGAGCAGCTCTTGAGCTCCGCAGTTCAGTCGCCGTAGCGTTTAGATTTTAGGTTCTTCTCTCTTACCATTTCTCCAAACCACTGCTTTACAAGTAAATCTAAGCAACAGTACAACCGCAAAATGGAACAGCATAACTTTGATTGGTTGGATGAATACACATTTAATCACGTTGACAGAATGGATTGTCATCTGAGTGATTGACAGTTAATCAAGGTTTTAACCTGCATAAAATAGTATGCTAGTAATACTAATACTACTTGGTTGATATGGCAAAAACAGCTGATTTTTCTAAATTTAAAGGAAATTTTAATGGCCTGCCAATAGGAAAGGGAAAGTGTATAAAAAGTGTGCTGGGAAAGGGTTTTCTGTACATATACAGTGCACTTCTGGGTTCTGCAGCAGCAAGTAGCTTTCTAAGGGTAGCTTTAAAGATAGGAAGCTTATTTCAGATAGCTTAATCCGCGGCGAGTTAGCACGAATGCTACTTTCACGCTCACTTTTACATGACGCTTTTAGCATGTTCGTTTGTCGGAGGGACGGACCGTCTCTCGTCTGCTTTTCACGCCTCTGTAGCAGGGCCTGCTGGGTAGGGAGCATTATTCAGGAGCTGTGAAGTCTTATTAAACACAAGCATATTACCAGCACACTCCTGCCATCTTAGAATGAGTGGAATCTACAGCCTATTACCCCTTTAGATGGCGCGTCCTTGATTGAAAACTGAGCGATATGATACCAAGGAGGTGTCGTTTCTGGGTCCTGCTGTGGCCTACATGTGTGTAGGTGTGTGCACACGTGTGTGTGTGTGTGTATGTGTACAGGGAGGTCGGACTGCGGTGGCATGATTTATAAGGTGAGCTATCATTTGTGAGCTGAAGTCTATCAGCAGATAATAACCTCTGCGCTGTGTTTACAGCAGAAATAGAAGCCGTCCGCTTCCAGTCTGTGCTGGAATCCAATACGCCTCAGGCACCGTTCCACAAGTCTCATTCACCAATCCCTTCTTTCTAATAAATTTAAAATATGATCTGCTCGGCGCTCGCTGGACGTAAGCCATTTTCAGTCGGACCGTAAAGGGTTGCTGAATGACAGTGTCCTGCTTTGGAATTGAATCAGAAGCTTTTTTAGAAGAAATCTAGCTCCCTTTTTAATGAGTTCCTTCCCCAATTTTTTCACTGCAGTGTCTGTTCAGTGCTGTCTAAGCCACCGTGAAGCTGACCGCACCCGTATGACGACACAGGTCATATTGCGCTATATGTAGCGCTGTGCCAAAGGAGAGCTAGCGGTCAGTGTGGGAAAACGTATCTTTCACTCGCAAGGCATGGATTGGCCTCGATGGATTGGGAGCAGCATCTTTATAATATTTGTATAATGCTGCTAGTTTTGGTCATTTGCGGTCCTTTTGCCCGTAAGTTCCGGCACCAGAAAAAGCGGCGTGGCTAACAGCTGTCTAAAGAGGGTTTATGTTTTCCCAAACCAGCAGGCATTGCTCAAAAACTGCAATTTCTGGAGCGGTTTCTGCAGACAGTGCACTGTGTACCGTGCATGAGTGTGACACTCGTGTGCAGGCATGCATAAGCGCGTGTGTTCATAAGTGTGACAGTGTACATGTGTGTCACAGGAAGTCCATAAATTTGCGTTTATCTGTTACTTACGCGCTCCTTTTTCCCTCACAGTCACACTTTTGCCTGTAGCATCATCGGCATTAATGAGGCGCCGTCTCATCCCTGCGCTTGTAATCTAAGGAAGCGCGGGGGCAGTCATATTTTCACGCCCGGTCATCATTAAACTGCGGCAGCCCGCTGGGCGTCTCCGCGAGCAAGCTGACAGGTGCGTCGTCGTGCTCACCGACACGGCCACCTGACGATCCTGCTACAGGTGATGACTCCTCATTTACTGCAACAGAGTCCACTGTGCACTGCAGGGGCCCTGGTCCTACCAGGGAGAGGCAACTAATTAAACTACATTACCCATCATGCATTCTCATTATCCAGCATCACTGCTCCGAGGAGGTCATCACAGTCTCAACACTAAAATATATAATAACAATGATGATCCACCTATAAAACTATGACTAGTAAGTTTACAAGGGTGAATTTAAGTACCACGTTTTTGTTTTTGCCTTGTTAGTAGCGATGGATTTGCGTTTTTATCATAAAGGCATTACAAGCCTCCTCTGCAAAGAGGTTTATGTAAAAAATTTTATTTCAAATTTCTTTATGTTTTTTTACATCTAGTTTTTAGGAATGTACAGTTTCATCATGGCAGAAAATGTGTAATTAGGAGAGGCTTTTTTTTCTGTTTATATTTGAAAATGTATTTCGTTAAAGAAGCATATAGCTACAGTTTACCAGTGTCAAAGTTTAGCAAAAATGCTGCTCTTTTCTTCAATAGTGGTTGAATTCATTGCACATCATTGAGACACAGGCTGTGTTCTCTCTCTCTTTGTCCATTGTATAAGGGGAGAATGCATTGCTATATGAGGTTAATTTCTTTCAATTTATTTATTCATTCACTCTGTGCTGGGAGTGCTGTCAGGTTTGTCGATGACATGAAACTTTAATGCAGTAATATTGCGTGGTCTTTAAATGTTTCATGACATGACAGTGCTGCCTTGGCGGAACTCTCACCTGCAGAGGATAATCCCGCATTTAATCTGCTCAACCCCATGTTAGAAGACGCCATTTACACTCTGCCGAAAAAAGGAATGCGAACAGCAGCGCACATTACCTGCGACGTGACCGACCGCAATTTCACTGCTACACGGTGTCATTGTTGCCGTTTCAAAGGGGCGTCGGGTGATAAAGAATTTAAGCCTCTTCCAGCTACATGCGAGATGTCGTGGCACACAGACATTTTGACATGGATGAAATTCCTTATAGAGTCACAGAAAGGAAGTGTTCCCCCCAGTGTAAATGCAGTGCCTTTGATTCACGGATGTGTACGGTGCACAGATCAGCTACGTGTCAAGCTCAGCGAGCAGAACGCGCCGTTCGCATGATTTACAGGTCAATGCACCCCGCGCCGCATCTTCACAAAATGGCTGTGCGCTATACGGCTGATTTTACTTCCACCGGTTATAAGTGTGCTAGAAGTTTCCGAGGAACTTTCCTCACTCCGCAAAAAGTGCTGCTGACTTGAAAATGAGTTCAGTCTTCTCCAGCCCCGGTGCACGTGATTGTAATTTAAAGTTTTCCGCGAGACGCAAAAAAAAAGCTGTAAGAGGAAAAAACTTTGAATCCTTTTGCCCATGAAAGGCATGTCAGCGAGCCGGATCAATGCTTATATGAACGTTTCCCACCACCCAACTGAATTAGAATCAGCCAGCGCTGTGCAGAGAGGAAGGGAAGGGAAAGAAATCAATGGGGTCGAGATCCGCTAGAGATCCGCGCACGGCCTGTCGGGCACATTAGAGCAAGAGCCGTATTTATAGAGCACATCAAAGGTATGGCGGACGTACCTCCGCGCTGCCTGGGATCCGTGGGCTTCAAACCAAAAGCGAGTCGGGCATTATAAAAAAAGAGAGGAAGAGATAAGAAAAGATTTTGGCGGATCTATCGTTTTGCGAACGCTGCGGTTTAGAAGAAAGGAAGGCAGGAAGCCGTGACCTCGGGGATTGTCGCCCAGCATTACGAATAACGCCTCCGATGGCAGGGAAAGACATCGATCGCCCGCAGGTACAGGAAGCTGAGGTGGGCAGGCTTATGGTGAGCTTCTGATCGTGTGTGGCGGGGCGTCCGGATAGTGGGCTGGAATGAAAACTTTGGCACTGCTACAACGGCGCTGTGTGTTTTGTAAATAGTGTTGAGGACCTCCATGCTCGTTGCCTAGGTGATCATTTTCGCTCTGTTTTGATGAAGTTATTTTGCCATGTGAGGCCTCTGCAGAAGTGCTGGAATGGGTACCTGGCTTTGATTCCATCGACAGAATAATTAAACCACAGTGGAAGCGTATTCACCAAAATGTCCTTTAGTTCTGGGAAAAGTGAGCCTAGGCGCTTTGGCTGATGTGCAACCGCGATACCAGGGTTGTCAGACCCGTTATGCTCTTTAACTGAAGGTTACGATTAGAGAGTAAAGAGGAGGGCATCTCATTCATGTATCCTTTCTACCAAAACATGGTTTTGTTGTTGCCAGTGATGGATATTTGGAAATGGTGAGCTGAGGACTGTTTACAGCTGTTTCAGAAGCTGGCTGGATACATCCTGCGTGCACCCAAACATGGCTGATGCTGTACGCTGGGTTTTTTTTACTGCTGAAGGCTTTTCTGGCAAAAGCATTTGCATTTTGTCATGTGAATATTTTTTTTTTTATTCCGAAGAAATGAGAGAAATCACGAACGCAGGAACGCATTTTTGCATGCATGCACACGCTTCCAGGCCCGTGCGCATTTTTTTCAGTAAAATATATGCACCTCACTCCACTTGAGCTAATGCCATTTTCTCCAATGCTTGAAAAGCCCAATCAGAACTCCAAATGATGGACCAGGGTCAAATTCAGTCATTTTATATCAGTCTTGCATAGGGTCCGACCCGTAGATGGTACATCGTTTCCAGCTGGCCCTTTAACTTTTGAGTGTCAGGTAAATTATAATATCAGTTTTAGGCATACCGCAGTCCTGGACGGGATGTCGTATAGTGGGTATTTAAACTGGGCATGACTTTAAATCATCAAGGTACCCAGTGCTGACCAATTAATACTGGTGGATGGCCCCGACCTGTTTTGTGTCTTTTTGAGTCACTGTAGAGAACACGACTGAGTATATTTTTGTGTTTATCACTATTCTTCATTGTAATCCATAGCTCTACATGAACAACTGCTGTGTATTTTGGACACAAACCTGTGCCACTGCAATTGCGCCATCTGCAGCGATGATAACAATTGTACTGCAAACTCATAACTTTCATTGGACTGCATAATTATATTGAGACTAAAAGACTAAATTACCTTTTTTTAGGTCCTGTAGCTCCGGATAGTCTTGATTGAGTATTTATTTAAAAAAGGGAAAGATTTTTGAAATGTGAAGTGTATGTAGAAGTAGTTTTGGATTCTGCAAATGTGACTGAAGTACTTCTTGCACTTGGCGGCTCGATTGTCACCTTGCATTTGTCATGGGTTAACGAAACCTGGGTGAACATTACTGCATGCAAGGCCATTTATACATGACTCATTCTGACAAGGACCAGACTCTGGCGCAGACAGCAAATCAGCTCCACAGCTTTATTAGGTAGTTTTCTCGAGGTCAGACAGTCCAAGTCACATCCAAACCGTAAACACGCAGCGCCAAAGGGATAATCCAAACAGGAGACAAAGTTCAGTCCAGTGTTCAGTCACTAACAGTAAGAATGCTAATGTTGGGGGTAATGCAAATCATGAAGCGTAACAAGCCTAACTCATAATCGGAAAACCACAGTACACAGAGGAACAGGCAATCTTGTAAACCATGGAAAAAAAACCAAATCAGAATTAGAAATCTTCACAAGAAAAAACAAGGCTCGAAAGGTGACTCGGGAAAGGCAACAAACTTGCAAACAACAAACAAAAACTGGCTCTATGCAAAGGGGAGAAAATACCAAACTAAGGAGTGAAAGGAGGTGTGTTGGAGCTGGGAAGCGTGACTGGGGGTGTGGCTACAAACAAGGAAAGCAATGGGAAGTGATTAATGAACAGAATTGGGAGGATGAGTGTTGGAGTGAGGATGAAAACAAAAGCACGCGCGAACTGAATGGGGAGTGAGAAAGACAACAGGATAAAAAAACACAATAACTGTAATAACAACACTAAACATAAGATTCTGTGCAAAACCGTAAACGACACAGAAAATAATAAATGCAGAACTCAAACACTGACGCATTCAGTGTGAGGATCGTGTTAATCACTAAGAGGCAGGACAACAACGCAAAGAATCACAAAGAGTGACAGAGACATTCAACCAGCCTGGAGAACATAATTAAAACTCACGTGCTCTATTCATTTCTTTTTTTCTCCAGTGTGACATTTCGCACTGTTGCATCGCAGCATGTCGAAAATGTGTGTAAGGTAGCAGCCATTGAGAGGAAATGACAGGTTTGGTTAAACTTCAATGTGTTTTTTGAATAAGCTATGAATTAATGCTTTGGCTTTGTCAAATACAAACAATGTCATAGTGTGCTTACGTAGGGTAGCTAAAACGGAACATCATCACAACTGCTTAACCCACTGGATAGTGGTGGAACTTTATATTTGGCTTTAATTGAATTTTGTTGGCGTTGACTATATGAGACTTAAATTACCACAGGATTGTTCTAATTAAGTCCTTCCCTGTGTATTTAATTCGGGCGATACGGAAATATTGGCACTGTATAATGCTGCTCAAGCTCAAATTATTTTGTTTTGTCCAAATCACTGATAGCCTGTTTAATTATGATATGCTAAAAATTACTATCATAGGCTATAATTGTAGACTACATACCCTAGAGCCATATGCTGGTATTTTTAGTGGTCACAAATCCTATTGCTCCAGATTTTTTATGAAGAAGTTAATACAGGCTTTTTAACTTCCACTGCTGCAGCATGGAATTTGTAAGGATTGATGAGACTGTACCTCAACCAAATTGCTCATTCATTTTTATTTTTCTTGGGCTGCATGCTTGAAGTATTTCTGTTCGTTCTTAAGCTATTCGGTCGGTAATAGCATGCTGATGATTGTGATTTCTGCATTGATACGCAGTGGCATATAATCGATCTTACCTGACTGAGACCATAGGCTACTGACACATTTATTAAATTCGGGTTCAAACTGGGCCAGGCTTTGAAGTGCTTGAACAACTCGAGCTGGGGTCAGACCGGGCCAAGCAGAAATTGGGCTTCTTTGGGTCGGGCTGAAATTGTTTGCTCCATTTTATGCTCTCACCTTCGCGCACATACAAACAGTCGCAGGCCGGGGAATGCTGGGAAGTGTGGTGGTGATTTAGAGGACAAGTGAGGACGATCTTCGGTCGCTCGGTGACAAACACAAACCCCTCACTCTGGCTCTGCTGCTAAATTTCTTCTTCTGCTCGTGCATTGAAATGACTTCTTCATCCTCTTCTTCTATTTAGTTTGGACATTCTGTTCTTGTACTCGGTGTATTCCTCCATTGTTTTGAGAACGCGTGCTCATGTATTTATTTACATTGGCAGTACTTCAGTGCTGAATTTGGCGATCGTTACGCGCTCCTCGTTCAAGCTGCTCGCGCTGCATATGAACATTCCATTGACAGACTCAAATCCTCTCTCACACAGACCGGAATAAGGATGAGTGGACGTTTTCGATTCACTGACAGCAGTCATCAAAACCCATGAATTCCTGGTTGGGCCTTGATAAGACATGACTTCATCACTGTGGCTGTTACCGCTGATGATGATGAAGATGAGGATAAAAATAAACTAATCATCCGCTGTTATCATATCAGGCCAAACTCCAGATAAATCCTCTTGGATTTGTCCCCAGATAAAGAAGCCGTGATCGAAGTAAGTTGTAGGATCGCATTGCAAAAACACAGGTTAGATAGATATTCCACTTTAAATTGAAATGAATGAATCTTTTCTAGGTAAAATGCTTCTACTGTCACTGGACTCTGGGATTGTGTCCAGTCTTCCGACTTGGATTATTATAGGATAGCACTCGCAATTCCCCAGTCAGTGTCCTTACAATGACAAACAATGTTCTTCTATAGCTATGAGATTATAAGGGTTTAAGATTCATGCAGTTGTAAAGGCCTGTTTTAAGCTATTGGGAACTATACTAGATCTTCTGCAATATGTTCAGGCATCCTCCATATCAATCGTATAACAGTCACGGGGACTTATGGGAACAGAGGAAAAATTAAGTTGTTCGTAAATAATCCAACTGTTACACATTTTGTAAGCCACAATGGAGTATATTTATTGGTCTGTGGCACAGGCGCAAGCAGCCGAATAACTATTTTGAGGGATATGAAATGTTTCTCGAATATCATGCTTTGAGTGCCCGCTTGCTTTTGCTTTTCAGCTCAGAACTGTTCAGAGAAATTGGCCAAATCAAATATATTACTTAGAAAAGAAAAGAAAAAAAAAATCATGTCTATGGAAGGGGTATTATTATGGGAAGCAATATATTTTATGGGCTTTTTAATACTGTATATATTTCCTTAAAGATTTGTGGCTTGTTGGTTTACCCCTTTATTATTATAGTAGAAATAAATATTTAACTTGCTGCGTACTGTTGAAATCCTTTGTAGGTTATGTGTTTATTTATTTATTTGTTGCATTCTAATAATTCATGGTCCTTTTACAAGTTTGAATAGAACCACAAATTAAGTGGGTGCTCTGTGGATGCTGAAGAATTCAGCGGGAATATGTGCAATTCAAGCATATTTTTTTACTCTAAATATCGGCCGTTTCTGTGACACAACCTGACAAACACATGCGCAGGAACATTTATATGTACTGAGCGTGCAATAATGTGTGTGTAAGTGTGTGCATCTGTGCAGGGAGATACAGAGAGAGAGAGAGAGAGAGAGAGAATGTGTTGTTGTTTTTTTTTCTCCTTCCATAGGAGAAGAAAACCACTAACCAGCAGATTCAGGGATTTAATTTAAATTGTATCCTGACAAATAAGCATTTAATAGTGTAAAATAAGCCATTGTGTGCGCACATCTGGAACTCAGCGATAAGGAAGACAGTGGAGCTCGAAAAGACTTCTGCTAAAAAAAGTGTGACAATTCAGAGGACGAACAAACAAAACAACATGCATTCCACAGTTAACCCTTTAGTCTTCTCTCTGTGTTTAAAGCCTGAGCCCCTTACAGCACTGAAGAGAAAGCGTTTTGCAGAGCTCACATTTCTGATGACTGAAATAAGAGGAAAGCTGGAGCTAATGTTTTGAATCCTACAATCCTAATGAAAATCCATTGATCGGTTTGTGCGCGCGTTAGCGTCCTTGTTCTCCCGTTTATTTGTCAGTGCTTTGCCCACGAATGTGATCTTCATTACGCCCGGTATGAATTGAAACCTTATTAGTCCTTTGACTTTCAAACATGCTGAGCGAATATATGTGCAGAACTGCAGCTGATATGACAGTCTGAAAAATGATCTGTGACTGTTTGAATCGGCACGGGGAGATTGGAAGTTGGTGGAATTAAGTACAATGTTCAATATATTGAGATGCAGTGAAATGCAATACGCCTCAATCTATATCTGTGTATTGCACTTTCATTACAGCTAAATTAAAGCATTACACATTCGTCAGCATTCTAAATATATCAATATTTTCCCACTCTCAGGAGCATTGATTTTCCAAAGGCCTGATTATTTATTTATTTATTTATTTGCGTCACATGAAACCACAGTCGGCATCTCAGGAAAAAAAAAAGATTTCTGTCTGAGAGTTTTATATTTCGATATTGGGGTGATTCAAGGAACATGTTAATAATAATATTCTAATTATTATTTATTTATTTATTTAAGTAATTCTTTTCCTTGATCATTGTAGTGCAGGAGAGATCAATTTCTGATTGAATTCAGGCCCATCTTCACCAGGGTTGATACTGCTTGAGATTTTTGATCAAGCAGACATGTTATCACATGGCATCACTGGGAATGTTACATTAAAATATGTGCTGCTGGATTCATACAGGATAGTTCATTATTTAGGTTTTTTTTTTTTTTCTTATAAGTTTTGTTTCTTTGGCAAGTTTTGGGGAAAACAGTGATTTAGTCGATCTTCACTAATGTATTGTACACATATTCAGCGATTAAGAGTGCGTTAAGTCCAACACCCACTGGCAGTGAAGTGAGGTGTTACGTCAAACACCAGTTGTCACCTGACCTTCTAAACGGATATTGAAATCATCAGTAGCATCGGTGTTAGACCGAAAAGCAGAAGGCCAGGGGTCATTCTTCAACTTCTCAATATAATAATTTTGAAAACTGCCTTAAAACGATTAATTTAAAATGGTGGCAAAGCGGGACAACAGGGTGATATTGCATTATGCCAGAGTGCAAATAATCTGACCTCAAAAATTTGGCTGGCTGGTAAAATTAACTATTTTACGATCTTATCTCATCCTGGTAGCTAGCTTGGTTGCTAATTTTCCAGTGTTCAGTTCTTACCCGTCTACCTCGAGTTAGGTGAGTAGCCAGCTAACAGTAGATTGCTAGGTATCTTAATTGCTGGCAAAATATTTGGCTTCCATTTTGACACCTCAACTTGGTCAAAAAGTAGTGACATCGGTTTTGACCGCTGCATGTCAGGCTCAAGTGTAAGGGGACTGTGATGAACCTGGTTTGATCACTCAGTTGCTTTTCTGAATGTAAAATGGACTTAAACTACCACAATACTTAATGCATTGGTGATAAGTTTGGTAGTATCTGGTACACAAAGTTGTTTGTCATCAATTTTTCC
Organism: Gymnothorax javanicus; assembly: GCA_029692085.1. Taxonomy (NCBI): domain Eukaryota; kingdom Metazoa; phylum Chordata; class Actinopteri; order Anguilliformes; family Muraenidae; genus Gymnothorax; species Gymnothorax javanicus. The sequence goes on along the minus strand of CM056201.1, from coordinate 109,411,439 downwards.
TTAGTTTCTCTACTTTGCTTGTCTCTTGTATGGAAAGTGCGAACAAAGTGACATTTTTGTCGTAAATTTGCACAATTTACTGTTCAGAAATACACAATTCTGAAGTGTAAGATATTTTGGGTAAAACTGACTATTGTGCAAGACCTCAAAGTTGTGCATTTTGCTTTTAACGTGGCATTCGAATTGCACGGCCAAAATTGCACGTGACGACAGCCGCGTATTGATGCCAGAAGATCAATTTAATACTGTTGATATTAAGCAAAATAAGCAGGAACTTGGGAAATATTGTGTTAATGGTGCACATGCTGGCTAAGATATCCCAGACAGTTTGGGTCACCTCTCTGAGATGCTAAATTTCCGCGGGCTTTAAAGCAACAGTGTCTCCCCATGGCAACAGGGGGCAGTAATTGAACAACAGCCCATGCTTATGAGTATATGAATGCAATGATTATTTCAGAATGGTGGGTGGGCCTGGATTCCTGGACTGGAGTGGATCTCTTATCTGAATTAATGGAGTGAACAGGAACCAAATACAGTATTCTGCTGATCTGTCCTCGTGGTTTAAGACATACTCCCCCCCCCATCCCACTTTTTTTCCCATTGGAAGTCCTTGTGAAAGCCAGAGTGGTGGAATCACAGTCTGTAATTGGTTAGAAGCTTGTCACTGGAATGGAATTACGCTAGTTAATCTCTCTTCAATTAATCACTCTTGAGTAGCTCTACAGTGCGATAATGCTTGCACAAAGCAGCTGGCTAGGGTTTAAAGGGGAGCGATTATTAGCCCGTGTTTATGACTCGCTCTCTCTCTTTCTTTCCCTCTCTCTAGCCTTTCTCATTTTTATGTTTCTCATTTATAGTTTACAGTGTTGGATCTCAGGAGGGTATTTTTTAGTGCGAGCACATTCCTGTATATGTGTGTAATGTGCCATTGGGTAAGAAGATGGCCGAGATGATGTTTGTTTTTTTTCGTCATAAACAGCTATGAAAAGCACCTCCGGCTGAGACTACATTCTAGTCTGAAATGGGGCAGATATTTTCTGCATTTTCAGTCCATCAAATGAACATGTTTTGTTTATTTACTGACCAGAGTATGCGTATCTGCAAGAGCCAGCCGGTGTGTTTGTCGTCTGGTATATTGTTTTGGGGTAAAGCCATTTACTGTATTATTGTCCGGGCATATTGATAGCGTCACAAGCCGATTAGCTTCTCAGAGATAGCTTTTTTTGGGTCAGATTTATTTAATCTAATCACATTGAGGATATAATAAAGTTGAATAACCTTAATCATTCAAAGTCTTGTGTATCAGTAATATGTGCGAGTGGCTCTCCTTGTGAGTATCTCCCTATTTCTATAATCATTTTGTTTTATTTCCCACTGGCCAATAGTTGGAAGTTGGGCATCAAGTGAGGCGGAAATTTAGTTTGAAAAATGTTTTGAAACATGCAAACTATATTAATCCTAATCTTAGTTCAGAGATGTAGTCTGGGTACATTCACATTAGCAATGAAACGTTCACTTAATGACTAATAAACGTAGTTAGGATTTTTCCTTAACATCAAGATGGGCTTTCACCAATATTTTTTTCTGTGTGTGTGTGTAGGTGTGTGTAAGTGTGTGTGTGTGCCATGCGAGTGTTCCCGTTTACTCTTCCTTCTCTTCTGGTTGAGCGTCTCTCACTTTCCTCGAATGGAGAAGGGCCCGTCCCAATCACTGGAGCTTATGGCCTTAAATTGCCGAACCAAATGTTTTTTTTACTATTTCATGCACAAAGATACCAATTAAAAAACGAGACGGTAGAGAGCGCGTACCTTTGCCTGTAGGTTTTCATCCACTGGCACTTTTGATCAGCAGCATAATCCAAATTGGTATCAGGGTTGGTCTGGAAATGTAATTGTCTCTTCGCATTCATACAGTGCAACTTCCCATAAAATTTTGTGGTAATCCGTTGAATAGTTTTTGAGTAATCCTGCTGACAAACACTCACATAAACACACACACGCAGGCGATCACAATACTGAGGTTTCCTCGCTGGGGTTTTAACAAAAGCAAGGCATTACCGTTTCCGCTGGCGTGAGTCGTCGAACAATCGATTATGAAGACTGAGGAAGGATTAAATATCTGAGGGACATCCATTCGGATTAAAGTTAAACCTTCAAATAATAAAAAATACAGAAATTAATCCTGAAAACAATTGCACTAAGTTGTCGCTCGTTTTAAACCAGAACCAGCAAGCCATCTTCAAATTCAACCAAGCAACATTTCCCCAAGTGATGGATTTCCCTGAGTTCTGCTCTGCTTTGTGATTTCGAGAGGTCACTTCTGATTACTTAATACAGCATAACGTTGCTCAGGGTTCATGTAAAGGCATTTGGCAAAAGCGCATCTTCAATGGGTTAATCAGTATCCCCGCGTATCGATGCCTCCTCGTGTTTACGGCGCTTGCGTGGCAGTCACTGCCTCTGCCTTACGTGATGCTCATTCAGGGCCTCTGATTCGCGCTGAATCATTGGTTTGTTTGGCTGACCTGTTCCTAACCCTTTCTGACAAAGTGTCTAGGAATGGAGACGGTGGACCTCAGGCGAGTGATTCTGATGTTTAGTGGCGTGGGGAGGGTGGGGGGAGGGGGCTGTAGCAGGTAATTGCAGCGTAACAGCCTTCGCTGTCTCTGAGGAAACTCTGACCTCCTCCAGGGATGTCCAAGCGGATCAAGCGCCAGTGACAAATGGGCTGACATCATTTGTGGGCGCAGGAATCTCGAGCTCTGAGAGGCGAGGTCCGTAAATGGTACCCCCCCCAAACCCCCCACGTCCTCAGTTTTTGTGTTTCTTTATATGCTAATGCCATGTTTTCGCCTAGCTGATTCCGAGGTAGCGATGCATCACACCGCATTACTCGCAGCTACCTCCGCAGAAATGCCGTGTGCTGTTCTAGGGACCCCAGCCCACCTCAGCTTCCGTAGAAGGTCACAGTAGGCAGATAAAATGTCCGGGCGCAGCAATCGCAATTAAGGCGAATTCCCGCCACGGTTTAACGATAGCCAGTTTTTATCAGTCTGGAGGGTAGCATGCAGTTCTTTTGAGTGTTTTAAAACAGCAATTGTCTGCAGAGAAATCACAGTCAATTTATTTAACGTCTGTATTTATTTATTTATTTATTTACTCAGCTTGTAGCTCACCAGCAGAGTTATAAAGATGTTCGTCTGTTGTCTGTCGTCCGTAAACAGTGTGACCTGTGACCTTCAGCGGTCACAACTATTGAGCAAATTTGATGAAACCTGGTATGTACCATTTTAAGCACATAAACTACTTTTGGACTGCATTTTAGCACTGCATCCCCAAAAGTGGGCGCGGTATGGTGGTCATATTAAAAAGGAAGCGGCTGTATTTTCACCATTTCGGCACACGCAAGTAGCGTTAGGGTTAGGGGTGGGGTTAGGGTCAGGGTTACACCCCTAAGCCAGGCATTTTTCCGCCTACATTCCATATTAGGAGCACAAGATCATTCATCACGCTTGCGCAAGCGGAAGTTCGTAATTGTAGCTAATTGTAGTATGTTGATGACTGGCGTAAAAATAGCCACTGCCTTAAAAAAAACTGAAGTTGTCCATTTTAGATCTTTAAAAAATAGATAAAGATCTGAAACTTGGTATGTTAGTAGCATACAACATTTCCAACATATAAATGACGGGTTTTAACGAGTTCTTGAAACCGGTGGTTTTGTGACCATCTATTTGACATCTACTGTATTTGAATGACCCGTAACCTCTCACCTTTAGCAGTTACAAATATTGATCATATATCTAATTGATCATCAAATATCGATTTGATGAAACTTCGCATACACCATCTTCAGGATGTGAAGCAGTCTGGAATTTCAGCCTCGTTCCTCACTCCCAAATGGGTGTGGCAGGGTGGCAGACCGGTTGAGCTTCACATTCACTTGAACCTCCCTTTTATTTATTGGAACAGCTTTGCTTGCTTTTCACTCAGTTGCAGTTGTTGCATTTCAGAATATTCCAGACATACTCTGACAGGAAATCTTTTTCTTCTTGAATAAAGAACAGCCCTTAGTTCTGCAGAGCAAGGCTTTGCAAGTGCAGATCACTCACCAGTAATTAGTCTCAATGCTAAACAGAGTTTCAAGTAATTAAATGGAGGCTTTTAGTGGTGCTGTTGTACAGAAAAGCTTTATGACGGCAATGTTTCGACGGCAACCTGCACCTTTCCAACAGCCTATTAGCTGTGGAGCTGTTATTCTAAGCAAGACGGTGAACCGGATGACATGATGTGGGTTGTCACTATCTTTGATTGCCCTGTTTTAATTACATAAATTGTAAAAGGGGGTTTTGAATGGCAGCATAATATGGATACTCTGTATAATTGCAAATTATATTTGGAAAGACCCTGGCAATTGTGCGAAAGATACAACAGAATGTGTTTTTTTTTCTTTTGTCTTTTTTCTTTTTTGACTTTAGTGGGCAGATTCTTGTGCGTGGGAACACTAACAATATTGATTTTTTTCCCCCTCCAAATCGAACAGAGGACATGTGAGGAATTTCAAGAGTATTAATGAGATGCCACAATATTTATTTCCTTTAAATCTGCCTTTCCACTGATACTTAGGACACAAATGCAGGATTTATTTCGAAAAGCAAGGAATTCTGTTAAAATTTAATATGGCACTAGAGTCTGAATTATGTTTTTGGAAAAGGAAAGAGTGTTATCTTGTGAAAATATTCTGTGTGTATCTTAGTGTGATTTAGGAATCTCAGCTTTATATGCTAAGAGAAAAGAGAGGGGATGGTAAGATAGTGAGCAAAAGAGAGAGTTAGAGAGAGGGATTTAAAAACATTATTCGCTCTGCATACTCAACTGGAGACTTACAATATAAAAATGCATGAAAATTAAGAAAAATAAACCACAAAATGTGTGAGGTTTGACAATCAGGCATCCTGGTATAACCCTTGAGGCTCATCTTTGCATGCTGATCAGTGCAGTCATTTATAATAGCTGTAGTTGTGTATTGCTCCAACTTTTCTTTAAAAGATAAGTTCTTAATTATCATTTCTTGTTGAGCGGACAGATATTGGCAGCATTTCCCAAGCCGTCCATTTTGGGCTTTAAAGAAATCTGTACGTTTGGCATACCGGGGGATGTCAATTCTGCTGTTATGTGGCTACACACTGCATTGGTTATGTTTGTGTATGCGGGTTAGTAGGTGTCTGTAGGGGTTCAATGTGTGTCGGAGCATGCACTGTATGTAGTGGCGAGGCAGCTTAGGCCTGGCGCGCGCGCACACACACACACACACACACTCGCACGCACGCAGTGCTGAGTGCCCTCTGCTCGTTCTTCTGTTGGCCGTTGGTCTGAATCTGTCCGCAGTGTTTGACTGGGAACTGCTCCTTTCATTGTGGGTCAGTGTTTGTTCTGACCCACATATCTGCCGGACAGCAGCCTCCGTCATCTGTGCACCACTCGCTTCTGTTATATTTATACTGACAGCGCAACACTGTGTCACGCGGCTGAAAGTGCACACGCTATCACCGAGAGCCGGAGCTAACGATATGCGTATGTGTGTGCGAGTGTATGTATATGGGTGACAAATTAATGGAAAAACAAACATTTCAATAGTCTTACTAAAGTGTTGGGCCTCCACTCGCTGCCAGATCTACAGTCTGCTGGTGTAAAACTTTACTGGAGGGATGGTGTACCTTTCTTCCATGTGATTTGGTGTTTTAATGGTGACAGAGAGCACTGTCTAACACCTTGTTCCAAAATCTCCCTCATAAGTTCAGTTGGTTTGAGATCTGGTGAAAAGTAACGAGGATGCATATGCTCAGGATCGTTTTTATACTTATAAAACTATTCAGTGACCCCTTGTGCCCTGTGTCATACTGGAAGAGACCCCTCCCATCATGGTAGTAATGCTTCATCACAGGATATAAAGGTGATTCACACAGAATAACTCTGCACTGATCTGCAGTGACCCTTCTGCCTTTAAGGGGACGAGTGGACCCAAACCATGGCAGGAAAATTAACAGAAGCTTCTGCATTTGTTATGTTTGTCCACACATTTGCTCAGGTTTTTTCCAGTAATCTTTGAGTGTTTTGTTGATGTACACATACACACAAACACAGAAAACTTAGTTTTCTGATTCAGTTGAATGCAGTTTAATACAGTGGAGAGTGTTCCTGTCAGCACAGCTGAAGCTAAGTGAAAATCTGTGGCACACAAACCCGAGTGTGTGATGGATGCACGTCTCAGGGACACTGTGTGCTCCTCTCGTCACGGCCGTCAGATTTCCGGGCCTCGTCAAAGCAAGGTGATCGCGGGAGACGAAGGAAACGGCGGCGCGAGCACGAGAAGCCACGGTCCATCTCGAGCGCCTCTCCCACCAGTCGGCCATGTTACGCGGCATCTCGGCAGAGTCGCGTTTTTGTCCGCATGTAATTAACTTATGGAATGGCTCCAGCATTCCCCGCCTTCCAGACCCCCCCCCCTCTTCTGTCCTCTCTGTTTTATTCAGAAGGACAGGCAGGCAAATCGTCATCATCCCTCTCCCGTGTGCCGCGCGAGACCTACGCGCTTCGCCAGCGCCAAGCGGCCCCGGGGCGGTGGCGTTTCCTGCCGTTCCTAAGGTTACCGATTAGCCCCACCCCCCTACACCGCCCCAGGTGACCTGTCCGCTGCTGTGGCTCTCCAGGCGTGCAGAAGCGTTTTACACAGCGGTTTGGCATCTACGAGTGTCGGCACGCATGATGGAGCCCGTGTTAACCACGCAAAGAGACGACCCCATTCGCTCGCCCGCTCCCCACGGGCTACCTTTCCAATTTCCTTTCATTGCCGTCCACACACGTCAATGGGGAGGTTAATTTATTCCATTTTTATTGTAATGCTTAACTGTGTTTTAGAAATTTGTGTGCCGCACCTCCTTATCTGTGTGCCATACCTCTCAGAAGCCAAGGCTGCTCACAAAGGGCTGGTGTCTGTGCTGCTTTTTGTTGTAGCACAGAGCTAACACACCTAACAGTACATATCAAGGTTTCCATTGGTTCATTGATTCATTGAATCAAGTGTCGTAGTGTTGGGCTAAAACAGAAGCCTGCTCTCATGTTGGGTATTTGCTAAGATGTGAGGTTGATGAGAATAGACAACCCAACCCTGAGTAGACACATGCTGCTAATTAGCAATCAGATCAATAGGAATGACCTGTGTAGTTGGTTATGCAAATGTAGAGACGTCTTAGTTGTCATTTTACTTTTGTCCACCCCCTGTATTTTCATCATCTTGTTCTTCTGTGGATTATTCTTTGAAATTCTTCTTCTTCTGCTGCTAATTCTTCTTCTTAACAATAACTGGACCCAGGCATTGTGCAAGACTAAATTTATTATATATTATATTAATATTTTTAATTTTTGTTCGCGCTCCTGTACTTCATGTAACTGTTCCTTTGATGAAGAACAGAACACGCTCTTTCAGGATCTCTGTTGGGCTGCACATCAGCAGACAGTCGCCCTCTTTAACTCTCAGGATCAAATGACTTCCCAGTTAAGCAGCCAGTTAGTTGGACAGTTGAGTCTCAGTGGGGCAGTTTGTAACTGATCCATGGTAATTGTTTGTGGTGCAGTAATTTTATAATAAGTGTGTTAGATGGGGAATAGAGAGAGCCGATAATTTTGTGGATTGATGAAGTAATATAGTCATTTCAGAGCTGCTGTTCTTCGATCCACGTCTCTTTTTAATTTTCCCCTTGCTTACTGGAGCCATTGCAGATTGTGTTACGTTTATGAGAATAAAATATATCGGAGGTGTATGTGTTGTTCCGTTGAAATTATGGGGCACAGGGCCTAAAGAAGCATAGCGTGGCTGAAATGACGGAGTTCGTCTGTGTTGCGTGGGTGTGGGGGAGTGTGTATGTTCTGTGGTCTACTCCATTCAGATATTGATTTGTTTATTGCACAGTGGCAGTCAGTTGCCAATACATTGCTTGTTATCTTGCGTCAATTTAGCGGCCATTGCAGAAGTGCATTTGATTGGCAACGCGGTGCTGTTTCTGAAAGCTATTTTGATTGGATTTATTGCTGGCTCAGTGGCCTCATCTAGAAAACACTGAGCTTGGGAAGGTTTATAGGAATCTGAAGGCCTCAGTTATTGCCCAGCTTTAGAAGAACACGTGGGTCGCAGAGATGATCTACGCCACTGAAACCTTGCTACCACATTACTCCTGAAGCTGGAGAATCTAATTCTGTACCTCTACACTGTTCAGATAAGGTGACAGATAAAGTTTCACTTGAAAATCACTGACTCTCATGTTCATGTAGAGGTTTTGAGAGTGTAAATATAGTTTGGATTGTGCATGCTCACATGTCCTGTTTGTATGCACACCTTTTTTGAAGCTGGTGATCTAGAAATGTTTCTCACATAGGGTTGAGAAGAAAGCAGGAACAGCACTAAGATGAAACAAAAGAAAACAAACAGTCTATCCCCTTGTGCCCTGCCATTCTGGTCATCTGCAGTGGTCTGCTTTGCCCAACTATCAATTAAATTTATTTAATTGGTTGATTTAGTAACCATTACTTTTTCACATAAGGCCAGGTAGTGTTACATGGCTTTTTTCCTTGAATAAATTAAATTATAATTTAAAAACTGCATTAGTTGTTTAGCATTTTGTGTTTAGTCAGGTTGTTTTTGTCCAATATTAAAATTAGTTTGATGATCTGGAACATTTTAGTGAGACTCTTAAAAAATAGAAGAAATTGGGCTGAGGGCAAATAGCTTCCACAGCAGTGTAGCACTATGTGAGTGGACTTCAGTAGACAGGAGGAAGTGCCTCCATTTTGTCAGTGGCAGCGTCGCAGTGAAGGGAACCCGGAAGGTTCCAGGTGGTCTCACAGTCGGTGGGAGGTGTTGTGCAGAATTGCGCGGATGAACAGTGTAAGCGCCATTGGAGACAGGAAAAGACCGAGCCACTCAAAGTGTCTTCAATCACAGACAAATGAGATGGTGTGACAGAGGTTGGGCGGGGTCAGCTGACGAGCAGGGGAGTGCGGAGCGGAGGTGGGCGGCGGGGGGTGATAGCTGTATGATCGGTCTGCTGGTTGCGTAGCGATAAGGATACGGCAGGACCTTGGACAGGACACACGGGCTGCATTAGAGAAGACCTTCCCATCACTTAACAGAGACACTGAATCTAACACGTCTCATGCAACCTAAAATCACCCGGGAGGAGACTCAGACAGCCAGCCAATCAGCTGACGGCAAATAAGTCGCGTGCTTGGAGGACATTGTAGCTTCTTTTACAAATACCCTTTTTTTTTTTTTTTTAAATTTTTATTATACATCTGCCATCTCTTGTTGCCCTCTGTATTCTTTCATCTCTTACCCATTTGTCATTCTCTCTTCATCCTCGGAACATTATTTATTTCTTAATCTTCCATGGTGAAATCATTAGCATTTCCGAAAACATTGACGGTCATGAAAATTACTGTGCTATTTATTAACTGCAATGGAAATATCACTTTTTGGAAATCTTCATCTGGCAATAAACAAATAGTGATTATATTTTATCCTTTTTTTACAGGAGAAAAAGAACATTAAAAGTAAGCCATCATTAAAACTAATTTTCTATTTAACAAAGAGCAGCATGCTTTGAAGACCCCCAACTCACCCACTTGCTTGTTTTTTTTTTTTTTTTTGTTTAAATAATGTTTCATATTTCATATCTGGGGATGAACTGTCCATTGTTGAGATGAAGTTTTGAGAATAGTGCTCACTTTTGTGTAGGAATATCAGCGGCATCGTTTCGGGCGCTCGGCCTGTCTTTCCTTACAGTAGTTTCTGTGTCGGCTGGAAAGCATTTGGACGCAGACAGTTTTTGGGGAGAATCCTAGAATAGCGTTGTTTAACTCGGCTTCTCTCTGCTTGGCATGTGTGTGTACATCGGCAGGTATGGGATCATATTTCGGTTTGTTCCCAGAGCTGCCGGGGCTTTCCTTTTCTTGTCCGGGTGTAGAGCTGTGCAGCCTGAGGTGGTTATGAATCATGCAGTATTTCTGTGAGTGAGGATACATTTATATCATTCTGAATGCCTCTCTATTTATACACTGTACGCATGACTGGAAGTGGGCTATTAGCCAAGAAAAACAAGCCGAGAGGAGTGTGAGAACTGCTCATAAAAACAGTATTATTATTATTAATATTATTATTATCATAGTAGTAGTACTACTAGTAGTAGTAGTAATCATAGTACGAGTAGTAGTTGTCAGGGTAGTACTTCTAATAGTTGTTGGTGTTGTTGGTGGTGTAGAAATTGGTCTTGTCGTACTAGGAGGAACCTGCAGAGGTAGTTGAGATGTGAGAAAGCTCTGTAAGTATAGTTTACACCAAAAAAAAAAAAAAAAAAAAAAAAAAATTTGCTCATTGAATTAGTCTTACTTAATAACTTCAATTAAAACACATTCAAGGGGAAAAAGGTGATTAACTTGTCAGATTTCATTATGCTAATTTTACATGAGTAAGAGTGCAGTTCTGCAACACTTCTAATTCAAGATACTTTAATGGTAGAGTTAATTGGATAATGCAGTCATCTCATTAATGCAGACACATACTGTACAGCGTCGAAAAACACCTCAGACCGTCTGAACTCGAGGCTCAGAGAACACAGTTTTGTTTGGACACACATTGCCCCACTTTTTTAAAGCATGGTGCTTCTGTAGCTCAATCCCACATCACTGTCTGTCACCTCGCTGGTTAATTTTGCTTTGATTCATGTGGTATGCGTCAAACATGAAAGCGCATTAAGAGGTATCAGAAAATCGACTTTGAGGAAAAGCTGCGACCTTTGTGTCAGCGAAGCGAGGAGACTCGCGCGAAAGTGCCATTTTAATTCTGTTTTGATCTAAAACAAATCCCATCTTTCGAGAAAATAAATAAAAAAACAGCATTTTTGGAGAACAAAGAAAATGATCCACATGGAAACAGTCATGGCTCCTTCAGTGATTGGTCAAAGTTTTCTGATACCAACCCCTAAAATCCCCTCATGCAGAACCTCAATTCATGTGTGCTCATACCACATCAAAAAGCAACCAGACACAGTAGCCTGAAGTATTCATATGTTTGTATGTACGTATGTATGTATCTGTGTATGTACGCTGTTTTTCCCGCCTTTGGGCATGTCGTGTAGTTTAGTAACGCGCACTCTTTTTTTTTGTTCTTCCAGACTCCAGGCCGTTGCCCGACGTAGCTATGACAGGCAAGTGCACTCGGGAATGTGACGAGTACGGCCACTCGGACTCATGTTGGATGCCCGTACGGACGTCGCCGGAACGCCGGCAGAAGAACAACCAACCAAAGCTCTCGACCTTCATGCCCAGCTCCGCCGAGCATGGCAGCCAGGAGACCATCGCCAACGGAGACCCGGCCCACATGGTGGGCGACCGAAACCGGAACCTGCTTAACAAGAAGATGTCCTCGTCCTCCTATGACACCTTCAGCGCCGCCAGCTTCGGGAAGAGCGACGACTCGAGGGCTGAGGACATCCCTCTGGCGCAGACCGGCGAGTACAAGCCGTCACAGTGCGGGACGCTCACCCGCCGAGAGGTGTACCTGTGAGGCCCAGCCGCACCCCCTCATGAGCGGACGCGTCCGGGAAACAAAATAAACCGTTAATAAAAAAATAAAAAAGAAAATGGCTACAAATCAACAAAACCCCATCAAAAATGTAAATGAAATTAACACCCAACCACACACTTACACAAAAAAAAATTGCGCGTGAAAAAGAGGAACGGGTGACACAATGGCAATGATTCTATTCACAAATTGAAAAAATACGACAGATGCAACCGTTGCAAGAAAATTAAGAATTCTGACTCGCAACTGGGGAGAAGAGGAGGAATTTTGAAGAGGAGGAGGAACAGAAAATAAATTACGATTAAATTTCAAAGCTTGACTGGGTGCTGGTTTTGGCAGGTCCGGGTCGGGTTCCGGTCCGTCTCTCTGCTGCCTGGTAATTTCATTGTACAATGTAGAATTCATTTTCATTACTTGCATGCATAATCTGCCCTTGAAGACAGTGCTGTGTAAATGTGCGGACCATTATTAACAGACTTTGAGGAAAGGGAAGAGATATGACAGTCTCCTGTCGGACTCGACGGGATCCGGGAGATGATGGTTTCTGTGGATGTGTTCTTGCAAATAATCACGTAACGATGCCGTCCGTTTGAATTTTGTCTTCAAATCACCCCCAGTGTGGACTAAGTTGCAAAGACAAAAAGGAGACTGAATTTTACAAGAAAAAACATTCTTAGCATGATCATCGTCACGAGCGTAGACTTGGTATCCAATCTAAAGACTGAAAGACTGAGCTTTAATAAGGTGTTCTGTGGTTTAGACTGTGGTCGCAATGTTTCACTACCTTTTTTTACCAATGAGACACTGCGTACGGTTACACTCTTTCCATTCTGTAGAATACAATAGTCCCTTCTGTGCTGTCAAAACGACCATAATCTTTGGTGCAAGTGACAGACTGTAAACTTACCCTGAAAGATGTAAGTTTATGTTTGTGCTCTTGCTGTTCTATCTACCTTTCCCTTTCTCTCTTCTACTGTTTCCTCCCCTCTAGTACACACACATACACACACACACACACACACACATGCACATGTACGCACTCACATGCTTTAAATCCACAACTTTCTCACTTTCTCTCTCTATATACTGTACCTTTGGATTACATCAGAGTTGAGTATAACCCATGAAAATGATTACCAATCACTGATTGACCATGTTTGCTTGAATAAGGATGTACATAATAAGTAAGGATGTACATATCACCATGAAGGGGGGGAAAGAACACCTTATAGGACCTTCACAATGCGTATTTCCCCTCATACGTTGACAACAGAGACAAAAAAAGAAGGAACATGGGTAACTATTTGTGCTGAAGTAAAGGGATAGAACTGCACCTTCTTTGGGTATGTGAGAAATTTCTGGAACACGCTGAATGCTTGCTGAGCACGCTCATATTATTCAGTGCGGTTTTTCCCTGGTGGCACCAGCGTTTGTGAGTGCTGCTCTGATTTGAGACGCATGTGTAAGGAAAATCCCCACTCGCTGTGGGCCGTGAGCTGTGGCCTGACGAAGACCTGCTCCAGTGTGTGTACTCGTGTGTGCGTGTGTGCTTGTGCGTGTGTCTACATGTATGTGCATGAGCGTGTGTGCGTGTCTGAGAAATGGAGCAATAAACCACTACACACATACACACACACACATAGACAGACGGACGTACACGTGCGTGCGCATACGTAGATGTCACATGCACCCTTCTGTTGCATTTGCTGCATTTTCTCCGGTTACAGAGACCGTCGACGGCGACCAGCTCGACGGAGCGAAATAATCACATTCTCCGTCGAAAGTCGCTTTTCAGCTAGCTCGGATGGACGACTAAAATATGCATTTTGCATAAAATCCAACAAATGGGTGTCATAGATAAACCAAAGTATTGGAAATCACAACCTGGCATGAAGGTATGAATAAACAAATAATAAAAAAGTTGTGTTTCTCTGGTAAGTTTTAGACAAATACACAAGAAAATTAAAAAAAAGAGAAAAAATAGCTTTTGGTAGTATGTTGCTTTAAAAACATGCGTATGTGTCTATGTATAGTCAAAAAGTATAAGTTTGACAGTTCGAGACAGAATGTGACGCGCGGAAAAGAAAAAAAAAACAAAAAATAAAACGTCCATTTTAAACTAACGCCGAGAATACCGAGGTTTTGTGCCCCGTTATCGACTGGCAGACGGGGACTGTGGTGGTAATGTGCTCTCTCGAGAAACTCTTGGCAACGAGGCACAAGATCTCGGCGAGACGAGGCGAAAGAATCTCAGATGCAATTGGACATTTTTGTACGTTAGATAATCCTGGGTTTAAATGACTTTTTTTTTTTTACCGCAGTCCATCCTTCTGTAGTCCGTAAGTACTACTTGTTGTTAAGAGAAGTGCTTCTATGCTTATAAAACTGTAAACATAAATATGTACTTTTTATTGCACGTTTAAAGGGAATTTACTTCACTTAAGCGAAGGAAAAATAAAACAAAAATGTAAAAAAAAAAATGATAATAATAATCTCCTCCTGTGACCATGGAAGTCCATCATGTTGCTTGCTTTTGTTATATCTAAAGAAACATTAGCCATGTAGTGTAACTTAGTATATCGGTTGGACAGAGGATGAAGTATACTTGGGATTCATCGACACTTTTATGTCATTTTGCTCTTTTTTTTTTCACGATTTGCTTTTTTAATGACCAGATTAGACTTGTAGCTCCCAACTCCTCATTGAGAATGAAGTTATAGTGAATCTGTGACAGCTGAGAAACCTGTACAAGTCTAACTTTCTTAATACATCAAACCAAGTTGCAACTTTTTACTGGCATGTCATTTATTTTTTCTATTTTTAATAATAAGGATAATGGTGGTCATTGCACCGTCATTATAATTATTATTTACAATTTTTTTTAATGTTTCCTTATTTGGTGCCACTTTGTATATTTAGAGTGCTTACGTTAAACTATAGAGTGAATGCAAATTATGCAACTGTGCCTTTTATACCGATGGGTATGATTCAAAGTGGACAGCGAGTAGTGTTAGATTTTAAATTGTACTGGCTCTCTTCATGGAAAAAGGGGAAGTATTTAATTGTAAATTGAATTGAAAATGGTCTTTTGGTTTCTCTAAACCTGCGATGTGGCTACTTGATTCTTAACCAGCCAAATGTGAAAATAAAAAAAGAAATGTCAAATGACTGTCACCCGGCGCATGAATGGGGCATTCCAACCAGGCTCGTGACATTCTAATCTTGAGGGCCACATTCTAATATAGCGTTCTGCATTCTAATCTATATCGCCACATTCTAATTTGCGATGCAAATTGTAATCAGGGGCGGCAGGCTGTAGTCAGTGGTGACACATTCTCGTTGAGGTGCGGCTACATACATTTCAGTAATTTTTGGAGGGGGGGATAAATAAAATTTGAAACACGATGAAAGTATTGGTCCGTTTGCTGTTCCTGTTAGTGACTGATCCAGTGGTGCATCACCCTCCCCCCCATGCAAAGGATTGCTCCAGTCTTGCAGGGTTACTAAATGCAACTGAAGGCCTTGTCGCTGGAGACCGGGGGACAGTACTTTGAAAGGTACACAGGATTAACAGAGAAGATGCAGAGGACAGCGCTGGCTGAATTCGCACCTCAGAGGGCGAAACAGATGAACCCTGACCCTGAACCACGTAATCTAATCCAGGAAGCCGTCCCACTGCAGAGTTTCTTCTGTCTGTAGCGAAGAAACGTTTCAGTGCACATTTCAAATGCTGTCAGAAGTCTGTCTGCTCCAAAGTGTTTCTCATGTGGAGAGACGAGAGTAAGTCCGCGGGCTCCGCAGGTAAACTGGGGCTGCTGCTGATGTAGACCCGAGTTTGAGTCCCAGCCGTGGCATCATTGAGTTAAGGTGGTCTAATGTCAGTCCTTTGCTAGTTATGCTTGACACAGCCATGTGCTCAGCTATAGCCTGCAATGGAGATTGACGGCAAAACTGAGAGGATGGGTGGATCTAGAAGTAGTCTGATGGAAAATTATCAGTGTGGAGGCAGAAGAGTGTGTTCTCTTCTCTTACATTAACCCTTTAAATCGCTCACTAAGGAAAAAGCAATGGAAAAGCATTGGTTTGCTGAAACAGATGGTTGAGCTGAAAATTAAAGGGTAAACAGTGTTGGCATGGTAACCATTTTGACTGACACTCTGAGGACAAGTCTTCAAGACTCCAAAAAATGCACATTTTTTTTTTCTTTCTCTCCACACTACCTCTCAAGAGGTAGAAGATTGGATCAGATTTGGTCTGGAGTCGCATGGTTTTCCTACGAAGTGTAATCTGAGGTGTCTTCCCAGCCAACGCTGTCCTGAGACGAAAAGCATTCACAGTCTGTGTGATCAGATCTTTGTAATATTAATCATAAACTATTTGTCCTGCAACTTGGATGTTGATATAGAATTGAGGAACAATTTATCATCATTTATTATGAGTCACTATGCACGCAGCGAAGCTGAACATGGCAAAATGTACTGAACGCAAGTCGACTTCTATTTATGAAATATTTTACATAATTTAATTTGCTTTTGTACAGTTTTCTGTAAATAAATTGCTTGTCATTTTTGTCTCAGCAGAATTAAAATATAACATGTTTAAACCAACCGGTTTTCTTCGAGAATGTCTGTTATTTTATTAACTTACATTGATTGCCTAAAAATATATTTTATACAAACAGTCCTGTGAAATAGTATTTGCTCCTTCCCAATTTCACATATTTTTGCATTTTTGTCACCTTTAAGTGTTTCGAGTCATTAAAATAATTTTATTATTGAACAAAAATGACCTAAGTAAACACAAACTGCAGTTTTTAAAAAGATTTTCTCTTTTTAAAAATGCTGAAAGCTGTCCAACCCTATCTGGCCTTAAGAGGAAAAGTAATTGCGCCTTTAGTTACTAAATTAACAAATTAAACAAATTTAATTGTTATTTGGGTTCATTTTCACTTGACATGCCCAGACATGATTATGTTCAACCTTGTTTAATTTAAACATCACTTAAATAGAAGCTGTCTGGCAATGTGAAATAGGCACGAAAAAAAGCTGCACATAATGCAGCAACCTGTAGAAATTCAAGAACAGGGTAGAAACAAATTAATTAAAACATTTCAGTCTTGAAAGGGTTACAAAGCCATTGCTAAGGCTCTGAGGACTCCAGCAAACCACAGCTGGAGCCATTATTTACAAATAGAGAAAATTTGGAACCACATTCCTCCAAGAGTGCATCAACAACTCATCCAGGAGGTCACAAATGAACCCAAACTTTAGTCTAAACAATTGCAGGCCTCACTTTTCTGAGTTAAGGTCAGTGTTCACGATTCCACCATGAGAAAGAGACTGAAAAACGGCATCTATGGAAAAGCTGCAAGGCAAAAAACACTGTTGAACAAAAAGAACATAAAGGCTCGTCTCACATTCACCAAATGACATCTTGATGACCGCCAAGATTTTTGGGATAATATTCTATGGACTGATGGGTCAAAAGTGGAAGTTTTTGGAAGACATGGGTCTTGCTACATTTGGTGTGAAGCTAAAGCCCGTGATCCACTTACGCTTTTAAGCTCTCCGCTTGTCCCGATTATCCCCTTCCAACCAGTTACGAGCGATTACGAGTGGAAATTTCAGTTACGCGCAAGACATAGGTGGATCATGACTTCCGACCTGTACTGTCCCTGCCGCTTGAATAAGACAGGTTCCGACTGGGTCAGATCACGCGGATCCCTCTTCCGACAAAATCAAACCAGTTTGATTTTGTCGGAAGGTATGAGTTGTCGGAAGGACGCGGGAGTATCGGTTCGTCAGTGCAAACTAGGTGGCAAATATATCCTCTTCAATTAGCCAATTAGAAACCGTTTACAAAAACAACCGCCATCTTTATTGTTGACGTTGGCAAAAATCAATCGGAAATGCTCGCGTTAGTGGATCATGGGATAAAATTTTTTCCCCAATCACTCTGACTTTCTACGATTGCGCGAGTTTCGGATGGTTCCCGGCGCTTCCAAAAGCTTCCGACTGGCCACGATTGCTTGCGTGCGGAAGCCTTAAAAGCGTAAGTGGATCACAGGCATTACACAGCATTCCTCAATGTAAACATCATACTTACAGTCAAACTCGGTGGTGGTAGTGTGATGATCTGGGGCTGCTTTCTTGTTTCAGGAGCTGAGCGACTAGCCATTATTGATGGAACCATGAATTCTGTTCTCTACAAGAAAATACTGAAACAGAATGTCCGACCATCGGTTCATGACCTAAAGCTGAAGCAGAGTTGGGTTATGCAGCAGGACAATGATCCAAAGCACACAAGCAATTCTACTTCTAAATGACTCGAAAGAAACAAAATGAAGGCTTTGGAGTGGCCCGTCTTGAATCCTGTTGAGTTCCTGTGGTATAACCTTAAACAGGCAATTCGTGCTCGAACGGAATCAAACTATGGCTTAATTAAAACAAAAATTTGGGCCAAAATTCCTCCACAGTAATGTACAAATACTCATTGCCTGTAATCGAAAATATTTGACAGCAGTAGTTGCCACCAAGGGAGGCACAACCAGTTATTATATTTAGGGGGGAATAATTTTTTCGCATGGGTGATACAGGGTTTTGAATATCTCTTTGCCTTTGATGAATTAAATGATTATTTGAAAGCTGCATTTTGTGCTTAATCACTTTTGTTTTGTTATATATTAAAATGAATTAGATATTAAAATGAGTCAGATGATCTGAAGCATTTAAATATGACAAACAAGCAAAAATATGGAATCGGGAGGGACGCAGATGCCCTTTCGTGGCACTGTATACTATATATTCAGAGCATCGTATTTATTCACCTTGATGTTGGTCTTAGAAGTGGTTCTGATGTGTACAGTACACATGCTGCTCTGAGAAACTTGCACTGCTTACATTCTTTTGCATATTGATCATTTCGTACAGCCTTAAGAAGCTGAGCTTTGTTAGCATTTAGCTATACTGCCCCCCCCATCAGAACTGAATTTGAAGGATGGCCACTCCAAAACTTTTCTAGATAGTATGAATGCTTCAAGAATGCGGAAACTCATGGCTATTTTCAAGGCCATTCTTAAGTACATCATTCACCTTTGTAAGTAGCTCCGTAGGCAGTAATCAGGCAGGTTATTAATGACCCTTGATTACAAGAAATGCACAAATGCAGCCCACACAACAATAACCCTGACAGCCATTTTAGCCAGGTGTTTACAAATTCAATTTAATTTTACAATGCGGTATTTATGAGCATTTTATACTGGCACCAGCCCTAACAAACATTTTAACCCTTAGAGCGCTAAATGCAGCCATTGTTGCTCAATGACGTACAACCCCAATTCCAAAAAAGTTCCAAAAATGTGACTAAAAACAGAATGCAATGATTTGCAAATCTCATAAACTGACACTTTATTCACAATAGAACATAAACAACATTATCAGATGTTGAAAGAGAGACATTTACTATTTCATGAAAATTAGAGCAGGGGAGCTCTTTTAAACAAATCACCACATGAGAGGTTTTAAGCAGCACAAGATAATTACATTTAGGTTTTTTAAAAAAAAATTATTACAGTGCTCTTAGGGTTAAACTAGCACTAGCTCTTACACGCATGTTACACAGGCAGTAGCCCTTACAAGCATTTTACAAACAATTCTAAATTACTCTAATGAGGAATTAATATGCAGATAAGATTAACATGAGGTATGCTTGTTTTATGGACACTAAAATGCTGCACAATTTCTGCATTCCTCTGCTCGAATGACAGTTGTGTGTTTCCCAGAAGTCCCTGTGATATACTTGTTGACTGCTAAGCAGGTAATTGCAGATCCATTCGCCGTTATTCCCAAGTCAGTGCTTGCCGTTCCCGGTGTCAATAGCGTCTTAACAGAATGCTACAAAATACCATGAAATCAATCTGAAATTAAATAATAAGGACCTTTCTTTTAGGAACGAGCCTCTTCGGGGCGGTGTTAAGATGCCTGTGTGGGTTGTTTCTGGCTCGGGGAAGGAGAGAAAGGATGTCTCTTTCTTTGGTCTTGTAGTCCTCGGGGAGAGTTTTACAAGCCCATAAATGGCCTGTAAAATGTGACTATAAGCAGCCACATTTTACACAGAGTAAAGCATGTATTCCTAATGGGTTGCACATAGTACTGATAAGACAAACAATTCCACAGTGCCGTTTGCAGCATTTTTTTTTACCCCCAGAAATGTGCCAGTTTGACCCAAGTGGGGCATTAATTTTGATTGTAATTTTTTTGTCAACAGGGCAGAATGTCAGTGGCAAAACTAGATCTTTCCAAGTTGTGACTGCCTCTTCCTTTTGTGTAACTGTCACTAATCAGTACAGGTGAGCGAGTTTATCACTGCACTGAGCCCAATTAGCCTTTGATTCACGGGGGATGTTTACTTTAAAATGAATATTAAGATATCCTATCTGTGCAGGATAATCCAATTATTTTTCAAATAGACCCTTTATATAAAAATGAACAGAATAATGGTACAAAACTATTCCTTAAATCTCACTCATACAGCACCTTTGGGGAAGTTAGTCTTTTATTAGCCTGGAGTGTATCTCTGTGGACAGTGAGAGAGAACAGGACTACCCACATGAACACTGGGAAACCTCCACACAGAAAGGCCCCAGGCAAACTTCAAACCACGACATTCCCAATGTGACCTTACCACTAACACTCAACTCCCCCCCTTAAAACAAACACCTCTACCACCATCCAGTTTTACCCCTTGGCCATTATAGCCAGTGGGGTATTGTGATCATGATGGCGTCTGTTTGTCAGTCTCCCACATTTTGGGCAGGCCAGTATTCGATACCTATCAATACAGCGCCCTCCATAATTATTGGCACCCCTGGTTAAGATGTGTTCTTTAGCTTCTAATAAATTCAGTTTTTTTCTAAATAATATAGGACCACAATGAAAAAAAGAGGAAAATCCAACCTTTAATTCAAGTGCATTTATTCAATGGGAAAAAAATCCCACATTAAGAAATAATTCTTTTACATCAAATCATGTGTGCCACAATTATTAGCACCCCTGATGTTAATACTTTGTGCAACCCCCTTTTGCCAACAAAACAGCACCTAATCTTCTCCCATAATGTTTCACAAGATGGGAGAATACAGAAAGAGGGATCTTCGACCATTCTTCTTTGCACAATCTCTCTAAATCATTCAGCGACCTGGGTCCTCTCCTCTGCACTCTCCTCTTCAGCTCACTCCACAGGTTTTCAGTGGGGTTGAGGTCTGGGGACTGAGATGGCCATGGGAGGAGCTTGATTCTGTGTCTGGTGAACCATTTCTGTGTAGATTTGGCCACATGTTTAGGGTCATTATCTTGCTGAAAGACCCAGTGACGACCCATCTTCAGCTTTCGGGCAGAGGCCACCAGATTTTGATTTAAAATGTCCTGGTATTTCAAAGCTTTCATGATGCCATGCACCCTAACAAGGTTCCCAGGGCCTCTGGAATAGAAACAGGCCCACAGCATCACCGATCCTCCTCCATACTTCACAGTGGGCATGAGGTGCTTTTCTGCATACTCATCTTTTGTGTTCCGCCAGACCCACTTAGAGTGTTTGTTGCCAAAAAGCTTTATCTTGGTCTCATCTGACCAAAGCACACGGTCCCAGTTGAAGTCCCAGTACCGCTTAGCAAACTCCAGACGTTTGCGTTTATGATTGTGAGTGAGAAAAGGTTTTTTCCGTGCATGCCTCCAAACAGCTTGTTGGCATGTAGATAGCACCTGATGGTTGTTTTGGAGACTTTGTGATCCCAAGATGCTACCATTTGTTGCAATTCTTTAACAGTGAGCTTTGGAGAACTTTTTATTTCTCCTACCATCCTCCTCACTGTGCGTGGTGGCAAAATAACCTTGCGTCCTCGTCCAGGCTTGTTTACCACTGTTCCAGTTGTTTTAAACTTCTTAATGATTCCTCTGACAGTAGATATGGGCAGGTGCAGGCGAGTGGCTATTTTCTTGTAGACATTGCCTGACTTGTGAAGGTCGACACACATCTGCCTTACTTGAATGGTGTGTTCCTTTGTCTTTCCCATGTTTAAGAGTGGATAAGAGAAATGGCCTCTGTGTCACGTCATATTTATACCCCAGGGAAACAGGAAGTGATGAATTACTAATTAAATGTTCCTAGATACTCTGATCAACTTTGTAAACCACTGTAGAAATGACAGAAATACTTCAATTACATTTATTACCTAGGAATTGTTAGGGGTGCCAATAATTATGGAATAGGTGATTTTATGAAAAATAATTATTTCTTAGTCAGGGATTTTTTTTTCCCTTAAAATTCACTCGAGTTGAAGGTTACATTTTTCTACAATTTTCAGTGTGAGAGTATGCTTCTGCAATAAAAGTTGAATTTATTTTAAGGCTTTTAACACATCTTAACCAGGGGTGCCAATAATTATGGAGGGCGCTGTATTTCATCCCAGTACTTATCATTTGAGGACATTAAGTTGTAGTTGTGCAGAAACCAACATTTATCAGGATTTGACCTTTGACCTGAGTGCAGTGACCTTGACCTTGTAAATTTTTTGCAGGCTGATTCTCAACAATTAATGACGGCAGCAATGTGAAACTGACCGCATATAAAAAACATTGGATGGACCCATGCCTTTGCATCACTCCACTAAGGCCCTCCCACCAAACGATGCACCAATCATGCATGAGCATTTCACTAAGCTCGAGGCGGAATGTCAGGGTTGTCACCTGTTGTAAATAACTGGCCAGCAGGCAAATTAACGTTCATTCTACTCAGCTCGTAACGTCAAACTCAGACACAAACAGGTACACACAATGTGGATTAGCACAATCAAAGCCAGCACAAAAAGGAAAAACAACGCAGCTGTAACTCACTGGACATTATAATATCGCCTGCGCTACTATTACAATTAAAGTTGAATATCAGACTTTCATTCATTGGCAGATTTGTGGAATTATTGATGTCAAAATGGTGTGAAAGCTAGATTGTGATAATTGCTACAGGAGCATAACTGTAGCAAGCTAGCCGTGTTCCAGGGCATTAGTTTGCGTGCTAGCTACACTAATAGCAGGCTAGCCACGGAGACATACTGTGCGCTAGCTTATTTTGATTTGTTGCTGGGCTGCCATCAGCACGTAGCCTACCTGTGAAGAAGGAATAGGGCGATCTCTGCATCACTCTTGGGCCCCTTACCCTACAGCAGCTGATGCCATCTTGGAAATGCTTCTCAGATGTTAACCCTCATCTGATCCCTCTTTTTATTAATTTCTCTTTTCTCCTCCAAGGTCGTCCTACTGTTTTTTTTTCACTATACCCTACTTTAGACGAAGGAGATGCTCGCCACCAAAATAATACACATGGAACCCTGTGATTGGCTAGTTATGGGCTAGTTAATCCTTATAGGTTGTTTGATTCCGACTGAGATTTTTTTTTTTTTTTTTAATCTCTAAAAACAGAATGTTGGATGCTCACAGGCACAGATTTTTTCTGAAGAAACCCTTCACATAAATATTGTTAGTGACATTCCATGGCCAAATAAGTCATTTAAACCATAATGATAATGGCATATGTGACAGTTGATGGGTCCTGTCACTAGAAATGTATGTGCCCTGGCTACCTTGCCAACGAGCCTGGCTCTTTGGAGATGTGGTCAGTGCGTGTGACTCTCACTCTGGATTCTAGAGTTCAAACCCCTGCACGGGCCCTCCTTCCACCTGCCACACATAGGCCTGATAAAATACAATTTTTGTACTATACTCTCAGTAGAAGTATCTATAAGTAGCTCAGTATTTAGTGCTGGTAAAGAGTGTCTCACTGAAGCCCTTGCAATTAATGCTGGAAGTAGCCATCTCAGAATACCCTTGTAAATACTTGCAGCAAGTCTTAGAGAAGCTCTGTATATAATCCCAGCATTAAGTGTCCTGAAGTACTGCATTGCCTAATGCTAGCAGTGTCTCGAAGTAGCCTGTGTTCTTAATGCCAGTACTAAGTGTCTCAGAGAAGCCATGTTATAATACTGGCGCAAGTTTCTCATTGCAGTCTAGGAGCTCTTGAGAAAGCCATTGGTAAATGAAAGCCCTTCCACAGACTGAATGTACTGTAGTAGGATGGGATAACATCTGAGGAGTCTGAGTTAATGTATTTTTTGCATCAGGATAAGATCTGAGGAGTCTGAATGAACCAATTTGAATAATTGTATCGGAGGCATCAAAATGATTTTTTCTTTTTTTTTCTCTAAATCATTAGATAATATCTCAGAAGTTTGAACTGGCCTTTTTTTCCATTTACATGGGCAATATCCAAGATGGCTAAATTAACCCATTGCGATTGATCAGGATAAAATTTCAGTCCTGATTATTTTAAGTCCCCCTCTGACAGCACCACTGGGGAGCATTCAGCTGTTATAATCTGTAGCCTGATTACAGAGGGTGTTTCTTGTTTTGATAAAAGAATGGGCTGCAGAAAGGGATGAAGGGATATTAAGCAGAAATAATAAAGATGGATCTTTTAATATTAAGTGAAAATTGATGGATGGATCAATGGATGGATAGATAGATTGATTGATTCTTGGATATTAAAGTTCTTCTCTCCAGCTCCCAGACTGTCCTTTGTGTCTTTAGTGTTGATGGATACAAAACACAGGTTTCTATTAGCAACTAAGCATTGTAAAGTATGTTGAAAGGCTCCACTTTTTTTTGAAATATATTATTTATTTTTGTTGTTGTTTATTATTATTAATTTCTAAATTTTTCATTTATTTAGTTTATCGAAAGTCCACTTGTAGACCCGCAGTTATCCTGCCTGGCGTAGTTCCCCTGGGACAGTATGGTGGCGCTGTGTCTTCACAGCTCCAGCGGCCCAGGGTTCAGTGCAGAGTCTGTGTGAGTGGGATTCCCTTACAAAATCTGTAAATATGTGGGGGAAAGTATGAAAGGAATAGTGCATTAGATCAGTATAATTCACTGTATTAGAAATATATTGGAAAAACTGAAAGAAGCAATAATGCGTTTCCTCAATCCGGTCGGTTGAAATTTCATTGATACATTTAATTTTCCCCTTTTATTTCTGTGTGTGTGTGCGTGTGTGTGTGTGTGTGTGTGTGTGTGTGTAGACACAGTAAATATGCTGTGTCTACACAAATATGCAATGTGGGAATTCCCTTCCAGAAGGGAATTCCTACATTGTGCTCTTAACTGGGACCTTTTCTGTTCTTATCATTCATTTATTTTATTTTTTGCTTGTTAGTTATGTTTTGTTCCAAGTGATCCTTTGTATAGATATACATCTTCACCTCACTCACAGTGCCGGCGTTTAAAAAAGGTTAAATTTACTGCACAGTCACTGCATTTCCCATTCAAACAGTTGGTCATGGAGTGTCTCATGTCAGGATCGAAACATAAAGACAGTCTGACCGTGTGTGTGTGTGTGCGTGTCCGCGCGCGTGTGTACGTGGGTTGTGGGCGTGCGTGTGTGTGTGTGTGTGTGTGTGTCTGTTTTTGTTCTTGCTACAAAGTTAGAACCAAAAAACATATTTCGTCGACAGAGTGGGGACGTTATTGGGAAGTGAGGACGATTTCTTGTGTCCCTACAGCTGCAAAGGCAAATTGTTACTTATTAGTTCAGGTTAGGGGTCAGGTTAGAGTTAGGGAGAATTTAAAGTTGGGATTTGGGTTTGGGTGAGGCATGTGTATCTCATTGTTAAGATTAAGGAAGGGCTGTAGAGACTCACAAAGAATGAATGAAAGTCAATTTAATGTCCTCACAAGGATAGAAGTACAAGGGTGTGCGTGTGTGCGCAAAAGGTGAATATGACAACATCTAAATAAAAAGTCTGTTATAAGGGCATACGTATTTTCCTTTGCCATTACAGGTCAAGAAACTAGGTGAAAAATATGATTTTGCCTGGGTTCCTATTAATTCTCACGGGACAAAGAGCCGTTTTGAGGGAGTAGTTCATTACCTGGCGTTCTCACCTGCTGGAACGCAGCCTCCTTCGGGATCGCTCAAGGTAGCTACGAGGCAGAAGAACTCCTCTGTGACCCCAGCGCTGAGCGTGCTCAGTTCGAGCAGGCCGCTGAATGACATCAGAAGAAGGGCATTTATTCATGTACTCCTCACTGAAGCCGTTACCTCGCCAGGCTCGCCTCAGCAGTGCAGTCGCAGCGGCGACCGAATGAGGTTATACGAGAACACGACCCTTCCCATCGCTTCTCGACAGCCTTCGCCAGTTAAAGGAGCGACTGTCTAATACAGCGAGCGCCGCAGTTCATATCCTGAGGCTACATTCCTGATAACAGACACTGCAGCAGCACTGAGATAAACCTGATGCAGTAAATTCACAGACATAAAACGCTAACTCCCATGCCTGTGGAGAGGAGCATTGATGGGAAGATTTAAATGTGGAAGCTGAAATCCTTCCCAAGTCAAACTCAAGCTATGTAATTATTTCATTGATTACCCTTTAAAGTCATTACTGGCCCACTAAAACGTGTAACTGAAGTGATAGTTTTGAAAAACTACATTTTTTTTTACCGTCTTTGAGGGATTTGGTCACCAATGGATGTTGCTGTAATTTAAACTGATATCAGTTTGAATAAATACTTTGCCAGATCATAATCATTCTTCTCACAGTTTCTAAAATAAAAAAATACTGCTTCATGAGATAACTTCTGTGGTCAAACGGTATATTTCTGACGGCAGACTCTCTCCCTGAGAGGATGTGTTTACTGCGATGTTTGTGATTAGCCTCCCTCTCAAATTCAAATTTCAATTCAGAGGGCATGATTAGCATGAAAAAACTGGTACAGTTTGGACTGCCAAAAACATGACAAGGAACACTATAAAAAGAATAACAGCGTGCAATTACATATACGATAGTGACCATACAGTCCGGTCGGTAAGTATTTGGACAGTGACATTATTCTCATCAGTCTGGCTTGTACGCCTTTGCAATGGATTTGAAATGAAGCAACAGAGATGTGCTTGGAGTGTAGAGTTAATGTAATATTAAAAAAATTACATGAAGCAAGTGGGGATTGTAATAAATTTTAAATATAGCTCTTGGAAAGTAATTGGAAGAATTGTCATTTTTAAAACTTGCAAATTTTTTGCAGTCAATGATTGCCTGAGGTCTGGAGCCAGGTCTGGACTGGGACAAAAAAACGGCCCAGGCATTTTCGGCCATGGCGGCCCAACCTGATAGTGACGTGACGGCCCGCCATACGCGCACACTTTCCTGTTACCAAAAGTCAAAATTAAGTTCAGTTGTAGCCTACATGCCCTGGAACTCCACACAGAAAGGTCCCAAGCCGGAATCGACCAATAACCTTCTTGCTGTGTGTCGGCAGTGCTAATCACTGCACCAACATGACAAAGAAGTTGTTATTATTATTATTATTATTATTATTGTTATTATTATTAATATATTTACATGAATGAATGCAAAAAAGAAATGTGACTTTGGGGTCATTTATAATTTTTCAATAAGACCATTGCACTATTTGGATTGATTCATACATAACCTTTTTAAATAAAGTTACATATCTCACAGACTCAACAGGGCATAGAATAGCTCACTAGCTTCAGAACCGCAGTACTTGCTGGTTGCAAGTTTCCTGGCAGGTGATTCTGAACGTCAAGAGAGGGTTTTAAACAGGAAAATTTGAAAGTCTTCCTTGCTGTATTCCAGGACAAATTTTATTTGCCACCATAAAACAACGAATCAATACGTATCAAATAGTGGTCCATCAGTGGGGGGGCTTTTGTAAGCCCAAGCAAATTTGAACCGAATACATACTTGCGATAGTCTATTAATTTAACATCAGTCTTACCGCTTTCCGTGTCCCCCTCCAAATGAAAACTGCTTGCTACATGAGGATCATCGTGGCCAAACAGCTGGTCAATTTTTTTAGCGTTTGAAAGGCTGAGGCTCCAATGTCTGTTTACTTTATTCTCGAAGCTTTTACGCCTCTCCACTGCTTTCTGACATTTTTGTCTGATCTCGTAGTCGTCGAAACGCGTTTTTAGACTGTTAATGTAACTGGGAATAAGCAAGGCCATTGGTCAAACTAATTTTGCAGCAAGCCTGCCTTCTTAAACTTTTAGGACAAAAACAACAACATTAAATAAACTGTACATGGCTTAAGCCTTTGCATCTTTTTTTTTTTATCTGCAAGAATACAGTTTTTTGGTAATTCCTATATCATAAAACAAACATATAAATAGATACTGAAAAATGGCCAAGATGCAAGATAACCGGAATAGTGAAGTAGAAGAATAATAAGTGGTTTATAAAGCATGAGTCACCTTGACATTGTAAAGCAGAGAATCTCAAGAAGAGCTCTGACTACCATAGTGTAAGGAGAGGTATGCATTTACTATATATTGATTTTCTCTGTATGAAATTCCACTTCCAATTAGCTAAAATCATACTGCTGTTTGCATGCCTTAATGTTGGCCACTGGCTACCAACGGGCCGTTTTTGCGTTTTTTTTTTTCCTGAGGAGGGAGGGCTCAGAGATTTCATTGGGCCAGCCCTGTGTCAGTGTAGAAAATTAACCAATGGGCCGCTTTCCGTGTTTTAAAGGCTGGCGCGGTCATTCAAAATTGTCGATGTTATTACAATTTTATGAACTATGATTGCATCGGCCCAAAATGTGCATCGGCCCACCAGGCATTGCCCGGTACGCCAGATTACCAGTCCAGCCTTATCTGGAGCCCATGAACACCTCTAGATGCTGAGATTGTTCTTTGATGATGCTCTGCCTGGTCTGTGCTGCAGCTCTCTTCAGTTCCCGCTCATCCTTACCGTGTTTTTCCCTCAGTTTTGTCGTCAGCATATGAAATAGAAACTAAATTGGATACAGGTCATGTGATGGACCTGGCCATTGTAGAACATTCCACTGATTTGACTTTAAAAAGTTCTGGATTGCTTTCACAGTGTGTTTTGGGTCATTGTCCATCGACACCGTGAAGCGCTGACTAATGAGATTTGCTGCAACTGGCCGAAACTGAGCAGATAATGTTTTAAATTTACAACCCCAATTCCGAAATAGTTGGGACGAAGTGTAAATTGTGAATAAAATCTAAATGCAATGACTTTCAAATCACACCAGCCAGCATTTTATTCACAATAGAACAGAGATAACATAGCAAATGTTGAAACTGAGAAATTTTACAATTTTATCCACAAAACGAGCTCATTTCAAATTTGATGGCTGCTACAGGTCTCAAAAAAGTTGGGACAGGGGCCTGTTTACCATGGTGTAGCATCCCCTCTTCTTTTTAACACAGAGTGGAGGCGTCTGGGCATTGAGGAGACAAGTTTCTTGAGTTTAGCCATTGGAATTTGATCCCTCTCTTGTTTAATACAGGCTTCCAGCTGCTAGCGAGTTTTGGGTCTCCTGCAATGTGCAATCCTGACTATATTCTGGGTTTATGTGCAATTACCATACATTTGCAATTATGTGCAATTATAATACTATTTGTTCCAGGTTTATGTGCAATTACCATGGGCAATGTGCAATCTTTAGCAATTATATCAGAGCAATGTGCAATCCTTACTACATTATTTATATTTATATTACATTTTTCTTATGGGCAATGTACAATCTATTTTAGTATATGACACTTTATAATATGTTATCTATATGTAGTTTCCTGGGCATTGTGTACATACATATCGCATGTTGCACCATCAAGATGCATTTTGCACTTTGTCGTTATGCAGTACGTTCTTTTCACACTTCTGCCTCTGCACTGTTGAACATAAACCAATATGGTTTCGGTCTGATTGTATAAACTTGTCCTTGTTGTATGTATTTTTTTTATTATTATTATTATTTTTTAATTATTTGTATGTTTTGTATTTTGTGTTTTGTTTTTGTCCAGCTTTCTATCCTTCCCCTTCCTTTTTACATCAACCTGCCAAGGGACTACGGTTGAAAATGAGCCTATGGCTATAAACCGGCATATTTACATGTATAATGTTCATTAATATGCACTGTCCCTTTATAAATAAATAAATAAATAAAATTGCGGTTTGATTTTATTCACTGTACACTTCGTCCCAACTATTTCGGAATTGGGGTTGTACATTTAAAGTTCCAAATGCTTCCTACTGTTTACGTAATCGGGCACATCATCAATAAATACAAGCAACCAGTTCCACTGACAGCCATACAAGCCCATGCCATATCATTACAAGCGCTAAGCTTCACAGACAAGGTGTGAAATTTCGGATCGTGAGCAATTTCTTCCCTTCACTTCCCACACTTTTCTCAACTCATCATTCAGGTACAAATTGATCTCTCTCATCTGTCCGTTGGATGTTGTTCCAGAACTGTACAAGTTTTTCTTGTAAAACTGCACAAACTGTATCTTTCTGTTTTTCAGACTTTGTTTTTTTGAGACCAATTCATGATCTTGTGGTAACACTTTGTTTTTACTCCGGCAAAGTCTCTTGATGACTGACTTTGCACAAATATACCTCAAGCAATGTGTTCTTGATCTGGCCAACTATTGTAAACGGGTCTTTACTGAGTCATCTATCATCCACTACAGTTATTGTCTGTGGTCCACGGGGCTTTTTTGTGTTCCCGAACTCACTGATGTATTCTTTCTTTATAAGAATGGACCAAACAGTGTATTTGGCCACAGCTAATGTTTTTGTGTCCTCTCCGATAGATTTGTTTTGCTTTATCAGAGTAACGATGGCGTGCGTCACTATCAGTGACAGCTCTTTTGGCTTCATTTTCAGAGTCAACAACAACAAATTCCAAATGCAAAACGTTACACTTTAGTCCTTTCTTCTGTTTATGGGGAAAAAAAAAAAAACCCTTTACTATTTGTCTTAATTTAATGTAATGGAAATAACACACCTGTCTATGGAACAGCTGAGTAACCAATTGTCCAATTACCTTTGCTCTGTTAAAATAAAGCCCTTATAAAAAAGAGCAGTAATTCCTACAGTGCAGCGAAAAAGTACTCGCCCCTTTCCAAATTTTGTCTATTTTTGCTTTTTTGTCGTATTTAAATGCTTCAGATCATCTGACTGTTTTCAATATAAGACAGAGACAATGTGAAAAAACAGAAAATGCAGCTTTTAAATGATTATTTCCTACACTGAATTGCATCTTTAAGTGAAGCCTCAGAAGTTGTGTTCCCAAATTCTCCTGTGTACAGCAGTTACTAACATACTGTATTCACACCTTCAAAGATCTCTGTACGGTCGGCTTTGTGACTGCTGAGGCCAGGACACAAAGGTTTCTGG
Source organism: Gymnothorax javanicus (assembly GCA_029692085.1). Taxonomy (NCBI): domain Eukaryota; kingdom Metazoa; phylum Chordata; class Actinopteri; order Anguilliformes; family Muraenidae; genus Gymnothorax; species Gymnothorax javanicus. The sequence goes on along the minus strand of CM056201.1, from coordinate 109,380,523 downwards.
GATAGCTGCCATTGGCTTCAGAACCTGTGTGGGTCCCTCAGTTTGGCAGCCGCCAGTACATGCAGGCGCAGTTTTAAGACCAGCTGAAATCAAAACTCATTTCTTCCTCAACTTTGTCAGTGCTGAACGTCGATAAGAGAATGTCTTAAAGCATAAATTCCATTTAAAAGAGACATAAAGTACGTTGTTCCAACAGTCTTATTATGCCTTGTTTTCAAATACGCTTCACTCTGCAACACTTTTAATGAAGTACTTTTTTTTTTTTATGTCCCCACCTCCCTAGAATGAGGAATCTGTGTTTCAGGGCAATATGGCCGACTTTCTGAAACAGCAAAGTATGTTAGGTTATCGCCTAATGCTAAAGGCGGACCCACATCTTTTCACTTCCCCCAAATTGTGTGACTTAAAGCACTTTGTGATGCAAGAATTAAAGGAATTATCTGTTTATGCGAAAATAATAAAAAGAATAAGAAGATGTATTTGTAGTAGACGTAGTTGTAGTCATAGTAGTAGAAATAGTAGAAGAAGAAGACGACAGCATCTGCCATACTTGTCGGAGGCGCACTGTGTGCTAAACCCCCAGCTGGGATGTAGTGTACACTCCCCTTGTCCTGCCACCCCCATAAACAAGAAAGGGAATAAAATGGCGCCCGCAGCCAAACAACTTCTTGGCACTTAGCAGGGCACAGATGGAGCGAGGAAATATCGCAGTCAAAAAAAAAAAAAAAGCATACATATATAGTATTTAAATAATAAATTACGTTTTGTAATATTTAAAATATGTTTGTGCTCAATTACATAAATAATGGCCAGCCAGTTGTGTTGCGTCAAAAGATTTTGAAAGGCTATCACGAATGAAAAGGAAAACGAGTCCCTTCTAAAAGCACCGCTTTAAATGATAAGATGCTTGACACATCTGTCAGGCCAACATTACACATCATTTGCAACGGCTTATTTTTCGGTAATGAAAAAAAATTTTTTAAAACGAGCCATTTAATTGATAAAAGCATGTCTGCGATTGACAGCTGAATGCTCATTGAAAAGCCTATTATGTCCACCTACTGTAATTCTGTGTGTCGTGAAAACATTAACTCGTTAAATTAAAATGCTTGTTTGCGCACAGTAAGAAAGGTAATGGTGAAAGTAGTTAAAAATAATTGTTCCACAAAAAAACTGAACGGTATTTATCTGTGCCTATGATTACAGAGCTCGCTTTGCCCGTCTGAAGAGCGATGACCACCACACACACTCTGAAGCAGATTTAATGGGGAAGGAGAGCTCTGTGTGAACTTGAGTGGTTAATTACTTTGAGCGTTTTTGTTTCGTTTCAGCAGGCAACCAGTTAGTGCATATAATTGTAAAAGGGCGAGACTGAGTAATCTTCGAAAACAAAGAAAAACAGGGAGAAGGGAAAGGTTTGGAGTGAGGGCACAGGCGCAGAGAGGGGCTCTATTAGCGCCATCGACGGCTCAAAAACTATCAACCCCACCAGAGCCCCAAATGTCAAACGCCGCGGCATAATATTCAATTCTGCCAGCTCCCCGGTAAGAGCCAGAGCACACAAAACAATTTCAGCTCCAACAGAAATCAATAAAGACACAAAGATATCGCAGAGCCGTCCGCGCTTCGCCAATTACATTTCAAATCTGGCTGCTTTTTGACCTGGTGCGGCCCCTAACCCAAGCGAATGCCACACACCCACACACACGAGCAACGACACGCTGTGTACTGTGCGGGACACACATCCTGCGATGCTCACTGGCCCAAAATAAACACTCGTCACCGTCCGGTATCAAAAAACAACTTTCTTCATACGCGTTAGCCGTGAGTGCGTACAAGTGTGTGTGGTGTTAAAAGCATTTATTTTTATTTATTTATTTTTTTGCACTGGAGTTATTCTGCATTGCGTGCTGTCACACCCAGCCCTGTGGGTGCACGAGACCAGGCTCTTTGAGAAAATGTGTACGGACAGGACTCATTGCAGTGTGGAAACAGCGAACCTTCAGCGCGGAAGGCCAAACAATTTCAGCAATGTAATGTACTTTCTGCAGCTGAGTGATAGTGTCAAAGTGCATTCTATCAATAAGGTGCGATAAATAGAGACGCTTGCTCCAGATTTGAAACGCACTCGGCAAATCAAAATTAAATAGATCTGAAAAGGAAAAAAAAAAGCAATAGATATTTCCGACTTCATCTTTGACTGGCCTTTTTGCTACACCCTGTGTCAGTCTTTCTGGCCTAAAGCACACAGTCTGTTTTCATTTTTAATGGCTTATCAGATCAGGCCCATTCTTCCAGCTTCTTTCAAACAGGCTGACAAGAAGAAAAGAGGAACCCCGGACACTTAAAAAGAGCCACTTTTCGGTCCTCCATCGATTACTTCAATTAGCTCGTATAAAATGTAGAGACGAGGCCTTATTATCCGGGAGAGAAAACGCGTGCCATTGCTTAGAAAATTACAATCAAACTCCTCTCCCATGACCCTCAGTCTGAAAGGCTCACTGTTGAATACATCCTCACACAAACACTGATCCTTATGCCGTTGGTTTCTGTACTGGTGCCCAGCGCATCTGATCACTTACAGCAACCATCAATGCTGCAGTGGCCTGTCTATCCCCTGGTTTTTTATTGTTCGTTTGGATTAGAGCGCAAATAAAACTGTATTAAGAGCGACGAGCCAGAGGTAAGGCTTTCATGTGAATAAAAACAGCTTATCAAAAGCAGCATCATGTCTCTCCCTAATTGCGATTGCCATTTTGCTCCCAAGTACTTTTGAAAAGAAAACACGTCTTATGTTCTCTTTTGAGACTGCCTTTTGATAAACTATATCAGGGAAATAGGAAACTATTTGCTGATTGCTAATGGCAAAAACATCCATCTATTATCTGAATTTAACCTTCTTATTCCCAGTAGTGTGGGTAGGGGAGTCCTACCTGAATCAGTTTACATTGGTAGTTCAACATGGACAAGTTAGTAATTCATCCCAGTGCACAGATACACACACACGCGCACGCACACACACACACACACCTTAGAGAGTACTGTTCCAGTGACAAGCCATTGGTCCTCCAAGGGTACAGTGAAATACCCTATTTTCAGAAAATATATTTGAACAGTTTGCCAATCTATTTCAGGATGCACACACACACACACACACACACGCATGCCATTCACTTACAAAGGCCACATGAACATGGGAAGAACAATGAGCTCCACACACAAAGTCTTACAGTGCAGCAGAAATCCTATCGACCGCACAAGTGTCACTCAGGTTCACAGCAAACAAATACAGGCAGCTTAAGTGCACTTGAAATGTCAGTTCGCTATTATAATATGCAACGTTATTGCTTTTTTTTTTGGGGCGGACTCGCTCTGCGATGGCGGATCGCAGCGCTCTTCTCGGGATATAATGCTCGGATTTGCGCGGGATAACAGGGGATCAGCAGGGACTGCCAGTGTTTAGCCGCATCTTAAGACTGAAGTGTGAATTCGGCGGCGCTTTACTCTCCCGAGCCGTACACAAACATAGGTGGGCCCCAGAACTGGGCCTTCTTTTACTCTGTTCCCTTTACAACTTAAAAACAGCACCTGGTGTACTCTTCTCGCCTTCACTATTCAATCTCAACTCCAATATCCTGAGGTAGACTGCTAAAATTAACTATAACCTTGTAACTGATCAAATAGCTATGGACAAGACTCTGTTGGCTATATGTGCATTAAAACACACAAACGCTCATGTACACTGGCACACACATGCAGGCAGTAATCGTGATGTGGTCACGGTCAGTCAGTGGGTCATCAGAGGTTTGGGGTTGGTGGCTATGCATCGATGTACAGCAGCATACTATTGAAGGAGAGATACATGGTGAGGCTTAATATACGGTGACTGATGTAATACCTTTTAACTCAACTCTTTCTCTCTCTCTCTCTCTCTCTCTCTCTCTCTCCTCTCTCTCCCCCAATGGTCTATCATGCTGTGGAAAGCCTGTGATGGAGAATTAGTCACAATGTGTTGAGCTAGGAAAGAGTGAGGTATATTGTACTCTTTGAGCTAGGAAAGAGTGCGGTATATTGTACTCTTTGAGCTAGGAAAGAGTGCGGTATATTGTACTCTTAGAGCTAGGAAAGAGTGAGGTATATTGTACTCTTTGAGCTAGGAAAGAGTGCGGTATATTGTACTCTTTGAGCTAGGAAAGAGTGCGGTATATTGTACTCTTTGAGCTAGGAATGTGTGACGCATATTGTATTCTTTGTAGTCTTGTTTTTCAGGGATTTGTCGTGCGGTTTTGGTTTAGTTTGCTTCGATGTTTGTGTTGTGTGTTACGGTGCTATTTACCGAGCGTAATTACTAATGTATTGCTTAAATGTGACATGTGTTAGGTTTGGCCAGAATTTTAGTTTAAAACATTCACAAATCAACTAAAATTATCAACAGAACGTGACGTAATAACATTTGCTACCTTTTGTCAAATACATCTTCATATTACGGAGCAGACAACAATGTATTTACTTAAGTTAGCGCACTAGCCAGCTAGCCCTGGCCCTATCCAGCCTGTCTTGTCTCATAATACCCACTTTGAACTTCAAGTGGGATAGTGAGTGACTGGATGGTATAAACTGCCCTCAGACCGACATGAGAGGAAATAAAGTCAGCGCTGATAAATGTCTATCGTTGGTTGTTTACCAAAAAGGATCTTTAAAACAACTAATGACAATGCAATCAGGAATGAGTTTAAGAGAGGGGACTGTGCTTTCTGGCAAAATGCTGCCCCCTATTTCAGGAGAGCCGGTTGTGCAATCATACATAGAGATCCTTTAATTATGAGTTAAATGAAGCATTTTTAAATCTCTCTCTCTCTCGCTCTCTCCTTGGATATTCACCCTTCCAATAAAAAGCTCATCTTCTGCGATCATGCTGCATCCACAGCGTTCCAGTGAACGCAGTGGTGTAAAGTAAGCAGTAAAGGGACTACAATCCTTTGAGACTGAACAAAATGAGAATGACCCCCCTCCATACCTGTATGCCCCCCCCCCACCTCACTCCTACGCTCTCTCCTTCCTTCATTCTTTTTCCCCAATGTCTTGACTTACATTTGCGGAATAATGCTGCGTCTTATGAGAGGAATATTAATACATTCTGGGCCACTACACGGTGCGGATAATTCGGCCTGTTAAAACGGTCACCTGTGATGTCGAGGGGTGAGGTCAGCTCTAATGAGTCTGTAAAGGGGGCGCTTGTTCTATCGCCGGCACTTTTTTTAAATTAAATAAATAAAGTGATTGTGCAATTATAGGTAGGAGGGAAAGTCTGGGAAAACACAAGTAAAGCGAAAGAATGATAATGAGAAAACAATGAAGCTGAGGTGAGGGGATCGAGTTAATCAGCGGTGATTAGACTCAGGAACCTTCCCCCACAACACTTTGTGTGATTGCTTCAATATGCTCAACGGTCACCATTCGCGAAGATAACTCGCCGGAATAATCCCAGTAATTTTTCCCTCATTATATTTCCCATTTAACTGCCATTTTCAAAGGACAATTTGAACTGCGGGCCGACAGATGCAGAACTGTGTTTCTTCTCTCTTTTAAAAGGTTCCTGTTTGTGAATTTGTGCGAAGGAAACACGGAGTGAGTTTGGGTGAGAGACATGGAGTGCTCGAAGGAAACCAGTAAACCATTTGGTATCGGGGATGAATATGTCCCATCCTTCAGTGTGACGACAACATTGGACGTGTGTGTGTGTTTGGGGGGGGGGGGGGGGGCGCTACTGTTTGGGTTACAGTGGAGGAATATGACTGTAGAAATGAGTAAGAATTAAATACATGGAAACTCTGTTTTGAAGATGAAAGCACATCGGCGACATTGACTTTGTATCACATGACAGATAAATACAAGTGGTTTAGAGGCCATCGAAGAACTCGGGCTCTCTGTTTATCCTAACTGCTCGCCTGTAATGTTTATGACTGCATGACGAGAGGCTGACGAGAGGCCTCAATCACATAAAGCTCGCATTCAGTCTCACAGGTTTTACACAGATGGGAACTCTGTGTCAAAAAATCAGGTTCAGTAACACAGGAGTGACTTTCAGTACAGAAAGACAAATCCAAATCATAATCAGTGGAGAGTCCAGGGGTCGATTACCAAACAGAGGAAATGCCAAAGCAAGGCAGAATCATAAGTTGGGGAACCAACCAAAGTCATAACCATAAACGCAATGCACTAGAGAAGGCAATTACAAAAATAAAGACTGTGAACAAAGGAAGATCAAAACTATGAAAAAAAAAACACTGGAAGATATACAGGGCTCTTGACTGACAAAAGAAAGCAAAAAATTTGCAAACTGGAAGTGCAAAAAAAGAGGTATTTATAGGGGAAAGTCTAAGAGGGAGTGAATGGAAATCATATGTGCCGGAATAAGGAAGCTTGACTGAGGGTGGGGCTACAAAGAAGGGCACGAGTGAAACAACTATCTGACAGAATGGTCAAGGTCAAGGTAAACTTTATTGTCCCCATGGGGCAATTTGTTTTATAGCCAGCAGTGAATACATCATAAAAACCACATTCATACATCATAAAAAGACATGACAGGACAGGAGTCACATGATGCTGTTCAGGAAACTGATGGAAACTAGCACAAAAGAGTTTTTAAGTCTGTTAGTCCTGCATCTCGGCAGAGCATATCTGCGCCCAGATGGCAGCAGCCTGTACTCCTGATGAAGGGGGTGAGTGTGGTCGGCCAGGATAGTCTGTGCTGACTTAGTCACTCTTTGTTTATAAATTAATGCAAGGTCATTGAGATTTGTCCCAGAAATTTTACTGTACATTTTTACAATATTTTGCAGCCTCTTCCTATTTCTCAGGTTTAGTGACCCAAACCAGCAAGTAAAAGAAAAAGTTAAAACAGACTCAATAAAACAAGAATAAAACATTTCCATAAAACAAGTGTCAACACTAAAACTCCTTAATTTACTATAAAAATACAGAAGCTGATGTGCCTTCACACACACAGCATCAACATTGGCATCAAAAGTGAGAGCTTTATCAAGAATTGTTCTCAAGTATTTATACTGGTCCACCACATCAACAACCTGACCATGAATCTGAGCAGGGGGAGAGATGACGGTTTCCTCCTAAAGTCAATAATCATCTCTTTAGTTTTGGCCACATTGATGTCCAAGAAGGAGCGTTTACACCAATCAGCGAACTCCTCTACAACTGGGCCATAGCCGCAGTCATCGTTACTAAGAAGGGCGACAATCACCGAGTCGTCTGCAAATTTAAAAATATATCTGCCCTCATAATGGCACTGACACTCATTGGTGTATAAAACAAATAAAAGTGGTGACAGGACAACAGCCCTGCGGGGAACCGGTGGAAGATAAAAGGACATCGGATAAAACACCATTAACTCTCACTTTCTGAGACCTGTCAGTTAAAAAATCCATCAGCCAGCATATTAGAATGGGGAGGGCGAGTGCAGAAGTGCGAATGAAAACAAAGACACGTGCAAACTCAAACAGAGAAAGGGAATCAATGCAAAAAAATAAAAATACAGCGAATCAATAAACTATATAATACATGATAATAATCTGAAAACTAAACAATACACAGAAAAACAAAAAAAGATCTCAAATGCGAACACTGCATCTTTAACGGTTGCAATGCTATCGCGTTGACAAGAACTGTCCACGAGCAGACACACCCACACACATGTTAACACCCGCAAAAATACTTAAAACTGCTTTCATAGTAGTTTTATAGACATTTTAGAGTAGTTTTGCTGTAGTCACACACACACACACACACACAAATGGAAGATGAATTGGAAACAATACCAGCATAGCTGTTTCAACTGGCAAAGAGGAGAAAAAAAAGTATCTACAGTCCTATAAGCAGCTATAACTGAGATAAAGCCAACATTAGCATAATTGGCAGTTTTGCTCAAGTTGTCTTAGTGGCTTTGGAGCATGATTTTGCATAAATTGACACATAAAACTTGCTTCAAGCTCATTGTGATACTTGTGTTTTTAGCTGTTAGGCTTCTGATGGACATAATTTTTAATGGATTATTATAGACCTGCATACTTGCTTGTTTTAGAGCAGCTATTTTATGTACAAATATTCTTTGGACTGCAGAGGAATCTGACCATCAATTTTACTGAGCACCTACACATGTGTGTGTGTTTGAGTGTGTCGACACTCTAAACATTGCATAAGGCATAAATCTTCTCTCAATACAAAACAATTCAATGCAGAACAATGAATGTCGAGTTCTGAATTGCATCGTAGCAATACAGAGAGCACTGAGGGATGTTTTCGTACCCAACCTCTTCTGCGTAGATTTTGATGAATGCTTGTTTTCATTGTGCTGCTGAAAAATCAACCTTTGATCAAGCCTCAGCCTCCGAGCGAAGAGAAATATATTTTCCTCCATTTTGAAATTTCAGTTCTTCAGCTGAGACTCGGTGGAATTTGTTGTGCCATTGATTTCATTGACTAGAGCCCCTGGACCACTGGCAGCTACAAATCTATAACCCTCCTCCATATGTGAGGTGTGTAGGTGTAGCTGTAGGTGTGAGGTGCTATTCCTTGTGCACTGTGTTTTTCTTCCACTGATAGTTCTAAAAGAAGTTTGGTAAAATGTAGATGTTAGGCTTTCCATTTCTTACTCAGAAAGGGGTTTCATTAAGCGACCCTTCCAAAAATGCTGCTGCAAAAGAGATGAGATTGATGCGGGTTTTGGATTTATGTCCCCTAGATTCAACCAATCAGTTTACACCCCTTCTTGAATAATTTGGATTGTCAAATCAGATCAAATTTGAAAGTCCTGCCAAAAACCTTGACGTAAAACTCCTAACAGACCAACACCAGACGTATGTTGAGATGTAGGACATAAACCTCCATTTAAAAAAATCACAATTCACTAAGAATCCCACCCAAAAACACGTCCCTGTCCTTGAACAGCAAAGCTACTGTGAATAAAGACTTTAAAATCTCATTGTCTCTGTCTGAAACACTTAAATGTCACAAATATTGCATTTTTAATGCTTTCGCAGAGGAGGTTCAAGTCAGCTTGTGTCTAAAAATGGATCCCTAAATGGGCCTCAAGTTCTTCATTCAGCTCTTAACTCTGCCATGTTAGACTAGTAGTCAAATAATTCACCAGTAGCTAATGTGAAAATTAACTTTAATTAAAGGGCATTTTTATAAATAAACGTCATACTGCTGCTTTTGCTCAGGTACGACTACTGTGCCATTAAATCGTTTTTCCAATGAACATTATTTAGCATGAACTCTAAAACATGTAACACCAGTGACAAATTGAAATTTACCGCATGAAAAAAGGGAATTTGCCAGCAAATTCAAGACTCATTGTGACTGGAGGAAAAGTTATGATGGGCAAGTGGAAGTAGCCACTTCTTTTGAACTTTGCCTTTGGAAGAACTTACCCTCACTTTCTTAAAATTTGATAATAAGAGCACGCTTGAAAACTGATACACGTTAACTATATAGTAGTCACGATGCAGTCAGTGAAATTTGTAATATGTCTGAATCACTGGTATCGATGACAGTAAAAATCCCAGAGTTAATTCAACTCCAATAAGTTTTAAATGAGTTTATTCCAGCCATCTTGGACTGAAATAAACGCTGCTGGAGTCGATTTAACACTGGGATTTCTACTGTGGCCAGATGATGCTCAGATGACCCGCTGCACTGAGCATAACAGTGCTGTAGGCGACCAATGGATGCAATGCAATAGCAGAGGGCCTGAGCCGCATTACCTGCCTCCTCAGTGCGTGTGTTGCAAAGCCTCCTGATTTTAATTTTGGCGCCCATGTTAACAGGTGAGAGCCGCCACACAACCTGTGTGAGCAGTACGACTGCAGTGTCACCTCATCGAGAGATTCGGCGTCTCGCATATTTTCCTCCTTAACACCCACGATTCTCAGCGAAAATAGATAGTGAAAATGATCTGTGATAATTATATCGACACCATACGAGCAACATATGGACCTTTCGCTGCAGTTTCAATGTCTATATCTGTGCAATATGTCAAGGACATGAATAACACTGAACACCTCCTTTTCAAAGTAAAAGCCCAACCTAGTATATCTGTGAACAGAATCCCTTGATTTGTTTAACAGGCCATGTTTTGGAAAATTCAGTGAATTGCAGGACTCTATATAAAATAATCTATTTTATTTGAAGAAAAGCGAAATTCATGAACCCTGCAAGGGCCTATGATGGGCAGTCTTTTCTCGAGGCCAACTCTTCTCCTAAATTTTTTTTCAAAGAATTGGAAGTTGCTGGGGCTACATCATTTTAATTTTGCTGTCTCTTATTTGACCACAAAGTGATTGTGTTTTAAACTCCACATAAGCTAATAAATGAAAAGAATAAAAGATTATGTAATTGCCTTGTGATATAAGCAATGAGTTTTCATTACCTGACAGGGACCGAGCATAAGACTCAGGAGCAGACCCTAAATCAGTTCAGTAGGTTTATTAGCAGATCTTCTCAAAGTCGAACAATCCAGGTCAGAGCCAAACAGTGAGCATACAGCACCAGATACAAATTAAATACAAATTGTGTTCAAAGTTCAGTCTGAGGTTAAAAAGCCTTAAGATCAGAATGCCACAGTAAGGGGTAATCCAAATCATTAACAAATAATCAGCCAAAGTCGTAATCCAGCAATCACAATGCGCAGAAGAGCAGAGAATTTTGTAAACCGTTGGACAAAAAGAATCATTAGCAGAAATCAATACACTCAGAAATGAAAGGCTCGTATGTGACAGGGGGAAAAGGCAACAAACTCACAAAGAAACAGATGCAACAGTGGGTTTATTTAAAGCTGAGAAATTAACAAACAAACGAATGGGAGCGAATGTGCAAGAGCTGGGAAGCATGACTGGGGGTGTGGTTACAAACAAGGAAGCTAATAGGAGGTGATTAATGAACAGAATGGGGAGGGCGAGTGAAGAGTGTGGATATAAACAAATGGATGTTAGAACTGGTGGGTAAGATGGCATCCATACAGAACATCTGAGTTTGTGCATTCAGTGCTGATGCATACACACTGTGCCTATTGACACTGACGGTTGTTTAGTTGGTAACAAACATCAATGAAATGAGATGTAGGGATAAATTTTCTTTTAAAATTGTTTTTCTTATTTTCTGCTCATTCCATTCTTTTCATGTGCAAATCTGGTAGATCTCATGCTGTTATTTAAATTTGTGACATTTAAATGAATATGTAATATTTTCTCAATATCTGTAAGAGCCTATAAAGCAGTACATCTGGCTTGTGGGACAAGCTGTTTTTCCTAATCTTGGCATCTCAAAAGAAAATTTGAAAGAAGATTATGCAATAATAAAGAGTCAGTCCATTTTTTATTGCATAAGAAAGTTAGAAGTTGATGTTTGTAATGTTAGCTTCTTGAAGAAATGTAACCGTGTCATGATAAATCTGTCATGGGACAGACTTGTCACCGTATACTGAGAATTACCCCACGGACATTTAGTTGAACTGCATGGCCAATGACAAGTACTCAGCTAAAGTGTGCCGAGAAGAGACAACTAATAAAAATAAATCAAAAAACTAGAACATAGATTTCGAAACGTACAAGAAATCAACCATGAAATACTCAGATCTCCCACCACAGGATGGCTGATATCTGGCCTGGAAAAAAAAACACATGGCGGAGGCACGGACAGATGGAGATGAAGACGGACAGAAGTATGACAAGGCAGATCAGCACAATAAGATGTGTCCACCTATAAAATTTTGTTGATTAATATTGAACGGTTTAGGAGTGACGGATGGAATGGATGGACGTGCGGATGGACAACGTTCAAACATGCATCCCCCTTCCACTTCGAGGCTCGGGATAATATCGAGAGGAAGAGACTGTCCTGAAGCAGAAAAAGACAAACCCGATGACCATGGCTCTCCGACTGCATGATCTTCGCCATCCTCGAGTTGCTGTGCTGTTTTAGTTCCTGGGGAAGATAGTTCCCGTCTTTGATTTCGGTTCATGTAACCTGGTGGAAAAGAAGCTCACAGTGTGATCATTGTCAGAAAATTGGAAGGGGAGGTACTGCTCACACACTGGTAAGCTGGTGTGAGGGATTTTGAATCCAGCCAGCCGGCAGATGCCAGTAAAGGATGTTCCAGAGTGGTGTGGCATGCGAGAATTTTGGCCGCTTTAAGGCTGTATAAACAGCTGCATTCTGGACCAGTTGGCAAATGCCAGAACAGAAAAGCATTACAGCAGTACATGCAGATGGCAGTAAGAATACAGTATGTTATGCCAAGCAAAAGTATGCTAATGTCACACTGACTGGATTTGAGTTCAGAAGATTAAATTAATGTGTTGTGCACAAGTAAATGTTGACAGAAACATTTTTTTTTTTTTTGCCTTTGCGTGCCTTATACACTGAGAAATAGCAGTATATTTTGAGACCTCTGTCCATCTCTGTCCATCAAGGTACCATCTACACTAATGGACCTCAAGGTAATTATGTGTACCTTTTCAAGGGCTATACAAGTATGTGAGTACATTTTAAGGGTACTCCCTAAAGCCTACTTTAGAGAGTACTGCCGCGGTGACAATCCTTTCTTTGTTCCCCTAAAGGTACAACGATGTTCTTTCTTTACCGAGAATGGACCTGAACAGTTTGCCAAACCATTGCAGGATGCATACACACATACATGCGCGACACACATATAAACACACACACACACACACACACACACACACACATTCAGCATTCACTCAGGGCAATTTAGACTATCTATGGGCAATATAGAATCTCAAAATGGCTGACCATGCATGTGTTTGGACTGGAGTGCCCAGGTAAAATGAGCAAGAAAATTCATATCAACAGGGCCCAGGCCGAATTCGAACCCGTGGTCCTCTCACTGTGAGGAAGTAGTGCTACTTACTGCACTGTCATGCCCAGCCTTTTTACTGCTGTGAAAGATTAAGTTCATGGATAAATGTTAAAGCTAATCAATGCAGAAAGTATAAAACTGAATTACATTATTCTTGAATGCAGTGACTGCGCATAATCTATGACCCATTACCATCATCGAACATTTGGTTTCTTTTTGACAATGGCTTTGAAGGCCTATTCTGCAGTCAATTTCAGTTCATCACTGCAAAAATGGGGTATTTTCGATGGAGGCTCCTTTTCCCCAAGTGAAAAACATTTACATCGTTTGAATTTGTCAGGTGACTCACATGACCAATCGCAAACTTTCTATGCCCTGTTGATTGCACACTGTGGGAGTGCGTATGCAGTATGCTGGAGCTCGTTCTGTTTCGGCAGGTAAGGCGGGGGATGCAGTGGTCAGTGGAATTATTTGTTTATCAGCAGGAAAGTGTGTCTCCACAGAAGTTCACTCAACTCATCCTGTTCTTCAGGACATAAGCATTTAAAGAGTGATGGTCTCCTGGAAGCAGCCATACTGTATATAGAGAATATATAAAGCTTGAGGGCTGATACTGGGGTCTCAAGTTGATACAGGGTGTGATATGAAAATGCCCATATGATGTTCTATTTATCATATACTCATTTTGAACATAATAAACGATGCATTTTATCTTAAGCTATCGCATGCTGACACTAATATGGGATTTTGCCTGCGGGCAGGTACGGGTAAGACAGGATTTTGCCCGCGGGCAGGTACGGGTAAGACAGGATTTTGCCCGCGGGCTGATGCAGCCTCGTGCCTCGCGCTTGTATCACAGGTGCAGATTGTATTTACAAGAAAGTATATGATAAATGCTCATATCGTGACCCGTAGACCTCTATATGTCACAGGTGAGTTGGCTCACGGGCTGTTCTTAACTTTTCCTGCCTTCTTGGGGTTTCAGTCATTTTGGATTTGAACGGCCAAAAGCAAAAAGTACTCAATTCACATTTTCACATATCGTGAGGTAAGGATGGGAAAACATCTTTTCGTTTAAGTCGATTCTCTCGATTTTCTCATAATAGATATTTTGTGACTTCACCACTGATCTCAATTGTCAACAAAATCTGGTCCTAGAACCGTCCTGTCTCATGTTGATGTGTTTTGGTGAGTTTTTCACTTGTGGTGGATATTCACACCTCTGTCCTCTGGATACAGCAGGCGATTTCCTCCAAACTCTGAGGGTTTCAGAGTCAAAAGCTCAGTTTTCTGCGCCTACCCAAACGGTGTGTACATGATATACAATGAGATATTTTTTTCATTTTCAGATTTTCATGTGAACGGGAATGTAAATTTTGTACAGTATTTAATGGCACAGTGGTGAAAATGATTCAGTTCTATTCAGGTGTATTTGTAAAGTGCCTCTAACAGGAAAATGTGTATGCGTGTGTGTGTGTGTGTGTGTGTGTTTATTGGGTAAACCTGTGTTCATTAGATGAGTGCAGAGGTTCGCCCCTCTGCTCTCTCCCAGCGTGGCTTCCTGTTAACTTCCTGCTTCTCATCTTCCTCCCTGTGCGACCGGGGCGCCTGAGGTGCCGTCTCCCTGGAGACGCCCCGCCCCCCAACCTTCTGTTCGGAACACCGCACTGAACGGGCTGTCGTGCTTAATCACTGATCCAAAAAACATTCATATCTGCAACACAGCTCACCGTACCTTCAGAATCACTAATTACATTATTTCAGAAATGCAGTGTTAAACGTGTGTACAAATTTCACCAAATTAATCGATGTAGTGTTCTGTTATTTATATTTTAATTAATTTAATGAGAAATATTTGGGTCCTCTGCACATTATATCAGATACTAACAAGGTACAGGATAACTGGCCAGCTTGAAGTCCTGGAATAGCTGCCCATGAATTTGGACATACAGTGCATCCATTAACCAACACCATTATCATCATCGTCAACATCATTTCGACAAAGACATGACATTTCCTTCCATGCTCAATAACTCAAATAAATTCACTGAGACACTGGCTCTGGACTTCAACATCGCTCGGCTAAAGAAATATGGATGCAACTCAGCATTTCTTTTTCACCTGAGAAACCAATTCTTTGCAAAAAAAAAAAAATGCTACCAATTTTCTTTTCTTTTTCCTAACAATTTCTTATACAGCCCTGCCACCTGTTCCTTCCCCCAGCAATAATTTCCCGGCTCTGCAATCTCGCGGTGTTGTTCCGCGCTCTAAAAGCACTGCCATAAATAGTTTGTGCCACTCCGAAGATAAAGGCTGACTCGAGAGGGACAACTGGTGTTTACAAAGTAAGGAAGCATATGGGGAGAGAGAGAGAGAAAAAAAAACTTTTAAAAAGTGTCAGATCAAGGTCAGGTTGGAATGAAACTGCAGGGAAAATGTCCTCAAAAATGGAAATGATCCAGTGGTGCATCTCATGACAATTTTTGATGGATTTGAAATTAATTTGGCGCTTTTAGAGCGCATTTCTCCGGCTCTTTATCAGCTGTAAAACAGCCATTAGACTTTAGAAGGAATTTGCCCAGGTTTTGCTTTTATGTTTTATTGATTTCGGCAGGTCCTTGTTTTCGCTCAATTTATATTCAGCTCTTTTAAACTATTGCAGTTATACAGGCTCTGAGTCTGCATCTTAAGGCTCACCTGTGCTGTGTGTTTGAGTCTGCGCATACCCGCGCGTGTGTGTGTGTGTGTGTGTGTGTGTGTGTGTGTGTGGTTGTGTGAGTGTGTGCATTTAAGAGTGCATGTAAAATGCATAGTGAAGTTCCTATGCATGAGGACAAAAACATAATTTTAGCGGCCTGTAAGTCCGGCAGAGTTTATTGGATATGAATATAAATGCAGTCGAGCCCTGCCATTACACAAATTTGAGTGTCACGCGATTATGTCATCGATTGCAACAGCTGTTTTTGAGGTGTTCACGAGCACAAAAATCAAGAGGAGAACTTGAGATGACATCAGAAAGTGGACAGTGTTGGAATCACTCATCTGAGGAACCTAATTAATTTTGCAATGACTCAACTGAAGAGAGACATAAGTTGATGACTGTTGGTAATTTCTTTAGGAAACGGTAAGTTTCTACAAATGACCGACTGTCTTGTCTGGTCAGGGATGTAACTGGAGGTAAGGTAGATCTGTAGGCCTACTATATTACTAAACTAGAGAAATACAGTTTCTAAGAGGGATGATTTAGTGGGGTTAAATAAGGGTTAAATAAAAATAAATAAATACATACATAAAATAAAAAAATTAACTGTACTCTGAAAGTTAGTTGAGATGGTCTGCTTTAATGTGAGTGTTTACACACTGCAAAATATCATACCCCCAATAAATTATGTGAACTTATTTCTTTTATTAAACTCTACTTGTCATGACAAGTTTAAGGTATTGAACTCAAGTTCATAAGTTTTCAAACGCTGAAGTTGTCCATTATCTTGACTAACCGTGAAGTTGAAAACAAGCTTATCTTTAAGGTGATTTAACTCACATGTAGTTGAGGTAACTTACATTTTTAAGGTAGCCAGTGAACTTTATTTCCTTAGTTTAAGCGGTATGAAAGTGTATTACAGTACATCTAAAGGTTATGCTGTTATTATGCAGCCCATCAGAATTGTGTCACCGTTCATATATTTGTGCTCCTCTCTTGTCTCCATAGTTGGGAGGGCAGGCTTTGGTTTTTGGAGCGGGGATCTAACAGGCTGGCAGCTGATCTCCCGTGTGGGTTTCTGTCAGTCAGAGACGGCCGCACTGGACTGGCATCAAATTCACCTGGCCGAGCAGCCCGTCTCGACAGAGACTGTGACAGTTTTCTGCACTCGCCAACATGTGTTGTCATTACGAGGAATACAGAGTGCTGTGTTTAGCCCGAGGGTGACAGAGCCAGCGAATAACGCCGGGGACTGTGGGATGGAGAGAGAGAGGGAGAGGGAGAGAGAGAGAGAGGTAACATTTGGAAGGAAAGTAGCAAGGATGGGTGAAAAAGAATGGAGAGATAGAAAATGAGTGGGATTGAGAAAGAGAGAGTGAGAGAGAGAGTGTGAGAGGGACAGAGAGACAGGGAGAGAGAGGGACAGAGAGGGAGAGAGTGTGAGAGGGACAGAGAGAGAGGGGTGGAGAGAGGGACAGAGAGAGAGGGAGAGAGTGTGAGAGGGACAGAGAGAGGGGTGGAGAGAGAGACAGAGAGAGAGAGGGAGAGAGTGTGAGAGGGACAGAGTGAGAGAGAGGGAGGGAGAGAGAAAGAGAGAGGGCGGGAGAGAGATGGTGTGGGAGAGGGAAAGAAAGGGAGTGTGTGTCACAGATGCGTTGTCGATGCAGCTATTAGATAAACAGCTCTTCCCTGCCAGCGATGTAAAAGCTAATGAGAAACAAACGCTGGCACGGCTCAATAGCTCCGACTCTGCTGGTCCTTTGGCCTTCACAGTCCAGTCTAAACAGCGCCCATCACCAACACACGCACGCACTTCCTGTATTTGTACTGTCTCGCAAAGACAAGTAAACAGCGTTTCTCGAGAGGAGCCATCAGAAACGTTCGCTCGGATTTCGTTCCACATCGAGAGCCGTTGTGCAGCTTTGAAAAGCTTATGGCTTAGCCGCAGCTTCCTAAAATCCCCTGCAGACGCACACGTATGTGTACACGCGCGCTAGCATGCATTTTTAACCACGATTAACAATGCATTTTTCATAAATGCCGGCTGGTGCAGTGTTCAGTCATGACATTCTGCAATCTCTCTCTCTCTCTCTCTCTCTCTCTCTCTTCTAAAGCCTCTTCTACTGCTTTCTCTCTCGAATCGACAGTACAGTCGTCGCAGACGCGTGGGATTTGCTGAAGGGCGCATTTTACAGTGTGTTCCATCATTGATGCGCCACTATAGACAGAGTCTATCAGATGCAAAAGACTTGACCTGAATGTATTATCCTCGTTTTCGCCCGGCTGTGGGACATCTTGCGAGTATTTGTCCTCTGTCAGCGATACGTTAGAGGCTTATTCGTCATCTCATCGACACCTGTAATCACTTAAAAAGATCAGTGATTCATCATGTTGTGTTATATCTATTGGAATTTATTGACATAAACAATCACTGAGAGCAGTGGGTTTGAAAAGCCCAGATTGTGATTGGCTCGTAATAAATTTAAAAAATCTGCTGCACTTCAAATATACTTGAAGTGCTTCATTCCCAGTGGGAACAATTACAAAACAATGCAGCAAAATCTGATGTTAAAAGGCATGAATGTGCTGTGGGGAGGCAGTCCTTTAATGTCACCATAGCACAGAAGTGTACCTGACTATTCGATATGAAATATGATATCTCAATGTGTGCAATAATCTCCGCTCCTAATACAGGTCTGATTCAGCCAATCAGGTCAATCCGAGTAGAGCTGAGGAGTCCCACTGTAATACAGGGTTTCACTGTCCCTCAATTTTATTTATATCTCGGGGTTTTTTTTTTTTAATTAATTCAAACTTCAAATTGATGTCTTCAGTTTTCACTAAAACGTTCTGGAGAGTTTGGGTAATTTTTAAAAATAGGCACTCATGATGTTTTAAATTAATGAAGTGCAGCCGCACTGGTCTGCTATCAACAGGTTTGTGTATTTATGAATATTTTGGCAACTGGGAAATTAAAGTAATAACATTTCACCGATTTCAATGCTCTCTCTTAATTACATTTTCTCTCTCCCCCTCTCACACGCAATCTCGCCCTCTCTTCCTCTATCGCCGATGTTGCCCATTGTCACACCTCAGCGTGGATAAATACTTGCATTATGATTGTGTTCTGCCATAACATATTCTATATCTATATTGACTCAATGATTACCTCCTTTACGTTTGAAATCACTTCGCTGAAACTCTCAAATTTATAACTTAGAATTCAAAAAGATAAAGAAAAGATAAAAGGAAATGTATTCCTCCGAGCCAAATTCAAACTCCTGAGATATCTACCATTACTAGAAAACTATGATAAACTTTGTGGCAGATATGTCCATAAAGATCTGAGTGTTATTTTTTTCCATTCTAGCCATAGTGTTTGTTATACACTGTAAATCACCTCATGGCCATGCATACTATCATATATGAAACTACAGGGTGGTTAATGAGCACTTTGTCATACCATTCTTGTGTAAGCATGTTATGTGATATTTTATATCATACACGTGTAATGCACTGGCATGTTGATCTCATGCTGAAAAAAAAGACATAAATCCTATAATTGAACATTCACTTAATGTCATTTTACATTGATTTAAAAAGCTTGTTTATTCTACATGGTTAATTGATTGCTTTTCTTTGCAAATGGAGAGCGATATCTCGTGAGCGTCAAACCATCACTAGCAGTCAGTCATTGATCTGAACCAATCGCAGTGACGACCTTAGCATGGGTGACTATGAACAGTTCACAGTTACTGACCACTTCGTCGCTCTGTTATGTAATTGCACAACAAACTAGAGGGCATGTGGAGCGCGTATTTCCTCTGTTGTTTTGAATTTTGTTGGTGGAAGAATTTTCACTGCATGCGAGAGTTAAACGAGTCTCGACAGTGCCATCTTAACGCACATAGAAATTTGGCTCCTGATCAAGAATATCAGTCATATCTTCACCAAATGATCACTTCCTCCTTAACTCAGAATTTATCAACAAACAAATTTCACTGACATCCATGAACTGATGAGTAAAAGAATAAACAACAAAAAAAGAAACACCAGTGAAAACATATTTCCTCCTGGTGGAGGTACGAAGATTTGGGGGATAACATTTATTTTTAGCAGTTTAGTGACAATTTAACTTTGCAAGACTACACAACATAACTCAAAAATTGGTTAGCTATTCATTGTAGGTATATAAGTCAGATCCAGAACCTGTCAGCCTCCACACTTACACTAAGATGATTATACTTATCCATTTTAAAAGTTTTGGCCCAAAGAATGACAATTTTGGCTCGCTTAACAAAACAAATAAATTTGTATGTTTCTAAATGAAGGCGCACTGCTGAATTATAGCAGCGAATCACCACGGAGATTGGTGGGAATTGATCTTTTTTCATACCGTCCATAACGCACCTCTAGTTGGCATATTCAGACTGATTATGAACAACCTCAATGATTATTTTTGGTTTTACTTCGACGGTATCTGAACTTGTATCGATCATGCAAACCCCACCTAATTTTAACTCTCACAATGTTTCTGTTGGGACTTTAATTCCATCCATAACTCAGTGGCATTAGATCTGACCCATATGCAGATAATCATTGAAATTAGAACCTTGTGTTATATCCATCAGGTGTCTGTGAATGGGTAGTCTGAAGGCTGTTTTATATGTCTGCATGGCTCATGTAAAAATGGAACGTCCTTGAGTCTGTGCAAGACGTGCGTCGTCTGCAAAGGCTGAAAAATATGTTCGCATAGATGTTGTGTAACCGTTCAAAAATGTAAAAGTTCAGTCATAAAATATGAATGCAGGTTGCAAAATTTAGAGATTTATTTAGCAATCTGTGGTCGCATACGCCACACAGATGATGAATAATTGTGTGGTTATTTGATGTGAGATAACGGTCGCTTGCCTGGCAAATTTTAGACGACAGACACACGGTGATTTATTTGGAGGCTAACAGAAGAGGTCTGATGATGCTGGGATCTTCTTTCAGTAAATCATCATGGACAATATCTGATTACGCCGCCTTAACATGCAGACAAGTATCTGTGCATGGCCCGTTCATGGATGTCACATAAAACGCAAATTATACGAACGATGCAGGCTGTGAAACAGTCAGCATTAGGTAACAC
Source organism: Gymnothorax javanicus (assembly GCA_029692085.1). Classification (NCBI taxonomy): domain Eukaryota; kingdom Metazoa; phylum Chordata; class Actinopteri; order Anguilliformes; family Muraenidae; genus Gymnothorax; species Gymnothorax javanicus. Next base: position 109,359,793 of record CM056201.1, on the reverse strand, counting down.
AGGGTGAAGTAAATTTGAATGATCAGCATTTTCAGAAAGTTGAAGCGACCACATTCCCGAATGCACTGGATACTTTGGAAATAAGCATGGGTGCTAGAAACAATGCATTTGGGATTCCTGACACTTTGAAAATGCTGATCATTTGGCCCTACTTCCTATTTCATCCTATGTTATCTAATGCTAATTCTATAAAATAACCTTCACAGTGCGTCACACTCAAATGTCCAAGTGAATCCTTGGAGTCTATCCGTGGGCTTACCATTACAGAGAGCGGACAGAGTCAGAATGGGGGGGGTGTTTCGAGCGCTACACCGGCCGCTCTCCTCCATCGTCTAGGCGAAGCTCCCGTTCGCGTAGGACGGCAGATTGCAGTCGCTGTCCTTCCGCGGGCGAGGATGTGAGCTGGACTCCAGCCCTGTCTCCGAGCCGCTCGGCAGCTCGTCCTCCTCCGTCTCCTTCACTAAGCCGTCCCGCTCCAGCTGCGACAGCGGGAGGACGCAGTGGTGGGCCGTTGACTCTTTGATCCTGTCATGTATCCTCCCCGCGCCGTGACAAACTCCTTCCTGTTCGTCAGCGGCGATTAATATGCTGCTCAATATCGCCAAGCTGATGGCTTGATGGGGCGAAGAAGGGAACAGATGCTGCCATGATAAATACGCCGAAGCTTTCCAATCCTTTCAAATATACACCGTGCATTCATTATACCGACTGGCATCTCGCTGTCATCAATATGTGCCTGGTCCGCAAAGGCGGTTGTCTGAATATGTCACAAAATGGCGGATTTCTAAGTTACTGTACATACAGTGCTGTACCGTAAAAAAAATGGAGGATATTTGAAAATAATTGCCTCAGCGTGTGTTTTAATCGTAATTATATTGATGACTTTGAAAACTGTACGTGCTGAAAGTCTGTCGAGTCCCTTTGACGGAGACCTCATAAAATCTCTGACCTTCTCTTTTTTTATCCATGAAATTGCTCTAAATGCGCTGAAAGAGCTCGGAATTAAAGTTTCTTTTTATAGGTCCGAGGCATTTGTCCGCCGCTCTCGCTGTCATTTCGAAAAAAAGGGTGAAGAAGAAAAAGAGCAATTATCAGCTGGCTCAGTCTTGGCTGATTGCGGGTGAAATCCCACCGTTTCATAATTGACATTTATTCAATTCTCATCAGGAAAAGCACAGTGTGGAATTCCTCCGGGAGGGATCGTGTCTTATGTGTCTCAGTTATTTCAATGCCCCGGTTGACTTTCAGGCCATTTCTGTTCTCATAGCAGTTTAATCGGCGATCATATGCTAATCATTTGTTAAACTGAAGCCCTAACTCCAAGTAACCCGCAAAACTGGAGTTTACCCCCACGTCTGGATATTGACAGTTCACTACAGGGGGTCTTCACATCTCTGCTACTGACTTACTACTCAAGAGCAACACATCAGCCAGGGGGGGAAAAAAACGTCTGGCTGCGAATATATTATTTTGTTCATTGAGACAAATCCCCCTGACACTATGCATCTCTCATTTTTTAATGGTGTATGGTAGTTGGCTTGGATATAAGTCAGGATATTTGTTTTATATCAGAGGTAAGAAAACAGCAATGTTTTCCCTCTGTGCTCAATTTGTTCAAGCTTGATGCTAATATGGAGATGTAGTGTACACTCAAGGCGTAACATTTAGAATTTTCTGAAAAGGTTAATGTAAAAGGCTGGGGGGGGGGTGTTATTTATATATTTTTATTCATTAATATATTAACGAGAGATGAACCCTAACCTTCTGTAATGCTTTGTGGACTATTGACTGCATTCTGCTGCGTTCAGCACATTGTGAGTCCGCGTACATTTTGCCTGAAATTGGCAACCTGAAAATTGCACTCGAGATTTAGCAAAATCAATTTTTCATGCCCGAGTAATCAATCACCTTTTTTTTCCGTAAAATTATGTTGTACTGGCCAGCAAAACCTCTCTTTTATCATGCATGTGCATTTTAATTAATAGGGGTGAAATTGATATTGTAAGAAACGCTCCCACTCCTTGACTGAATACATTTTCTGTTTAATCAGTTTAAGAAATTAAATGGCAGCGTGAGTTTCGGGCCTGAGTCAAACGGATTACAGCATGCAACAAAATGATTAATTACTGCACTTTTTTTATTGCTGCAGAAGTTATCAGCGCTATGCACATTTAAATATAACTCAGACATTCATTAAGACAAATGAAATGTTTGGAATCTGTGAAAATATCGTCTCGCAGAAACAGCCATATGCTCTGCATTAATATGACTGTTGAGTCGTTGATATGGAAAATGGCTTCCGGGACAGGTAATGTGTATATAGCGAACCAGATATATAGATGAAAAGACATTCAGTATGGTTATGGGCATTAAGGAATGTTTTACAGATAGAGAAACATACGTTTATGACAGATTTTATGCATGTATGTTCTTAACCACTGGGCTCCTCTGTGGACTGTCAATATACAAGCATAAGCAAAGTCAAATTACACCAATGTTATAATTGTTTTAGTGTCATTTCACTTTTCTAGGACATGCAAACATGCATTTAGGTTAAAAATGCCATTGAGCTACATACATATAGGAAGGTCATTAGAGCTAAATGTCTCACTGCGCAGTATTTAGGAATACAAATTAAAGGGCAAAACTTTAGTTCAGGATTGCTTTAGAAAAGGGAGGTTGACAATGACTGAGGGAGTCATCAGCAAAACTATTTAAGCTGGCAAGAAGGAAAAACATCAAAGATCTGCAACAGCCAAAAAATAACTTCAGTCCAAGTCAAAGCTCTCTGACAGGGAAAGGTGGACACACTTAGGCAAGATATGTGCCAAAAATCTCATAACCACTGTGTGAAAAATCAGTGTGGAATTGAATCAATAAATACCTCAAATGGGCATCAACAAACACAGAGTGCTGTGAGCTCCGTAAAGCAGGCAGTTAAGTGTTGTCAATGTTTGGCCAAAGGGATAATGGTTCAATTCAACTGAAAAGCCATCATTATTTTAATCCATCAACACATAGAATGGACCTTCAAACGGGATGTGGTTATTCCTGGAGGTGCAGCCATGATGTGCCACCTGTCTATTACGGAAACATGCAGACACAGATGATCTAGGACAGAAGGTAAAACAAGGACACCGACTTCTTCCACGTCGACTCATCAAGGTCTTCTGCTTCCGTTTCATTTCACGAGAGAGTCTTGCTGAAACCTTGTGTCTTCAAACTCTGTGACTGAATGACAGCTTCCCGTGCTCTCACGTTTTTAACGACACAGCTGAGGCCAAAATTGCCGGTTTTTGCTTGAGCAGGTTTTCAAATCTCAACCATGTGAATGTGCGATCAGAGCATTTAATTCTTTATTGCCAAGTACTTTTACAGGTCACTCAAGTCAATAATAAGTTTGCTGTTATGTTATTTGCTATACAAATGTGAGGAATGCCGAGGAAAGAAAATTGTCCAATATTATTGGGCTCTTTTGAATGATACTGTCAGATAATAATAATAATAATAATAATAATAATAATAATAATAGTCTATTATATTTTTGCAGTAGTTCAGATTCTCAAATTCACTTCAATTTCAAAAATAAATGAGATTTCACCAATTATGCAATTAGCTTATTTTATCGCAGTGTATTAGCATTAGAAATGAAGCAACAACAGAAACAATGCTGATGCTGTGAGTTGTTCATCCTATTAGCATTTAGCAAAGAGTAAATGATAGAAACAGTTTTTATGCTGCCAGCAATTACAGTACACTCTGGAATTAAAGAAGCTTTTATAACAATGCCGAAAGAACTCTATTTGTACAGCTCACACCACCCAGGTCGTGGTGACAGTGCAGATTGAAATTTTGGATGGTTTTTTGAGTTCTCAAAGCTACTCTTTGTAAACAGTCCAAATGTATGAAAGGATAATACATAAAACATGACCGATTGCATGCGAATCACCGAGCCAAGGGGCTTTGCCAAGCTAATAAATAATGTACATCAATCACGCCTGCTGCCTTCCTCTGTTGATTAACTTGTTTGTTATTAATTGCGCTCTGCTAGAGAAGCACAGACCCTCTGGATTAACCTCGTCTTTCTTTAAATTCGAGTGGTGAGTCTCCTCCGGCTGATCTGTGAAATATGAAAATATGACTGAACCTTCAGAATCTTTCTGAGATTATTAAAATGATAACCAGAGCTCAAACCGGCAGTGTCCAGACTCTGAACAGAGCCGGCAGTTTTGCTCGATTATAAATAAATGAAAATTCGCAAATAATATTAAACAATGGCAGAGCACAGTGAATCTTTTCACCTCTGCCCAAATGCAAAGTATGCTGCAAAATGGATTCCAAGTTTAATATTCCATCCAAGAACACCATCAGTAAACAAGCATGATATTGCAAATGAGCGAATATTAAAACAGAAACTATCCAGTTATTTATTTGCAAAACTTGTATTTACTTATTTGCTAATTTGTATTTTTAGTTTATTTGCTAAAATGTGAGGTTAATCATTTTAATTTACGTTATTAAGGGTCTTGCTGAAAGATAATAATAAAAAAACCTTCTTGTTTATTTTTATATTCATGCTTTTTTTGCTGTTGTTCAGGGAATCAAGCTTTTAATGGTCTGTGGCTCAATATTTACCCCTTAAACTCTAACTTTCCTTTCACTTAAGTTTTCCATTAAGTAGTTTCAAGGTCAGAAAAACAAAACATTTTTTTCCATATAGTAGGACAATGTCCCATACATATCTGCTGGTTACAGTCCTTCAATGAGGCTTCATCGCACTTATATTGAGATAAATATTCAAACTCTGGACTTTATATATGGCCACTGCATAAATGGAAACTACCATTTGTAGTGTAGTACCATTTGTACTACCTTGTACATCATCTTATACTCATTTCCCTGCGATTCAATGGGACATTTGAAATTTTTGGAGACCATGAGATCTCCAGTAGAATTAAAAATTTCACACGTTTCACAGGTTTGAATACAGCTGCTACATTTGATAGTCTCATATCTGGGTGTGTAGGTTTTACAGGGTTAAAATAGCAGTATTGTGAAGAGAGCACATGTAAAAGATATACACATTTTGATTGCTTGGTTCATTTATATTCTGAATTTACTATTTGTTTATACTATTTTCACCTATTTCATTTGGAGTGTCCAGTAATCCACCTGATGTGAGGATGCTCCGACATGGAATATTCTCCAGCAGTTACCAAAAAATATGGGACAAATGTGATTTTCATTTATACTCCCAAACAAGCAAGCACAGTAATAAATAAATCAATATATAAATAGCTTCTTACTTTTAAGGACAAAATTTAAGACGGCTGTGGACTGCCTCTGTGCAGCAAAAGCTTACGGTTTCTGACAGTTAAAGGGAGAATAAATTCCCATTTACATCTTGAGAATACCTCCTATTTTAACGATCCTGATACAGACACAGAATTCATAACTATATCTAATGTAAAAAAAAAAAAACATAAAAAGAAAACAAACAATGACCTATTTTAATAGGACATACAGTACTTGGCAGAATATAAATTCAACAGGAAATGCTGTCTTTTTTTTCCACTGTGAAGAGACCATGTTAAAAATGATTCTTTATATAAATGAACCTGTTGAGTGGAATAAAATGAATGCCATGTTTTCTTTCAATTATTACACAAATCCTTGCCTCGGGCTAAATCTCAGACAACATCTGGCTGCAACCATGTCGCTAAGATACATCGGCTCTGCATCAAGGCTAATTAGAGAGGAAAAAATATAGAAGTGAAAGAGTCCAGCAGAATTTGTGCTCCAGATATGTCACCGGATACTAGTCTTCAGACATACACACTTATAACTATCTGTGGTTTGCCCTTTCGCTCTGGACTGAGGTTAGCTCTGCCTTAAGCAGTAAGAATTGATGATAAAATGGAGGGAAAAAATACAGATCTCTCTCTCTCTCTCTCTCTTTCCACCTCCATCTTTCCCACCTCCTCCACTGCTCACACATTTCAGGTCAACATGTTCAACAGATGTGTGATAAAAGCTCATCATTAGCAACAGAGAAAGTGTTCGTTTTGCGGAGATGGTGCCCTGGCAAGCAGGATATCTGCTGAAATCTGATTGGAGAGCCTCTACTTTGCTCTCACCACCTCTCAACACAATGCACACACATCGCCACTCTTTTCCACACCTCCCTCAACCAGATATCTGGCACAAAAGCACATTGGAGGGAGTGTTACCTGATCTGACGAGCATACTCGCTCAAACGCAGGCCTGCGCACATGTATGCACGCTCTTGCACATGCTACTGTTCCAGAAATACAGGAATTCAAATTCCAAACCTCTGGATGGGGTAGGATAATAATCACATGATTCACGTGTTGTTGATGTTGTGTTGTGTTAAACATCACCATGCTGAATTCCGTTACCCACAGATACATAATCTTCTTTGCTAACGGTCTGCTAGATTGGTGCTGCAGCTTGCGTCCAGGGGAACTGTTGTCTGCTTAGAATGAGGCACAATACTTTAGATGGACCCATGAAAAAATGGCTGTGACTTTGCAGGGACTGCAATCACAAAAGCACCTACTCAGGATACACTGATAGTTTGGCATCTCGGCTCTGACCGACACATCCTGTGCACCGACTTAATTTGAGGGGAGGTCATTTAGAGGGGTCAGGAGATTCCTCAAACCTCCTCGGGGGAAATTCAGGGTCCAAAGATGGATGCTGGAGCAGAGTTGGGATGATAACTAGCAGCAGGAAAGTGTGATGCAGCAGCAGGCAGTGTAGCCAGCAGCAGCCAGCAGTGATGCACCACAGCAGCAGGCAGAGGCTTGTTTGTCACAACAGAGGTGAAGCAGGAGAGCAGCTTAATATAATCCACCTAATGAGATGGGACAGATGGCAGATGGGTCATGAGCCCACTGTAGGTAAATTTGGGAGTGGCCTGCAATTGGAATGGTTTGCAGCTACAAAACACAACTCACTGCAGGGTGCGATTCACTGTGTGTTATGACTCATTCCTCAAGTAAGTATCATTAAAATTTTCTCAGACTTCGACAATATCGACACAAAGGATGAACAATGGGAGGGCTGCATTGAAGAGTTACTATGACAGACAAACAATAAAAAAACAAACAATTTATGAATGAATAGTTCCTCGCTGCCAGAAAATGTTAATGATAACATTTGGACAATGTGCAAAAGGACAATCATTCATTTACTGTAAGCATTTCCAAGCAAACGCACTCTAAGCTCATTTCAACCAGAGGGTGCATATTTGGCTTGATTTTCTGAGGTTAAAACCGGTACAGGCACATCATGCATAACTTGATTACATACGTGAACAGAATTACGTTGTATATGGAAGTTTATAGCTGTAATATATTATTCTATGATATATTATAATAGAGGTTTATCATGTTTTTAGCCTTTAATGTTCTAGCTAATCAGTGTACATGAGTGTTTGATAACCTCTCTTCCCTCAAAATATGAAACGATCATTTAAAACTGTATTTTGTGTTTCCTCATATTCTCCTAGTCTTTTGTTGTATTTTATAATAAAGATCTAAAACCACTGAGTGTGACAACTATACAAAAAATACGCTATACACATAATTAAGAAGACAAGAATCAAGATACATACCGAATATTTTCTATAAGCTGCAGGAAGGTACACTTCAGTGATGAGGAATCCTTTGCCCCAAGTACTATGATATTTTAGACTGTATAAAAACATTGCAAATGCAGAATAGACGTGCTGCAATTTCCACATAGTGAAACTTCATAAAAATAAAAGCAGAAAAATCAGCATCTTGACCAGCTGTTTTATTATATAACAAATATTGTGGATTAGAGGGCCAGAAAGTCCCCCCCCACCCTAACACATTATGGAGCACACTGCATATGAATACTCCCATGCAAATAAGATTAATTTTCAACCAAATAATGCACTTAGCAAAATTATCCTTGGTGAAAGTATTGCCTCTTGCCACTGGTATGTAAATTTGCTCCGGTATCAGCAAGTGCTTTCCACTTTATTAAAAAGAGCCCCACTTGCATTTTCTGTACATCTCCACCGTTGCTGATTGAAATTTTCTTCCTGTTCAGAGCATTCAAATGCACAGCTCTGCACTGCTGTAGCCTATACAGCCATCAGTGCCCCTCAGTATGCACGGAAATCAGGGGGATGTTAATCTAGTCTAATTATCGCGCTGAGTCACTGCGTTATGCCAGTTTTGCCGCCAGTGTCATTACCAAAATTCTGGCACGAGGCGCATTAAGGACATCGCGGCTTTGCGAACGGCCTGTGGAGGGGATGGCAGGCTTTCAGTGCTGGGAATCAGGGTGGGAGGAAAAAAAACAGAAGCCAGATAAATGGATTAAAAACATTTAGTACTTTCAGAGCACTGTTTTTCAAATCTACTTACCCTGGACAGCGAAGCAGTGAAGTCTCTATGCTCTGTGAGAAAACAGTGTAAAGATATGATTTGTTGGACGTGATAAATGTGTCACATACGAGCAGGCATGTTTGTGTATTATATAATTCAGGAAGAACATATCAACAGCATGTTTATACACCGCTTCAATACAGGGCAAAACATGATGCACTAATTAGCTTTTTTGCTCAACATGGGTTGAGTTGTTTGGCAGAGAATATGGATAGTGTCTTGTTTCAATCCTCTGAAATACTCCCAGGCCTAACATTTATTATGATTATACTCTATAAGTTATTAGATGGTCACACACAAACACACCCGTGTGCACGCATGCACACACACACACACACACACACACACACATTATATACAATGAGGTTGAAGTGCAGACTGTCAACTAATTTGTGGGAGATTTCATCCGAGGCAGATGAACCATCTAGAAATGACAACACCTTTGGAGAAGTTTAGGCACCTCATCAAATATTGGACAGTTTGACATAATATAGAATAAAGCAATAACGTTTAATATCTCATTTCATATCCTCTGTATGCAGTGACTATTTGAGGGCCGTGCCACATTAGCCTGGTGTTGTCAGACCTTATGATGCCTAATTTAAAATGAGACATGGTCTCAGCCTCTCATTATGGGACTGTTTCGCGAACTGGCATAGCTAACGGACGTGGCAAACTATGACTGTGAATGTAATTGGATGAGCCTAAGGGTGCGAGATGGAAACCATGTTCCAATGTGAAACATGAACTTGCGAGATGTCCATGTAGTATCTTAGCTATTGACGCATAGACATGACCACATGCTGGGTATCTCCCTTGATGATGCTCTGCCAGGCCTATACTGCAGCCATCTTCAGTTCCTGCTTGTTTCTGAGTCTTTTCGCCTTCCGTCTCTTCTGTAAAATAAATGGACGGTGACTCATTTTTGTTAATTTGGCGCACTTTTTTTGGTGTTATTTTGTTCACTGAGTCACGATAACAAAAAGTGTGTCAGCGTCCAGTGAATCACGGTGCTTACTGTAAATCACATTCTCAGATCCCCAGAACCCAGTGAACTCCCTCATGTTCCACCCTTTATTCAGCAAATTTCCTTCCAAATCAGAGTGCTCACTTTTCCTGAGGATGTTTGACCAGAGGCATAATCGTGGTGTCCTCTGTAAGGTGATACGAAGTTGCTTACTCTCAGCATTACCGAGAATATTACCCAAATTGAGTAACAGCACTGGAAATGTATGCTTTAGTCTTGCCAAAAAAAAAAAAAAAAAATCCTATGTTTTCTTCTGGCCCTGTGGTGCTGTGAACAAGCCTCATCTGTCCAGAAAAATTCGGAATCCACAGGCAGACACCTAAACAAAGGCAGGTTTAGATATTACTGTTAGTAAAAGTGAATGTTTTGCATATGCTTTCTTGGTGATGTCCAGGCGCGTTTCAACGAACAATTTTGGAGAGTCCAAATTTCCCTGAGTTCCTAGTCTTGGTTGGGTTCAAATTTACAGTGGTTTTACGGCTTCCTTCTTTCGTGTCTTTTTCCCCATCTGTTGCTGAATTTTCACTCCAATATACTCTTCTGGTTCCCTGCACTGGAGTGCGATCGTACAGTATATGTGTAATAAAGTTGCTTCCAAAACTCCTTTGATTTGTTGACCAAATCTCTCGCCCCCATCAAAAACCATTGAAACAATTTATCATTGTAAAAATTAATCCTTTCAATTCATTGTTGTAAAAATCAATCCTTTAGCTACCATACGCATCCATCTTTTGGAAGTTTCAGACCACTAGCTGTCTGTGTGAACAGAAAGAATTAGATTTTCCTGTTATATTTGAGTGAGGGCTGATGGGCTAAAACACTTCCTGTTCACATAGTAGCCGGTGGGTGCACTTATTTTGTTCCATAAGGGCTGTCCAATGTAAAGCACTGCATCATGAGTACAGAAAAAGGCTGATTATAGTGACATTCACTTAGACAAGCAGCTATCTCCATGTGAAAGTAGTTACAGGGATGTTTGTCTGAGCTTGCTTCTTTTGCGGTTTCAAAACTAAATTGGGTTTTGACTGCTGAACTGCCACCATGGTGTGAACGTCAATATGTGCACATTTTTACAAATTTGAACAAAGCTACACAGTCAAACCTATGAGACGGCTTAGTCAGGCTGAGGGTTGTTATGACACGATTGACCCTGGTGCTAAGAGTACCTCAGTATCCAAATGTGAATTTTGAGAAAAGAGGGTCTGAATTTATAAGAGATATGTAATAGATAGGAAATAAAAATTGTGCCATACTGAAATAAAACATTTCCTCTCCCAGCATTTGCCAATTTATTCTCTGATTTCCCCTCTTTGTTTCCAATTTACCTTCATATTGCAAACTTGAGATAAGCGATTGCAAAATTTATTTGAGGAAATGTGTACTTTGCTCTCTATTTAAACTTATTCACCATATTTACATGCATTGTAATATTATAGTTCTGTAATCTTAACCATCGCCAACACAAATGCAACCACAAAATAGTTTCAATTTGGTAACAGCAGTGAACAAACCATTTGAACACGTCCCAGTTATTTTATTGATTGTTTATATTGGTGGTCTGAGATTCAAAAACAAATGCTTTTAGCCCGAGAGCTTACCCACTGCACAGAGGGTAATGCATACTAGACTTTCTCTGTCTAATAATGAAGATGCATTTCTCTGCTCAAAGGGGCTTGTTAGCGCCGATGCATGGGATATACAAATGTCCCACATTGTTGCGATACACTGTGGAGCATGCAATACAACATTGGACATTAATATGCACTGCATCCTATAATGAGGTCAAGCAAGGCAAAGGAACCATACTGCTATAATCAGATGTCCAAGTCAGACTGAATCTTGTTTAGGCACTGGAAGCATTTGCTACCAACTGAACTGCTGCAGAATTCAAGGACAATTTCAAATGCGGTTATTGGAACAAACAAGCCTGTTCACATATTTAAGTTCAAAGGAATACATATTCCGGCAATGGACAATGAAATTGTCATGGAAACCACAAAGTGACAATGAGATTTTTCCTTTGTTTTCTCATGCTGGGATTGACGCAGAAGAACGTAGTCAAATCTAAATCGCATTTCACCTTCTCCCACGGGCGGGATAAGTGGCAAAGCTTTGTTTGCTGATTTTGCTGTTAGTGCTCACTTTATTTCTTTTCTTCTTCTATGATTTTGTTTTATTCAAGTTGTCATGAACTCTACTAACTGGGTATCTCTGGAAGAGGGATCAAAAAGGCAAATACCAGCTACCAGGTCTGGACAGCTGATTGGTGGTGAACTTTGACCCCAACCATTAGGACCAGCAGGGAGGGGAGTGAAGAGCTGGTGCTGCAGGTTGGCTAAGGAGTAAGAGTGACCTCATAAAGACGCTATTCATGACACCTGTTCAAAGAGCCCAGTCTCATTCTGATTCGTCATATAGAGACGCTACCTGACCAAGTGTCGATATACGACGCAAAAGGAGGCTTTCGGTGCCCTTATTTGATGCCAGTCTGAAACGAACCCCACCCCCCACCCCCTAACCCTTAACCCTTAACCCGAACCCTAACTGTAAGTGTCAAATAAGCATGCTAAAAGCCTCCTTTTGCATCGTATACGGACGCTTGCTCAGGTAGCCTCATTATATGACGAGTCGGAATGAGAATGTGTTGGTTCAAACTGGCCTGGGATCAGTAATCAGGTAGCCCCTTATGTGGACTATGGTAGACAACTTACTCCCGTGTTAACTGTAAATATGAGTCTTACTGTACACCTCTGGGCGAAGAAATGGGCCAAGCCCAAAATGGCAAAATATGAAGCTTTTAAACAAAGAGATAGAGTCAGTATGGGATAGTTTTTCCTTTTGTGTTCTTTAAATGTTTAAGCCATGTGGGTCAACTTGTAGACAGCTTTTTACAGGAAGTCACAGTGAAAAATAACATCTGCTCATGTCTCTTTGAAAAACATCTAATTATGGGAAACAAGCCTTCTGCAATATTCTCCTGCACTCCAAGGCATTAATTGACTTTTCACAGTGAAGCAGCTAAGCTTTACAGTGAAGCAGTTTCCAGCTTTTCCCTTAACAGTTCAATGCAGCAAAAGTTAATGAGCAAATGGTGGCACATAAGGTCTCAAGACTGCATTTGTTTAATCCCTGCTAATTTTCTGACCAATGGTTTGTTGTTAAGACCATTAGAGGCTTAATATTTTGCCATATTGTGCTTGGCCCATTTTATTCTCAGTTGTTACCCTGGAGTGTTTAGCATGGGTGATGGCTAATTTGGAAGGACCTTGGTATTAGGCTCAAATTTTAATCTAATCTTGGCATCAATCTGGGATTTAGGATTACATGGCAGCAATGGTGATCAAGCTTCTAATTACCTTTTAACAAATCAGTTCATGGGCTACAGACTAAATGTTAACTTTTATCTCCGGTGATGAGGAGTGTTATTCAATAAATGGAAATGAGTTTTGGCCCACTTCCTGTTTACACTATAGCTTTTACCTTTGCTGCCAGATTGGTGACGCACCAGCGGGGCAGATCTCTTGTTCTCGGATGCTGAAAAGACCAGGGCCGGTAACTCGCTGCTCTTGTATTTTACCGAATCTGTGAGGTGTGAAAAGAGGATTGAGAAAGGTGTCTGTAAATACGTATCCCACATTCCCCCGCTCAGTGGCTCCCATCTTTGATATGACACGGCTGGATAAGCTTCTGCAAGCTGAGAGTGACCAAAAAATAAATAAATAACAGGGGGAAAAAAGCATTTTCATGGTATTGGACAAGATTTAATCAGTGTTCCTCTTTAAATTTGTCTGGCAAGCCAAATAAATAAATTAATACATTCTCCCAGCTGGAACACAGTTTGCTGAGTTTATTTTGATTGCCAAATTGTTTGTGGAGCTACCATTTGCACACAAAACTGCAGCAAGAGTTCAGGACAAAAGGTCATTGAAAACTGGCCATTGCTTTTCGCATCAAGAGCTGTTCCAATTATGGTGTGGGTCACAAGCAACTCGGTGTCAAACCAGAGCCTGCTACCAGAAGCCAAGAAAAAACGAAAGTATTGAATGTATATTTATTTTCTTCAGGAACTAAAATGAGTCATGCCAAATATTATTCAACTACCGCATGAAAAGAATGGCATTTTAAAGGTCCAAAAAATGCCTGAAAGGATATCAAGTCTGGCCATGCCAGTACAGACTGGGCAGCAGGAGCCGTGCACAATTAGGCTGGTGCTATGCAGTGATATGGGTGGGTTACAGTTACTTAAGCTAACACTGTCCATTGCTGTTGTGTCTACAACAAATTATTCAGGTGCTTTGGGGGTTGTATTTGGTTTTCCTGCACTCTGATTGAATGCACAGGACTGTATCTACGGTGTAAAATGAAGCAGAGGCTAACAGGTGCTTGTTTCAGATGAGAGCCACGAACTGTCTTCGCTCTCCGCCGAGCTTGTGACCTAAGTCAGACATGAGCACGCCTGCACAATGAAATGGCTGCTGCAGGGTCCAAAAAAGTTGGCTTTGTCATCTGTTTACCACTGTATCACCAACTCCTTTAATCACACTCACTAAGCGTTTGGGCGCTGCAGATACTAGTTTGTCCAGTCTAGCAGGCATAATAAGGACTGCAGGCAGACCAATCTAGCACCTGCATGCTGAGCTGATACAGCCATGGACTTGGAAAATGCAGGGACATCCCTGGAACCGGCAATGTCCAGCTGGCAGCATGTGTAGCGCTGAAATTCATTTGCATCTTTCTGCACTAATAATTCACTCATAAATATGCAAGTCACCGATGCTATGTGTACTGATGCACTCTCATTCCATGCCAGATGCTGGCTTTTGGACCTGGTTCTGATAACAGTTTGGTTTATCCTTGCTGCTTTAGTCTGGAGAACAAGCATCAAGATTAGACTGTACTTATTCCGTATTATAATTACAGTACACACTGTAATGGGTAAAAGGGCCGTAATCCTACCATAGTGTTTTTGTGAAATGTTGATCTCAAAGTGATGGATTATAACCTCATGCATCTGTGGGCAAATTGGTGAGCCTCGACCCATCTGTGCTCTGGAGGGACTTGGCCTTTGTTTTAGGCTCCTATTATGTTATAACATGGTTAACTCACCTGTTCATTTCAGGTGCTGTAGTCATCAGATTTGACATAAGTGTACATGTTCAATAAACAACTGAATTCACAAATTAAAGCATAATTTAATGTGTTGATGTTTTCTATACTGTAGAAGGAGAGCAGACTTTTTAATACACTCCTTTTTGATTTCATTAGCATTTTCCAATATGTGCCAACTTTTTGATGGCACACACAATTCACTAATTGAACATTAAAGATTCAGTTGGGAAAAGAGATGCCAAAATAAGTTTTATGTAAAAACCCTGCATCACAGCACAGGTGGGAAATTCCACTGCTGGATGGGAAATGTCTCCTTAGTTTTCTGCCATTCCAGATCAAAGAATTAATTAGCTCTGTACATCAAAGCTGCCTTAAACTTGCAGAACAGACCACAGTAAAGCATTTCAGACAGGAATAAAATTTAAAGATAATCTTGCATTCATAACTTTGCACAAATTTTCTATCAAAAAGATAATGCATATGATTGAATTAATTGATTTAAAAGAGAAGAGATCGGGTCCTCCATCTTCTAGGATACAGTATAAACTGGATTTTAACACGTACATGGTGTTTTCTAGATTATATTATGCAAACACCTAAGAGATGAGATACACTTTTTTGAACCCTGTGGGGTAATTTGTCCTCTGCATTTAACCCATCCTGTAGTTAGGAGCAGTGGGCAGCCACAGAGCAGCGCCGGGGGACCAACTCCAGTTCTAAAGCCAGTTCTTTGGTCAGGGGCCCTAGTAGGAGTGTTCTTATAATGCATGTTTTTGTGGGGAAACCAGAGTACCCGGAGGAAACCCAGGGAAACACGGGGAGAACATGCAAACTCCACACAGAAAGGCCCCAGACCGGATTCAAACCCTTGACCTTCTTGCTGTGAGGCGGCAGCGCTGACCACTGCACTTCCATGCAGCCACCTAAACACTTCACTGGATTAGATTGGCTTCATTTGTAAGTATGCACTTTTCCACTGTAAGCCATTCAAACCCCCTAAAAAAAAAAAAAAAAAAAAAAAACACAACGCCAAAGACACTGTATTGCGAGAACATACCAGCGGCTCTCACTTAATTGCATCATAATGAAATCGATCTGAATCGTAAACTTAACATTCTGCTGTGGAACGGGCTGAGATTAACTGGTGTACTGTGCAGGATGACGACAGGCGGTGAGGTCAAGCAGTGCATCTGTGAGAGAGACTGGGGTCCACAGACTTCAGTCTGTTTCACTCCTGACAGGGTGCAGAACATGAGTGGGGCTGGGCAGGGTTGGTAAGTGACTGAACCTTTGCAAAAAAAAAAAAGCAGTTCCTGTGTGATCAGATCTTGCCGTGCAGATTTGGCTGTGCATTTGGGATGCTTTGTTTGTAGTCATGTGTCTGTCACAGGCTCTGCACTGATGTCATTTCACAGAGTTAATGACATAGCTGTGCCGTTGACAGCTTGTGTCAACAAAGGTAAAGTCCGAGAACCTTTGAAATCCTTGAAATACCAAAAAAAAAGCAAGTTAGATTGAGACCTACTCAAAAAATTCCATCAGCAAAAACCATGCCAATGGAAAATTAATTTCTTAATCTCCGTGAATCAAGGTGCTTGCAGTTTTCAATGTCTTTCACTTAATTGTCGGTGACCTGGACTGTGACTACATTAAGCACACCTAAGGTATCAAGGTTTTTTTTTTTAATTTAGGAAAATTGGCTGAGCATTCCAAATATCCTGATATATAATTCATCTAGATATATTACCTGATGAATGAATGATGACTTTATTTTCAAGGTGATGAGCCGTGCGAGGACTAAAATGTTGCTGGCGAAAAGATTGAAATTTTGGAGATGGACGATGGACGACATAGTGTCAACGAATATTGTCAGCTACATATAATTTTCAAAAACAATTTTTCCTCTTGAGGTACTTTTTATTAGGATATTTATGGATTGATATGCTGAGAGAATAAATTTATACTACAACACTATGTCTTTCGATTTCTGCTTCATGTTACCCATAAGCATTTTATTCGCAAGCACAATTCCTAAGTAGGCCCTAAACTCTCTACTTACAGGTTTGTAAGAATGTCTTTATCTCCTGCTGTGGCAACGAGAGGAAAGGTTATTCTCTGAGAGGTTAAGCAGACAATGAGTGAACACATTGATGTCACTATGGAGACATGCACTGGCGAGGATCTGAAAACCATCTGCTGTTTCACAATGTTTTTCCATGAAATATAGCCGATAACATGATGATAAGAATGGCATAACATCAACAGATGAACATCAGAGAGAAATTAAACTTAAACAATATATATGATTTTCTTTGGGTTTCATAATTTATTGTTTGCTTCTTCCATAATTCTTCAACAAAACTACCTCCCATTCAACTTATCCCCTCACCCCCAAAAGACTCATCTTGGACATATAATATCAAGCTACAATAATCAAAAATCTCACAGTTGTGACGAGTTCAGTTGGCATAGTTAGTCTCTATACATAAGCTATCAAGTAAATAATGAATTTGTTTCTCTTACATTCGTGTTCTGAAGACATTGAAATCCAGAATGATGACTAATTATGCCTGGAGCAAAAGTGCTGCAAGCATCTACCAACAGAAAAAAGGCAGTATTGAGTATATACATGTTTTATATTTTGCCCTATGCAACTGTCTTTAAGCTTTATTTCTGATTTTATGGCTGAAACGAGTCCGCTTCCACAGGATAAGATGGTACTGCAGGGCAATGTCTGAGACCAGGAGGGAGTTCAACATTAACCAACAAACTCTTACCGTAGGAAATCTGGAGTCTCATCACCTAACTTTCATGTCTTTTGACTGTGCGAAACCAGAGCTCTCAGAGGAAACCCACACAAACATAAGATCATTCATTACCTTGCACAGAAAGGCCCAAATTCAGATTCAAACTTAAAACCCTCTTACTGTGAGGCGACTGTGATATCCACTGCACTACCACACAATAATAATAATAATAATAATGGAGACGAGGAGGCAAATTCATCCAGCAGGTCAGAGTCGCCATGGCGACTGCATCTGATCATGTTAAAGGCACGGCTGTAAGCACCGATAGCAGGTGCTCATGTGAACTGAGCAAAGATTGGGTGCGGCTAAAGTATGAGCTCATGTCCTGTTTGAGTTGTTTGCCTTTGATTTGGCTGTAATGGATAAATGGTCCAAAAAAAATAAGATCCATATGTGACTATTGTGAGGAATAGTCTGAACATAATCTTTACTAAATTTGGTGAAAATTTGTGGCCTGTGAGAAATTTTTAAACGTTTTGATAAAATCTAATATAGTGGCTGCTTCATTTAGGTTGATATGACCAGTTAGGACCCTCCCATGGTATTTAAAGACACAAGAATTATTTTTTTAAGGTAACGCATCAACACTTATTTGCCAAAACACATTTTTGATCATTGCAGCACCCCCTGTTGGTCAATGTAAATTGATATTCATTCGTTTGAGC
This sequence comes from Gymnothorax javanicus, assembly GCA_029692085.1. Lineage (NCBI taxonomy): Eukaryota > Metazoa > Chordata > Actinopteri > Anguilliformes > Muraenidae > Gymnothorax > Gymnothorax javanicus. The sequence goes on along the minus strand of CM056201.1, from coordinate 109,341,741 downwards.
TTCCACGAAATGATGTCTCAAGTCCATGTACCATGTTTGACCTGAATAAGTCAAAGCATTTCTAAAATATGATCTCACTTCCTGTTTCGCTTCACCCCAAAATTTAATTGGCTATAATGGGCGAATGCTTTCGAAAATCAATCATTCATATAAGTAACTTCCATCCCAGGCTCATCTCTGTCCCAAAGCATAAAAGATTTCCTTCACCCGGAATAAAATAGAGACTGTTCCTTTCCTGCCAAGATAAAGGATAGATAAGTTAAAAGTTAGAAGACAAACAGAACGAACAATTATCTCTCTCTCTCTTTTACTCTTTCTCCCTCGGTCTTAACCTCTTACAGTGAAGTTCACAAACTGCAGATTCAGAAGCCAAGAAATTGTGAAGACTTGACATGTTTTTCATTTGCTAAAAATGGTACAGGAGCCAAATGACCCTTGCCACAACCAAAGAGAGCGAATAAATAAATATAGAAATTAATAAGCAAGCAATATGGTCTTGCAGAAAGACCCCCAAAAGTATTTTTATGCATCATAAAAAAAAAAAAAACCTTGAACAGTTCATTATGCGACAGAATATGCAGCTTGTTCCTTTCGTTCACATGGTATTGTCCTGCAAAAAAAGACTTTTTCACAATAATACAGAGCACGTTTTCCAGGCATTAAATAGGATTTAATGGCAACCAGGAACACAATAAAATGCAAGAGAGCCCATTTCAGATATGGACTGTTTAAAACTGAACGAGGCTTTTTTTTAAAAACTATTCATGGGCTGGCGAAAAAGGAAGTTAGGAAAAAAAAAAACATAATTACAAAGACTATCCAAGCCTAACGAAACACTGCTTTAAACCTCTACTAAGAGTACTGCTGAGAGATTTATTCTGTCACCTCCATTATTCATACTTGGTAGTAAACAGCATGGAATTAGTTTTTGTGATTTTAAAACTCTCTGCAATTTGCAGAATGTTAGTGCGGAGTGTGAGGTTAATTGGGAAAAAAGTCCCACGTACTCACTGTTAATTGAGCAGTTAGCTGAAAAGTGTTGGAGTGATTGGTTCTCTGCTGCTAAATACACATGCCTACACACACACATGCATGCACACACACAATAATACACGCACACAGTGATATTTTATTTTATGTTTAGTTGGAGTATTTTTAAATACAGTGGGACAACAAAATGTTTGCTAAACCTTAATAAAACAAGTGTTTTATTCAAGGACAACTGGCACGAAAAAACTGTGAGCCATATAGTGTGATGCATTAGACAGGGTTGGGGCTCACAATATGTACAATGGATTTATTAAAATAGAAATATATTTCTTATTCAATCAATGTGAACACCGCTTCAGCAAATCCATTCATTTTTATAGTAATGTAAAAACAAAATAATGTCTTTATTATTATTATTATTGTATTTTTATGATGATGATGATGATGATTATTAACGGCAATCTAATAAATCATCATATTTAGCAAGGAGATATTATATTTTACTGAATTTATGCATGATGCGTACTTTAAGAAAGTGTGAAACAACTAGTTTCTGTTTGATATTGCTGTTTTTCTGGACAACTAGATACAACTTGATATCTTTTCCATTATTCTGTTTATTTGAAACATTATTTTTCAATCAATCTTGTTACTCTTAGCATTACTTGTTAATGTCAATATCATTGTCATTCCCATCAGCCTCATTATCTCCACCACATATCACCAAGTACTGAATTTGAAGACAAATGTTCCCATGATGCAGCAGCAGTGCTAATCATCGAATGATCCTGTGTTCCTGAGCTACAGAATATGAGGAAACTCGAAAGACCTCTCTTTCAGCAGGTTTCATTTAAACTGGGTACAGTACTGCAGCCAGAAACTGTAGACCAGGGCAAAATGTATCCCAAATGTGGAGGAAAATCTATGAGTTACCTAGAGGTGCAGATATTTGGACTACACCAGGCCTAGATGTTCTAGGGTTCACTGTGTGAGTCACCCGTTGTTTTTGGTCTCTAGAGCTGGAAGAAATGAACTGATTCCTCATATTTTTTTCCCCTGTATTTATTTTGAGCTTTGAGATTATCTGTGACCTACCTTCTTCCAGCTTGGATTTGGCCATGAAATTGAATAGGCTCTTACTGCACAGTGTGGATTCATGGTCCTTTGTTTCACGGGTTGCTGTTACATCTCATCAGTATTCTCTAATTGAAGTCTACGCCTGACTCAATGCCAGTGCATCCTTTTGTCTCTCAGTGAATGGATCTGTGCTGTAACATTCGACCAACATTTCACTACACGCTGACATAGCCTGGGTCACGGCATTATGCTTATGTCTGGGTTGGGGAGTTGTCTCCAGTGCTAAATTAGGCACTCTGCCATGAAAAAGTACTTCCCCCTTTCCCGATTTCCTCTGTTTTTGCATATATGTCACCCTGTCCTAGGTCTTCAAACAATTCATTTCAATACAATCAAGCGCGCCTGGTTTAGCTGGATCCAGATAACAGCCAAGCGAGTTCTGTGTTGCAGAAACCACGTTCAGCAACTGTAAATGATATCATTTTTTTATTATTACTCAACTCATTGAATATTTTATCAGTGATAAAGCTTCACGATACCGGCCCCCAGTTATTTCAAGAATTTGCAGCAACAAAGAACGATATAGGCCATTGCCATTGACGAACCAACTTAAGGGAAAGGCTATACAATCTATGAGTAAGGAGATGTGTCCCTCTTTGCATGTTTGAGGAGGGTTAGCCAACCCTGGTCCTGAAGGGTGAGAACATTTGAAAGGGTTCCACTAAGATGCTACTGATGTCGAGGATATGAGCATGGTGCTGGATGCAGTAAAAGCAAGTTTGTAGAAAATGTGACAAACATTTGCGCACAGAAGACGATTGTGAACTTCAGAAAGAAAGAGTTGTCTGTTTTCATTGTTAGATAAATCAGAAAGTGTGGAAGAAGGAACTTTGAAATTGAAGTAGAACAGAAACGTGCACAGAGTAAAATGTCATTTGCGGAGGATATGGGGAGATTGAGGATGGAAAAGGGAACAGACAGTAAAGGGCACTGCGAAGATGATGGAGAAAGCAGAGCTGACACAGAACTAATTATGAACAGAGAGAAGTTCTTAGCTTTCATTGTAAAGGTATTAAATTGTACCAGTACTATTGATACAAATACAGACAGGATCAGGATGGTGGTGCATGACGCTCAGGAGATTTTAGATATACTGTAACTGGTATAAACGGGGACGACATGCGGGGAGTTTTAGAAAAAAAAAGGTTTGGTGAGAATCACTTTGCAGTTTGATGCGTGATAAAGTTTATGGGATTGGGGTACTGAGGTTTTATTACTCAGTATTATCGTGTGGTTTGTTTGTTTATTTTGATAACCGAATGTAAAACTGTAATCTAGATCTACATTATCTAGTACTGTAGGTGTTGGTATGCACCGTTAAACGAGGTATGTGGTTCGCCAAAGAATGAAAGTAAAAAGAACCTAAGTTTTTGGACCAAGATGCGCTGCATCAGAACGAGCGTCGATCCATAGGTAAGTTAGTCGCTATGCTAACTGGTGGCAGCTACCCTATGCATTTATTTACATGCGTTCGTGACAAGTTTTTCAATGTTTCAAAACCAATTTATTTTCCAGTTCTCGGCTAAGAACAACATGGGTACATATAACTGCATTAGTGTTCGAACATCTATGGGTAAACCTGCGCTAGTAAATCTGATGAAATTGCCAACCTAAATAGCAAGTGCAATAGCTAGCTAGTAAATTTTTATTTCATTTATCATTAATACTGCTGCAGTAAGCACTTGATATTAATGTCAATTTACAGCTGAATAAATCAAATAATTACTTGAGCAAGCTGGTAACTGCTCACTGAGAAGGTACAAAGCTCAGTAACTTAGCAATCAAATTAAATTAGTTTTTATTTATTTTTTTGATGCTTTGAATTATGATTGTGATTTTCTTTCAATGTAATTTATATATATAGTCTCTCAGGCTTCATTTCCAAGACATTAGCCATCAATATGGACAATACGTACTGAGTTATGTGCACAACCCAGTTTTGGAAAAAAAAATAAAATTGATGGAACCTTATCCTTTGAATGCATACTGGCTTTTGATATTTTATGCTTATTTTATTTTATATATTTTTCTCAAATGAATCATGAATCATAGCAGTATAGATCATAATTGTCAGTGCACTGGGTTGACTTGAATTGCCCCTTGCTTTGCTCAAACAGAGACACAGAAGAGGTGAGAAATCACAGGATTTGTTGTTATGGGTGTTAAACAGGACCATGAAAATAACAGAAATTAAATTTGCCACAGATTTGACCTGATTAAGGCCAGAACAAAGCTACTGCCTCCCTCTGACTTCCTGAGGGCAGCAAACATCTGATGATATGTAATATTTCTTGGCAGCGTAGTTAATTACAACATAGCTGAACGCACTGCAGAGGAGAGAAAGCATCTGAATGGATTACAGGGAGGAACGACCATAATCAAACCTGTCAGAGAGGTTTTCCTGTCAGTCGACTGGGGTCATTCGCACAATCCCCCCTCACACGATGCCTTTTTCCACAGGAGCAGACAGATTCTCCCAACTCTGAAATCTGTTTTTTTTTTTCCACACAAATAGTCATTGTAACACTGTTTGTGCATGCACAGACACAGACACACACACACACACACACACACACACAGGCAAACACACCCATCTGTGTACTTCTATCCTTGTGAGGAAATTACACTGACCATTTATTCTTTGTGTGTCTCTACAGCTTTTCCCTAATCTTAACAATAAGCAATGTTGCATAATGTAAACCCTTACCCTAACCCTAACCTTAACCTCTCCCTAATTCTAACCTTATCCCTAACCTGAACTAATAAGTCACAGTTCTTTGGTTTTGATTTTGTAGCAAGTACAAGAACGCAGACACACATACACACACACACACACACACACACACACGTAAACAAAATCCACACGCAAACACAAACCCACACATGCACTCCCACGCAGAGACCAGGACATTACAAATACATTTTACCAAAAAAAGAAAGAAACCTTGACTGATTTTGAACAGTCGCTCCTGTGCAATGATTTCAGAAAAAACATGTATTTCGAGAAAATGTTCCCAGCCAGGCCTAACAGCCGTTCCCTGAGTAAAGGTGTCCTTTGCAGCAGCCTTAAGATGTTTCAGCAGCCACTTACCTTCCCACTTCAGAGATAAGAGTCTCTGTCGGTAATACCCGCTGTCTCATTATTTAAGCACACCAGAGCCACGGGCAGCCGAGAAGTGTCCTTACAGCCATGTGTGTAAAAGATTAGAAAAAAATAGCGCGCTGATGTCTTAAGGGATTGAATTCTGACTGAAGATGTAACTGTTGTTTTTGAGAAATTGAGGAAGTTCACTGATATCATTTTTTTTCTTTTACCTTCAACTCAAACACTCGACAGACTCCGCAGAGAAGGTAACAATATTCGTAGTAAATTTAATGCGTGTGCGCACACATTGGGCATACACACACAGAAATGCACGCATGCACACACTCTCACGCACATAAATGTACTTCTCCTTGCTAAAGGCACTGTACGGTTCATTCAGGCTAGAAGGATATCATAAATAAAATTATGAATGGTAATCATTCTGTGATGAAGCACGAGGTCGAGCACACTGCATATGTTATGACTGGCCGGGGGGGGGTTACTCGCTGCTAATATGTCACTCCCTGCCTGGACCATTTTGCACCACTCTGCTTAAACTGCAGAGACTGGGCTCCATTCAGCCAATTAAGCTGGGAGGTGATGAACCGGCCAGACTGAGCATGTGGTCAGTGTGGAACTAATCCTTGAGACCCATGGTGCACCGAGTCAAGGCGTCTGTTCGGCTGAGCGCTCAAGGGAAGCCATTTACTACAGTGCAGCGTCGTCAACATGGGTCTGTTCACTAACTGTTTCAGGGGCGAGAAACGTCCGCATGATCCCTACAACATCTTGCCAATACGAGCAAGAAGGTCCCGTTTTCTGATTTATGTGAATCACAGAAAGATAGTTAATGGGTAGAGCGGCTTCTGATTTATTGAAATTACCCAATTTTTACGGTAGTATCTGAGCGCAGATAAATGACATTTACATTTTACAGCCTTCATATGATACACAGTCTAAAATGGTGATAAATTACTGAGCAGCGGATGCTCTCTTCTTGAGAGGACCATTAAAAAGACAACACCGAACTTTCAGAATGGGAGCGCGAAAAGGTTATAAGCGAACATTTACCCTTTAAGTTTTTAGTGTACTTCAAAGGTCAGCTAACTGTGACAAGTGTAGAGGGTTACGTGTTCGACTTTAAGTTACAACACTTGTTTAAATCCTTTCGGACATTGAGTTGTTTGGTTCGTGTCATCAGAAATGCCCTTTTGTTTAAAGAGACCAAGTTATTTGCCTGAATGTCTTAAGCTGGCCAATGCAGCAGCACTTGTCATGAGCACATAGCAAGGTAATTAGCTGCGTAACGTTAATTATTTAAAAATGATTAATTAGACCATGACAGCTATGATAATGTCTCCACTGCAATGCAGCAAGTACTAATGCTACGAAATCTGTTAGACTATCATATTCTGAGGAAAATCTGAAAGTCTTTTATTGAACAAATGTGTGTCTGTCTGTCATACTGAACCCAGAATGAGTGTTAAGTCAAATTGCCTCAAATAACATGTTTTCAGAACAGAATCTGATCATATCAGGGGTTTGCTCTCAACTGCTTCAATAGTGAAATGTAATGCAGGGAACCCACAGTATATCCAACATGTAGAGTACAATATAGTGTCAACATAAAGACAGGCTCATCACGTAGCTCACATTGGAAAATGTATAATGATAACTACTGTGCGAGTATGAATGTATGAGGATCGGAAAACTACATGCTTGAAACATGCAAAAATACACCATTATACTGTATAATTTACACTGTTGCTGCACTGTTGCACACTATAATACTCCTTTTTTTTTGGAGGTATGGAGCAACATCTGAATGAATTTTATTCTGGATCCTTTTACCCTGATTTGCTCTTCATACTGACGAGCTGCTTTTTAGCCTGATCTAGTTTACTCTGTTCTATCCCCTTGTGAGAAAACATCGTCAGTTATGCATTGAGCATTTCACTGTGTGCTTCCGAGTGAGGTACATCCCAGTCAGAGGGTATCAGGGGCTGTTCCTGCAAGCTCTACGGTCCGGCCTACGGCTGCCTGTAGTTCACTGAGGACACTGCTGGGTACCTGCGTTCAGTCTCTCTCAGCTCCGAGTGCTATGAGCACTTTCGATGGTTCATCTGCTCCGCCTCACTCGGAACGGGACATTTGGACCCTGCACCTGTTTGACCCATACAAGCTGGGCCCTGACCCGTTGGACCCCTGACCCTAACTGTTTGGACCCCATACCATTTGGACCCTAGACCAGTTAGTCCCCAGACCAGTTGGACTCCTGACCAGTTGGGTTTGGGTTAGGGTTAGGGTCTGGGGTCCAAACAGCATGGGGTCCAACTGGGTAGGGTCTGAGGTCCACCTGGTCAGAGGTCCAACTGCTTTGGGTGAAATGGTCTGGGGTCCAACCAGTACTGAGTCCATTCAGTTAGGGTCCAACTGGTATGGGGTTCAAATGACCTATACTCCGCCTAGCAGGTTCATCGTGTTTTATACAGACAAGGCGGCTTCCTGAATCTGGCTCTGACGACAGAATTCGATGGTCTGCATTTCACCAAATTTTTAGATTTGCAATACAGTTAAAAATAAGTGTAACTAGTTCAGGCAGGAAACTCGAGAAGAGCTACATCAGCTGACAGCAGCCTGGTAAGCCACCAGCCACGGCAGCATCGGCAGGCACACAACAATCTGATAATGACATCATCACATGAGGTAATACAGCGGTCTATTTGAAAGACGTCAAGCTCGCTCACTTCTGCTGCTGTTTGCAATGACCTTTCATGCTATGCAGCACGCTCCTTTGGTTCTTTGCTTGCATCCTCCACCCCAGCCTCCACCTGTTTGGTTCTGCTCACATCGGGGGGGGATTTTGATTTCTGTTCATGACTAACTACGTTTGTATGTTTGCTGTGCCTAGGTAGGACATACCTCCAGAGCAGAACCGCCGCCAAATACAATGTAATGCTTATACCCATGAATAAATTGTTCTATATTATTGAAGCGTGAGTTTTCCTGACTGAACTAAGAGAAAGAATAGAAAGTATCAGTAATACTTGTAAGCTTGGCAGTGCAAGACACATTAGCTGGATCAGCTATTCAGTATCTTGGCCACACATCCCGAAACAACCAGTCAACATACGGACAGCGGCTCGTATTGTCTTTGTTCGTTGATGACGTACTGACAGGTCTTTAGCACAGCACTGTTCCGCACCAGTCTCTGACAACTCACTTGACAGACTGCTGTACGAACTAAAAACCTGCTGACAAATTCACGGTCTCGCGTCCTCGCACATTCTCCCCCCTTTATTTCCGTGATGAAAGTCTCGTCCCTCTCTGTTCCATTAGCCACACACCCCCGAGTTACTTCCACTCAACAAACACGGCGAAAACACCTCCTCCAGTGGACCTCCTGCGACCAAGTGCAATTTGGGCACTTTTTGATTACATGGCACTGATTTGGCATTTAAAATACAGTTTTGTGAATGTAGAAGTTAAATAAATGTCAAAAAAGTAATAATAAATGTGATGTGTTTTATATTTTATTATTTTTGCAAAAGCTATGCATGCAGTTAGAGTACACTAATCGTACAGTGGTTAAAGCTGGTCTTGGAGTACTTCCTGAATCAAGCACGAAGAAAAAGATGGTTCTCATTTTCACTTACGATGGAGGTGATTGGCGTGCTCTTCTATAATTGTTTTGGTAATTAGCTTTGCCATGATTAGCCATTAGTGGCTCAGGTGATAATGAATTCTACCCCAGCAATTGACACAAATCCTTCACCTCATGTGCAATAATGACGTCAGCCAGCAATCACCTCCTGCTACATACATACGTATATCTGTCTTTTTCGAACAAATGAGTTTTTTTATCATTGTAAGAATGAGGGGACACTTTTTTATTGGTAGAATTTACCTGAACAGGATGATGAGAGCCCGCATCTTGTGATGGCTCACCCTGATTTCGCACTCAACAGGTAACAAGACATAAATGGATAATAAATCATTTTCAAAGTAAATTAAGCATAAGAGTGCGCGCTGTCCCCTTCACTGAGACTGTTCTGGCTTGTCTTCCATCAATCTGACAGACTACATCACTTCAATAAACCCTGCTGTCTAGACCGAGCACCGACTTTCCTGAATTTCATTTAGACAGCTGCTTGCGCTTGTCTCGAGAAGCATCTCAATAGAGCTCCGTGTTTAACGTGGATCCTCTGATTCAGCCGAAACAAACCCTTTGAGACAGCAAGAGTGTGATGCTGGAGAAACAAAGAACATCAGTGCTCACTGTCTGCCTGCACCGCGCAGGAAATAATTGCTAAGACCATTTCCTTCTCCAAGCCGGGGAGAGCACAAATGAAAAAGTTTGCGATTTTAGAGCTGAGTTCAATGAATGACGCACATGAATTATGCAACGTCCTTTCTGCATTCCTGCAAGCTGACCCGTGGTCGGCCTCAGTCGTCAGACAAACATGCGTTTCCTCAATCAACCAATCACATTTACAAAACCATTTCACGCCCTCTCCTATCAAATCCATACATCACATCATCCCTCTTCAAACCAAAATTTATAAGTTCCTTATGCTCTAAAGATAAGATATAATAAAATGAGATAAGATGAGATACAATAAGATGAGATATACGTTATTGAACCCTGTGGTGTAATTTGTCCTCCGCATCAGAGCAACTCCAGTTCTAAAGCCAGTCTGGGTCAGCGGCAATAGTAGGAGCGTTCCTGTGGCGAGAGTATTTCTGTAGAAGGAGTTTTCTTGTGGTAGCAGTGTTCCTGTGACAGTTGAAGGGTCCTGTCACTAGAAATGTCTCCTAATAAGTACGTGCCCTGGCTACCTTGCCAATGAGCCTGGCTCTTTGGCTATGTGGTCAAAGTGCGTTTGACCCTTACCCGGGAGTCTAGGGCTCAATTCCCCGCCCAGGCCCTCCTTCGGCCTGCCACACTCCTAAAGTAGCTCTCCCGTAGGAGGACAGTCCCTATAGCAGTTTTCCTGTGGTAGGTGTGTTCCTATAATAGTTGTGGTTTTTCTGTAGCAGGAGTGTGCCTACCATTGTTTTCCTGCTGCAGGAGTCTTCCAATAGCAGTTTTCCTGTAGTAGGAGTGTTCCTATAGTATTTATCCTGTAGTTGGAGTGTCCCTATGGTAGTTTTCCTGTAGTTGGAATGTTCCTATGGTAGTTTTCCTGTAGTTGGAGTGTTCCGACGGTAGGTTTTCCTTTAGTTGGAGTGTTCCCATAGTAGTTTTCCTGTAGTAGGAATGTTCCTACTTTTCCAGTGGCAGGAGTGCTCCTATAGTAATTTTCCTGTAGCAGGACTGTTTCTGTAGTAGTTTTCCTGTAGTAGGAGTGTACCTTTAGTAGTTTACCTGTAGTAGGAGTTTTCCTATTGTTGTTTTCATGTAGCAGGAGTATGCCCATAATAGGAGTGTTCCAATAGTAGTTTTCCTGTAGTTGGAGTGTTTCTGCAGCAGTTTCCCCATATTAGGAGTGTTCTAATATTAGTTCTCCTGTAACAGTAGTGTTCCTGCTGCCTTCTGTACTGCATGTCTCGCCTGCTGCCACGCAACTGTGGTTCTGCTTCACTACCCCAGCAATCACCTGCTGTTAGGATCTGCTGCCGAGTATTAAGGGGGTTCTATGTATGTCTGCTATGTAGAAGAGAACATTTATTGTGCCCCCTGTTAGATTAGGTGCTATAGGAGGACACATTCAATACTAAACCCAAACATTGTACTTATTACCCTTCATGTATATGGCTAGGGACATGTAGTGTTACCCTCTATGTCCATTTGTCTGTATGTTTGTACATTGGTCCCGCTTGATGGGAAATGTAGTGCATCCATTTCTCAAAAACCAAAGAACAAAATTTACTGGTGTGGAAAAGGTGTGCACCTCAAGTTTTTTTCTAGCTTTAGTTTCTAAAGTGCAAAAATTATGCTTGCATATTCTTAAAAAATAAAATCAATTATGTGAGTTTGCCTTGCTGAAATAGATAGTTTTTTTTCACGCTAATCAAATGCAAAAAAACACTGAAGTCAATACTGAATCATAGATTCACTTTTGCCAGAAGTCATCATAATTAAACATGCCAATAATTGTGGTGGCGATAACAATCGTTATTGTAGCGCAAAACACGTCAAAATAACACTGAGATATTCAGAACATTATTGACCCTTAACGCTTTTAAGCCGAACGTGTCGTCGCCGACAGATATGCGTGTAATTTTGAAAGTACCGTAATTACTGTAAGTTTTGTGCAATCGAAAAAATTTCAACTGTTCCTGAAAGCTGAGAAGCTGTGCTTCAGCCCACATACAGGATACTATGGTAAACACGGCAGCATGATGCTCTGCTGGGATTTTTGCATTAGGCCTTAAAGGGTTAAGCCCTATATGGAGGCTGTGGTGAGAATGCAGTGCTAGTTTTGCCTGCTGTATACTTGAAGTACTCGGCCAGCCTTAAAACAGTGTAACAGAAACAGTGCTCTAACAAATGAGTCTCATTATGGGTACTGGAGAGCACACATTGGCCTGGATTACAGTATGTTACTCCTTTAACTTTGCCTCAATAATATATTTCCCCTTCCTCGCAGTTGAACAGTCACAAATAATGATGTCTCTGAATTTAGTCTGTACAGGGAAAGATGCATTTACCCTTACTTAGAATGAAAGTCAAAGGGGAATGTTGAAACCATGTGTGGTAATAGTGATGTGTTTCTCATGTGGCTCGTGGTGTCCTGTGTGGTGCTATAGCTGAGATTAGCACAAAAGCACTGGATACTGCTCCCGCGATGATTATGTGTGTCTCTCTCTGTATAATACATGCATGTCCTTTCAAACAGTCGAATATCTGGTTATGAAGTAACAAGGCAAACTTCAGAAAAAAATGAGTTGATATTTCAATTTGTGTTTATCAAAGTGCCTGTTAAAAGAGTACCTAGTTTATGTGATGTTGAAAACAGGGGCGACCGCGTGCCCTTGACACCTTGCAAAGCCAACACACAGAAAGCCAGCTGATCACAAAGAGGGGTGAGATAAATGAGGGTTCGGCCGTTATGTGCGTCTGAGTGCCGCTTCGCCACAAACGCTGTAAAAAGGTCAGTTATCTGCAGTCGCCTTTGAGCGCATAATAACATTTAAGTGTCACATCCGTGCTGTAGCAGCTCCGCAGTCGGGCCGTTCAAATAGCTATCGTGCTCAAAAAACACTATTCACTCACAAAGAGAGAGGCTGACATTGTTGTTTACACTTAAATTCGCCAGCTTCAAAAATTCTCAAGCATCTGCCTTATACACAAAGCACGCCCATGGATATACAGTAGATCTACTGCATATGGACTGTAAAGGCTTATTTGCATAAACCACTTCCAGTCCTCGTGCTCTGCCCAGTTATCCAGTACTGTAAAATTATTACAGCAACATTTACGCAGGGGAAACCACCTTCAGAAAGAGACACGGGTCCCTCTGTAACCCCGGCTCACAGAAGAGCATTTGGGCAAACATCGGCGGTCAGATGGTGTTTCTGCTCGGTTGGCTTGCTGCTTGGAAGCTTCTGGAGGAGGGGGCGGGGTTCCTGGCGGCAGATTGGCTGGCTGCTAAAGAGCCTGAGGAAACCTGCTGAGACCCGCCCAGCACGCCCGCCGGTGCGGCGCAGATGACCAGGCGAGAAGAGGGGGTGAGAACAGGGACGCACGCTGAGCACCAAGCTGTCTGACGCATCTACGCCACACCACACTGTCAGGGGGTAAAAAAAAAAAATCCTCGAAAGGACTTCAGGCCTCCTCTCATTGGTGGCTATGCATTTGTGACATCATCAATCAACACCATGGCTGTTGTGCTGTGGAGACATCACTCAACACCGCAGCCATTTGTCACATCGCCTCCACTGCCCTTCGTGACACGATCTACACAAGCCACTGTGACATCACCACTCCAACCTTTCGTGAAATTGCATCACAGCTGATTATGATGTTGCAACATTTAAGGCACTAAAGTTTGTTTTCTCTTGCATTCTTTAGTCTCACAATGTTGTGATTTGTAATTGTTATTATATAATTTATAATTTACCTGTCAAAAGGTATCCAAATGCCAATTTTACACTCCCTGTCTCAAGCTTTGGCCTACTGTACTGCATCAGGGCTGGTGTGAGCATGACTGAGACAAATCACATCGTTATTTTGACTGCTTAATACATGTAAAACATATGGTCTGCAAAACAAAACATCTACATCATAATTGCTTAGGAAACATTCATGATTTATCCTCATGTATCGTGATTTATTTGGTATACAAAGCTGTGGAAAAAAGTATTTGGCCCCTTACCAATTTCTTCTTTATTTGCTTATTTATCAAATTTAAAGGTTCCAAATCATCCACCTAATTTTAACATAAGACAAAGACAACATGAGTGAACACAGCACGCAGCTATTGCTTGTACAAAACTCTTTACTCAAGAGTTTACTCGACTCTTTACTCACTTATCATGGCGGAAATGGGTTGCTTTGTGCAATGAGATCAATGGTTATGCGTGGTTAATTTATGCCCAAATACCTCCTGTACCGTTATCTTTATTGTAACATTGACGTATGGTTAATTAAAAAAGGTTTTGCATGGGCTCTCAGAAGACTCGTTGCACGTGCAGGCTCTCCATTTCCGTCGTGTCATATCACATCAGTGACAGCCATTTTGCGTGATAGTGCAATTGTGTAACAGCTAATTTTGTTATTTAGCCGTGAAATTTGGGTTTACCAGCGAAATGTGGACAGTGACAGGAGACGTGTGGCGAGAGACAGTCCTAACGAGGGTTTTGGCTGGATTTTCGGAGGATCCATGAAGTTTTGAAGGTGTGAGACGAGAACTTGGGAATCTTCTAAATGGGCTCTATGGGACGGCCCATCGCCTAAGCTAGCCTTGGTAAATACCCAAATAAAAATATTGGCAAGGGAAGGGTCTATGATCATTTCATATCTTTATCTTGACAATTATTAATGGTCTTTGACCAGAATCTTTTCTGTTTGAATCCGCTATGGATTTATAGCTGATGGTAAAGTTTTAGCACCACAGAGGAGGCTATCTGGGCTAAATGCTAGTGATTCTTACAGTGTGTGATTCTTCTGTTATTAAATGAAGCAAATAAATGCAAACTCAAGAACATTTTACATAAAGTATTGTTTAATTATGTACTTTTCATTTTTGTCCCAGGTTGTTTAAAAATGGCACAGCTTGATTAAAAAAAAGTAAAAGATAAAAAGTTTCCGACTGTCAAAGAGCAAACTTTAGTAAGGAAACAAATAAAATGGAAAACACTGTAATTGATTAAATTTCATTTCATTTCATTTAAAAGTTGGAGCTTAACCCAGGAGGCCTGTCCCCAAAACACTGTAGTGCATTTATAGAACCCACACCCATCCTCTTAATACTGCTTCATGACGGCTGGAGAGCAAGCATGTTTGAATAGTTTCTTTTTTTTTCCAAGTTTGTTTGATCTCTGCTCTCGATGTCATGCTGTTATACAAAATATTGTCACAGCTGTGATTGTCTGCTGCACTCGGCCTTCAGTCTCGCAATGATATTTCGTATAACAGCACTCCCTCTTGTGTGATATTGCTTGAGTATACAGTATTCGCTCTTTTGTTTCCAAAAAAAAATAGGTGAACAACTCAGTAAAACTTGACGTGAATTAACTCTCCCAAGATATAATATTCATCAAAACTGCTTAATTCATGGAGGAATCACTAACTTCATCTCACGGTGTCTGTAGCAGACAAAACCTATGAAATGGCAAAACTGTCAATGAGCACAATGCAGAGACGGTGAATTCACTGAACATTGTCACTGATAGGTGTATGCATGTGTTTTTGTGTGAATGTGCAAAACTGCCAGCACAGTGAGGGGGCATTTAAAGAAGAACAAAAAAATCCCATCAAGGTGACTTTGGCTTGTGGCGTGTATGGATAATGCCAAGCTCGATAGGAACCTTTGTTGAATTTTTAGTGTAAATACACATTTGAGGATTAGGGTTCGCTAATGTAAACAACTCAGCTCGAGTGTGTCTGCAAACCCAATGAATGACATAGAGGAAAAGGGAGGAAAGAGATAGTGATTCTTGACTTTGGTGAAGGTTTGTAATATTTTTTTGTGGAGGCATTACTTGACAGATGCATGAATGAAGAGAAGCTGACAGCACCTGTGATCAGAACTATCTGCAGAGCTCATGCATATAGTGCCAGACTACAGGGGTGAGCAGGGGTGCCTACTGCGCCCTAGTCTCTGTTGAGCTTCTCTCTGATAGGAGTGACGGCTTTGTGTCAGACTGACGGAAGATTGCTCCCAAAGGGGCAGCCAGGAGAGCGAGGGAGGGAGAGAGGAGGAGGGGGAGAGAATGAAAAAGGGTTGGAAGCCACAAGCAAATAAAGTTGTCAGATGCCCCGTTTTTGACCGGACTGTCCGGTATTCAAATGCAATGCCCGAGTTCAGTCAGGAGGGCTAACTGATTTGGTTAAAAGTTTGGTCTAAATAATTCAGGAAAAAAAAAAAAATACTAATTAAAGCCCAGTTGGCGTTTTCCGAAAAAGGGTACACATCTATTGCTTTAACAAGACAAAACTGTTTTTGTAGGCTCCTGACTAAGTCAATTCCACCAATCACAAGTAGCCATATCATCCCACATCTTGGAGAAACAATCCTACCGAATGGCCAGATGTTACGCACATTGATATTTAAAGCTAGCTTGGACTGAATCGCCGAGTTACACAATGATGTATCTAAGATCAAGCGACCAAAGTCTAATGTCACCTGCACTTCAAACATGTAGCTGAACATTACTCCTACCGGTAGAACGAGTAGTTGCAGTAGCAGTAGTGTATTAGCAGTTGCTAGCTTAGCATAGCTAGCTCGTTAGTTACATGCCATTGCTACATTTTCTTTTCTCATTTTATAAGTTATTTGCTGTCTGATTTGCTGTTTTTTGGTCATGCTGCATGATGCGGGAACAAATGCAGTAATTTAGCTAGCTCATTAGGTTGTTTGTTGTCTGATCTATAGTATTTTATTATGCTGCTCAATGCCAGAAGCTGTGCAGTAACGTTGGATTTCCTCTTTGGTTATGGCAGAGCCTGAGCACCCACAATAAGTTAAGACAGATATATACTGATTACACTAACATGCAAACATCATACCCTGTTGGCTTAAAAAGTCCCAAGTTTTGCCTTAACAATACAACACCTCACTTTAATGAAAAACTACAGACAAGTGCTCAGAAGCAAAGATGAGCAGAGGATTGCCGATTTGATCACACAAGCATGAGAAACTCATTGGAAAATTTAAAAACAGTTTTCCGCAAAGAAAAGCAGAAGGGGACATCTCAGTGCTCGGAGGCATCTGCGACGGACCGTCGCACAGTGTAAATGAGTATTGTGGTCAGACTGATCAATATTTCAGCTCTTTTTTTTGAAGGAAATGGTTGTTGTGTGCTCTGGACCAAGAGAAGAAAAGAGCCAACCAGACTGTTTCCATGATCTATCAGTGTATGGGGCTGTGTCAGTGCCTTTGGCAAGGGCAACTTCCACTTCCGTGAAGGCATCATCGATGCTGAAAAGTACAAAGTACAATGAGATTTGAGAGCAACATATGCTGCCTTCACAATAAAATAAGTGATCGGCGATACATGTTTCTCTGCATTGAATGGCAGCAGGGAACACACTGTCTAGCTTTTCTTCTTTTGGAACTACTGTATTTTCATTAGCAGGGTGAAAAATAAACAAAACATTCATATATTGCATCTGAAAGGTCAGTTATTTGTTTTTTTTTTTTTTTTTAGAGACATAAATTGTTTGCAGAACTTTGAATAATCGCAGTATCACACTCAACGTTATGCTGTTTAACAAAACATTGTCATGTTTATGATTATCTGCTAGCTAACTACCAAGTTTTTCCACCTGAAGACAGACTTTCTTTATTTTGTTTTTATTTCTCATAAAACTTGCTAGTACCACAACAGACTTCTGTTTGGTTTTCTTTCATGTAGTTAGCTGACCGAAGCCTAGCAAAGGATTTGGAGGAGAGCAAAGAATTCATCATTGCTGCTAATCCTATCGAGGCAGTTCCAGACTGTATCGGGTCGACTCAGTGCGATGTGGTACGGAATCTGATCAATTTTCAGTTGTCATGACTTCTCTAAAACTTCTCAAAAGCAAAGGTGAGGCAGATGACTGGCCTTGTTAGTACAGACCCATTTTGTTTCAACTCTCTCGATCTCTTTGTACTGAAAGTCTTTCCATGTGTGGTGCTTATTTTTGGTTTAGATTCTTTTGTCTTCATTGTGCTTTCTGTTGTTTTGGTTTTGAATATTTTCACTCGTTAGATTCTTTTGGTCTTGTTTTTCTGTGTATGAATTTATTTTATTTTACTTTCTTTGTAAGTATTTGGATTTCAGGATCCTTTTCCCTCCAGTTCCTCTTGTGCACCACAGTTCTCCAAACATATACTGCATATATTTCCCGTTTTGTCTTCAATTCCTGTAAATAAAACATTGTGTAGTTCTCTCCATCCAGTTGGGCTCTTGAATTTTGAGTACACCATGACACACACTCACACACACACACACCCTGCATGTTTAACCATGCAGAAATTGAAACAATGCACCCCAAACAGCATATTGATGCATATCCTCTTGCCTGAAAGGTCAGAAACTTTCAGTTCACGAAGCAGTGTGTGAAAACTGCTCTCTTCTGACAGCAAAGAAGATTAGCAGGGTTACCCTGCTTCACAGATCTCTGGGCAATAACCTTTGGGGGTCTACTTTTCCCTGATTTAGCACTTTTTATATTTCACAGAATGGTGGTCTCTCTGGCCTATAGCCAAGCAGCCAATCACCATTTGGAATCTGTTTTCTTTTCACTTGTCTCATCCAGACAGCATAGCTAACTGTGTGCATCTAACCTCCTGGAACGCGAGATGAGCCAGCCCAGCGAGGTCTCCCAGGCGAAAGCCATTGTCAAGCATGCAGATGGCAGACAAGCCCCCACCCACCCACACAATTACACACTCCTCTGTACAAAGAGCATACATTCAACCAAGAAAACTTCTGTTATTCCATCTTCCTACGTGAAATAAACACAAACACTTATTTCTGTCTTCTTTGGTTAGACAATTTTGCTTTTGTGTCAGATAAAAACTGAGAAGCAGAAGGGCTATTTGCAAGTGTTTGACATTCCTATTTAATAAAACCACAGCTAACCCAACAAGTATTTGTGACTAATAGTGCAATGGCATACGAAAGAAATAATTAACCTAATAAAACCTTCAGACCCATATTTGGGTCTGTCAAATTCAGTTTCTGTATTCAAACCTGTGGACCCTCAGGCCTATTTTAAATTTTAGTGGAGATCCCAAAGGTTTCCAACAATCCCAAATATGTCCTGCTAAATTACAGGGAAATGTGTATAAAATTATGTAGGGAATCTAGATATTGTCCATTTGATGTAATGCTGTGACCATAAAAACATGGCATCCTGGGTTTGAATATTTCTCTCAGTATAAGTGTGATGTAGCTTCAGTGAAGAGCTGCAACCAGCAGATACAGAATAAGTGTGTGACATTGTCCTAAAATATTTAAAACATGCTTTTCATGACTTTGAGCCCATTTAAGGGAGAACTTAAGTTGAAAAATTTGAGTGTAAGGGGTTAATGAGCGCCACTGATTGCTTCACACGAATTGACTAATCAAGGGTTTGCAAATTTAAAAATTACATTTTCATAACCTGAAATTGCACTTGAGCCTGGAAATTGCAGTATGTGTGTTCATCAATTATTGCATAGAAGTGCAATTTCTTCCTTTTCAAAATCAAAATTAACCACGACTGTATTGCCCCCTCCATTTTCTAAATAGCACTTAGTGCTAAGAACCGATGCAACAAAAAAAGAGAAAACATCTCCTGTTGAGTAATTAGCAAAAGATTAAGAGATAAAAATGGACGAAGACCCATTTTCCATCAACCATTTAACAAATGAGGCGTGAGTGTGGGAGATGGAGAGAGTGAAAATGCCCTCTAGGTAATGAGAGATTCATCATGGAAAACAGGAGGAACGGCCACATGTCTTCAGGCAAAAAAAGAGCCACTGGTACATTTCCTCTCACGCAAAACAACAGAACGTCTCTGTCTAATTATCACATGCTATCAGTATGGAGAGCGACAGAGATTGGCTTCAGCATCAATCCATTTATTTCTCTTACATTTATCCTGGCAAACAGGAAAACCCTTATGAAAATACCCTTAGCGATTTCTTAGTAACACTGTAGTATTTTGGCATAACTAGAACCCCAATTCCAAAAAAAAAGTTGGGATGCTGTGTAAAATGTAAATAAAAACAGAATGCAATGCAAATCTCATAAACCCACATTTTAATCACAATAGAAAATAAACAACATATCAGATGTTGAAAGTGAGTCATTTTACCATTTCATTAAAAATATTAGCTCATTTTGAATTTGATGGCAGCAACACATCTCAAAAAAGCTGGGACGGGGCAACAAAAGGCTGGAAAAGTAAGTGGTACTAATAAAAAAACAGCTAGAGGAGCATTTTGCAACTAATTAGGTTAATTGGCAACAGGTCAGTAACATGACTGTGTATAAAAAGAGCATTTTAGGCCCCGTTTACACGTACACGGTTATTTTGACAAACTGAGACATTTCCCTGCATTTTTGCCCTTTTGTTTACACGCAAACGGAGAATTCGCCTCTGAAAACGATTCTTTCTGAGAACTCCGGCCAGAGTGGAGATTTTGGAAAACTTCGGTCGCAAGTTTGCATGTAAACGGAAAAAACGGAGTTTTAGGCAGCCGATGTCACAGTATGCTCCAGAACTTGCACCTGCGCCAAAAGTGCAACCTATGTTTACATTTTCATTTGGCTGTGGTGATTGGATTCGTTTCTGTTGTTGCTATTTTCGGGATTCTGATTGGCTAACGTGGGCTTGATCTTATCGTTACACTGCCACCTACAGGTTTGATATGCTCTTGACGGCATATATATATGGGCGACGTAAAACGAAAAACTTTTCTGAAAACTGATATGTGTGCATATTATTTTTGAAAACGGAGACGGTGAAATGTTCGTTTATGAAAATAGCCGGCCACGTGTAAACGGAGTGTTAATGAGGCAGTGTAAGGGTTTGTCCTTGCAGTCCCTCCCCCTGCTGCATTTCTTCACCTCCACCTTAACGGGCAACAGGTGTGGCTCGTTGAGGTGGAGGTGAAGGCAGGGTATTTAAGGGTTGGCTGCGCCTCAAGAGTGCAGCAGCATTCTGATTGTTAAGTCCCTGTCGTGTGTTTGTGCTGCTGCTCCCCTGATGTTTGTTTTATTTCTTTGATTAAAAGATTTTTATATTTTTACTCAGCCTGTGCGTTTGGGTCCCTTTCCAAGCTTTTGAGGTCCATGGTCCCAGTGCCCGTCGGCTTGTCGTCTTCAGCCGGCGGGGCAAAACCATGACAGGCAGAGTCTCTCAGAAGTAAAGATGGACAGAGATTCACCAATCTGCAAAAAACCGAATCTAAAAATTGTGCAATAATTTCACAAAAAAATGTTCCTCAATGTAAGATTACGAAAACTTTGCATCTACAGTATATAATATCATCAAAAGATTCAGAGAATCTGAATCTGGACTTTTCCACTATGTTATGGACAAGCAAAAAGCCAATCATCTTATAAAACTATAGCACAACAGGACAGTGTCCCAAATTTTGTGGCAAAAGGTAGTTAGTTATTAGAAACTTTTAATTTCATAATTTTTGCAAGCAAATTTGCCCTAAGAATTTGCTTTCAATGTGCCTAAGACTTTTGCACAGCACTGTGTGTGTGTGTGTGTGTGTGTGTGTGTGTGTGTGTGTGTGTATATATAAAAACATGTCCTTGGTTGTCCACACCTGAATTCACAAACCAAACTGCTCTTTGTCGCTGTGCCACTCAATCTTACAGCGTCATCAAGAGACACTCAGATCAATGAGGGAGAAAGTTAATATGTGCATTGTCTGTCGGGGAACATATTCTGGTATTGAAAGTATACGAGCTTTAATTTAATACGTCTGGGCTGGCTGGCTTTTTATTGGGTGATTTATTTGGAGCACGAGTAATTTGATCGAAGGGGAAGCTGTCGGTTCCAAAATAATCCGGCTCATATCTTTAGCAGTCGCTTGATGGTTGTGCATTATCAGCATTGTTTTCTGCTAGTCAGCAAACTGCATGCACTGCATTATCAAGGGCCAACTGTAAAACAACGTGTAATAAATAAATAAAATTAAGGCAATGGGAAATGCAGTTTATTTTTTAGAGCGTAATCAAACAAAGTTCTTTGGAAGTAGGTTGACGTTTTTACTGTCAATGCTGAGGCCTTGAAAATAGTAGAGACATTATTTGCCGGACTTAAATAAGGGGTGTATATGGAGTATATAGGTATGTACATAAATATTTCTTCTCTCTCTGTTATTCTCTTCCTATCTCTCTCTGTATATATAGACAATAATTTGAAGCAATAATGACAACATGGTCTAGAATCTCAATGCAATGTTTGCTGCATCTTGCGGAATCCATGGTAAGCCATGAAGAATTGAAGCTGTTCTGACAGCAAACCAAGGTCCTACTTAGTATTAAAAAGTGTACTTAGTAACATCACCAGAGAGCGCACACATACACTTCTGTTACTGCCAGAGACGCTGATCATAATAAGGCGGGAAAGTCAGAACATGTGATTAGGCCAAATCAACTCCTCGGTTCTTCCTGAAAAAGGAAAGATTCACTGGTGAGATCATCAGCAGTAAAAGGCCCAGAAGCTTGACTGTTGTAGATGACAGAATAATTATTTTCTTGAATAAAAACTCCTTCACAGCAGCTGTTCAGAATAAGATTACCCTCCAAGAGGTCAATATATCTGTATAAACGATCAAGAGAAGACTTCCCCAGAACAACAATGGCTTCTGGACCAATATTCTATCGACAAATGAGATAAAGATTGACTTGTGGAGATGGGATGGAACTGCTCGTGATCTGAAGAATCCCACCTCATCTGTCATCTTATCAGCGCAAGTATGGGTGCCAATTAAAAAAAATCTCCTGCACTAATTGATGATCTGACAGTTAAAAAAAAAAAAAAAAAAGCAGGACCCCGCTTTACAACACCCGCTTTACTACAGATGCAGCATTGATCCGCCTGTCAATCTCACGCTCCATCTTACACTCACTCGTGAACAAGACACCAAGATACTTAAACTGCACCACTTGAGGTAACAACCCACGCCCTACTCTGACGGGACAGTCCTCTTACCGGCAGAGAAAATACATAAATTATAAAGAACTCAGGACATCCCACAGTTAGGCTAAAGTGTCGTGCCCATCTCCATGCCAAGGGGGCGCTACATACTGCTTTGCCTGTCTTTCAGAGTTTGGACTTCATGGGAACTCCTGGGCTCACACACAGGAGGATAATTCTAAGCTAGAGTTCATTGATAGAGTTGTGGCATGATGATTCCAGAAAATCTGGTCATGACGCCATTTTGTTTCCATCGTGTTATCAGGCACCCACTCTGTGAGTTTTTTCCCCCCGTTTTCCTTCTTCTCATGTCCGATCCGAAAATTTTCCTCATAATGCTTATCAAAACCAGTGCTGGCTGCTCTATTGTTTTTCCCCCCGATATTAGCACGTTTCCCTTCCGAGAAAAGAAGGAAAATATTCAATAATTCCATTGTGCCCAATAGTTTGGTTTCGCAAGATGGAAACAAAATGGCATCCCATTCCTGAATTGTCGTGACTCTATCTAGAGACTCTAGCTTCAGCAGCCACTCCCCTTCCATTAAGGGAAGGTAATTAATCACTGTTACTTCCCCACTCGTACTTTGCGACCGATCAGCACCTGGACATGGACACACCTGAAACCAATCCACCGAACATTAGCAGCGATGTTTATCTGAGCCCTGCAGACACAGCAGGGGAGAGAGCAGCCCCGAGAATTAAAGAGAGCCGACCGATCTCTTCACCCTGACGCAGTAAGTGGCCAAAGGTCAATTCCTTTCAGTGGTGACGACCTACCTGAAGAATAGAGGAGGATTTTCAAGGAATAATACAAGGAATACCTGAGCTGAAGATAAGACGAGGGAAAGCCCATGACTGCTCTCCCCACAGCCACAGTGACCTGGAGAGAGACCTTTCTACAGGCTGCTCCCTGCTCTCTCTCTCTCTCTCTCTCTCTCTCACTCTTCTTTGAGGAGTCCATGACAGCATAGAGCAAAGCAGAGAACCAAGTTGTTTCACCTGTCCTAACCATTTGTTTCAATTAACCAATTTAAATTTCAACATTGTTCCTTGTCTGTGTTTTGGTGTTTATTGTCAGTTTAAGATGCTAACGGACAGATGTGAAATAAGGCCCAGCTGAGAATTTGAGAAGAAACACTGTTGACATATTGGAAATTTGAGGGGGCAGCTCATTGGCTGATTTCGTGTTCCTGCTGACCTTTTTCTCGTTGGCTCAGAAAACCTTAAGGTAGGTAGATACTCCCAAATACATTTATTTCTCTTTCATTCATAACAATTTAGTACCAACATCATATAAACAACTACTAGATACAGAATTAAAGCGATGGCTCATTTACATAAATTATGCTAATTAGGTACCGAGATGGCTACTGCAATGTGGAACTTGATCAAGTACCTCAGGCAGGATATCTCTAAAACTTTTTATTCCTTTTATCTCAAATTTTTACAGATCATTTATGACTATATAGTCCATGTTCTGATCAGAGGGTTTTCAGAAATAATATCTCTGTGAAAAAATATGGGCATTTTAGTGTTTTTTTTTTTTTTTTTTTTTTATTGGGTACCTAATTACCACAAAATCTAGAGTTACACAAATGATTTCTTCACAATGCCTGATCAGTCCATAGACATGCATCTGGTGAACTTATATTGCAAGTTTCACAATGATAGCCTGAGAGAAAGAGGAGAAATGGTGTTTGAAGCAATGCTTGGCAGGTCAAAATCAACTTTTTGAGAAATTGACAAAAAACAACAGATGTCCATATTTTTGATAGTCCTATCAAGTACACACACTATGAACTTACTGAAGGTTATTTTACGAAAATGTCAAAAACAAAAAAAAAAAAAAAAAAAGCCTATTTTGGGAGTGTCTACCTACCTTAAGTGATTTTGGGTGCCTTCGTCTGCAATGCTGGAGACATGGCTTTGCATGTTTGGTTGTGGAAAAAAAGGAATACTTTCATACATGTAGATAAATAAATATAACGAGTGAAAACAACCATGTGCATCAAGAAAACTGCCAGACGATTCTTTCATGATTTTTTTTTTTTTTTTTTTTTTTTTTTTTTTACTATCTCGCCTTCAAGGCTTTCACAGAATTAATATCGAACTAATATTTTTGGCACCAATTATCTATCCTGAACAATTTGATGATACCCAAAAATAAAAGGCAGAAGGTGCACTTAGGAACTATTTTCTCGTGGCGACGGATGATGGAGCCAATAGGCATAGCTGTTCTTCAGGAAACACACAGGACAGGAAGAAAGGCAGCAGAATTATTATTTTAATGGTGAAATTTCACCCATCTGTTCCGAACCAACACATGTCATCCCTGAGCCGTGCTCTCCAATTTGAGAAAAGGGCAGTGATAAAATGGAAAGGCAGAATAATTTACTCAAGGTAAAAGGAAAGGAGAGGAATAAATTGTGAGAATGCTTGTCTTTTTCTCTACCTTGTGCAGGAGGAATGACATGACATCAAAATGGCAGAGCTTTTCAACAGCCTCCACACATTTGATCACGAAGACAGCAGATAATAAGATACACACAGCTTCAGCTCCCGAGTCAAGAGAAATACACCCATCACATCATTACTGCGGCCACATTTAAGTGTGAAAGGTGCAATAAACCCAGCACAAAGTATCAGGCTTCTCTCAGACTCCAGCGAACACACCCATCTTGATATTTCTCTGCTTATTATTTTTTATAAAAATACAACCCAATCTGAGGACCAAAAAGTTGCAATTGCGACACAAGCTTTTACTCAGAAGTCACACACCGCCATGTGCGTCTGTGGTCGATGTTTACTGTCTGTATGATGCTGACACTATCACGGTTTCACCTTTATCTCAAGTTCTCATGAAATTTGTAGTGCAACTAACAAGAAGGCACCAGAAAATACGTTACATTGGAACCTTTGCCTAGATTATCTCTGTCTGTGCGTGTCTGTGTTTATCTGTGTCTTAGGGCCTGATTTACTAAGACCTTTAGCACATGCAAAATCTTTTTGCCCCTGAAAAACCAGAAACCTTTCCACTGACTGGTGCAAGGCAAGTACCCTGGCCAATCATGGGTAATGCTATTGGTTTTGCACGGGCGAAAAGATTTTGCATGTGCTAAAAGTCTTAGTAAATCAGGCCCTTAGTGTCTATGACTATCTTCACATCTGTTTGAGTGTCCATGTCTGTTTCTGTCTGTTGAACACTGACCCATTGGTGCAACTGACTGCTATGAGTTACTGAAAAACACAAATTAAGTATTCTGATAAATGTCTTCTTAGATCATTGAAGCTGATTTAACATCTGCATAGAATTTTACAGTGGTCACGACTTGAACAGCCTTAACCTAAGTCTTATCGATTTGTTTTTGCCCTTCCACTGAATGAATCTTATGGAGGTCTGTTTAAATATTCTAATGCTGAGGTACATGAGCAATTGGACAATATTCACATCAGTATTCTCCTGTGGGAAAGCAGTTATTCAATTTTCATATATTTTTGCCAATATGCAACAAAAAAGAAAAATCACTTTAGATCATCTGGATCGGGGCTTGAGAAAGTATTCTTATAAATTTGGGACATTTTGGAAGTTCATACCAATGTTAGGAAAACACAATCCATCTTAAGATCAGCCTGATAGATGATGAGAGATGAGAGGGAAAAGCAGCCATTTAATTTGTCACGGGTTGGGAGAGCGATTGAGCTAGACGGTGCATTAACAGAAAGCGGAGAGCCGAAATGTGCTCCCTAAGCACTTCTGCTACAGCTTGTGTTGCAGAGCTTAGCAATTTATGGAGCGCCAAGGTTGTATTGCCCCCTAACATTAATACTAGTTGTCATTAAATCTACGCTCACTCATTCAAAGAAAAGCCTTCCATGCGGACTCTTTAATTAAGGGCTTCTGGGAATTATAATCAACACTAAAAGAGATGCCATAGTGATGAAGCATAAATCTATAACTGCATAGCGGACCACTTCATTTTTCATGCGTTGGCAATATTGCTCATTGAGTAAAAAACTTAACCATGGAACCATCAATGCATGCAGGGGGCGCTGTTCCAAAACTAGTTGCTTTACCATCACTGTGGCATCTCACGTTTGATTAAAACACACATGTACACATGCATTCACAGACATTTGCACATGTGCGCGCGCACGCGCGCACACGCACACACACACACACACATATACATATGTATTTCTGTGAGGAATGTTGTTTTTAAACCTTTCGATTAATTCCTCATGCATTTGTGGGCAAATTGGCAATCCTCTGTATATCTTTGCTCCTGATGAACTGAGCCTTTCCTGGATGCTGCTTTTGAGCCAAATCATGGTTAGTCTCCTGCTGACATCAGCTGTTTCAAATCGTTCATTATTCTTATTTTTTATATCCTTACTAGTCCTAATTTTCCTCCTTGCCAACTTTTTTTGGAATGCATCGCAGGCCTGACTGGCCAGAATTGAGGTATACAAATAAAATGAAGTTGACCAAGCAAAACTTGAAATATCTTGTCTTCATACTGCCTGCAATGAAATACAGTCAAAGTAAATGTAGAAATCTCTGCTGTTTGGTAACTCATTTCAGTTCAAGTAACATCAAGAAACATTCTTAGCCTATGAATTTTAAGGACTTAACATGAACGCAGCATAAGGCTAATATAACAATGTCACAATATAAAAAGTCCGTGTAAATGTGTTAGAGATTTATCCAGTCCAAGGTGGAAATTGAACTGCAGCCCTTCATCACAAGCACCAAAAGCTTGCTAGTCCAATATGTTTAATAAGCAAATGAGCCAAGTTCATCCCGCTATACTTAAGTCAAACTATATTTAAAACTGTTATTGCACTTACTGTATCTGTATACGCACAGTTAGCCGTTAACATCTGTCCTCACATTCACTGATACCAGTATGACATTACTGCACTGTATCAGTTCACATACGTCTAAACTGACTTTATCTGCATTACCAGCTGGTTCCGGATATTTTGCCACAAACTAATGCAGCATGCAATGCTTAACTCATGTAAAAAAAAAAATATGCGTGCGTGCACTTTTAGTGCATGTGCGTGTGTGTGTTTGCAAGGCTGCATGTACATATGTGTGCGTGTGTGTGTGTGTATGTGTTCTTGCAAGTGTTACAAAGTGAGAGCCAAAGAACACTTTTTTTTTCCTACAGAGGAGACATTTTTGGGAAGTGCAGACATTTTCATGTGTCCTCACAACTACCAAGGCCAATTCTTACTTATTAGTGTAGGTTAGGGGTAAGGTTAGAATTTGGGATAGCTTAAGGTAAGGATAAGGGTTTGGGTTAGGGTTAGAATTAGGGATAGGTTAAGGTTAGGATAAGGGTTTGGGTTTAGGTTAGAATTAGCGATAGGTTAAGGTAGGATAAGGGTTTGGTTTAAGGTTAGAATTAGGGATAAGTTAAGGTTAGGGTAAGGGTATGGGTTTGGCATCTTTGCTTATTGTTAAGATTAGGGAAAGGCTGTAGAGACACACAAAGAATAAATGGAAGTCAATGTATTGTCCTCACAAGGATCGAAGTATAAGGATGTGTGTGTGGTGTGTGTGTGTGTGTGGGGGTCAGATTACCTATAAGGCCCAAAGAGCCATATCTTTATTTTGCCAATTTGAAGCAGCTCTGCCAACTATTAATAACAAATATGTGATGATATGGCCTATTATATATATATATATATATATATATATATGTGTGTGTGTGTGTGTGTATATATATATACAGTCATGCCCAAAATTATTCATACTCAGAGAATGATACTCCCGCCACCTTGTTTGACCGTTGGGACCGGTTTTTCAGGTTGAACGCTTCACCTTTCTTACGCCAAACAAAAGCCCCATCTCTGTGCCTAAACAGCTCCATCTTTGTTTCATCCGTCCATAACATTGGCAGCCAGAAGCTTTTATCTTCATCTAGTTGAGCTTTTGCGAAGGCTAGACTAGTTCTTGTGTGTCTGGGTTGGAGAAGTGTAAGTGGCATAAGAAAGGTGAAGCGTTCAACCTGAGAAAAACTGTCCTCACGGTCAAACAAGGTGGCGGGAGTATCATGCTCTGGGGTTGCTTTTCAGCGAATGGGCCCAGAAGCCTTGTTAAAGTGAATGACATTATGAAACAGGACCAGTATATCCAGATCCTCAGTTAAAACATTAAGTAATCCGCCGAAAAACTTAGTCTTGGGCAGGAATGGATCTCCCAACAGGATACGGATCCTAAACACACGGCCAAATCCGTCAAGAAATGGTTAGTGGACAACAAAGTGAACGTTTTGGAGTGGCCAAGCCAGAGCACCGACCTCAATCCTATCGAGAATCTGTGGAGGGAACTGAAGACCAAGGTCATGGCAAGGAAACCCTTAAACCTTAAGGACCTGGAGAAGTTTGCCAAAGAGGAGTGGACCAAAATCCCTGTGGAAAGGTGTAGAAACCTTGTGATCAACCACAGGAAGCGTTTGGAGGCTGTAATCGTGAATAAAGGCTTTGCCATCAATTACTGAGAAAAGGGTATGAATAATTCTGAACATGGCATTTTTTGTAAATCTGTCAAATAAAATACCAAAAAGTAATGTATTTCTCGAAAAATTGTTTACTGTAATTCTTACAGCCTTATGTCAACTTACTGTGTCATTTGTGCAAAAATAAATTTGATTTGTCAAAAAATATCTAAAAAAAAAAACCAGAAATTGGTAGGGGTATGAATAATTTTGGGCATGACTGTGTATATATATATATATATATATATATATACACTGTATATTGGATAAGTATGTTATTGCTCGCATACAGTAAAAACGGCCTGCCAATATATCCTGTATTGGCCGACCCTGTATTGGCCGAGTTCAGCAGGTGCACTAGCATTTAGCTCTTTAATGAGTCTTGAAGTCGCGTACTTCAGAAGTCATAGTCATAATATTGTCATGATAGCACAACATACTTAACCAATTAATAAAAATATTATAAATTGCTGATTTTCGCATTGCCTTGGTTTTATCCTTTGGATCGCGGTATAAGGGATATCCGTGTAGAGACTATTTGATGGCACGATGCAGGAATTGAGTTTAATACCTGTCATCACAGACACATCCCATAAACATGAGTAAAGTTGTTGAGCCTTTATGTGCAGTACAGGTGATGAGGGAGTGTGACAGGTCCACCCTAATGTGAGGGACTCTGTGGTTTCTATTGCAGTGCTTGCAACCTATATTTTCGATTGGGAGGGTTAAGGGGAGGGGTCCCTGGCTCGATATTCATCGATTTTTATCAGGGCTTGAACATTTTTTTCAGGATCTGCAACCAGTATTTGCCATCTTAAACAGAGGACTGTGGTCCCTGAGACGTTTTTGAGCTGGAGTCGCTGGATGAAAAACAGTTGGAATCCTTTGTTGTTGAGTATCAGTGAGGAGGTGTGTAAACAGTAGGTTTCGCTGGCAGTGGAAATCCCGGGTAGTAAGAATCGGATTACCATATTGTAGCCAACAGAGTCAGCACGATTGGAACAGGTGTCTCTCAGGCGACAAAAGTGCTCATCGTCGGGAAAGTGGAAAACATGCTGGCATCCACAAAAGGATGAGCAAAGTATTTCAGAATTCAAAGCTGGCAGGTTGTGTTATCTGTTTCGTGACTTCAGCCGAAAATATCCGATACTTCAGCCTGCCCCTAACTCTGGGTGAAACATTTCCTTTCTGTACAAACTTCACTCAGCAATACAAGCCATATTTAGTCCAGTGATACTGTTCTTTATTATTGTTTCTTTTATTTTTTTTTTAACCTTTAACCCCATCAAACCCACAGACCCATATGGGTCTGTCAGATGCGGCCGCAGTATTCAAACCTGTGGAATTTCCAGCGATTTCAAGTATATCCTACTGAATCACAAGGAAATGTGAATTATAATGTTGTAC
The DNA here is from genome assembly GCA_029692085.1 of Gymnothorax javanicus. NCBI lineage: Eukaryota > Metazoa > Chordata > Actinopteri > Anguilliformes > Muraenidae > Gymnothorax > Gymnothorax javanicus. The sequence continues at coordinate 109,311,314 of CM056201.1, read as the reverse complement.
GAGATCTAGATACAGTATTTCCCATTTGATGTGATGCTGTGGCCATAAAAACATGGTGGCCTTGGTATTAATATTTCTCTCAGTCTAAGAGTGATGTAACTTCAGTTACCATTTGGATAATAGCCCTCAAGTACCCAAATGGCTAATGCAGTGTATTTTTGCTGCATCTGCAATTTGGTAACACTATCCTAAGTTTTGAGATACAAAGTTTTGTAACACTTATCACATGAAAAATGTACCTGATTCCTGGCCCATATGCTCTTTTTAATGATGCTACTAAAGTCTGATTTATATGAGTTTATATGAGTAGAACCAAAGTTCATCTGTTCTGTTATTGAGTGGAGTACTCCCAGCTCGGTAAGCAGGCATAGAAGTTGTATAAAATCCACAGAAAAATGGCATAGTAGGTCCTTTCATCTTCAAATGCAAACTAAAATTGGAAGCTTACCCTTTTGATTGATGTGCAACTCTCCGTGAAGGTGAATAACAAATAATAAATTACCTGAAAGTCATTTTAAAATAGTGTTGAACTAACAACTGCATTATTTGGTTAAATAACATTTCAACTGTAAGGCTCATATATATATATATATATATATATATACACACACACATACACAAACACACACACACACACACAATAATACAATCATTGTTTAAACTTAGAAATATTTGCAAATAATGGAGTCCACTACTTGCATTTATTTGATTAGCCTCAGGAATAAGCTCAGAACAAGTAGTGTCTGCAAGTAATTACACCCCTGAACTGATGAAGCAATTTAATTTCACATTTACTCAACATATTCATGTTTTCATATTTCCTACACTACATTTTTTCTTCTTTTTAATGATCACAGTTTGTAAAGGTAATAGTTACTCTAAGCACAGTGTCTTCCCCGATTGTTAAAAGTTATTACAGACTGATCAAATTAAACAATTATATTACACTAAATTCAGGTTAATATGTTGTGATCTTCTTGTCCTGCTCAGCTTGACCCACAATGTTGAACAATACTTTAATACACATGTGGGATTCTAATATTCGTTAAACAAAGGGTTTATTCAGGAGTGAAAATGCTGTGTTCATAAAAATCATTATCATATTCAGAGATGAATATATCAACAGTCCCCTGGGTCAGGCAATCAGGTTGCACTAATTCCATATATTTTCTAGCATGGGAAACCAGTTTTAGCTTCCTGAGCACAATGTTTGGGCCAAAAATGTGCCGTTTTGAGGTATAAATGGCCTCGAGTCACCTCACCTTTCTACGCAAGTTCTGTCAACCTGTTCTGCTTTGCTCCTCGCGAATAAACAATAACTCAATCAATTCGCTCCATAACTAAGACAAGTCAGAGGATAGACTGCCCAGTTTGTATTTAGACAGCATTAATGCTAATTTCATCGGAAATTTATGAAGCGTATCCACAGTGATCGTAACACAAAATGTTGAATATGTCTTAATGATTCAAAACTTTAAAAGCTCACGGTACAGATTTGCATACATCTGTTTTTTGCATACATCTTATTTAATGGATAAGATTGCTGTTGGCCTTATACAGCTTTGACTGCATGCAAGTAGTTTTATTCGTCTCCCAACCTAGATAATGAATGCAGTGCTCATGAAAGGATTTATGTGCCTCGAATATGTACATACACCCCCACCCCCTAAAAAATAACTTACAGTCAAAACAATGGCCCTTAGGTATCAACGCTTAAAAATGTCGTCAATTTGTTACATTATTTTATCATTATTATAATGTGTTGTCAATGTAAACATTTGTTTTCTCCCTGTCAGGCCATTGATTCAGAAATATGTCACATCTGAGGTATATGTGGCCCTCGAGAGCTGAGCCAAGGTCACTCATTTTTCCTCCTTGTCCTGAAGTCACTTGCAAGGATTGAGAAATGAATGCATTTGAGAAGAGGTGCAATAAATTTCAATAATGATTTAATAATTCATTGATTGATGGTTTTAATTGGCGTTTTAACAGGAGTGGGGGCTTATTATGTGTCCTCAGCAGATGCCCTCTTCTCAATGGGGGGGGGCAGCAAGGTGAGAATGAGAACCCTGAGGACTCAGAGAAACACAAGGGGCCAATCACATGCAAGCTTATCAAAATCTAGCTGAAAACCTATATCTTAAATTCTTCATGGGTGAAATATCCCCCGCCAGATACATATATACGTAAATGCAAGCAGCACCGGGCAAAAGACACTTTGTATTATAGTACTCGGTGAAAATTAAGTGGTTTATCTTATATATATATCCTTGAATGGTATGTGGTAAGAAGTAAATAGTCAGAGTGCAAAAAAAGAATAATTGGCTTCCACAACATAATGCCCAAAGTTTAAGAATTCAGGACAGAATCATATTTGGTAAATTAAAAAAAAAAAAAAAGCACTAATTTTTTTCCATTCTCCAAAATGTGAATTAAAATCAAGCTAGTTTGGGGCTTATTGGACAAAACCACAATGGAGAAGCAAACCACAAATGCAGCACATCTATGGCACCTTACGGGGCTCTAAACCATGCGACTGCCCTGGCAGAAACAATATGAGAATACTCAGCAATTATTATTACCAGTGGTGGTTGGCTTGATGGAATTATTTCTTTTTGATGACTGATTGCTGTATGAATGCGAGTGTGTCCAAATTTTTGACTGGTGCTGAATATAAATAAACAGTCGGATCAATAAGCCTGTGTGGTCTAATACAGCACTGATGGATTCTGCTGCTGGTCCGGCCCGATGCTGAGTCAGAACTCCCTCTCATTTGGATAAAAGGCCTGAAACCCCTGACTCATCAGCCATGCTGCCAAGGTCCTTCAATTTTATTATTATTTTCACTTCAAAGGAGACGACCAAAATTTCTCCATGTGGAATGCAATAAAGTGTTCATTTCACTGTTAGTTTGTAGCTGGATGCAGGAGACTAATCTCACAAATTTCACATAACCCCGAATGGGCTGGGCTGCGCATCCCAGAGTTGCCAAATGTCTTTATCGACGCCATAAGGGCCAGTTTCAAAGACACAAGTTAAGCCTGGTGCGAGACTAAATTCAAGGCTCAATGGAAATTCTGCTTGCCCTAAGTACATGAATCTCGACCTGGCCCTGTGCATTGTATCATTCAACCTGAGGGAGCACCAATTTCACATTTTTACATGGGCTTGTGATGTAACCCACACGTGAGGTAACTTACGGATTCAAGTCATGAAACTGGGTTAATAAAAAATAACTGTAAATGTATTACAGTCATTACAATTTTTGTCCTCAGGGAAGGCTCTATGAGCGGGACAGCAAGCACAGCTGGAGACAACTTGAAGGAACAGTCCATTCTGTTCTGATGTCAGCGAGGTTTTAATACACCAGAGAAGCTTTTTCCCTTTATCTTGGAGAGAATGTGACCCAAGATGCTTTCAAGCCCTGGTGTGATGTCGCACTGGGCAAAATCCTGTCTGTCAGTTATTGATGAGCCGAGGTTAGTTGAATAGCCTGTTCCATTCCTTGTAACTCCTTATAAATCCTTACTCTCAGTGAGCTAACATTTGTTGTGGCTGTAGTGCGGCAGTGTAATTAATGTATGCAGGAGCCTTTTGTTGTGGTTTTTCATTACTGCTTTGCTGTTGCTATTGTTTTGCCTTCCTTGATGGTGATGCATTTAGTGCTGTGAAAAAGTATTTACTCCTGTTCTTTTATTTTTGGTCTGCGCTCAGCATATATAAATGTTTCAACATCATGTAACATTCTAATATAAGACACAAAACACAAAATGCACCTGTTAAATGATAAATTAATTTATTCAAATTAAAGAGTTATTCAAAACATATCACACATGAAAAAACAAACAAACAAATGAATAATTGCCCTCTAAACCTAATAAATGGTTGAGCCACCCTTGGCGGACCACACTGGAGGATTGTTGAATATGGACTGCCTGTTTAAGGTTATGCGACAGCAGCCCGACATGTTTCAAGACAGGACTTTGACTAGGCCACTCTAAAATCTTCATTTTGTTTCTTTTGAGTCATTCAGTGGTGGACTTGCTTGTGTGCTTTGGATCATTTTGCTGCTGTATAACTCAGCTGCGCTTGAGTTTTAGGCCACAAACTGATGGCTGGACATTCTGTCTCAGGATTTTGTGGTAGAGAATAGATTTCATGGTCCCATTAATTATGGCAAGCCACCCAGGTGCTGAAGCAGCGAAGCTACCCCAGACCATCATAATACCACCGAGGTTTTTGACTGTTGGTACAATGTTTTTATTCTGCAATGTTATGTTAGCTTTACTCCTGATGCAATGGGACCTTAGTCTTGCAAAGAAGTTCTACTTTTGATTCATTAGTCCGCAGAATATTATCCCAAAATCTCTGGGGTTATCAAGATGTTTTTTGGCAAATGTGAGACAGGTCTCCCATGGATGCTATTTTCGCTCAGTCTCATTTTTGGCCGGCAGTTCTTTAGATGTTTGTCTGATTTATTTTGTCACCGCCTAGATGAGTCATTGATGCGATTTTGAAGGAATTTTGGTTGGTCAGCCACTCCTGGGAAGGTTCACCACTGTTCCAAGTTTTCTCCATTTGTAGATAATGCCTCTCACTATGGTCCACTGAAGTCCCAGAGCCTTAGAAATGGCTTTGCAACCCTTTCCAGACTGATAGATGTCAATGACTTTGTTGACATTTGTTTATAAATTTATTTTGATTGTGTCATCATGTGCTGCTTTTTAGCCAACTGCACTTCATCAGAAAGGTTCTATTTAAGAGATTTTGAGTTTGAACATGGCTGGCAGTAATCATGCCTGGCCGTGTTTAGTAAAATTTAACACAATTATCAATTAAATTTGCTTCATTGGTCAATTTAGTAACTATAGGGCAAATTACTTTTCCATATAAGGCCAGGTAGAGTTGGATAGCTTTTTTTTTTCTTCGATAATGAATCATCATCTCATAACTTCATTTTGTGTGCCCTCAGGTATTTATTTTTTTTTTTGTATGTAATATTAACATTAATTTAAAGTGTTGCAACATTTCATGTCATCCCTCAAAAGTCACCCATTTTGGTTGACGAGGCACCTGAAAATCCCCATTGATCCACAATTGAGTTCATTTGGCTCATGCATGAAGCCGCACTGTGATTAGAAGACTAGTGCTTCGCATTGTTGTGGAGCGGCATTTATGTTTGTACTGTGTTATACTGAAGGCTCCATCAACCTCCAATAAGCTCTGATTGGGATATAATTAGACAGAAAATATGGTGGAGCACTAAAAATGAAGTCATGAAAACATGTAAATTTTTGAAATTGTGATTCAGGGAACTAATTTTGGTCTCTCTCAATCGAGCATTATTACAAAATGGCGAACAGCCAGACATGTTTGTTTCATATCTCCTTGGCAAATGTTTTGATTTTTTTTTTTTAAATCACAACCCTGATAATTGTCAAAGGACTTATTTCCCAAAAATATCCTCACACTTTTCCGCAGAGGTTTCCCGCTATTTCCCTACACACTCATTCAATATCCTGCCTGAGCATCGCCCACGCCATTATTGTCTAAGCTGAGGAGTGTGAAAACAATGTTGGCTTGTTTGAAGTAATCTGTCGCTCCTTGTTCTTCGCTCCATGTCTTTGATTGAGCCATTCCAATACCTCTTTTCTCTCTCTCTCATCGATTTTCCCACTGGAAATAATCATTTGAAGAAGAACATCTCACAAAGCTAACACCTTTTTTATTTCTCTGTTCTTCTTTTCCGTCCCGATTTAAAACTTTCAATTCAAAAATACCATGTAATCCTTATGAGGCAGAACAGGGATTCTGACTTGCGAGAGCCAGTTCTATTTATCTTCCCATTATTTTTATTTATTTGCTTTGGAAACCTTCGCAGACTCTCCCACGCATAACTAGGCAAGGTTATGATCATATTTTAAAATAATAACAACACCTGGGCTCAGAATTGCTGGCAATTTTCCGTCTAATCCAGGTGACATATTCTGAAATGGTGCTCAATTTGCAGGTGCACCGCACACAAGCAAGGACAAACGCTTCCCCTGCGTCTCCTCTAACAGCTGCTTGTGTAGACCTGGCTCATTTTACCTGCTCATCTTCCACAGCCAACCTCAGGATTATGCTAATTTATCCTGTTGAAATGCATGGCTTCACTCTGGGGGGTGAGAATAAATTCACGTGACTTAAACCAGAGGAGGGTCAGACAGACCCCCAATCATTGTAACAGTGACTGAATTAACGGAATGATGAGCATATGAACACTAAGAGAAGTTAAATCTGGTGTCTCACAAACACTGTACCAATACCTGTTGTGGAATTGTTAAGCTTGTGGAAAAAAAAATGAAATAAAATTTTAAAAATCATTGCAAAGCTAATTAGGCAAGTAATTAATTCAGGTAAGAATTTCCATCCATGACAAAGCCTTTTTGCTGTTTGGGTTAATTGGGCTTCTTAATTGTCTGGAGATTTTAACAATGTATCTCATTATTAGTACAATGAGGACATGGAAATACGTGTGTGAGAGTGTATCTGTGTCATTCTAATTTAATGCTGTAAAACACGGACTCCCTCAATATGACCGGGCTGTCTCGTGTCGTTATGATATTTTACCTGCCAGAAACGGTATCACAGCACGAGCTGAGATCATTTGGTCTGTGTGCATATAGCAGGGAGGGATGTCTTTGTCAGAGCGAATGTCATCTCATTTAGTTTTGATCAGCTTGTGGTTGCTGATACGGTGCCTGTAGCCAGGACTCGTCTAGCTCTGCCGAGCACATTTTTCCTGTGGTAGCCATTTCAGATCTCAATCTACAGAGAGCATTTTCTCCGAATTTTATAGCACCGGAGGAGGCTGACTAAGGAAATGTGCTGCTGGCCTGCCCCTCATACCAATTTATAATGTGATTCCTTCCTCCTTTTCTTGCATACCAAGCAAGGCTGATTTGTTGCATTGGCTTATTGGTGAATTCACTCTCTCTCTCTTTCTCTCTCTCTCTATCACACTCTTTCAAACCCTGTAAGTGAAATGTTTAGTGAAGGAAATAGATGTTGGTGTAGAAAAGTGGAATGAGGAACTAGCGAGATCAATATGAAACAGGAGCACATTTTTCATCCGGTGGGCAAGTTTTCTTGGCCGTGTTTGAAACAGCGAACTCGCCCCTCGCATACATAAACTGAGTACACTGGATGAGACAGTTGCAAAGTGGGCGTAATTAAAAAGCCCAAATTAAATACTGTACATATTTCATGCTTTTGCTGAATGTTGTTGTTATGCATGAACCTCAAAATATGTATAAATTGCCAAATCTTAACGTTAATGTTTTCAAGTTTCTCTCAATTTTTGTTCAATGTTTTATCGAAATGTAAGCAGTTTTAAATAATGCGAAGTACCTCAAATGGCATAATTCAAGATCTGAATGTAAAGAAGTAAAAAGACTTATTGATTGTAAATTGGGAATAAAGTTTGCATTGGTTGGAAGAGCTTCATGCTAATTGCGTAGCATATGGTAGCCAGACTAGTGACAGGCCACAATGTAAAGACAAAAAAAGAAAAAAAAAAAGCAATGACATCACTCATTTTACATTTAGGCTCGAGTGATCTATGAGAAATGAGGTCCACAAACACCAGCAGTTCCCGCTTCTCACCATAGTTACCACCAAAGAGAACAAGACCGGTATCTTCAAGATTGCTTCTTTAAATGCAAAACTTTTCACCAGCGGCGTATCTATTTAATGCAGCCTGATGACACTCTGGTATATCCACTCCATCGTTTTCCAATAGTAGGGCCAGTGTGTTGTTAGATGCCTGCCCTTGTAATGAAAAGTACCGGCCTCTCTCTCTCTCTTATGTGTCCTACTGTGATTTCACTCAAATATGGCTCTCTCTCTTCCTCTCCTAAACGAGTATGGCTTGCTTCCTGAAAAGTCTTTTCCCACAAGCTGAACTCTGGGAATATGTGACACATGTAGCCCAGGGATTTAAAGTAAAACATATTTAGAGGAAATGTTACAAAATGTAGTGACCTTCTCATTCAGAGTATTCAACTTTATGTTAAGAAAATTTCAGTATTTAAGTAGGTAATGGGTTATTGGCTTTAAAGCTAGTAAGCAGTACAAATTTTGAGGATACAGCAGTTAGGAGGCTGTTTTATATACGTACAGCCCTGGGGTTGCGAAATCTATACGATTGATAATTTCACTCATTTATGAGTTATGAAAAGCAGGTGTATGTGTGCGTGTGTATGTGTGTGTCTGTTCATGCTCTTGGGACTGCACTTGAGTCAGTGATCATTCATATATTTATAACTTTTGATCAAACCTCAACTCAATATAAATAATATTCTCAAAATCATGCTGTAATTTCATCAGCATTTTATAATTGCCCTAGAAATCCCTGCATCGTAAAAACATTCCTCGATCGCTCGGCTGTATTTCTTGTGCTGGTTTTGACCTTTTTCTCTTCATCATTGCTGAATAAGACCAGGAACATTTCTATATTTTGATGAATAAAATTAACCTCTAAACATTCATCCCGTTTTGTTTTGTTTTTTTTTTTAGAATTTCCACCCAAACTAAAGTGCTTACTACTCTTGAAGCACTTTGAATACAAACATATTAATGGTATCTTCTGAAAGGGGACACTCAAGAGATTACTTTTCAATAGTCACAATTACGGAGAATATGACATAAATTGAGTAAACACCTGTAAAAGGTTCACAAATTCTAAAGGTCCCACCAACCAAATAAAAGCATCACGGTACTCTAATACTATAAATAACTATATCATCCCGCCCAAGAGAGGTGGAGACCCTGAATCGAACTCGGTTGCTTCTTCAAATATTTAGTTTTGTAGGCCAAATGGATTCATTTTCTCCAAACCGAATTTCCTAAGGGCATGAATGAGGAGCTTTTATTGAATTGTTTTCTGTAAATGTTTATTGCTGCGTTTAATTGTATGTTTTCCCTCATTGTCTTACATTGCTAAGTATGATATGGTCATATATTCATTGCACCTGGTCACAATTCTCTTTTTCATTGGCGGCCCTATTTAAGGGACGTACCCATTTCCTGCTTTTACATTGAAAAAGACATGTGAGTCGAAATGTCCATCCGCTTGTCTGCTCTGTGCATTTTTTCACACATTAAATTGTCCTTCAATTTGGGCTACTCGTGAGTGCTGGTTTTCTTTTTAGAATTTGCAGTGATCAAGCCACAACAGCCAAGAAAAATACTAAAGCCACAGCCAGAGACCTGAACAATGCTAGGCTCAATGATCTGACGCTGTAACCAAAAACAAACATTTTCCAGATGTTTTACATGTAATGTCCATGCGTTTTTGAAGAGTCAAACAAACAACTCATGGCTTTACAATAGTTTTTACAACTAGCCTGATATATTTGGTTGACAATTCACTTTATCACTCACTGTTCAGTGAGATCAGCAGATAATAGTAGGTGGGTGGGCTTGCTCTGTTCCTGAGGGCTAACTGTGTTATATACAACCCTCCATTTATGTGCAGAAAAGGTTTAACATGGTGAAACTCACTAAGGCATGCAGCTATCGTCTCTATGTCAAAGTAATTTTAGAGACATCTACCCAAGCTTGCTTGTTTTGCATATTAAAAACTATGATGGGTTTTGATTGCTGGATATCGGACATTAATATGAATGTACTACTCCGACAGATCTGTTCAGTGCTATACATTGAAACCAGTGAGACTGCATTGTCTGGCTAAGGGTCGTCAGGAAACAATTTAAAATAATTTTTTGTAGAAGTAGTATTTGCACCACAAAATGGTTTATGCAGTTTGAATGTCGAGTCGTCACACTTTCAAACAATCTATAGTTTTCCGCAAAATGTAACCATATAAAAACACAATTATGCTCAGTGGCTCACGCTTGGGCTGGAGCGCAGTATAGGGTTAAATATTTAAAATCATCAAGGCGACAAGTATGGAGTTGCATCAACAGAATATGCTCTTGTCAAGAAAATTACAGCTTTTATTCCACTGACAAATTATACCATGATGTGCAAAGTGGCACCCATTTTTACAGTATAACTAGCGCAACATCCCAAGCATTCATTTAGGAGGCTTTTCAAATTTCCAAAACTTTCCTAAATTGTTCCTCAGACAAGTGTTAATGCTCAGTGTAATGCACTGCCAAGTATTAAAGGGAGAAAAACAAGCAGGTTGCTCGATATCCACCTTGCCTCTGATGTGGCATCATCATTATGCCAGTCATAATGATTTTAGGCAGGGGGTGTCACTGGGGAATGCATGAGACAGATGCGTTTAAATATTACGCGGTTAGTTAAGTGGATCATCTGCAAAAGCAAAAGTCGCTAAACTGGAACACCTGGGCAGTCCATGCTTGAGCTGCAGAGATAAATGTCAGACAGGGGTCCTTTTCATTGGCCTGTGGACAGCAAAACCTTGACTTCCTCCGTGAAGGCCTGAATTGGAAAAAAATGCAGATAGTTGCTTTAATAACTGTTTGCTATTTCTTTTAAGGTCTGTCACAGGCTTTGAGAAGACATGATCCATGCAATAGAAACTTCTAGAACAGGGGTTCCCAATGCTGCTCCTGGGGATTCCCCATATATGCTGGTTTTTGTTCCAACCACAGTTACCATCCCAGAATTTCAACACGGAGTTAAATTCTCCTAATTGCGGCATTTATGTTTAAAGAAATTACTCAATCTTTTAAGCCACATCGTGCCAGAAATTGCTGTGCAAGCCCTGAAGAGTTCCACGCTCATATTGCACTATATTGCAAATGTTTCTCCCCCCCCCCCTTGCATAAAAAGGGGAATTTTAACTGATGAAATCAATCAACTGGATTCCAATTGCTGGGAGTGTGGACCTATAGACCTCTCTTCATAAACATTCTCTGAGTACGAGCAGTGATCTCAGGTCAGTTTTGGCTTCACTGCTCATCGTGGATGTGGTGAGAAGAAGGGCTGGGAAAACTGGTCTGAGATCAGTGCTGCTGCTTTTGAAGGGCTTCATAAAATATGGACCATAGACACTTAAAATCAGTCATTTGCTAGTTAATGAGAAATTTAAAGACGCGGTAAATGATAACAAGCTAAACCTGCTTTGTGAAGAAGGGGTAAAAGTTGCACATTCAGAAATGTAATTAGGACTCTATTGATTCGCCGTTCTCTTTAGCACGCTCAGTTAAAAATGAGTTTCCTTTTTGCAAATGTTTGCAATGCAATTGGGAATAATTTTTATCCTGCATGGCATCGAGCTCCAGCTGTCCCAGACTGTATCGCTAAAGAGGGTAAATAATCCTTTCGAGGGGACCTCATTAAGAAAAATAAACCATTGTTTAAATGCAGTTTCTGCCAGAACAAAAACAGGCATAAACAGAAGGTTCCCGTGACTGATGATGGGAACCACTGTTCTAGAAAAATGTCCTTTGCAGGTAATGGATCCACTGATCATGTTTATGTTCCCCAGTAAAAGCAAATATATGTTTGAATATATGGATCAATGCTTTGTTTTGGCTGGAATGTTTGTAATGTCTGGAAACCATGATGCCCCCATAGGGTCAATAATACAATCATTTCATGAAGCTGCCTGTAATCACCATAACTCCATTACACTTAGTCAGGGACAAGAGCCTCTGGCCACTCAAGTGCCAGATTGGAGTGCAAGAATCGAACGCTTCCGGCCAGGAACATGGACGTAAACAAGCTTACGAAGGTTGCAGGTGTAAAAATAGACATGAGAATACAGGATGCTATTAAGTCAAGAATGACTCGGTGTTCTGCACACAATGACGCCCCCCACCACCTGCCATTTGCCTCTCAGAGCTGAAGTCGGTATAAGTGGCTGTTTAAATGTGAGAGGAAATTGCATCTAGTGGAAGTGAAAAAAATGAAACTGCTGCAGGTATTTCCAGCAAGGAGTGGAAATGCTGGTGACACATTATAACGTACGGACAGGAACAACCATTGTCAATGCTTTGTTTACAGGTTGAGAAGCTTTGCGTCAATCGAGGCAGCATCGAATACACTTGAATCCTAAGTGTCACGAAAAGCATAGCTACTGGGGAAAGACTAAATTGAATTTTTGCAAAATGTGAGTGATTACTCCATCCAAGTGCGTCACCATTTGGCCACTTCTTTGGAAGCTCTGTAATATCCTGGTCGTCAAATAACAGTGGGTACCCCTGTTTACATCAAGATGGCTAGGACTATAAGGTTACTAGAAATTTTGAACAAAATCTTGTTTTTGAGGATGTAGAAAACGTAGCCAAACGATGTTCAAAGTATTGCTTCAAATTGTGTTTAATTAGAAGGAAGCAATCGGTCATAATGCACAGTAAACACAAATGTATTGGTGATTCAAGATAGATTTCCTTTAGCACGTAAATAATTCAGTCACGGCGCCCAACTACGATGTGATGTTTCGCCCTGGACAAGACTCACTCCTTGCGGATGTTTACCGACTAGATTAGGCGATGGGTCCTACTTTGAGCCATGATTCACCGAGCCTGCATTAGTGTGAGAGACTGAAATCTGAGAATAATGAGAGCCAATTAGTGTTACAGTATGGCCTGACAGCATTAAAAACTACAATTCAAAACGAGATTCCTTCTCATCATCGCGGCAATGCATACCTCGCTGTCATCCTTGAGTCCTACATACTGTTTGGCGCCGTTTCACCTGCAGTCACCCTGTCAACCACATACGTGTTAATGTAAACCGCGAATAGTGTACAAAAAATTAATTCTTTTACAAGAGGTTGATCACTATGGTTTAGATTGTGCATATCCAAGAAAACTGGTCTCTGTTAGTGTTTGCATGAACAGCAGCAAATGAAAAGAGAGAAAAAGGCTGGTTTAGTCTGAAAAAAGTGTATTTTCACTGGTTTTTGGAATATAAGAAGTGACAAGGGCTTGGGTAGCCAGCTGGTCAGAGGATGCAGAAATGGAGAGATATGGTTAGAATAAGTGGAGTGTCAATTGAGATAGGAAGATCTTTCCCTGTGGAACACCATCCAGTCCTTACATTTACCCCTCCCTCTTACTGCCCTCCTGTTTTCCTCATTTACAATTCATGTTTAGTTTTCTTATTAAGGAAGTCCAGATCACACCTAAAATGGTAGTTAATGGTATTGAATCGAATAAGCATGGGAATTTGTACCGATGAATATCATATGCGATTAAGATAGAAATTAAAATTTATATTTTACAGGATGAAGGACATTTTAAAAGAAGCAAGTAAAATGATTAGGAATTATGAAAGGAAAAGAATTATTATAACATTAAAGGAAGTGAATTTGAATAATAAAAGTATACTTTTATAGTGTGAGAAAGGGAGCAATGCTGGGTGTGGGGTGAATGTTCGAGTACATGTTCTGCTGTGAAGCCCCGACTGCAGGAATTCAAGTGGACACCAGTTTGATGGAGCTGTTTCGATGGCACAGGGAGGCCGACTCAATATTAGGCTGGTGGTTTTAATGTTATGGCTGATCGATCGGTGTACTGTGTATTGGCTTTCCAAAACTGAAGCTCGAGGCGGTTAAGACATACAGTGAAGCTGTGAACATCATTGATGATGTCACTATACTCAAATGAAGCGGGTTCGAAATGAAGCTTTGTTGGTGACCTTGCCCCAGTTTTTGAAGCTTTGACACCCACCATCATCGATTCCTAGTACTGTGACTTATAGAGACCGGACTGCCAGTACTCCTTCGGAAAAAGCAGATCTATTTAATAATTATTTTAAGACTGTGTATGTTTCTGACAATCCTACAGATCCTATACCAGAATTTGAACATGTTATTAATTACTTGATTTCACCGCTACAGATAAACGTGCTTGATGTCAACGAGATTCTGCTGTCAATAGATCCCCGCAAATCGTGCGGTCCTGATAATATCTCAGGAATAGTTCTCCGTGAATGTGCGAACGAGTTGGCATTACCATTATCAATTATTTTTCAGAAATCTGTTGACTCCGGTGTTTTCCCCACTTTGTTCAAGCAGGCATCTATTTTTCCCATATTTAAAAATGGGGACAAATCAAATGTTGAGAATTATCGTTCTGTAGTGCTTTTACCTTTGTTCTCTAAAGTAATGGAAAGGATTGTACATAAACACATATTGAATCACGTTAGACCCTTTATGTCTGAACATCAACACGGTTTTGATCCTGGCTGCTCTATAGCCACTAATCTTTTAACCCATGTGATGTTATATCGCGTGTAATTGACGACAAGAAACAATTGGACTGTATATATATTGACTTTTAAAAAGCCTTCGACACTATTAATCACAGATTTTTGATTTATAAGTTTAAGTCATACGGTATTGGCAGTAATCTGCTGAACCTGGTACAGTCTTACTTGACAGATAGGACACAGAAAGTAGTCATCAGTGGATGCTGCTCTCCATCGAGTTATGTCCCGTCCGGCGTGCCCCAGGGGTCTATAATAGGTCCCTTACTTTTTGATATTTACGTTAACGATGTATGCTATGTTCCAACACATTCCGTACCTTTAATCTATGCGGACAACACAAAGTTGTCAAGGGAGATAATTACATTACAAGATTGTGTTTTACTGCAGAATGACCTGGATAGCTTCTACAGATGCTGCATAACCTGGAAACTGTTAGTCAATGTAATCAAGACGATGGTTATTTCTTTTTCTACTAAGAGGAACCATGTGCAATATAACTATCAACTCATGGTCACTCATTTCGACGAGTGACAGAAATTAAAGATCTTGGTGTAACTTTATCTGCTGACTTAAGTTTTACAATTCATGTGAATAATATATATTCACAGGCTTATCGGATGTTAGGTTTAATTAAAAGATCATGTAAAGACTTTCAGTCTGTTGAATCTTTACGAACATTATATGTATCCCTCGTCAGAAGTAAGCTAGAGTATTGCTCCCAGCTGTGGTCACCAAATACGAAACTTCTTCAAAAGAAAATTGAGGATATCCAGGTTAGTTTTATAAAATACCTTTGTTTTAAAAGTGGAATTGATTATAAGCAGATTGGATATGCTAATGCATATATGACTTTCAACTTACCCTCACTTGAGTCACGCATAAGATTTCTTGATCTTACATTTTTACATGGTGTTATTAATAATCGCTTTGACTGTCCGGCTCTTTTATCTCAGATACCATTCTTCGCTCCTGCGCGTGTTTTAAGAAATATTACTTCATTTCGCATTCCAAAGTGCCGGGTAAATATCAGAAAATGTTCGTACTTTCCAAGAACACTTGACCTTTGTAATCAGTTTTTGACTGAATCTTCTTGTGACATAACCGCTAGCAGAATGTGTTTCAGACGTAAAGTGGCTAACTTTTTATATTAATTTATTACTATGTCTTTTACTAGCGTGCTTGTTATTCAGTAAATGTCTGTTTTGTCCTCCGTGTTGTTATTTGTATACCTAGAACACATTTTATATGTGCGTTGTGTCATATCATGTTCATGTGGGTTTAATTAGACTGTTTTTTGGATGCTTTGTTGTTGTTTGGTACTTCTAATATTTGTATGTAATGTCCCTGGGTCTGTTATTGGGTATTTTATACCTGTTGACCTCGGTACCAAATAAATAAATAAATAAACATCACTGACCAGACTTGGTTTCAGGAGAAACACTTGGGAGAGATGTGGGGAGATTCAGTTTCTAAAGGACTCTAAGGAGCTTTTCCTTGTTTTTTTTTTTTTTCTATAAGCATTTTATTTTGTGGAAATTTGGAGTTTTGGCTTTGAGACCCTTGTCAGAAAGTTGGATTTGTTCACGGTTCCAGGAAAACAATGGAAGACCCTGGGCCCATTCATTTCAATGGACCTTTCCTCATTGTTTATCTGCTCACCAATGTGGTGCAATAGTCATCCTCAGTCAAGCACTTTCGTGAAAAGGTAAATGTGACATCATACTCCACATGTGCACTCCCGCAACTTAACAGTATGTAACTCCATACCAGATATTGCGCATACATTTCGCTGATTTCAGTTTGAGATTGTTGATGTCGGCATTCTGTTCAAAATGTCCGACAAGCCTCTGCCTATCAAGTGGATTCTACTAATCTACTGTGTGGGCTCTGTTTCAAACAGGTTTATTTCCACAGGTTTGAATACAGCAGATACATTTCACAAACCCATATATGAGTTCTGGAGGAGCTGTCAATCCACTCTTCGAGGAATTTTCATCGGCCAGCCACTCCTGGGAAGCCTTATTTTCCTGTGGGAGCATATCTCTCAGCTGCTAATGATATAAACTCCGCATTTCAGTGATTAATTCACTGTCACTGTGGCCAAGAAGATAGTTTGTGTGTTAATAAGTTTAATGATCAACAATTTTATTTCCTTAGCATCCCGATCAATGTTTGATTGAGGTAATATACTCATATCAGTGGATGTCATCCACAGCAACAGGCAAGAAATATTATCGAAGTGCAAATGAAATGAGAAAATCATCAACAATACTGTAAAAGCATGATGAGTGGCTTCAAAATAAAAACATAATGATCTGCAGTCCACATGGGTTTACACTACCTAATTTTTCAATCAAATATTTGCTTACAAAACATTTTTTAAGCTAGACCTAAAACAGTGAAATTGGAAATTACCCTCTCAAAGCTTTCCAATAATATCAGAACCATCATGTTATTTAATCCCATAAAACCTATAGACCCATATATTGGTCTATCAGATGCAGCTGCTGTATTCAAACCTGGTAACCTGAAGCCTATTTTAAATTCTAGAGGAGATCCCAAGGTTTCCGACGATCTCAAGTATATCGAGCTGAATTAATTACAAGCAAATGTGTATCATAGTGATGTAGGAGATCTAGATATTTTCTGAGAAAACATGGCGTCCTGGGTTTGAATGTTTCTCTCAAAATAAGTGTGATGTAGCTTCAGTGAAGCACTGCAACCAGCAGATACAGAATATGTGTGTGACATTGTCCTGCTATATGGAAAAAATCCCTCTTTTTTCCTCACTTTAAACTGACTGAGGGGGAAATATAAGTGGGAAAATAAACAGAGTTTAAGGGGTTACTGTAAATAAGGAGTAAATAAGGAGACAGGCCTATCATTAGGTGGAGTGGGGATCTAATATCTGTCAACTTTGACTGCCCTTCAATGGTTGGTCATTTTGGTGAATCAAACTGAAATTCTGACTTTTTGGCAGACTTGAATAAAAATGTTCCAAATCTAAAAGGAGCAATCTAAAACTCATTAATGTCTGGACGAATGGACTCAGAGCAGTGGTGGAATGTAACTCATTTACTCAAGTATTGTGTTTGAGATCGAATCAGAGGTGCTTGAGATTTTCAATTTTATACAGCTTTTCTACTCCCCTACTTCTCGGTATTTTTTGCAGTACTCCAAAAGCTTTAGTTACCAATTACTTTTCAGATCACAATTTCTTCTTAACCTTTGTCCGAGGTCAATCCTTGGCATCTCCGAATTTTGTGATTTTGAATGTGAATTTTTCAAATACAACTAAAAGATTAAGCGCATCTTTATGGTTTAAGAAGTCTGCCTATGTCTTCAGCTAAATAAACCATTTTAAACTCCCTTGGATTAGCTGGAAAATGCATTGTCACACATCTGGAAACAGGGCTGATTCTGAGTTCAGGTATAATGGATTTTTTAAAGATAAGTGGTTCACAGGAGGATGATGTTAAAAACATATGATCTGCTCAGCAGGATTAGTCTGACATAAAAGTTTAAAAGTTTATATCAAGTCTGCACACTTGCTCAGCCTCTCAGAAAAAAAAGAAGAAAAATTGCTTCATATTTCTACGAGAATAGATCCAATGGTATCTTTGACACATTTACAACATAATGGGTGGAACATGACCTTTTTATTGTGTATGTATTGTTGAGAACAGTGGAGTGTGGCAAAGTAGAGAGTGATGCTCTAAACCAAAATCATCCCCAACGTGAGTCCAGTCTCATCACGATGCGTCATACAGTTACGGTACTTGACCAAGCATCGATATTCGATGCAAAAGTAGGCTTTTGGTGTCCTTATTTGATGCTAGTTTAAAACGAGCCCTACCCCTTTACCCCTAACCCTTACGCCAAAGCCTAACCCTGAGCGTCAAATAAAGACGCTATAAGCCTCCTCTTTTGTTGTATATGTCATACGCTTGGTCAGGTTGCGTCACTATATGACGAGTCGGGATGAGACTGTGTTGCCAGTGCATCACTCAATAAGTTAGAGGAGAATGATCAACAGAAGAGCCATGGGCTTGCCCAATAAACTTGAGAACTGAGTGTAAAAGGCACACGATTCACCATTGCTTCATTATGACTTCACTCATGATGTCACCATTACTCACATGAAAAAGCTGCATCATGACGCTCATTTGCATAGGAAACATTCACTAGTAAGATGCATTACTGTTTATAAAATTAGTTAAAATTAGCATCACCTTGAACAACTACAGCAGTAAAATGCAACATGCACTTTAATGCACCAGTAATATTCATCCAAAGTCATTGTATATAATAGTAAAAAACTCACATGGACCATTTAACTACACAATGAGTACTTTTACTTTTGATGCTTTTACTAAATTTTGCTGATGATACTTAACATACTTTTTACTTGCGCGAGGTTTTAAATGCAGGGTCCGTGTAGAGGAATACTTTCAGTGTGATGTTGCTGCTTTCGCTCTGGTAAAGGATCTGAATACTTCTGCTGCCCAACACAGCCCTTCCTTTGAGGGATTGCAGAGGGTTTATGATCCAAATTCTAACACAATCCTTCAGTGAATTTACAGCGAAATTTCTCTCGTCTCAGCAGAAGATGACTGAAGGGGGGATATCAAGCAGGTTTTTGGAACAATTTAAAGGGATTATAAAAAATGGATTATAAAAGGTATTTTCATTTCAGTCCTGTCAGCAGAAAGAAGAGGGCATGTGTGGGAATTAGTTTAGTTGAAATCTGGAGCTGTCACAAAGAAGTCATCTCTCCATAACGTTTTATAGTTTTAGCTGTGTTAATGTTACGTGTGATTGTTTGCACCAAATGCTGAGAGACGTTGTGTATGTCCAATTTAAAATCTCTATCGCCGAGTTAACTCCTGTAAGTCAAAATACACATAATGCATGCAGTATAATAGAAGCTTCCCTAAAAATTGGCTTGAATTTTGAAGTGTCAAAATCTAAATCACAATAAAATCTATACGATTCATTTGAGTGGTTATTAGCATTTGCATTCTTATGAAAGAACTAATCTTTGGGACTTTGATTACAAAGTGTCCAAAGCGAGAATAGGAGTTGTTTTAAAGGAGACAAATATTTTGCACCCAAATTGTTGGTCACAAAAACGATAAAATTATATACGGTGGCAAAGGGAAACAGTGTTAAAAACAATGACAACATAACGTCAAACTAAAAAAAAAAAAAAAAAAACTGTAGACCATCCAGGATTGCACCAGCTGCTACAGTCAGAACTGGCCCAAGCCTCCATGGGGCCCTAAGCAAAATTTGATTTTGGGACCCTCTATTTCTGCCAATAATATTGATTATTGATCATTAATAAACCTAGTATAAACTAATTGCAGCAGTGTTACACTGCTGCACCTGTGCAGCTCTGGCAGTGTTGTTTACATTATCCTATTGTCAGCCTGACATGTCTTTACCCATGAATGGTTTTTAATCTCAAAAAAGGGAGCACATTCAGCTACAAGAGCGGACTGGGGTTGATTTACACAACACTGCAAGTGATAAAGCACTAAGTGGGATACTGAATATCATCTAGGCCTACTAAAAGTAACAAAAATAAACCAGTAGACAATGCATTCACTGTAAAAGTGTCTTCTGGTTTATTATTTTTGGTTTCAAAAAACTGCGACAGCAATATGCAAAAATAATTTGTAGTGCAAGAACAACAATAAAGTGCAACAACAAAAAAATCACTAAGATATATAAAAATAACTTCAACTGTACAAAAACAGTATTAAATAAGCTCGACTTGCTTGTGAATATTCACTAACCGATCCGAGAGTGCCATCTAGTGATAGAATATTGTAACTGCTTGCATAAATTTGCAGCTCCATGTCCGCTGGTGGACACATCTGAACAAAGCGCTTGAGATACCCCGCTGAGCACCGTTGTTCTTCTTGAACACACTAAATCCAGATAATCCTTAAATGATGAGTTACATTCATATTTTAATTTGTAACGAGTAACTAAGTTGCCAGTGTCAAAGTAACAAAGTAAAAGTATACTTTTTATCTTTTAAATGTAGTAGAGTAAAAGTCCACGTTAAAAAAAAAAAAAAAAAAAAACTCAAGTACAAATCCTCAAAATAAAAAACGACTTAAGTACTGTAATGAAGTACATGTACTTTGTTACTATACACCTCTGCCTGCCGGTAAAAAGGGAAATGTCTCTAGTTTTTAACTAGCTAGCTAATTTGCTATTAACGGCTACACGCAACTAGTTGCATCAAAATGTTAAGGATATTTAAAGACTTTCCTAACTTGAGGAAACTTACATTACCAAGACCTGCAAGCATACCTTTATCATGGCGTTTTTTCTCCTCTTCCTCTTTCTTTTCTCTGCTCCTGCAGGATATGTATTTTTTGTGACATTGTTTAGCTTTCACCCAGCTGCTCCTTGGATGCGTGAGTCGCACTTGCACAGCAGGATGCAATTACTGGTGCACCGGAACTTTGACATTTAAAGCGAGAGGCAGTAGGAATCACTAGGCCTACATCAGCAGTACTCTGTTAACATAAAATTTTGTTTTTGTACAATAAAATACCTTTAATCATAAAGGAATCATCACTCACACATGCAAAATAAATAAATAAATAAATAAATAAATAAAAATAAAGTAAAAAATTTTTTGTTAATTGCTTTTGGGGGCCCTCTAGTGGTCGCGGGGCCCTAAGCAGTCGCTCGGTTGGCTTACGCCTTGGGCCGGCTCTGGCTACAGTAAAGCTGGAATTGGGTCTAGAATCGCAGTCCTCATTAAAACGTGTTCAGTGATCGCTTACTCTGTCATTTTCAATATTGCTAGCGGCAACCATCTTGAATTTGGTTTCCGTCGATTTCGAGGACAGCGGACGATCCCATCAAATTAGAATTTGATGTGTGCATTAGGGGTGCATTGAGGGAAGGTTCCTCCCAAAAATGGGTGTGCTTGGATTCTCAATATGGCCATCATGGCAGCCATCTTGAATTTAGTTGTTTGTAGATTGTGAAGAGAATGGATGATCCAATCAAATTTGAGGTGGTTGTGTATATTGGTAGGTTGTGTGCGTTTCCTGCAGATGATTGCTTCATGCCATTTTAGTCCCTTACGCACTGATTCAATCTATCACTTTTATGATTGTGATCTGCAGTGATTTCCAGCCTTGAGGAGTGTGTTCACCAAAAAAATAAAATAATATAAGTAAATAAATAACGAAACGTCTTAACATGTGAAGATAAAATAGGTTGTGAAACAAAGAAGCCTGCAGATTCATGGTTGGCTGCCTTTGGACAGTGTATCATCATTATTTAAACATTTGATTGATCGGATGGTTTGATTCAGCAAGAACATTTTAGCTTCAGTTTTCAGGTGTAGCATTGGCAGAGTTCTATAATGAAGATAATTTACTCTTGTGGTGTGAAATGAACATATGAGAGCCTACAACTAACTGCGTTATAAAATCCAATCATGGCGTGCAGTATGTTTGTGTTAAGTCACTCTCGGCTTATCTGTTGCCTGGGTCACTGTGTCATGACATCCATTATGTGGTCTATGAAGTCTCATCCTCCTGTCTCCTGCGCTCAGCTTCTCAGAGACTGACACGGAGTCTAAAATCCATTATAGTGACTAATTTACCCCTTTGAGAATACAGCCATCCCTCAAACCAGATCCACCACGTGGCCCAATATAGCGCCGTCGTGGCTGCATTTGCAGTCAGTGATTGGCTAAGGAGTCGGAATGCCTTGTTTATATGGTCTGATTTCACTGCTTATTGAAAGGAAAACCCAAAAGACCTTAGACACTGTAGCCCTGAGACCTTTGCGGCAGACCAAGGGTTAGAATCGTAGAAAAAAATATGTCCTATCGTGTAATTCCCAAACACTTTAACCTCGATGGAAAACATCATCAGGTAAAGGAAGGAAGTGAAGGGTAATTCATTAAGGTTTAGTAATACAACCATGTTGCTAAAAGAATCCGAATGCACACACGCTAAGCAACGTGATCATGCGACTCTTGCCCGTCATGTTCATTTGTTTTCGCAAATGACCGGATGGATGGTTGTCGCTTTAAATACTGCAGCCACACAGAATTGTGGGATGGCATTATCTCCTTTTGTTTCATAAAGGGTGGTTCAGTGTACCATATGCTAATGAAGATAACTTAGGAAGCACTGAGGCACCTTGCCTTTACATTTAGAGAATTTGAACACACTTACGGCTGCCCCATACATACCTCTGGGCCATTTTCGAGGAGTTAGGAACTTTCCACAGCAAAAAAGATTATTAGAATGCAGCCCAATTCTAACTGTTTGAGTGCTTGGGAATGTTGTGTTCAATGGCCTCTCTAATTAAACCCTGTGATGACCTTCAGATGTGAAGTGATGCTCTCTGTCTCTCATTTCCCTCTGTTGAATGCTTGAGTGTATGCGCCAGACGGATCCTAAAGTAAGCAAAATGAGCTTTTAATGAAACGCTGAATAGAAGCAGAGATCAATGCTAGTTTTAATTACTGCAGATTCAGCCGTCCTCTGTAACATATACACCCAACCCTGTTTAATGGCTGCACACACTCAACCCTTCTTACTGTTATGAAATTAGCTCAGACAAGTGCAACTGGTATTTCAGCAATGGCATTTGATTCCCTGCAGTCTTTTAGTGAAACCTTGAGGCAGCAATGTTACTTCCAACAGACCTGCCTTCCATGAAACGGTGTAAACTGGGCGAAAACATAGACGCTACATCCCAAATTTGGCTCCGTCATCGACAAACGACCGATGGCAGTAACAGTGACATAAATAATGGCAAGCTGTAATGATACAGCAAGGTAAACTATTACGATACTTAGAATGATGAATTCATATACCGTGTTCCAAGATAATGTCAAAAACGTCTGCTTTTTGCTTCGTCACCAATGAACCGGCATTCCCGTTGGACTTTGACACACTCCATTATGATCCAGTAAACAAAGCTTTGCCGTGCATATTTCACTGAGAGTAGAACAGAATGTTTCAGTCTTGTTTATACCAGCCCTTTTCTGAATACATCATACCCATCTGCTTTGGAACTCCCTGTGTCCACTAGCTGTGCTCCAGGCTCCAGATTCCAGGCTTCCCGGTGTCTATGGTTCTTCATCCACCCACAGTGTTTATGTGGTAGGATTCTCAGACAAGAATGCAAAGCCCATGATCCAAATACAGCGACACTCCACCTCAATGTGCTCTGTGTCTTCAAACATCTAGTGTCTTATGCAATGCAGGCACAACACACAATCACGTTTGCCCCTTGATAGATATGGTGTATATATTCTGTGCGACTAGAATACTATATGCATATTTGTATTATTCATGCATCTCTCAATCATTTGTTATCAGTCTACGCAATTGCACAGAGGACTAATTTGTTAACCAAGTGCATATTTATAGATTAGATTTGCTAAAAGTTAATTGTGTTGAAATATCATGGCATTTGTGTGTGTGCAGTCCACTAAATTACATAGCTGTTTTGAGATGAAAATTATACAGTGACTGCGATGAATCATTGTGCATGAAAAATTGGACAAAATGATTTGGACGACTGGAAATTCTGTGATATAGCTTTTTGAAATCTTCCTTTAAAAACTGCCACATGACATTAGCACTCGAGAACATCACAAAGACACACAGACAGGCGAGTTCACACATGCACGCACACACACACACTCACACATGCATACACGCATACATGCAAAGTGTTTACCCAATGTACAACACAGAATGTGTAAAGGTGCTGCAGAGAAACAGATGGGAGCTGCTTTTATATAGTCTGATAGAATCTGCTGCTATTCTGAGCTTTGAGGTTCTTGGGACAGTTTCTGAAATAAAAACAAAGACATTATCACTCAGTTTTTGTTTTTTTATTGTTTGGTACAGGCCCTCTGTTTGCTTGTGTCACAAGACAACTTTGTCATTTGGCATTAGAGTAGTTTCAGAATGACAGTGAATTCCAAGCTGAAGTGAAATATTTTAATTGGATCCCACCCCCATTTTTACACACTGGTGATAAAAGAGCATTTGTAAAAAAAAAAAAAAAAAAAATATATATATATATATATATATATATATATATTTTCCTTCATTTGGTGTTTTCTCAACTCTGGTGGTAGTGAGTGCTTTCTAACTCGATGGCCCATTAGTGCTCCACTGGTGATAAATGAAATCTTAGTCATCTAATGTTTATAATATGTGGAGATTTCAACATCGACCTCCACAAATGTGACTATAGTGGTCATAGTTGTGAATCACATAATTTTCACGTCAGACCATTTGTTGACTCCTTGTGTCCTCTGTATGGTTGCAGGACTTTTGGTCTCTGGACTTTTCGTCCTTGAGGACTTTTCATCCGCAGATTTTTCATCCCCTCATGATAATAAAACATGCCACCGTTGTTGACAGACAGATGGACGGAAGGATTACAGACAGATCACCATGATATTGGGGCTAGGGTTAGGGTTATAATGCAGGGAGAGGGAAAAGCATTATTGGGGACGAATGATCCAGGGATGAAAAGTTCATGGGGACAAAAAGTCGGGGACAAAAAATTTGGGGACGAATAGTCCACTGAGACAAAGAGTCCTTGAGCCCCTGTGGATAGAGGCACTGTCATCTCGAAAGAAACTGTCCCCATCAATCTGGAAATCTTCTATCATCAGATAAAGGTGATCAAACGGAATAACTTTGGATTGATTTGCATTCACTCTGTCCTCTGTGGGAAGGACTGGGCCCAAATCATGCCAGGAAAATGCCTCCTATGTCACACCGATCTCTTGGCAGGCAGTGTGCGCCACACATGTACACGCCTACTTGTCAAGAAAGTGCTGAAGAATGACTCAGCTGACCTTATCATTCTTTTCGTTCCTCCGTACACCATTCCACCAGATTTTTGCACCGCTGAGCTGTAAAATCTTCATTTGTCTTTAAACCCTTCCGATTGCGTCTATTTCTGATTGCAACTATAGTTGCCCAATGATGAAAGATATCAAAATCAGATGCTGTTGAAAACCTATCATGGCAACTTGTTTAAAGAGCTCCCCTGCGGGAGCTCTTTTAAACAAGAAAAAGTTCATGGGGACAAAAAAGTGATAGGTTTTCAACAGCTCAGATAAAGAAACCGTCCCCATACATTTTTAATTCCTTGAAAATGTATTCGGCGCTCAAAGGGTTAAACGAGGGGCTTATGCTGCACGACCCGACTACAGTATCCCTCTCAGCGTTGTTATCATCCGGCTTTTGTTGCTGACAAAGTCTGATCTCGTCTTCAGTTGAAATTTCTCAGTCTCCCAAGAAAGAGCTGCTGCTGTTTTTTCCTTCCCATCACCAGGGTTCGTACAAGGTGCTCGAAGTACTCGAATCTGGCACTCAGAAATTTAAATACTGGAATACCTTGAAAATCAGACTTTTTTTTTTTTTAACTAGGTCCTTGAAAAAGTACTTAGATAAAATTGAGGGGGGAACAGAATAATAAGTTATTTTGTGGAACGTTTAAGAAAAATGTTTTAAACTTGCAAACTAATTTAAGGCAGCATAACTATTATATATATATTTTTTCTCGTGTAGTGTTTCGCCCTCACGCCACATGCATACGTACAGATACTCAGGCAGCCACTATCAGAGGTGTTATATATTAGAATCCTGGGTAAATGCAAATGTAATCTTGCCTTGCAGGACATTGATCTGTATAATTGGGTACCGCTAGACCCCGAAAGTGTACACCGTGCAGGGTGAATAAAATGCAGGAAAAAGTTCTTTGTTGCGAACATGGGTGATACAGCCCAGAAGGAAAGGCTCAAGACTGCTGTTGCCCTTGGTTGGCGCTTCTTCCAACTCATTACGTCCCTATTTGTCATTAATCTAGGGCTAGGCTTCTGTTGTTTGAGGTTATTGACCAAGATAACCAATTCTCAAGCTGTTAACCCATAATAATAATGCACTAACGTTAGCTAGCTGTGGATGTTAAATTAAAAATGTGATGTTAACATTGTGCTTCAAAAATTATTAATGTTGCTAAGCTGCTAATCCAGTTCATTGCTAAGCAGTGGTTTTCTACTGAGTTAGTCCACATTTATTGACTAGCTCTTTCACAACTGCTATGCTAACTCACCTTTTTTTATCTAGCAAGCTAGATGAGTGGGATTAGGCCTATATCAACTCTCCAAACTGAGTTACCTTCGTATAAGTTGCCTAAGTAAGTAAATCAACTTTGGTTTGGACCAAAACATGCATCTGAATATACAAAACAGTCTGTTAATGGTTAAAAGCCAATCATGCTTTTTGACATGTATAATAATAGTGAGCATTGCTACTTTTATTTATACAATATAAACAATTTCAATTAGATGGCTCAATCAAGTAAATCTATGACTGGAATGTTGGCATAACACATTTCCTTCAAAAAACACAAAAAATTAATTGTTCATTTTTTTGGGTAAATACACTTTCAATAGCTGTGTTTGTTATATGACTAACCATTAATTGCATCCGTCTGTATATTAACGGCAAGCAGAGATTGTGCTTGAATTTGACAGCCTAATATGTTATGATAAGTTGACAGTCTCATTATGCCGCAAAAGCTGAACGTGACTGTTTCTGAAGTTATCAGTTAGGGTTTCCCCTTTCCTCTTAAATTAATCCACTCTGCTATTGAGAAAGCCAGATGGCAATGACAAAAATTTAACCAATGATCGCAGCATTCCAATGCAGCTAAAATCGACCAATCATGTCGCAGAACAAGCAATGCATCAAAGCTCCATGCCAAAAGCACTCACAGCCTGCCGCGCTCTGCTCAGCAATGTCCATATCTGCTGAGCGCCACCATTTCCCACTCCAATTCAAACACAACCCAAATCTAGTGTCAACCGACATTAGTCTGTTCCCCTAGATAAAGGCACATAGTGAATGGGGTTTTCGCGAAATACTCTGTTCTGCGTTTCTGTTGCCTGGGGCGCGTTCAGTATTCTTTGAAAGTGCCCGGCAAAAACATTCCCTCTGAAATGATTTGCTTTGATGCTGTTGTGTATAATTGCCTCTGTTCCAAGTGGCTCAGCAAACAGCATATGCTTACAAATAATACGGCTCTAACGAAACAAAATACAGAATAATATACAACACGAAAACCACCGCCCACGCCCTCTCCTACTCTCTCTCGCTCTCTCTCTCCACCCCTCTCTCTCGCTCTGATTAACTCAGGAATGCTGGACAGATTTTTTTTTCCAAATATACAGATAAGCTACAGTCTGAATTTGAATAAATGTGAATAAGTTAAAATAGCACTGGAAAATCATCTCAGTAATATTATTACACTGTAATTACTTGGTAATAACTACTCCATGTATATTTTGCATGCATTTGATGTAATAATAATGATAATAATGATGATAATAATAATAATATTAAAAATTTCAAGTGATGGCTATTTGTAGAACGGTTGTCTAAAGTGGTTGTTGTTCGCTCTAAGACAATCTTGAGTTGTGTAATTATTATGATTGTTACATTTAATTTCGCTGAACTATGCCTTGTAGTATAGGCAGTCACAGGAAATGAAGCCACATGGTTCAGCCACATTTTTGGTCTTAGAAAAACCCCAACAGGCCACAGAGGAAACAAAACCCATTCTAATCGAAGTTAGCCCATCAAGACAAACCAAATCATGAGAAAGTGAACTCCAAACAGCGGCTCTCTTTCTTTCAGGTAAAGTTCTCTGAGCTGAGAGGGTTAAACTAGGCAGGGAGAGAAACACAGTTCTGATTGTCGTGAAGCATCCACTGCCCCAACCTGTGATATTCTCTCAATCCCTGACTCCAGGCCAGCTTTCAAGGGACTGAGTAAAAAGTGACGCGTCGCTCCACAACTGTGTTAAGTTTGGGGTTCATGTCATGCAAGACTAGAGCCTGAAACATTTCTTGTTCTTCCTGAAGCGCAGTGGATATACAGAGGAGGGAACTAGATGTAACTGTTGTGGTTCATGTCTAGGGTTTGTTTTAAAATTACAGAAAATTGTGCAATTCTGTACCAGTTAAACATTTGCATAATGTCTGCGGTCAATGATGCAGACCATTCTGTTTGGATTTGGTGAAGGCAGCTGTCTAAATTTTTCAGCAGTCAATGTCATTTCAGAAATTGCATCTGGAGCTCATGCATTTCAGATGGCATTTGGTAGTAACAGTGGGTTGTAATAACAGTATGTTTTTTGCAGTGGGCGAGCAGTTCAGCGATTGTTCTGCGATAAGTGTTCGGTCTGTTTTGGTTGGATGAGGAGGAGGTGATGTGGCTGAATCTCCCTTCTGTCCTCAAGGCTGTCAAAATGTCTGTCCACCAACATCATCCAACAGATTTACTTCATTTTTATGCCACATTTATTCAAAATCATTGTTTTAAGTGCATTTCATTAGTCGCTGGTACACGAGCTCAAGCTCTTCTCAATCTGGAAGTACATCGTGCAGCTTCACATTTGCATTTCAGCAGCAGTATTTACTTGTGATTGGGGAACATCACACAGCACATGATGGATACAGTCTAGTGGTTTTCTGCGTTCACCAGCTCTGTTTCTGCATTGAACACAATCCCGCTTTGTCCAGTGTAAATGTACGCATCCAGTGCTGCTCAACTGAAGCATCGAAAAACCTGAGGAAAATCTTCAAACCCAGCGCTGCAGATCAAATATGATTTAGGGATGGTGTTTCCTCTCTCTCACTTCACAATGATGCCAGGAATATTTCATATCTAAGCAGGTTCTTTAGGTGGAACAAAAGAGAAATTATCGTTGGTCCACAATTGTTTCAGTTGTACAAGCAGGGACCTGTAACCGAGCATGTCTATAAGTATGGCAGTATTCTCCATTCAGGCACATCTTTCAATCCAATGCATGCCAGCGATAATTTTACCTACTTAAAGCAAATAATACACGTATGATTGAATCACTCAGACTTGTGTTTATGATGGCACGGAGTGTCTATTTCTGTATGTAAATGTTTTCTCTTTCACCGCAGCTGTTCAGTGACTTCTATAATTAAAATATCTGAAAGCAATGAGATCACTAATTTATTACAAGGTGGTTCAACACATTAATTATACAATTTACAGATGAAATTTGGTGCAATCATTTGTTTTATTTCTTTTGCAAAGCTGTGATTACAAATAATGGGGGAAAAAAATTAAACTTCTTAATATATCATTAATTACACAGCGTTTGATTCCCACAAAACATTAAAATTACGGAACATTAATTGTGCGGAGATTCTGTGATTGCTTTTAATTGTGGGAGCGTATCCTGGTGTCTTTAATGATCGGATGAATGAAATAAAATCAGAGGTATTTACAAACTTTTGTAAAATGGAATGAGAAGTTTATTGTGACGAGTGCTCAAAAAGATACTGCGTGTAGTTTTACAAGTTACAGTTTTACTGTGACAGAGCCACAATAAACATCCTCAGGAGAGTCATGGTGAGAGAGGGAAATTGTTCAGAAGTTTTGGTAAAAGTGGAAAGTTTATTCTTTGACTCCTTCATTAAAAGGTGATTCAGTTGAAATTGTCGAGGGTAGCAGGACGCAAAGAACTACCTCTAATTTAAGCAGGAAGCAGGAGCGCGGATCGGATGTAGGTCACGTCGAATGAGGCGCTGTGGCGGCGAGCCGTACAGATCATATTCGAGAATAATGCTTATGGAGGATATTAAAAGGCAGTCATTCGAGGGCTCTGGAGGGGAACCTGAGTATGTTACTAAGGGCCTGGGGCCACAGGGGCTAATGATGCCAGTGAAAAGATATTCTCCTCCATCCTGTATCCAGCACAGCTTGTGTGAGTGGACATCTGAGACATATATGGCTTTTCTTTTATCCTGCAGACACAGGCCTCTTGCACTAATTTCAGCTCATCATCAAAAATTCAATACTCACCCAAAAATGGAAGGGGAGCGCTGCCCGTGGCGATGTTGTCAGAGCACAGCTCGCATGCATGTGGAGTTTATGAAGAAGGTCTGGAGCGAGCACTGCTTGTGCTGCACACTGGAGGCTTCCTGGACATGTTGACCTTCTTTCTACATTGGTAAGGATGTTATCAAATATAATAGAAGAAAAGTGTATCTGCATGTCTTCAGCATGCTCATACAAAATGTCACCTTTCCGCTCCAAACAGAATGGCTTACATGGCGATTGTTAGACATTTTTCTTAAAATACTTACTTTAGTCTTCAGTCTTACAAATGCTTCACCGCTCACGTAATCTGGAATTACGCACAGTCCTCCAGTGCATGTGCACTGTTCGCTGTGAGAAGCTAAAATTGGCTTTGGCATGTTGAAGATTGAATCATGTGGTCAAATCTAGCACTATCTCTGCTGATCTATTTCTTGTCTGCACTTTTGTAAATATTGACATATGAAAACACTGTAGACACACACACACACACACACACACGTATTTTTATTCGTGCACACACAGACATCCACATGCGCACGCACACACACACACACACACAGCAGCCTGTAGACACAACAACTGACTCAAAACAACATGCAAATACACTGTACTGTGTGGAGTTAACATAGTGAAAGGGTGATACGTGTTTGTCAACAAAACAACAAAAGAATAACACAGATAAGGTAGGACAGATAAGCACAGAAAAAAAACAGTGTGCTGCTTTTTTTTTATCGTGTCATTACATGCATGCAGTGGCGGGTGGAGGAAAGGTAATTACCAGCGAGAATATGAGAATATGAAATATGCATATATTTACATCACAGAGGGGAAAAAAAACCATACTAATATTAAATCTGGGTGAAATAAATTTACATGTCAAAGACAGGGGTTAGAACTGATGAAAATGTGTTCAGTTTCCCCTCAGGTTAGAGTGAAGTTATTCATTTGCAAGGTCATCATAAACTTCAAACAAGAAATTTGGAAAATGAAATATGGGGAGAAAATGATTCTTGAAGATTTTTGGTTTAATTATGTCTTATTTTTTCAAAGCAAAAGGTTTGTATAGAGTGTGTACTGTATGTAAATGACCTATGGGCTTCTGTATATTTTAATGTATTGATTTCAAAATGAGAGTAAGAACAAAAACAAAATGTACAACAATAATAATGCTTCTGAGTTTTTGGTTGAATTGTTGTTTATTGTTATTTTTTTTCTCTGATTACAAAATATGTTTGATGTCCAAAACTTGTTTGACGTGGTATGAATAAACAAACTTTTTTTTGTTGTTGTTTCAGTGTAAACACCATTTCTTGGGAAAGGAAGAAAGACATAAATAAAAAAATTAGGGAGTTAAAATCATCATTGTTTTGTTATAAGGTTTGGCTGCCACAGATTCCAAAATAGCAAAACTTTGAGGAATATGCAGAGGACTTTATACTTGTATAAATTTTTTTCTTGTAACACACATAGATGTTACCTCTTTGTCAGCATTCAAAACTTCAATGATTAATGTCATATCTGGGACTTTGATGTGAACAGCCTTGATGAGCTGAAGTGAGGCCTGTAATTACACTGGCTGAGAAACTCTCCCACTGTCTCACCTGTGTTACACCTCTCCCAACATCATTAACATTCACTCATTTCAACAGTTAGAGTGAAAACTTTGTATTTTCAAAGGTCTTCAGTGGAAGTGCCGCAGTCATAAGATTGATACGGAGAGTGTTGGTAGAAACATCAATGGGTTTCCAATGCTGGGGAAATGTGCCTGATCTATTTTCTCCTGAACTCTGGAGATGAAATGTAAGATTACTGATGGAGGCCAAATCTGCAGGGCTAAGTCAAGAACTCTTTTTCTCTGCAACTAGCATCGTCATTGTCGGATTAAAACCTTGTATATGACATTTCGGCCATTTTGAGATTTTCATATTAGTAGACACAGAAATAACTACTGCAACCACTGTGAAAACCTTACAACAAATGGACCAATGGAAGGAAAGAAATATATCACATGACATAAACTCACATCCAGATAAGGACATATTTTTTATGTTATTAGTTGATTAAAAAAATGAATAAACAGTTTTCCAAGAAATTACAACCTTTCTCTCTTCTATTTCACAAGAAAAAGACAGGTACCTCAAATGAGTTCAAAATAATGAAGTTTTTTTTCTGTCTCCTGAAAAACAAGCAAAATCTGTATATGAGGTTTTTATCCAACACCACAGAATTATGCTGAAACGTGCATCAGCACAACGGTGCACAACACAGAAATCCGGACTGATAACAAGAGGGCAGAGACTGTGAATGGCTGATCTATTTGAAAACACATTTTATCAACATATCATGGATTTCTGTTGCCGTTTTTTGGAATTGGAATCTCTCCTGTCAAGAGAGAGTCACATTCACGACAATTCATATCTACAAATTCCACCGCATATGAAAGGATAAAAATAAACCTGAATCCAGGTACATGTGTTACCTCTGACCACCAGTTTACCCATAAACTTTATCAAAATTCAGCAGCAAATGTATTATCTCCATGCAAAATAATTCTAGACTCAAAGGCCACGCAGTCTTCTTTATCAGCCTTGTACTCCATGTCCTTTTATTGCTGCTCATTGATAAGTGATGTAGAGTCGAAGTGGAACCAATAAGGTGAATCCGTCATTTCCTTGGGGGAGGTCTAAGCAAGACACTCCACATTGAGGGTGTCACTACTCCGTATTCCTGGATGCACAAAAAGGATATTATGCAATACGTTCACAATGTAAAAATGGCGAAATGCCTTTTCACTACTTTACAGTATATTTGCTATTTATTGGTGCTTGGCTGTACCTCTTGGCTGTGCTGTAGCGCTGTTTGTTGGTGTTCATTCTGCTTGGGTTGAGGCACAGTAAGACGTGTGGAGTGATCGAAGCTGAAGATTTACTATTTTGCAAACGGGGTTTTCTGAAAATAATTTGTGTGTTAAAGCTCAAACATTAATACAGATTAGACGAGTTGCTCCCGAGGTATAACCTTTATCGCAGTAGGGGCAGGAAGAATCTTCCCCCCATCTTCTTTTTCCCCTTTTTCCCCCTTGTAACAACTCGGTGAGCAAACAGCCAAATTAAGTCACTAATCTGGTCAAACAAAGGCGACGGGGGTTTTTTGGGGTTTTTTTGGGGGGGGTTTCAGCCTCCCGGGAGCAAAGTAAGGTAAAGTAACATAAATTTAAACGCTAAATTTAAAGAATAAATTAAACGCTAAATAATTGTCTAACTAAGTGAATTGTGTGATATACAAAGGAAAACAGAGTTGTTTTCAAGGACTGAGGTACACTGTCGCCTGCTTTTTCTGTAGCTGATTTAGCTAACGAACCTTAGTAAGCTCTCAACGCCAAGAATATATAAAATTACTGGGATATCTAACTATAACCCGGCTTGGTTTCATACTTGGTCGCTTGCTTTTCATACAGTCTTCTAGCCAATAAATATTGACGTTCACCGGGTTTTTTTTAGTCCCCTTCGTTCTCTATCCTGACCGCATTACCGCATAAACGCATTGCCAAGCTTGAATATTAACGCGAACCGGGGTTTTTGTCTTTTTCGCATTTTATCATTATCGAAGGGCTCTTCTGATTAAACACATTGCAAATTACGTTATCTTTGTATTTTCCTCCAGTTGGTGTGCCTTGATCAGCTGATTAAAGTTTAACTGCTTGTTTGAGTGCTTAGCGACAGCTTGTTGGGGGAGATACCGTGTATAGTTCGCTCACAAAGTAAAAGACTTGTTTATTCGGTCCGTTTTAATTAAAGGGAACCGAGGCTTTACTCTTATCTCGGTTACCCTTGGTTGTATTTGTGGCTTGCTAGCTAGATAGTTACTGTTTGCATTTTTGGCTGGGGATCTGAGGTTTAGTATTTAGTTAGTAGGGCAGCAGTCACTTGAGTCGTCCATTCGGTTAGGTTTAAACAGAAAGCTTTACCAGAGTGGTCCGCCTCCTCCCTCCTCCAGTTTCTCCTGGGCGTTGTAGCCAGTCTTTTTTATCTAGGTTAGCCCTGTGACATTTTTAGGTTAGTACATTAATAGTACTGGGACTAGATAAACTCAAGTTGGCTTATTAGGAGTGCTTATTATCTATAGAGTTCCTCAATTTGGTATTTCATTTCTGTTAACTGAAACTAAAAGAGGCTTATTATCCATTCACATTCAGTTTCCCCACGGTTTCTATTGTGACTGCTGCTTAGGGCTTAGGTTAATAAATTAATAAATTGTGGTTCCTGAGCTTTTGTCTTGGCACTTAGTATTTTTCTTTTATTTAGGGTGAGCGAGGTCATTGGGTAGGGGGTTCAAAATGTGGCCAAAACTGTGTGACGGTTGCATGATGATCGCACTTTTGGAAAGAGATTTCCAGGGTGGGTTTGTCTGTCACCGGTGCCAGCTAATTGAGCATCTGGAGAGCAAGATCCTTGATCTTCAGGGCCAGTTGGCGGCGCGACATAGTTCGCAATCAGTAGAGTTCCTAGAGGAACTAAGTAGTATGTCGTTTTGAGAAATGGTTTGTACGCCAAAGCAGGGTGGTGTGGGGACCCTAGAGCAGGCAGGGAGAAAAAGTTGGGTGACGGTAGGGCGTCAGCGCAGGAAAAGGGCGTGCACACCGTGCAGCGACAGCTCCTCCAGTGGTTGAGGTGTCCAACCGATTCCGGCCCTTGCAGGAACTCGAATTGGCCCCTGACCCTGAGAGTGAGGGGACTGATGAGCAGCAGGCACCCTGTTGGCCTCTACCCCTCAGAAAAGAGAATTATTGACAGTGGGGGACTCAATACTTAAAGGAATAGACAGTTTAGTCTGTTCGCATGACAAGGAGTCTCGTACGGTGTGTTGCCTGCCTGGTGCCCAGGTAGGAGACCTCCTGGAGCGTGCGGACAAGCTCCTGGCCAGAGTGGGGAGGGATCCAGTTGTCATGGTCCATGTTGGGACAAATGACATAGGTAAGGGTAGGTTTGAGGTTCTGCAAGGCAAATTTGTTGAATTAGCTGAAAAGCTTAGGAACAGATCCTCCACGGTAGTGTTCTCCGGGATTCTACCAGTACTACATGCAAGCAGAGGGAAGCAGAATTTTATCTGGAGGTTTAACACGTGGCTACGAACCTGGTGTAGGAAAGAGGGGTAAAGGTTTATGGGGCACTGGAACTACTTCTGGGACAGGGGTGACCTGTTCAAGCCGGATGGGCTACACCTGAACCGGAGGGGTACCTTTGCACTAGGTCAGCGTATGTTGAGGGTAGCAGAGAATTATTTAAACTAGGGACTTGGGGGGCAGGGAGTTTAGAGAGTGTTACACAGAGGGAAATGCAGACTGCCCTGATGGAAGCTGACAGCGTTACATGCACTATTGATGATATATTTTTAAAGCAAAAAAGCGTAGTGAGGGGCTTTGAGCAGCGGGCACATGGGAAATCGAAGGGGAAGAGCGTTCGTGATAACCTGAAATGTTTTTATCTAAATGCAAGAAGCATTAAAAATAAATTTTGAGAACTTGAGGCCGTTATGATTATTGAAGGCTATGACATAGTTGGGATTACAGAGACATGGCTTAGTGAAGAGGATGGAGATGAATATAATGTAGAAGGTTATAAGCTCTTTAGGAAGGATAGATGTAATAGGCGAGGAGGGGGTGTAGCACTCTATGTGAACGAAAACATAAATGTGCAGGAAATTCCTGAAATTGAACATTCCTTGCCCTGCAAAGATATCTGGGTCAGGCTCACTGGCAAACACGAGACTGGTTTAAACATAGGTGTATGCTATCAACCACCAGCTTTGGACAGTACAGTCGATGAAATGCTCTTTAAGAGGATTACGCAAGCTTGTAGAGGAGGAGGGACTATTATTATGGGAGACTTAAATTATCCTGGTATTGATTGGGAAATGGTGAGAGGACAGGGTAGGGGGGAGGAAGAATTTCTAGATGTCTCAAATGATAATTTTTTGGTGCTGAATGTTAATAAACCTACAAGAGAGAAGGCAGTTTTAGACTTAGTGCTCAGTAATGACCCAGATAGAATTAGCAATGTTGAGGTACGGGAGCCACTTAGGATAAGTGATCACTCTACTGTTAATTTTGAGGTTTCATGGGAAGTTAAAAAGGTGTCTCCAAAAACAAAAATTTTCAATTTTAGGCGAGCAAACTTTGACAGGATGCGCTCATATCTAAGTGATATAAAATGGGAGACACACCTGGACTGTGAGTCTGTAAATGAGATGTGGGAAAGATTTAAGGGGGTTTTACTTGATTCACAATGCAAATTCATTCCAAAGGTGTCCAAAAGTAAGCTGAAAAAGCAGAATACCCGGTGGATGACCGCAGCTATTCGTAGGAGTTTGAGGGAAAAGAGGAATCTTTATAAGATGTACATAGAGGATAACAATGAGATTACTAAGGCTGAATACTGTAAAATGCGGGCTGTGGTCAAAAAAGAGCTGAGGAATGCTAGAAGACTATGAAAGACAAATTGCAGAGGGGGCAAAAACTAACCCTAAGTGCTTCTTTCAGTACTGTAGCAGAAAAAGGAAAGTCAAAGAGCAGGTTAAGTGCAAAAAGAATAAAAATGGATCGCTGCTATATGATAACAAGGATATTGCGGATACCTTAAACGGTAACTTTGTTGAGAATTTTACCTTAGAGCGGGTCTTTATTCGGCCAGAGGGCATGTCCAATGCTCAAGATTATATAGCGGAAATTGAGGTTAGGGATAACGAAGTATTAGACAAGTTGCATAAACTAAAGGCAGATAAGGCGGTGGGTCCTGATGGCTTATATCCTAGAGTGCTCAGGGAAGTTAGTGAGATCATCTTTAAGCCGCTATCCGCCATCTTTAGACGGTCTTTAGAAACTGGAGAAATACCAAATGATTGGAAACAGGGCAATATAATACCAATATATAAGAAAGGGGACCGTACTGAGCCAGGTAATTACAGGCCAGTCAATTTAACTTGCATTGCGTGCAAAATATTGGAATCTATCATAAAAGATGAGCTGGACGAATTTCTTGAACGTAACAATATCTTGAGGGATAGCCAACATGGTTTCTCGAAAGTAAGGTCATGCCTGACAAACCTTCTGGAATTTTTTGAAGAGGCCACCAAGACTTATGACCAGAGCAGGGCTTATGACATCATATATTTGGATTTTCAGAAAGCATTTGACACAGTACCGCATAAGAGACGAATTTTTAAAATGAGCTCCATTGGAGTTACAGGAGGTATTCTGAAGTGGATTCAAAACTGGTTGCAGGACAGAACACAAAGAGTGGTGGTCAGTGGTATCTCATCTGAGCTAGGTATGGTGGGGAGTGGCGTCCCCCAGGGATCGGTGTTGGGACCCCTGCTGTTCCTCATCTACATTAATGACCTTGATAGGAATATTGAGAGCAGATTAGTCAAATTTGCAGATGATACTAAATTGGGAGGTTTGGCAAATAGTTTAGAGTCCACTAAAGTGATTCAGGATGATTTGGATAGAATCCAGAATTGGGCAGAAATGTCGCAAATGAAATTTAATGAAGCGAAATGTAAAGTTGTACATGTACGTAATGAAAACATTAGACGGGATTACTTCATGGGAGGTTTTAAACTGGAATGTGCTCCACACGAGAAAGATCTGGGAGTGATTGTTGACCAAAACCTCACAGGCTCTAGCCATTGTGCCGCAGCAGTTAAAAAAAGCCAATCGGATGCTGGAATACATTGCCAAAAGTATTGAGTTGAAATCCAAGGAGGTGATGCTTCTTTTGTACAACACATTCGTCAGACCACATCTAGAGTATTGTGTACAGTTCTGGGGACCATACTTTAAGAAAGACATAGAGGCTTTAGAGAAAGTTCAGAGAAGAGCCACGAAGCTAATTCCAGGTATAAAAGATGAAAGCTATGAGAAAAGGCTGAAGATCCTTAATCTCTTTAGTCTTAAGAAAAGGAGACTAAGGGGTGATTTGATTGATGTCTTTAAATATGTTAAAGGGATTAACAAAGTGAATTATGTAGGATTCCTTCAACCAAGTGTTGTTAGTAGAACTCAGGGTCACAAATGGAAGCTGAGCAAAGGAAAATTTAGCACTGATATTCGGAAATATTTCTTCAACCAAAGAGTAATTTCGGTGTGGAACAGCTTGCCTGACCATATTGTTGAGGCAGAGACCTTGGGAGTTTTCAAGAGCAGGCTTGACTTAAAGCTAGATACCATTGAGTCATTGAGTATCTGAAGTGATATATTCACGATAGTATAAAGAAACTGGCGAGACTAGTTGGGCTGAACGGCCTGTTCTTGCCATTTATGTTATGTTAAATGAGTCAAGTCTTCATAAAAACTCATGAGCCAGTGTGGGCGTTATATGCACAGTACACAGAGGTTATGGTGGCGGCTGAAGTTAGGCATGTACTGAAATGGGAAAGAGCCTGTGGGGGCCTTTTAGGATGAGGACGATCGGCAGCTGAGACCCCCGGTGTCAAGGGGGGGGATACAGAGCGGAGCGCTCTCTCTCTTTCTCTCTCTCTCTCCTTCCCTCTCTATCTCTCTCTCCTTCCATCTGTATGCACTGCCAGCACCACACCGGCCTACCCTGTGAATCCACAAGAGGTCCACGCAGCTGCCGGCGTGTCACTTCCTGTGAGCCGGGCTGGACACACACCAAGCTCTGAGGGCAGAATCATATACACTATATGTACGGACGAGTGACACTTCAATGGGAAAAATCACCATAAACAGTCTTAATAGAGTGTTGGGCTTCCACAAGCTCACAGATCAGATTCAGCTTCCCTTGGCTTGGAGTCTACAAGTGTAAAACTTTACTTGCGCAAGCGCTCGGTTTCAAATGAAATTTCCAGGTATCTATCCAACAATAAATACCTAGTGTTCGAAAAAAACTGTAGGTTTATCTCCTAAGTGACCCCTTGTGCCCTGTGGGGTGTGGGCCATAGTCATCCTGGAAGAGACCCCTCCCATCATGGTAGTAATGCTTCATCACAGGATATAAAGGTGAGTCACACAGAATAACTCTGCGCTGATCTGCAGGAACTCTAATGTCCTTAACATCATACATCTAGGGACCCATAAATTGGTCTGTCAAATGCAGCTGCTGTATTCAAACCCAAATTCTGGTGGAGACCACAAGGTTTCCAACAATCCTAAATATGATCTGCTGAATTACGAGGAAATGTGTATAAAATGCTCAATCTAAATATTTTCCATTTGATGCAAAGCTGTGGCCATAAAAACATGGCATCCTGGGGTTTGAGTATTTCTCAAAGTATCAGTGTGATGTAGCTTCAATGAAGCAGCAGATACAGAATATGTGTGTGATATTCATCGGCGTCAGTTTAGGGGGGACGGTGGGGACGTGTCCCCGCTACTTTTTGTCAGAAGTCATTTTGTCCCCCCCACTTTATCTCGCAGTGGGTTTTTTTTTTTTTTAATTAAATGAAAAAAAAAATCGTCATACATATCATTTTATAGGAGAAACCGCAAACGGCCACTAAATGTGCCTGCATAGAAACAGGTCTGGCTGCGTACATATCGCAACATCGTAACAACTTCAGCCAGAATAACACAGTTGCATAGACCCGGACAGACTAGAGTAAAGAGTTCAGACTAGAATTTCAGCAACAAAGTAATTGCGAGGATGAGGACAAGAAAGAGCTGAGTCGCCAATAGGCATGTTCTCATCAGACCATAGTTTTAAACTAGCACGCTATTTTGCGGTTTTGAAATTAGCCCGATGTCAAATTAGCCAGCTATTCTTGCTGTTTGAAGACACGAATAGCGCTCTATTTGATCGGGAAAATTTCCCCCAAAGTCTCAGTCCAGTTCCCGAAATAGCCTGCGAATTCAGGAACTCGCCAATTAGCCAGCCAGCCTTTTAGTGTTTTATCGTCTTCCTAAGAACATAGATCTTTCGATCCAGGTACTTTATGACTCCACCGTTTAACAAACCGATCTTATAATCAAATGCATTCTGTCACGTGTCCTGAAATTATTTAACCTACTCTCAACATGTTTTAGGTGGTGAAATTCTGTATATAAAACCTCATGAAGCCAAGCTTATCTCTATCATGGGTTTTTTATTAACAATAATTCATGGCATTTTATGACAAAGTTACATGCTTAATCTACACACGTTTTAAAAAATATTAATTTAATTAACAATTTTCTTATTTTATTTTATTTTATTTTTTATTTTTCTTTCATACTGATTTGCAAATGTGTCAAGGTGATTGCTGGGTAATGTGTTGTCCAATGTCAAGTCTGTATTTGATTTGATCATGTGACCAGGGTGACAGCTGATAGTTCGAGCGCAAAATGTGAAGATCAGACTTACTAGCAAATTTTCAAACTTCCATTCAAACATAAAGCAGTAGTCAATAAAGAAAAGAAAATAAAGAACAGGAGCAGAGGGTAGCGAAGCTGGCAAAACTAAGTTCATTCAGCTTTCTTACTAGCAGTTGCCGCACCACGGACGACCCTCCCTCAAGCAACGATGCAGCCAGCTGGTAACAGATCAAGCTAAGATAGCGTTTGATCTAAATGATGATAACTTTCATGGCTATTGTATAAATTTCAAGACAAGTTGAGGAATTTGCTCTACGTAAAGCTTGCCAAATGCCATTTAAATAGGTAAGTAGGCCTACAAGTGACTTTTGTTTTAGTCCAGAATCGATTTTTATATATAGGATATATGGCAGAAATAAGGCTGTCTGTGCAGTAAATTGATCATTTTATGGGGTTTATGCCAACGTTGTTCAGCTGGGCCATTTGAGGGACATGGTTGCACCGTTTCAAATATATTTATAGGAGACCTATTATGCTGATCCTTCTTTTAATACATATTAGTAATGTTATAATGTTGGTTGTCCATGCTCAACCTCTGAAAAGTTTCTAAACATAAGATACAGGGGTTTTGCCGTAATCCAAGAACGTGATTTTGTGAGGGTGATTTCATCTCTGAACAGCTCCTCCCGAGATCTTCATGAGATCTGGGCAAAACCTGACGTCAGGTTGTGCCATCCAATTTGTACAGACCTAGCCAGAGCCAACCACTTCGCTGGACCTGCCCACACCGGAAACTATTCTAGCAGGCACTAACAACGGCAGATCATACTATGCCTTAGTAGCGGCTACACTTTTGGAAATACAAAAGAAGAACCGCAGATCATTTGAGGTGCAATTCTGTCAGTATCTCTCCCAAAGCTGCTTGCCTGTTTAATTTTGGACGCGAAAAAAAACAACCATTTCTCTTCCAAAAGATGATGCCACCAGAAATCAGTGGGTAGCTTTTTTTGTTTGCTGGCAGCAAACAGCCACGGCCAAAGGGAACGTTAGCTGTTTGTGCTCAGCATTTCACCAAAGACAGCTTTGTTAATAAAGGAGAATTTGACACAGGATAAGCGTTTCAGCTGCTTCTCAAACCTGAAGCAGCTGCATCGATCAAGCGCTCGGAGCCACAAGCTGTAAGTAACGATATAACAGCAAATAATGTAAGTGAAGCTAACGTGTTACGGGTGGCTACTGACTAGCAGGACCACTAACGATAGTTAGCACTAACAACTGGCCTCAAGCGCAGGCTTTCTAAAATGTCTGAAGATAAAGCCTGGATCTGTCGCGACTGTCGGTGACTCACAGACACAGAAGCTGCAAGTTGCTTTTACTGCATAAGCCAACCTGACGTGATAGCTAGTTGATTGTGGCTGTAGCACTGCGGCTAACGTAGCCAAGTCACTGTTGCTAATTTTTGTGTCCCAAATATGCAAGAGTGATATCAAGGGAAATTCTACAGAAGGTGTGTGAACATAAACCTCATTTGAAGCTAACTTTTTATACTTGTTTGTAATTTGGATGCTTGGTACAACTGTCCACGGTAACGGAACTTGCTGTCTGTAAAACCTGTATTGCAAGGGTTTGTCTCTGTGGTTGTTATGACCGCTCAGTTACCAGCTGCTGCATGTTAATTTGTGTGCCGTGCTAATTAAAAATTCTTCTGGTTAACTTATATGCAATAATTCTGATCGGTATGCATTTGTGTGACTTCGGTAAGCATAAATGTGGCAGTTCCATCATAACCTTGCCCAATTGTAGCCACCACGGTTGAAGCTAACCGGAGAGGTGCTGTATGTGTACGCAAAGTTGGGCTGAAAAGCACAGTTAGACCAGGCGTAGGTTTTGCAGAGCTTGGGATACGCGTTTGGGTTTGTTTACAGCTGCTTGTGATCACTTCTCTGATCCATGACCGGGATCAGCCGGATGCTTCACAAATGTCTGGGCAAGCTCTCTGGTGCTACCGAGAAAGCAATACAAAACGCAGAAGCTCTACCGTGTCTGGTATAACAAATGATTTTTCTGCACTACTGCGACATAATTTCATCCCCCTTTAGAAGTTGTTGTGGCTAATAAAAAGCCGAAAAGGCAGAGATTAAATGGGAAATTCTTTCCTGTAGAAGTGATCGATTCGCTAGCTCCACATAAGCAACTTGTCCGCGCTAACGGAACTTACGGTCTGTAAAACTTGTATTATGTTCATAACATAACCGAGCTCTCTCTAGCTGTCGCGTACTATCCATAAAGCTGCTTTCACATCGGACGCAAAATGAATTTTTTGCGGGACAGATTAGCCTACATTCAAAGTCAATGCAAAGACGCGAATACACGCGTTATGGGCGTGTTAAGCAGCTTTCACACCGGACGCGAAACTAATTTTTCGTGCAGCAGGTTACATTGAAAGTCAATGCAAAGAGGCGAATACACGCGTTATGGACGCGTTAAGCAGCTTTCACACCGGACGCGAAACAAATTTTTCACGCGACAGATTACATTCAAAGTCATGACCGCTTATCAGCTACTGCATGTTAGTTCCCGTGCTCTGCTAATTAGAAATGCTCCTGGTTAACTTATATGCAGCGATTCTGATCGGTATGCTTGTGTTACTTCGGTAAGCATCAATGTGACAGTTTCATCATAACGTTGCCTGATTGTAGCCACTACAGTTGAAGCTAACCAGAGAGGTGCAGTTAGACCAGACGTAGGTTTTGCAAAGCTTGGGGTGCGTTTTTGGGTGCTTGTGAAATGATCGCTTTACTTATCCATGACCGGGGTCAGCCTGATACTTCTCCAATGTCTGGGCAAGCTCTCTGATGCTACCGGTGAAAGCAATAGGGAAAAGCACAGGCTATAACATGTCTGGTATCACAAACGATTTCTCTGCATTGCTGTCGATTGAATATTAAATCGGTAACTGAATATTAAATTCTTTCCTGTAAAAGTGATCGATTCGCTAGCTCCACATAAGCAACGGTTCACGCAAACGGAACTTACGGTCTGTAAAACCTGTATTATGCTCATAACATAACCGGAGCTCTAGCTAGCTCTCGCGCACTATCCATAACGCGCCCATTCTTCGCGAGGAAACGCTTGTCATTCCAACACAGTAAGTAAACCATTACCAAGGGCATTTCCGAAAAGGTCGTTTAGCCTGGAGCTTTCGCCCCTCCGTCATATACCAGCGCAGAAGCTGTTCGTTTCTCCACGCTAACGACACACCACAGTTATGCACACGAACCAGCAGGTCCTAAAAATACACACCGAAGCAGTCCATAAGCTGTTGGTCCACTTTTAGCTGCTCCTCACTGTCAATGTTTCCCTCTGAACTCAGACCCACCAGATTTCTATGGTCTCCGGTCTACACGTGGGTATGTTGACCCGTTCTACAAATGTGTCTATATGGGGTGGATTCTAGCTTTCTCTGCATCCTAGCTATAAAGTAGAAAACCACTGTACTCACCACTGTCGCCGTAGCAAACTGTAGCCGATAACAAATTTGAGCTTGAGCTGCCAGATTTTCGCATTGCGTCCTCCACTTTTGCCGCTGCGTTTGTTAGAACAAGTTAATTTCATTAGATCTATATTCAAGTATAACGTTATATTGCGGAATTTGCCCGCCGCTTCCTTATCAGATTGCAGACGTGTCTCACGTTTCACTCTGGGGAGCCGAACCCGGAAAACTGCGTTCTGCAGCCTCGTCCCGCCCAACTCCGCCCTCCACAGAGCTGGCCAGTCAGGAGAAAGTGGGCACACGGGGAGTGGGGGCCATAGCGGAAGAGCCACCCCAATGAGGCGTTTCAGGCAGAGACTACAA
Organism: Gymnothorax javanicus; assembly: GCA_029692085.1. NCBI lineage: Eukaryota > Metazoa > Chordata > Actinopteri > Anguilliformes > Muraenidae > Gymnothorax > Gymnothorax javanicus. The sequence goes on along the minus strand of CM056201.1, from coordinate 109,267,003 downwards.
TGGACTACAAATGAGTTTTTTTGAGGATGGCAGTATGAGCTAAATAATGACCCTGTTTTGGACTTTGAACGATCAGGAGTACTCTAGGGGAGTCCAAAATCAAAATATAACCTTGGAAATATAGCAAAATAGGTCCCCTTTAAATATTGTCAAATATTGCAGCTTTCGTCCATCTCATCGTGTGCTTTTTCAAGTCACTATCATATCCTGCCTTTATGTCAAATAATGCACTAGTGAGGTAGCTGCACAAAATGCAAGTTTTCGGATGTTTTAAGTGACGCAATTATCGCGGTAGAGGAGAAAGTTGCGCATGCCCTAGCAACCTGTTATGTCAACAGTAACATGGCTGTTGCTATTAAATGCTATTACCGCGAACAGCAACACTAGAAATTAAACTCTAAATTTTCTTGCCTGGATGTAGTCAACACACCCGAATGCCTCTCTGGGTACCCAAACATCAAGGTGAGCCGAAAAAGTACTGAGTTCATTTGATATCGGTTGAATATGGAATTCCTTCCCAGCTAATGACCAATTTCGTTCTTGTTTTCTTCCCAGAAATTTGACGTTCGCTGGTTCCTCTATAAAATATTACCTGCGGTATTAACTGCTAACAATGGTATTCGTACAATATTTTTTCGCAGTAACCCTGTTAATGACCAGGCTGCTACACACTTGTATTTATGCGTGTGCATCTGACCTGTTTTAGTAGTGGTGCCACCGGAAAATGGGGCTCCCGCGAAAGCCAATGTATAATTCGAACCCTGATAGTAACTGTTACCCCTTTCCTACTACAGACTGCGTAACCCAGGGATATGCCGCCCCGCGTTAAGCTTTTCTTACCCCGGGGCTCGTTAACTCCGATATGTGTTCCCATTACTACTCATTACTCCGGTGTTTCGCTGTTCGTTTGGTGCCTTGCGATTTCCCACTTCTGCTACGTTCATTGATAAACGCCAATTTCTGCAAATTACTTCATCAATTTTGCTGGTAACCGTTCACCATCGCTGGCGTTGGCTTTATCGACAGTTTATTCAAACAATGGAATGAAATGTAATTTCCAGGTACCAATCCTGCGATCGAATTCCCCGCGGTTGAAAAAAAAACTAGGTTTATCTTCTAATTCAGTACATGACAGTAGTCGGGTTTCCATCGCACTATTTTTATGTGCATTTTTTTTTTTTGGATCAAATTTTGACCGCCTCTTCTTATACTGTTGTACTGTATATGTGGTACACAGGTTACAAGTGATTTATTGCTATCTTGTGGAAAACCTGGCTTAATACATTGGAGTTTATTTGTTCCAAGCCGGTTGATGGAAACGCAGGTCATTCGCATTTCCTCTAAAGCGAATTGTCTAAAATTCGCCAAAAAAAAAAAATCACTTGATATGAGATGGAAACTCGACTATTGACTTAAAACATGAAATATGCTGATGCATGTGATGGAAGCGTTTCTTCAAAAGTGAAAACATTAATTAATGTCATTGTCCCCACCACTTCTCAAAACGCACTCATTCTGATAGTTATCGTCCCCCCCACTTTTCAAAACAAACTGACGCCCATGGTGATATTGTCCTACAATATGAAAATAAAATGCTTGTTCTGACTTTGAACTGACTTAAGAGAAAATTTTAGTGAAAAATTAGAGTTTGAGGCATTAAGGGGACGAGTGGGCCTATGTCAGGCAAATAAACTAAAACATCTGCATCATTTTGCTGGTCCATGTATTTATTTAGGCCTTTTCATTTTATTCTGTTTGCTGTCCCTGTCTGTGCATGCACACAAACACAGACACAAGCACACATTCACATATTTACATGTACAGTTGTATATGTTAGTCAGATTGTGAAACCAGTCATTTCATGAAATGGCTAGCGCTAAACCTCAGCCATTTCACAAAATTGCGAAAAAAAATTTTTTGTAATTTCATGAAATGACTGCTTTCACAATCTGACTTTAACATATATAACATATATATACTACATGCTGTGCTTAGCTTTGGAGCACATTGTATGCAAAGCCTACGCTAACATGCAACAAATATCACTGTGCAGGCAGCAATAGCTGGAAATCCACGTGCCTCTTTCTTTGCGCCTGTAATGAGAATTGTCTCTCTGTCCATTTCAAGGAAATAAAGCCTTTTGTTTTCTGTCACAAAGCTGATCATTTTAGAGAAGTGCTATTTTTTTTCCTTGAGTAATGGGAATCTTCTTTTGCATTTCATTGTGTTTGAGCTGACTGCAAATGCCAGTGAACGCACAATGGTACTGAACTCCTGCTGAGAGGATGCTTCTTCTCAGAAAATAAAGAATATGCAGGGGTCGATGTACAAACAAATGATATAAATCACCATGCTGGAGTTTACAATGTAAAAATCATTCCAAAACCTAATTATAGCTGTAAAATCAGTTTTACGGTAAACACACATTTTTGGTCAGAGGCATTGAACAGAAATCAGGGCTAGCAGTGCATGGAAAAATTGTGGGTATCCTTAATAAAAAAGAGGTAACAACAATTAATAGTATAAATGTTTTCCTCATTAGATGACCAAACACATTGTTCAAAATGCTATATTGAGCCTCAGGCAAGGAAATGTATTACTGGCATGAATATATTCTGTTCGTAATGCTGCTTTCAAATGACAGAATAATATGTTACGGATCATTTGATCTTTTCAAAAATATATATTTTTACTCAAGCTTTCTTTCATTCCCAAATAAGGCTAAAGGCATTAGCTGCTAACAAAATGTTAAATCATTTTTTCCATCTTTTCTTCATTAAATTTCGTGGTTCCTACACAACCCAAATGTCCAGATAAACACAAGAAACCACTTGCCATCCAGCCCTGTCCCCCGTTTTAAAAAGCGCACCCCCAAATTCTGGAAAAGACCATGCCAAGATCACCTGGCCTGAGCCGAACCAGAGCTGAGATGCATAATAGCTGTATTTCAAATAATTTTGTTGATATCTTTCACTTTATTTATACTTTAAATATGTAATGTGTTTTTACAGATTTATGCCATAAAAAAAATGAATGGATGAAAAACAAACAAACCAACAAATAAATTGATAAATGAAAATCTGAAAATAGAATATAACTGCATGCAGCGATGATTGTGCTCTTGTGCCTGCGTGGATGTCGGGGGTGCTGTTTGGATACCAGCTGGCCCAGCTGTGAATAGAGCCATCGAACACTGCAAAAACAAGTGAGATGTCATTTCCTGCGTGGAGTACATGACGGCCCATATGAAATTTTGCATCACTTCCTGTGTTACCATGTGCTGCATGCTGCAAGAAAACATGCTCCGAACATATTGTGCTCCTGAGTATCAACTGTAGACCACAAAACAAAAATGCAGTTGAATGTTTGTGATGCAAGGTTACCTTCCTGTTGCCAGTAGGTGGCGCTATGACAATGATTCAACATTGGCCTCTAGATGTCTTTGGGTCAAAACTCTTCTGAAGTTTGAGGTAGATTTGACCTTGTACAAGTCGATACAAGTCGAGATACAAACCACTTCCTGTTTCATGGTGATTAATGCGTCACCATGACAACAGCATGTGATGAAAACTCACAAACCTTGTGATAAAAAGGCTTTTGTGACTACATATGAGCTGGATTTGGTCTTCCTGTGCATCAGTACTTTATGGTCTTTGGATGTCAAACCCCAAATTTGAAGTTGCTGGGGTTAAATTTCTTGGAGGGGTTCATTAAGGTAGCCCCTACAACACATAAAAATGGCAAAAAAAAAAAAAAAAACCAGCTTGAAGATTTCACAAGATATTCAAAATGGCTGACTTCCTGTTCTCACAGATTTTGTACATCTTGGTGAAACATTTAACTGTGACAAATATGCAAAAATAGAATGAAGTCAGAAAGGGACTCATACTTTTCATAGCACTGTACACGAACACAGTCAGAGTCTTTTAAAACCTGAAATAGTGGCGAGTTTTCATTGGTTAAAAAGCAGGTGAGGTTCCCAAGTGATGTACAAAAATGCAGGGGGTAAATAACATGACAAGCATAAATATTTATCACCAAATTTAGTTCCAAAGGATCCTTTGTATCATATACTTAGTGAGTCCCTGTTCTATTCACGAAATTATGGAGGCTTGAAAAAACTATATAGGAAACACTTAAAGCTGCTGTAACTGATTTGGCCGTTTTCGTAGCTTCTTGTCCAAAGCCGAAGTCAGCAGTCCCTGCCCCCCATCCCCAAGCCACAGGAACGCATATCAGTGTCCACAGAGGCAGAGATAGAAAGCAGCGCTCATGGCGACTCAGTTACAATATAAACAGACACTCACAGTGATTGTCTTGTGAAAACCACACCGAAAACATGGACCAGCGACACATTACATTCATGCAGAAACTTCGATATGAATACCTTTTTGAAGGTATTATCTAAAGCTAGCTAGTGTCCTATAGCCACACATGCTATCGTTTCACAGCTAAGCAAGCTGTAGTCAACCACAAATGATGACTGTACATTTATAAAGTGACATTAGCAGGATTAAAAACCACCAACAGGCCTACCTGAGGCTGATATAACTGCATAACTACTAAAGAGTAAAACAAAGCTTACCAGTAGCAGCAAGGCTAGCTGAGCATCTCCTTTTTAAACCCTTTGATTCCTTCAGTTTTCCCCACCTATCGAAAGCGGCATCAACGTAAATACGGCTTCTGGCTATCTTGCGTTCTTCCTCCTTCATTATATTTGTTCCTCTCCCGTTCTTTGGCTGTTTAATTTTGTACGCTGTCTCCCATAGCGCTGGGATCGGAAGATTCATCTGTTCCGCCATTGCCAACAACACAGATTTTACTTTGTCTTTTTCCGGCAGATGGCGCACTAACAACGCAGATTCAGCTCTGCGTATTCACAAGCAGGGAGAAACGCGTCTTTATAGTGTCCTCTCATCTGATTGGATAGAGGCAGTCGGTGACTCCTGAATTTTATTTATTGCTTTATTGCAAAAGACAGTGACTGAGAGACCTGTGTTATCAACCAGATACTCTAATTAAATTATCTCTGTCGGAATGTAGAGCTATTTAACAGTTTTTTAAAAACAAAAAAATCACTTACAGCGGCTTTAAGTACAATGATCAGAACCTTCCTCATATCCAAAATTAATTATAACATGAATTTATTATCGGTGTCGAGACACAACGGGTAACACTTGCTTCAAAGTGCTGCAAATGAACAAAAGGTGATTCAAATTATCCTCAAAAGTGCCACTGGAAAAAGTAGGTGTGTGTTGTCACTGTGATGTTTTTGGTCACCCTGAAGGTCAGCTTGATACAGTGGCTGTGTTGTTGAGGTGTTGAACTGCTAATTCATTCTGTGCTGAATGCGCTGGTGTGAACCTCATCCTTTACAGTGGTGTTCTGAGATGAAGAAGAGATTTGGTTCTCGGTCTCATGTTGCGAGGTCTGTGGATCGTCCATTGGCAGATTACAGTTTCCTTGGTGATGCCCCTCCCCTCGGAAAGAAGCGGATCTCCAGTGACCGCGGTACCTTGGGAGTTTCAGTGCAACAGATGGAAAAGTTATTCTGGTAAAGGTCAACAACGTTTCCACGCCTGGGCAGCAGAATGCTCATAAAGCTACAGGAAATGATGACTGAAAAAACTCCCCCGTAACATCTACAGCTTAATGCATACAACAGAAGATAGAGGGAGGAAAATTGCTCTTAGTAATGCATCCAATGATTAATATCAACTGGAATACAATTCCATGCAACACGAACAGTACCTTGGCATCCATCAGAGTGGATGCTATCGGGCTTGGTAGTTCATTTCCTTGGTACATTAAAACCACAGCTTTTAGCTGAGATAAATAATGAATGAACTTGGCACTGTTCAGCGTTGCTAAGCACAAAAGAAATGATTCATATGCACTTTTTATTTACTTTTTCCTTCTGGCATCTTGTCTAAGGCAACATAAATGTACATAATGCTCTCTGAATAAATAAATAAGTGAGGGATGATATATATAGTCAAATGCAAAAGTACTGTACTGTGACACTTCTTTTGTTTCGGCCTTGTATTTCTGCCAATTAGTTTGCAATACTATGGACTGCAAACTTTTTATTTTAATTTCAGAGTGTCTAAATCCATTTTGGCCAAATTACATGCATTGTGGCCCCCAGAACTAGTTGCACTCCTGATTGTAAATGCAATAAAAATACAATTAAAAAATAAACATTAAGAGAAACTCAAAATGCCAACATGACTGAAATACTGTCTTTATTATGGTTTTAATTGAACCCATCACAAGTATTTATTAAAAATAAATTTCTTCCAAATGAAGGTCTCAGTTTATGGCACCGCTAAAGACTACAGTCGATTAAGTATACCAAATATGAACTGTGAATGAAATTCAGTTTGTTTTAGTTCATCTAAGTTTGAAGAAATTATTTTGTCATCTCATCACTTCCTCCTGTCACAATGGTATAAAAATGAGGTAACAAGCATGCAAAATTATTTCACAATCCAAAATCATAAAATAAACAAAAGAAGACAGTTTGAAGGAGACAGAAGGTCATTAACCTTTATCAATCTGGTGACGGCGACAAGAAGATCTGTAAGTAGTACATAGACCATTGCGCTCTGTCAGTGCAAATATTGAAATATATGAAAATTATGGAGCAGTTGAAAAGTGGAAAGTTACACTGATATTAATTGGCTGTGGCATCTAGGGTCACCAGGTTTCCAAAAGCGCCATCAGACCACGTCCATAACCACAGGGAGAGCTGAGAGAAGACGGCTGTTTTTGGCTCCAAGGCACTGAGGGGTCGTTTCTATTTGCCAAAGGTTACTTAAATTAAGACTGGCTGAAGGCGCTGGCTGAGACCTAAATTGAACGATTTGGCAAAGTATCAACGTTTTTGGGGTTGAATTATGGTGAAATATGGTGGTTAACAGAAGTGTTTTCAGGCTGATTTAATTCCAGATGCCCAGGGGCACTGGCTTATATCAATGGCTCAGTGGATTCCACCCCGAATCAGGTAATTTTGGCTGCCTGGCTGCTGTAGACTCGACCATAGGTGGGCTTTTCGGCAAGACAGTGACTCAAAGCACATCTGGAAATCCACTCAGACCTGGTTCTGGGACGATAAAATCAATGATCTGGCCCATGTCAACATCGCTGAGGTCCCATTTCTTCTATATCCAACACGTCGACCACAAAAATTAACTGTTCGCTTACCTTGACATGCATTGCAGTTGGGAAGTAATAGTGTTATTTGCCTCATCTGCGAGGTGGTTTTGCTCATTGGTGAACTGGAGTGTGAAATCTTGCAATATTGAAATCAGCAGTTACATATCACTCAATCTGCAGAGAAAAATGACATTCTGGTGTATTAAATATTCAGTGTCAATGAAAAAGCAGCACAAGACTGAAATGTTAAAGGAACACTTCCAGGGTCCTTTACTATACTGACAAAACATCTTGAACAAGGATGTCAACCTCAAATCGAGAGGGGCTGCATCTTCAGTGGGAGTTTGGTTTGTTTCTGCTCTTAAGGGCTTCATTTAAAGGTGCACTATGCAAGTTTGTTTACTTTCTGTGCGATTATATTTTTGTCTCAATTCGTCGACATCTCTCCACGATCCGCTAGCTGCCTGCCCCTAAATTCACTGTAAAAAAAACCCGGGCTCTGGAGACCGTACAGGCGTCACAAACAAACTTGCATAGTGCACCTTTAAGTCATTGATTGGCGGAGGAGCCCGTGCATCAGGCTTAACACGGCTCGTGATTCAATGGGAGCCCCATAAACCCATATACTCTGCGGCCCATGAGGGCTGGAGTTTGAGACCTCTGATCTTAATATTTTGAACACCACTGTTTACACAAAGGAACTTTACTCATTTACTCACACAATAACTATGCTTTGAAGCATGATTAAATATTTTGGGTGTGATGTGACCTTTTGCAGGTGAACTGCCCATATAAGCTGCACCGTAAAAGCAGTTTTGACAAATGCACCTCGAGCTCGGAGAATGTTAAAACTGTTTCAAGATATGAGCCCAACCGACTGAGAAAAACAGTAAAAGCTAGAAATAACCTTGTTCAATCCCCATAAAGGACTGGGTGAAAATCTACCTATGAGTATGCCTGATATCTCTCATCTCTGATGTCTCTGTCTTAAGAACTGTCCTTCGACTGCTTTGGTCTTTGGTCAAGTTATTTAGTCACTTGATTTACTTGCAGTAATTCAGAGTATACAATACTACAGCCCCTTACTTAAGTGCAGTTGTACTCCGCCTCCTTAAATCATATGCATATGTAAATTGTGCTTTGGTGTCTCTGTTAAATAATCTCGCCATGTTTCTGGGTGTTTGTCATAATTTTGGTCTTGTTTCATAGATTGATTCCTGTCATTCAGTCATGGTCCCATTAGCTCCTCCCTATCTACGTATATGCCTCATGCCTTTCCCGCACTTTTTTTTTCCAAGTTGTTACTCTCAGTCTCGGAGTATTTTAGTTGAAGTCTGTCTTCATATCGGAGCCAGATTGTTTCTCCTCGCTGTGTGCTCGTTGCTTCCTCTCTCGAATTTTTCTCAGGCTCTGGTTTTCCTAGCTCATTGTTCCTGTCTCAGCCTATGCTGCAAACAGGCTCTTGGCTGGCTTTTAGCAGTGTTTATTCTCAAATTTGGAGTTCCTGTGGCGCGCGCTCCAAAATTTTGGGATTGAGGCGAACGAGGAAAACGAGAGCCTGCAATAGTCTTTGTAAGATTTGAGTATCTACACTCAGATCTGAATGTAAAATACTGATTAGTCAATTTAGATCACGTGACCGTGAGACATGTACAATATGAGAGTTGCCCCGGTCTTGAGTTAGTCTCGCCCTATCCCAAGCTCCCTGTCCTCTCCATTCCCGTCCCCTCTCGGATCTTCAGGGCGTCACCCCCGCTTGGATTCCTGACTTCACTCTGCTCACTCTCCCAGGATCCTGTCTGCCGTCACCTAACTTCACCTCCTTCGACAAAGCCCAGTCTGCCAAGTATTTCTCTGTTTAACCGGTTCTCACCTCTGGAATGTTTATTCTAAGAATGCTAATTCTGGTTCCCCCCACCTCTAGTTCTGCAGTGGACTCTTTCAGTTCTCACAATCCTGACAATGTGGCAGTACTGTATATATATACATAAATGTGAAGGAGGGTGGTCATGGACGCCAGCGCAAAGAACAGCTTTGCTGTTTGACGGTTATTAAGACGGTAAGCGCATAATAAACCATCGAGCAGTGCATTCCACAGTATTCCAGACTGATGCTGTGACTTTAAAAAGTCTGTATAATTTGTATGATCTCTGGCAGAGCGGAGAGAGGGAATGAGAGTGAGAGAGAAAGAAGGGGAAGAGGGGTGAGTTTCTTTAAGAAATGCGTTTCAGAAATCCTTTTTTACTCTCATCTCCCGATACTGCTGCGGTCAGCACAGATTGGCATGCATACAATATTTGTTCTTTGTTCTCTCCCAATATGGCGGGGATGAAAGAACACTGAGACCCCGGCAAGGTCACAGAACGCCTCGGAGGAACGATATTCTACCGTAATTTTACCTCTCCGTTAAATACTGCACTCAGCAGGAATGTGGAGGGATGATACTCGACTGAGCCGGGGAGTGGCAGAGATACAGGGACAGAGAGAGATTCACAAACTGAAAGAAAAAAGCTACAGAGCAAGATGGAATATAGATGAACTGACACACAGAGAGTCAAGAAATAGATTAATTTAGTGATGTCCATACGTATTTGTTCAGCGGCACATCCCTATCCGGTAAATTGTGTCAGAATTACAGCCCCGAAAAATTTCATCACTGCCCGAATACTTTAGGGCAGGGCTACTCAACATTATCCGGACAGGGCCGGTGTGTGTGCAGGCTTTCATTCCAACCAATCAGTTTCACACTTGATGCTACTGACCAACCCCTGGAGTCTTTGCTAAAGAGCTTGATTAGTAGTATCAGATGTGTAACTGTATGTCGAAATGAAAGCCTGTGCTCACACCGCATCACCCTAGATAATTCTGAATATGCCCACTTTAGAGCCTCTATGAAGATGGACGAACGGACGGACGGACGGACAGTCAGACAGACAGATGGGTAGATTGATTGATTAATTGATTGATGTCAGCTATGGAAGCATATAGTTAACAAAATTAAAATGAAAATGCAATGTCAGAAATGCATTTTCATTTTCAAGATACAAGCGCATTATTTGTATCATAATGAAAATTCAAATGTAATCCTCCACTTTGCATTTTCATTTTCAAGTCCATGTATGCAATTTTATAACAATTGGAAAATTAAAATACATTCCTCATTTACATTTGCATTTTTAGAGAAGTGCCCTGCAATATCACTAACAAAACGAAAACGAAAAGGCTAATCGTATAAAAGCAAATACATTCTCGGAAATGCTTTTTCGCTTTTGGAGAAGCACGCAGCGCATTATTTGTATCATCACGAAAATGCTAAAGTAATCCTCCACTTTGCGTTTGCATTTTCAAGTCCATGTAGGCACTGTTTTCATTTGCAAGAAGTGCCCCGCAATATCACTAGCAAAACGAAATCGAAAACGCTAATCTCATAAAGCAAATACATTCTTTCTTCTTTCTTCTGCAGCAGCAGGATGCAAGCGAACATATGAATCTGTCCCTCTCTTAGCTCAGTCTACCTCAGCGATTCATCCACAGACTCGCATAATAGAGAACTGGAGGTCGACGTGTTACACGGCTACCATGGTATGTAGCCAGCTATTAAGGTAAAGAGACGTATAGGCGTTAGTGTATTAATACGAACTGTCCTTTCACTCCAAATTCGTGAAGAAAGCAATGGAAGTACATGAAGCCCAAGAGAGCAGAAGCGTATGAACTTGCTTTGTAACCGACTGAACAACTAAACAGATGATGCGCAGATAACCCGTCCGAAGATCGACAGATCTGAGTGTAAGCACACAATTTCAGTGGAAGCAGCGCTAATCCAAGCGCACACGGGGGTGATTGAGTGCGAGAGCAGTGTCTTTCGGGGGAAAACCTTAGCTATAGTCTCAATCAAACTCCGCAAATGTCCAGGGAGCGTCCATGCACAGTCAGTGGCTCCAACTATGTAAGTTGCCATTTGTGCTTTGACATAAAAGTGCGTGCAGCAGGTGTTTCCCTCTGATTGATAACCAACGAGATCGCTTGTATTTGTTAATATCCAACCGCACCAAATTGTGGAGGACGCCCCGCCTTCTCACCGACAGGCCACACCCAACTAGGGGGGTATTTTCTTTTTTAATTTTGTTAGAAAAGCGCGTGGGACCTCGAAATCGAAAATGCAAAGTCAGGCAGGGCAGTCTGTCACGAAAAATGAAAAAGAAAAGTGGCGAACTGCGTTAGCGATTTAATTATGAGACAGATATTGCGTCTGCTTCTTGAAAAGGAAAAAGCATTTCCGAGAATGTATTTGATTTATGAGATTAGCGTTTTCGATTTCGCTTTTGTTAGTGATATTGCGGGCACTTCTTGCAAATGAAAAACAGTGCCTACATGGACTTGAAAATGCAAACGCAAAAGTGGAGGATTACTTTAGCATTTTCGTGATGATACAAATAATGCGCGTGCTTCTCGAAAACGAAAAAGCATTTCCGAAGCATTTTATACGATTAATGTTTTTTTGTTAGTGATATTGCAGGGCACTTCTCGAAAATGCAAATGTAAATGAGGAATGTATTTTAATTTTCCAATTGTTATAAAAATTGCATACATGGACTTGAAAATGAAAATGCAAAGTGGAGGATTACATTTGATTTTTCATTATGATACAAATAATGCGCTTGTATCATGAAAATGAAAATGCATTTCTGACATTGCATTTTCATTTTAATTTTGTTAACTATATGCTTCCATAGGTCAGCTGATAGATTTCACTGGTAAACTCATGCATACTATTTGCCCATAAAAAGCACTGTGTTCTCGTAGAGCCAACGATCCCTTCCAACAAAGAGGAGGCTTTTATTCAATAAACACTGATTAAGGTGCAAGAAAACTATGTGATGATACCGCCATATTTGGGTGACATGAGCTGGGAATTTATTTGGCCCAAGATATTCGCGAGACAATGGAACATGAAATATCTAAATTGGCTCTTAAGGCCTCGCAGATGGCCAAAGGGAGGATTTCTTTCAAGGAGAGGAACTGACAAGTTTTTTTAAGAGACCAAAAAAAAAACAGAGATGAAGAAAGAGGAGAAATAAATCCCTTTTGACTGAAAGATACAGGCGGTTGTATCATTGCCATCATAACTTCGCCGGGGTTGGCGATGAGCTGGCTGCCGGAGTCTCTTTGTAATGAATCTCGGGGGGGTTGGAGCGGGCGAGCTGGAAGCCGAACGTGGCGTGTGGGGGGCCGCGGTGCTCTGCCTGAGCTTTAGGCAGGATTCTGCGCTAATGATACCAGCCCTGTTCAAAGCCCAGCAATGCAAACTGCATGGTGGATCCAGCGTGACGCTTAGCACACGCACACAAATGCATGCACATTTAGGCCTAAACGCATTTACTCGGTCTTTTTCTCGCACGCAGTCGGAAAGGCACGCAAATATACTGGCAGATATAAATGCCTCCATATCCAAGCTCTCATACTGAGTTGCCAAATTATTAGGTACACTTGTGCACCAGCTTGTTAATGCACATATCTAATTAGCCAGAGGGCAGAGACTGTATAAAACCATGCAGACTTGGTTTGTACTGTGCATAAGAAAGTTGTAAATAATAAAAATCTGCTATGGCCTGGTGGCTGTAGCTAAGCAGGTGTGGGCTTGGTTAATACTTGAATAAAAAAATCACCTGGGATTACTAAACTGCTGCTGATGATAGTGGTGTTGGTGGACCAGTAGGTGGCAGCCTTCCCTCTGACCAAAAAATCCCCAAAATCCCAGTGCAGTGATGGGGACACTGTACTGAAGGAAACGCCGTCTTTCGGATGTGATGTTCAACCGAAGTCCTGACTCACTGTGGTCACTAAAGATCCCATGACACTCTTCGGCTAGGGTAGAGGGGTCCCCGGTGTCCTGGCTAAATTCCAAACCTGGCTCTTTCAACCAGCTGCCTCCTCGTCCCCAGTGTCAGGAAACCAGTCAGATTAACACACAGACAGAGATAAATAACAAGTTTACTGAACAGCCAAAACTCAATCCATATAGCAGAGTCAAAAATCAAGGCTGGAGTCAAAACCAGAAAATCTCCATGATGGGACATAAACACAGGGCAATGGAGAAGTCACACAGCAATGAGCAGGCAGGCAAAAAGCAAAAAAGCAGAAAGTCAGAGGACAGGGCAAGGTCAGAAACAGACAAGCAGGCAGGTAATAAGAGGCTTGTAGTGAAACAGGAAGGAACACAATGAGACGACCCTGCTCAGAACTGACAATTAACTGGGTTTAAATGCACAGGAATGAACGAGCAATCAGGTTAGCTGGTAACAAGAAGGAAGGTGGGGTGAACACGAGGGAATGAAACCACACGAGCAGGGAAAAAAGCACATTGATGACCTGTCACGGACGTAGTGAGGAACAGGGCCAAGTACGAAATCAGGAGCGAGAAAAGACAGAGCTCTATTCGGGTCATGTACAGTTCGAGGTCGGGTAACGGCAAACTGAGCAATGGAGGGCAGACAGGATGGTGGTGGTGGGCAGGTGGAGGTTGGGCTGCAGCATACAGCGTTCAGGCGGTTGGGCAGAGGTTGGTCAAGTCTGGCCCAGAGTCAAATTCAAGGTCAACCTCAGTTGGAGAAACAGGGAAGAGAAACAATGACTCAGGGTGGATGGAGGGACTGGAGGAAGGAAGGAACCACAAAGAGGAAATGCTGGAGAGTAAAGCAATACTCAAAGGCGCATCGAAACAATCCAGCACTGGAGAAGACAGAGACAGCAACTTAAATGGACAGAGACAACGAGTAACAGGGGGAGGAAAGGGAGTGTGAATGCTCAGGAGGAAGGGTGAGATAACGAGATTATAATATAATAATGGATATCAATAAAGGCAAACAAAGTGAAACTGACAAACACACAGGCATGGGGCCTGTCAAAACCACAGGTTAAAATAACATGATGTCATCCAGGAACACTAACACCCTGATTTATTCTTTGACGCAAATCACCCTCTCCTTCACGACCTCAGCTGATGTGTGGTCAGGGTTCTGGGGCAAAATGGCTGCCGTGCATCATCAAGGTGGATGCGACAGATGGGTGTTGGAGAGGTGAGATTCTGCCATATAACTGTAAAGCTCTTTCAGTACCTAAGGAAAAGTGTTATAGTAATGCAATGTTCATTTATCCATACATGTCTATTGAAACACAGATATGAACTCACTTTCAAACACGTATCTTTATTTAATTTAGTAAATTGGTGAGTATTTTATATCGCCTCTCTCTATATTAAGGGTTTTGCCTTGAAGAGATCTGTAATCAGAGCAGCTGGATTTTGATCGGTTGATGGGAATTTGAGTGATATCTCAGACAGCTGTCTGAAAAGGTCTTAAGGTGGACAGCTCAGGACTCCGGCGTTTGACAGCACATTTTTAATTCATAATGCCAGCCTGCTTTCGCACATTCAGCTGCCGTTTCTTTCGTCCCTTCTGTTTTTTTCCCCCTCCTTCACAGCGGTGTAAAGGTTAAGATGTTTTGGAGCAGTTGGTAACGGTTGGATTTGCATTTTCCTCTGTGGCCTGGGGGAAGAGCCTCGAAAGAATTAGCTGATGAGGTTACTTAGCCTGTAGGTCATTCTGCAAATGTGAACCAATTATTGTGATATTTAATGAAATTAGGCCCTTTCTGACGAAGCTGCTGTGTTCCTGGGCATCGGGTGACATTTTTAAATCCTGCGTCTGTCTGTGTCGTCCTACCTGGCGGCAGAGCACAATGGACAGGTGTAGAGTTTTCCGCTAACTTTCCGGTGGTCATTTGAGAACCTTATACACGGCTCAGCAAAGGCTAAATGCTGTTCTGATCCTCGGTAACGGCCATCAGCTTTTCGTCAAATGTTCGCAACTCTAGACACAATTGTAATACAATACTATGCTCAAGGTTAATTAAAAAAAATGAAATTTGTGTGTGTGTGCCTGTCAACTTGTGTGTGTTTATTTTAATAACAGTAATTTATAATTATAGAAACAAGTGTAATGTGATAAGATACAATACTCAAGGTCAGTTGAAATTCACAGGAGAGCAAAGGCATGTTTTGCGTGTGCATGTGCGTATGTATGTGTGTGTGTGTGTGTGTGTGTGTGTGTGTGTGTGTGTGTGTGTGTGTGTGTGCAAGCAGTGCGAATGTGTGCTTTGAAAACCTTGCCTATAAAATGCAAACAGTAATAGTAGGGGCACTGACTATTATTTACCAAAAACGATCTTGTCATATATTGCAAAGCTGATTTATTTTCCATATATCAGTAACGTAAACTGATTTATAACCGTAGTTTGACTGCGTTAAATCGACCACATTATTTCCATAGTTTTAATTCGCCTCTTCACACTGGTGTCCTTTCATGCTCTGTAAGTCATCCTTGATCAGAGATTCTGCCAGATAAATAAATAAACTATGCCGCAAGCTGCCGACAGGGAGCCAATCACCTGCGAGAGTTTTAAATATTTATTTTTGCTTAACATTGACCTATGAGGTCCTTGTCCTGTCTTGATCTTCATGAATAAAGAAGGCGATAGAAAGCCCTTGCTCTCTGTATAAAATAGTGATAAACTTCTCTGTTGACCTCTAGAGTTTATCTGTTATAGCTCGGATGCCTCGGTCTATTAAAGTGAAGCACGATACCTTTCAGATATATTCTTTTCAAATGTAACAACATCTGCTCAAAGATAAACTGGCTTGTCAAAAGTATATGGACACCAATCTGGCATCTCCCATTAAAAACTAGACAGTCGGTCCCCTGCTGGTCGAGGTGTATCCGCAGACCCCCTTAAGAAATCGCGTCCAAAATCGACAAGCTATGTAACCTAACCTCACACAAGGCCCGCCCCAAATATGAAAGGAATTGGTTGAAATTTGTGGCCGGTAGAGCACTTTCAAGAAAATCTCTGCGGACATGGCGAAAATGGCGGCAGACGAGGCGTGACGATTGCCGATTCATAGTATCCCCGACTCGTCATCGAGGAATACAATCAGGACATTAGCGTGAGGTTGGTCCATCCTTAGATGCTACTCCAACCTCTGCTTTTCACTAGATTCTGGATTATTCCTCAAGGGTCCTGCTTCCATTCCAGCCAGAAAAACATTATGGAGACCAAGAGGTTTGGTGGGTGTGTTCTAGTGGCACCTGGTGAGCTGAAAATTGGCGCGGCACAAAACATCCCTGGATTGCAATTATTAGTCTTGTCCTGTTTTCAATCGTTTGTCCAAGTTAACAATATGTAAACTCCAAAAACACTCAACATTACCAGGTGCGGCTAATTTTCCTCATTAAGGTAAAATGAGAAATAAAACCATAATTTTAAGGCAAAATTGCATTTAAATCAATGTTTCTCATTTGAGAATAATTTTTTCTTTCTTTGTTTTAATTAAACAATCTTGAAGCTAAGATTAGGTGGTGCCGTATGTGCTTAAAGTTAACATCGCAGTTTATCGTTTTAGTGGTGAAGTAAATGAAACTTTATTTTTTTTCCAAATAGGAGTTTCCAGATATTTTTGGCCACTAATTGTAAGTCAAAAATTAAGTTCCTTTTTGACGCCTCTGAAGCGCGAATTGCCTTCGGGTTCCATGAATACAAACCTTCTAAAAATACAGATGTAGTTTCATGCGATGACAGAGCCTTAAATAAATTGATTGTACACTTTGGCGATGAGTTTCTCCCTTAGCAGGAAAGGGTAGTCTTATCTTCAGCCTTGTGCAATAATTGCTGCAGTGTGCTCTCTGTCAGGGGCGATCTGTAAACCCATAATCCTCCGCTCTTTAATTGCTTTGAAAATGTCTGAAGACCATGGGCGGGCAGCGTGAGAAAACTGTACACACGTCTCTTTCATCCCCGCACTCTGGAGAGCAATTTGTGGAGTGGTTTGGACAGAGGCTCCAGGTAGGGGGTAGAGATCACAGGCTTCTGAATAGCCTGTGCCGGGGGGGCTGGGGGGGGGGGGTGGTTACTTGGACGACCGCAGCAGTAAGTGTTCAGGCCTTCAGCGTCCCGTCCCTTTCAGCGACGTGGCTGTTTTTAGCCATCGCGCTGACACCGCGGAGCCATCAATTAAAGCACTCAGCGTAATGACAGGTTATTAAGGCACGAGGACCTCGCCGTGTTCGACCGCAACCTCGGCCTCGATCTGCTGCTCCCTTTTTCCCCTTACCTATCTGAAAATTCTCAATTTTTATCAAAATTTTGTTCCATTGGTTTGTTTGTTTAGTTTATAGCCCTGTGCTATCATAATTATGAGGTTAATTATTTTAGCGGGATCAGCACAGCCTCAGGCTGAAGACAGTTGGCAGGGGAATGGGGTGATGATTCAGAGAGGGTGGGGGGGGGTATGGATTAGCAATCATTGTGCTAGTAATCTCTGGCCCCTCATTGTGGGGCAGACTTTGATTCTGTACGCCAGCGCGCTCTACCTCGTCAAAGTGCTGAGCTCGGGCAGTAAGGATGAGCCTGGTGAAATGTGCCGAACAGGCAGGGGACATTTTAGCCGATGCAGGAGAGTGCGACTCGAGAGAGAGAGAGAACTGTAGAAGATGGTTATAAGAAGAAGGAGGATGTTTATAAAGAACAGATCTCTTGACGTAGACTGAGAGGCACTTTTGTTGAAATTAGTCCTTTCAAAGGAAAAAAATGAAGGTACACTGATATCAACTAAAATTAACTTTAGAATTTTGAATTTTTCAAAATAATCACGGCTTTCTTAATGTTATTACGCTTGGTGAAACATTCTGTCTGACGAGGCACTGTAATCACAAGTGTTATTTTCAGCTTTAATTGGGAGGGATTGGCCGGGCGCCATTTCTGCGGGTACATTTTGAGATCCATTCTTGTGTTTAGTCATGTGGCTTCTTGTCGCTGTTACTATTGGCTCTTGTTTGCATATCATTACCAGCTAACTCCTTCCCAAAGTAGCTAATTGAGGATTCATGTTCTGCAAAACTAGTGAATTGCAACTGACATGACCTCAATACGGAGACACTTGATTTGGACAATGAACAGAAACAATGACAGATGTTTCCCAACAGTCTTTGCACACAAGAAAAAAGCCAAGTAGCCCCGTATTTTTATAGGAAGAGCCACATGCAGTATATGATCAGACCTCATTGTATCGGCCATATCGAGGGTTTGGAGCACAATGGTTATATGTCCGAATTTTGTGGTCTTGAGATTTTTACCCCCCTGTCACAGCTTTCCATCAGCTAATCCTTGGAGCACAATAACTATATGTCTATCTGCATTCATTTTTAATCAGAATTCACATTTTCATTTTGTGATATGTCCAACAAAATCTGCTTAAATGAATTAAACATTGACATTTTGATGAATAAACATGAATTTTAATACAGAATAGTCTGTCTTCCACTGCAAACGAACTTACCTTCAACTAATCACCACTGTTTTATGTCACATCATGTGCTAGAATTGTTGGAGTACTGAGGTGACATGTCCATTTTTGGCAATTTTGACCATGATGTTGCGGTTACACTCCTATGAAAACTTAGGTGTTCAATATACTTCTGAACCATGCAGCAAAAGAGTGACTGGTAAAAAAAAAAAAAGATATTAAATACCCGATTTAATAGAACACTTGGAAACCTAAAGATAAATTTTTCTCAAAACCTCTAAAATGGACGTATAACCATTGCGCTCCAAACCCTCAATATAGTCTTGGTACATTAGCCATGTTCTGTGGCTATTTTTAAATCTCTATAAATTACATAACCATGAAGTATACATAATGGTCAAATTAATTGAATATAAAACCATATAGCCTCTTTCTAGCTGAGTTGATATAACTGTTTTTTTATTTGTACGTTTTCCTTTGACAGCAGAAACTGGCCTGTAAAAGCAATTGTAACGTGGGGCAGAAAGAGCCCAGCCCAGCACATCTCGCACAGTTTGTCTAAAATTGGGTCTTACAAGAAATATACATCCTCAGGCATCGCGGGGCTCCAATCTCCGCTACCATCACTCTGGCCTGTGACCCTTGGAAATGACTCCAATGATAGTCCAACATCAATGACGCCTCACTAGCATCCTTTCTTTACCCTTTCTAAAGACACTAAGGTATACAGATGATGGAAATATTAACATAAACAGGCTTTGTAAGCTGTTGAGCCTCCACAAGCTGCTCGATCAGCCTCAGCACGCCTTGGTATTGAGCCTACAGGTGTAAAACTTTACTGAAGGGATAGAATGGTCTTCTTCCAAGAGGTGTTATCCAAGAGAGCACTGTGAGAACATAGGTTCAGTTGATTTGAGATCTGATGACTGTGAATGCGGTAGTATATGCTGAGGATCATTTTCATACTCATAAATCCATTCAGTGACCCCTTGTGCCCTGTGGGGTTTGGGCCATTATCATACTGGAATAAACCCCTCCCATCATGGCAGGAGATCACTTATAATAACTCTGCACTGATTAGCAGAGACCCTTCTGTCTTTAAGAGGACGAGTGAACCCCAAAAATGCCAGGAGAATGAACAGAAGCATCTGCATTTGTTCTGTTTGCCCACACCTTTAGTCAGGATTTTTTTCTTTAATTTGTCACCCATCTGTAGCTGTGTCTCTCACTATGAATATTTTAAAATACAAAACATATTAGCACTCCCGTTCCCTTGGTAGAAAGATTAGCGCCAATATTTGAGCAGTGAATCGGAATGATTTCAAAATAGCAAAGATAATGACAAATCAGAAGGAGCACAGATGCTACACTATCTGGACTGAGAACTCCAACTTTTTGGAATGATATTCAGAGTCTGTGTAGAACGTATAATTGTCTGCAGATTGTAAAAATATTTTTTTCATTTTTTCATTTTTGGAGAACTTTCTTTGCATGAACCCGGGCACATCTCCAGCCTTCCCTACTGCTGCCTGGCAGTGAGTTGTCCTAGTGACCCAAGCTCTCCGCACCGGCACCGACAGCCATCTCTATCTATCTATCTATCTATCTATTTTAAAAAAAGCACCGTGACAAAATGAGTAAAGTTTTATCTCATCGACTTCACTGTTTTTTTTTATTTTGTCTTTATACTTTTTTCTATTAAGTAGATTCTAAAAAGGATGTGCTGCTTGCTATTTATATTTACATTTTATATACATTGTCCAAATTCTTCTGGAATTGAGGTTGTAGAGCAGTTATGAGGGCTGACTTCACAGCAAATTCAGATTCAGCTTATTACCATGATTGGTCTGACCTTGCATTCTATCCAGCTGCTTATTGCATTAGCATTTTAGCTACAGGGATCCTCAGTTGCACAGGAGGAAAAAAAAAAGGTATCTACCAATTGGCTGTGCCCATCCCGTTACGATTGATTTCATTTAAGCTGTGCCTGCCAATAGAAGACATCTCCTGTCTAAATTTAATTGAACTTCATTGATACCCGATAAACCAGTGCGCTGCAAGTAAGTATGTGTTTTGTAGGCAGATTTTAAACGATGTCATCCTACTGTTCACCTTCAAATAAACTAGTGTGCATAATTCAAATGAAACATATGTATATTATGATAATTTATTTTAAATTACATCTGTCTTGGAAAATGGATATGAAGAGTATTGAGCCCACATTCGTTCAACTAATCAAGCTGCAAAATTATCTACTCACATCTACATAGACTACACAGTCATATTTTACAAAGTTAAATAGAATGCGTTGCAATCTATCCATGTACTGTACATTTCAGTTTTTAGACTGTTATTTTGATTGTTATTGGACTCACTTTGATTGTCATCAGACCTCAAACTGTGACAGTACAGTATGTAAACACTGCTAACAGAGTGGACCTCTATGAAGCAGCTATAACATTTTCACCCAGAGCAAGTGCACAAGATGCAATGAGCGAGTCTGCGAGAATAAAAATGCAGGCCGAAAGAGAGGCTGAAGACAACAAATGAGGGATTAAAAGGTTGACAGACGAGGAAGCAGTGTCCTTTTCACCAGACACATGGCTGGAGAAAGTTTTTGAAACGCCATCCGATGCGGAACGGGTGACGGCATTAACATTTATAAAGTTACGGCCATCTGGCGTAATATCTCGACGAAACAAACAAGAGGAGTAAAAAAATAAATAAAAAAATAAATAGATAGAAGTCCTTGGAGTCAAACGGGCGCAGTCTGGACCTGCTTACGAAACGAGGTGACAGATGCCAGAAAGAGAGGAGAAAAGTGCACTCGCAATCAGGGGCGAGGCAGCTGGCACTGATGGCGTACCCGCCCCCCGCCCGTCCGCTTCGCCGTTTCTCTGCCCGAGGGGGGGGAGGACGTGGCAGTTCTGCATGCTCAGCTCTTCTGACGCACCCGAGGGGGGTGGGGGGGTAAACCAGCGGGGGCCCCAGTGCAGCCCAACGCAGCGCGACAAACCGAGCTGCAGCCCCGCTCTGTGCACGATCAGCACTCATGCGCCTGCCTCGGTAAATCAGCTCGTTCGACGCGTCCGGGCGCTGCGTGTGCTATCTATGACGAAACGTCCAAGCAATGTGACTGGAAAGTTCCAACAATGTGGTTACATTGCTGCCATGTTGGAGAAAACATTGTGAGAATTATTTATTCATTTATTTCTGTAAGCTAGGCACTCCATTTCATACATTTTCCGGTCTTTAAAGGGTGTGCATGTAAAGTCTACTGCGCAGTCCATGATGTAGGACAGAATGGGCTCCGATGAGCCATATCACTATTTGGCCTATTTTCAGCAGTTTTGACATCTATTGATTGCAAATACATGATAAGGTCCCTATGGCTCATCGGACCTTAGTGTCTCCCACTTGAAGGAGCGTAAAACTATACTCAGTCAAAAAAAGAAACTTCACACTCAAAATTTCTAAATATTTTCTTGAAACTTAATACAAGAGATATTATTATTATTATCAGGGGTAAATGCGTTGTCAAAGACATCATGACACACAGCAACTCCGACGTGCACAAGCATGCAGCACGTGCGAGCATACATCAAGGTAAAAGCACGTTTCCTCGTGTTCCTAGTCACGTGACCTTATGAGACACGTGCAGTTGAGCCCACGTTAGCACGGTAAAGTGACATCTCGGAAAAACAAGTTCTTACAGTCAATTATCCGTTGATTTGCAATGCCACGACTGTCAAACATTCAATGTGAACGTGCCATTGGCATGCTGAATACGGGAACGTCGGTCACTGACGTTGCCAGGGTTATGGGATGCAGTCGACGGACTATCCATGATCTACGGACACGTCTCCAACAAACTGGCACCACAGCAGACCGACCTCGTTCGGGTAGACCACGTGACGACACAAGCAGAAGACCGACAAATCGTCTTCGCCATTTGCATAATCGATTTCTCACTGCAACGTCCACTAGGAATGAATTGTTTAGAGGTCGTGACTGCCCAAACCATACGTGTCGCCTGAGCACTGCTCGTCTCCATGCACGTCGGCCATATCGTGGACCAATTTTAACCCAGTTACAATGACGTCAACAGCTTCTCTGGGCACAACGACATCTGAGATGGACTCAGCGTGATTGGAATAGGGTCGTTTTTAGTGAGGAATCCAGATTCACTTTGCACTTCGCTGATGGGAGAGTTAGAGTTTGGAGGAGACGCGGTGAATGCAACGCCCAGTGTTGTGTGCAGGAAGTGGACCGTTTTGGGGCGGTAGTGTTATGGTTTGGGGTGCCTTTAATGGTCCTGCCCGTTACCGACTGATGGTCGTTCAAGGAAACCTAACTGCTGCAGGATACAGAGCTTTTGCCATTCATGGCAGCTCATGGCCCAGGTCTGACATTCCAACACGATAATGCCAGACCTCATACGGCCAATTTAACGCGGAATTTTCTTAGGAATGCTGGCATCAATGTCATGGAGTGGCCCTCAAGGTCTCCCGACCTTAATCCCATAGAACATGTATGGGATGTGTTGGGCAGAAGACTCCGTCAAGTAAGGAACCCTCCGCAGAATTTGCTGGAACTTGGTGCCATGTTGGTTCAATTATGGCGACGAATCCCCCAAGCTGTGTTCAGACGCATCATTCAATCCATGAGGAGACGTTGCGTCGCAGTTGGGAACGCTAATGGAGGGCATACGCGCTATTGACATGCTTTCATCAAGTTGTAACTTACCATTTTTACTCTCTTACATTTCCGTAGCATTTCCGGTGGAACTGGTTACATTATGAACATGATTTTTATGGTACACCGTCCTTAATGGGTACAGAATGGAATTAAATCATTATTTAAAACCACTTTTCTTGTGTGTTCAACTTATCGACCTCCAAACGAGTGTGAAGTTTCTTTTTTGACTGAGTATAGTTCCATTTCTCCAACTGTTTTGAATCTCAGCAGAAGAATGTCTGCGCAAAACGGAGCAACAGAAATGAGAACATCTATTTACAGAACTATATTTGACAAGATGTTGATGTGGTTAAAAGTGATAGCAGTTCATTTATCCATGAATTTGTTGTGAAATGCCGTGCTTCAAATGTCAATTTTACTCCATGTGAGTGGTGACCTGCGAGGCATCATAACTGCAGTTAAAGCAGACTTAAGCTTGCATGCACATGACAGTTTTCACAATCGTGATATATCCATCCATGGAGATTCAACATAGTACCATCACCTTACCCAATTAACACTAACACATATTGTTATACAGATGTGGTAACAAACACATATTGTTATACAGATGTGGTAACAAAGGCTAACAATAGTGCCAAAATAGAGAAAGTGATGGTTCCTCATTGTGTTCTTATTGAGCACACAGGAGCCTTTCTGCTCTAAATCAGGTATGGAGAAAGCGTGGCTGTGGATCGTTGTCTCAGTTTATTACAAAGAGACATTAGTGAGCTGTTTTTGCAGCATCTATTCTGGTAAAAGAGCCTGACTGAATACAACTACAGTGACAATTTCAATTCTCGTCTGCCTACATTCTATCTCCACAATGATTGGATCTCAGGAATGAGAATCAGCAAATAACTTGTGTATTTGAATTGCAGGTAATGCTCACGACAGTTGCATGTCGATATATTTTATTGCAAACTTATATGTGTTAGTTTGGATTGGAAACTGTCAACATATGGTAGAAATCAGTTATTTTTATTTGTTGTTTTTCCATTTGGCCGAGAATTTTGCCAAACACATAGACTTTACGCTATCTGAGCTGCTAAAACAGCTTGGAGGTCACCATTAGATTCACTCCATATCTGTGCTTCTACCCCAAGCGTGTAGTAAAATAATGATTTTCTCGCTCCTCTGAGACAGGTCTGTAAGCAATGTTGCTCATTTTAAGCACTGTTAATTAATGTAAACAGTCAGCAGCCATAGCATTCGTAGCCTTGTCCTCAGTATGCAAAGACGATGTCATCCGGCGTTGTGCTGCTTATGTTCGCAGGAAACAGCGAGCACTGTTCGACCCTCCCAGTGAGGAAGTAATTGGCCTCCGGGGACATCCGTGACCTTCATATGGATTTGTGAAGTATTGAGGTTTGTGTGATTGAAGCTGAGGAAGATGAAGCCTTTGGAAAGAGGAATCTCAGCACTGCTCGCGGTCAGAATTCACATGGTGTCTCCCCATAACTCTGATTAAGTTAATTTTTCCTCAAATATTTACTTAGTTATTTATGTATTTTCCTGCCATGAACTATGCATTATAAATCACTGGAAGAAGCCATTCCAGTAAAGTTTTGACGTTTCTGCATTGATTAAGATGAATATTTTGTCCTGGAGCAACAGAGATTTGATGGCTTTCTCAAGGACAAAAACGATAAGCAATTCAATCTTGGATTCACAGCCCAAACTTTCTATTTCCAAGCTTTAGTCATGACATCCTGAATCTGCACTTCCATTAAAGTCAGATCCTTGTGGAAAAAAACATATACAGACATATAATATTACTGTGAAGAAAAACAACTGTGGTCTGGAAGACTTGTATGTTGGACCCGTAGACATGTAACCACATCCAGACGTTTCAGATTACCACCGCGAGCTGCGGACAGTGATACATCCTTCCGCCAAGTGTCCCGAGGTTATGTTATTGATACTTGTGTTCAGTCAATTGCCCCTGTCGAAAAGACAAAAAGGAGAGTTTGTAATGTGGTAATTTCATATCGACGAGGGCACAAGGCTCGCCGGAATTCATACTGTGCGTGGAGATTCGAAAGGGCACCCAATATTTCTTGTAAGCACAAAGAAGACAACTTGCTGCCCAGGGTGATGTGATATGTAATTTTGCACCGGTTGGACCTGCGACCATTCAGTTGCTGTCCTTTGCTGGAGGATTTCATTGGCTCTCCCTGTACCGCATAAGGGAGGATTGAAACAAATTTTTTGTGATGGACGAGATGAAAGACCACAATCTTTCCCTGATGAACAGAGGCAAAGAAAACAAGAACGTAACCGCTTATTTAAATGTTAATATCTGTAACTCTATTTGCTTTAACTAACCTCATTATTTTCATACATGAAAAAATCAATAAATAAATGGTATGAGCCTGTAATATATTCTTTCTGAACTGCATGCCCTTTAATCTGAGGGGCAGTTATTGGCATGATTATGCAGAAACACAATAAGGAGCATAAAGACCTTTCAGAATCGGCATTCAGGTCAGGGTCGTCCAAACTCTGCCAAGGTGCACAGTGGGCCACTTTTGCTGCCAGTATCTGAGTGTGTCAAGGTTATTGAGATTTTTCTGAAATTTTCAGCGGTTGTGTTTTTGTGATTTACCTGACTGCGTGCAGGGCTCATTATCTTTGATGATCAGGAGGTTGATGCCGTAGACAGGTGAGTGCACTTATAGTGCGTAGAATGTCCCCATCAAACTCATTATTAACATTATAACATTATTTTAATGAATAAACAAAAAATTTACAATAATGTATCAAGAATTTTTAAAATCTCATAACGCATTTTTTATGACAGAACAATGCGCATATATTGTGCAGCAGTAAATGGTTTAAATAAAATGCAGCCGTCAAGGCAATTCATTGCTGACTCATACTTGAGATTAACGAGCATGCACTGCATTCAGGGATAACGTAATTTTTTTAGTGTAAAAATCAGATCTACACCTGGAGTACCATACACAGGTGAGAGGAATATTGCATTATTACACTGCAAAAGAAAAAAAAATTTGACCAAGAATTTCAATCTTCTGTTTGGACTTAAAACACTTATTTCTATTACATTTTTTTTCTTAGAAAAAGAAGTTCTACCACTGATAGGAGAAAATTCTGGCTCATTTCAAGATTTCTCAGTGGGGTAAGATAATTTCACTTACCCAATGGAGATATCTTCAAATGAGTCAAAACTATTTCAGTCAAGCGGCAGATTTTTCCCCTCAGAAGAAAGGTAATAGACATAAGTGTTTTAAGTCTAAATACAAGATTAAAATGTTAGGTAAGATTTTTATTTCTTTTTCTTTTTTAAATTATCTATTCATTTAATGTGGCACGGAGGCGCAGTGGTTAGCAAGAAAGTTGTGGGTTGAAATCTGGCCTTGGGCCTCTCTGTGTAGAGTTTGCACGTTCTCCTCGTGTTTACGTGGGTTTCCTCAAGGTGCTCCGGTTTCCTCCCACTGTCCAAACACATGCACATCAGGCTAATTGGAGATGCTAAATTGCTCATAGGTGTGAGCGTGAGAGTGGATGGTGTGTGAATGGTGTGTGCGCCCTGCGATGGATTGGTGAGCTGTCCAGGGTGGGTCCCTGCCTTTCGCCCAGAGTCAGCTGGGATAGGCTCCAGCTCCCCCGCGACCCTAGTGAGAAAGCAGCAGTATGGAGAATGAATGGATGGATTTATTTATTAATTTAGTGCAGTATATGCAGGAGGGCCCCTGCCTGAGCCAATAGCAGTTACGACAGTCCTGTAGCATGTGTAACACACCTTAACCAGGACCAGCTCAAGCATGTGTGCTGCTCTCCTGCTCTTAAACAGCATGTGCGGTGCTCAGATGGACGGGGAAATAGCTGAAGTTTACGGGGATGTTTGTGTGTTTGGTGTGAAGGAAGGGGGGATCATCTGCTCCACTGGCTATACGAAAACGGTGACCTGTCGCCCATTTCCTCCCGAACCGTTTCCCACTACATTTCCCACTGCAGTATAAAACTCCCACTACATTATAAAACTGAAGACTGGAAATACAGTACAATGCATGAGTGTAGTGTACATCACTGCAGTATTTTACCAGGACAATAAGACCCTATCCACGGAAACGGCCTGTGTTATCACAGCTCATCCCAAAATGTGCGTGTGTTTGTGTGTGTGTGTGTGTGCGTGTGCGCGCGCGCGTGTGTGTGTGTGCGTCTGCATACATGCGTATTTTTGTGTGTTTGGGACCTTCATAGCAGGCCGAGATGGTGTCTGGGCATCGCTCCAGTTGCATATTCCAATAAGTGGCCTTCAAAATTGATTTTAAAATGCACAGTGCTGGCACTCGGTATTGAATATTTGTAATACCAGCCTTAAAAAATGGAGAAACATCTCATATCTACGCTAAACAAATAATTATTATTGCGCCTTCATATATATATATATATATATATATATATATATATATAGTAGTCCATACCTACACATGATTCAGCAGTCTAACTATTAGACATTTCATAATGCCCAATATACTGCATGTCTGGGCAGCAGGGCAGTGCAGTGGTCAGCACTGTTACTCTGCAGTAAGAGGCTCCAGGGTGAGTTCCAGCCAGTCAGGGTCTTTCTCTGGAGAATGTGCATGTTCTCCATGTGTTTGAGTGGGATTCTTCCGGGTATTCCAGGTTCCCCCACCCGGAAAAACATGCTCTAAGAGGAACCCTGCCACCAGGAACAAGGAACTGGCTATAAAACCGAGGTGCTGCACTGTGGCTGCCCACAGCCCCTGAGTATCTTTGGTGGGTAAAACGCTGAGGACACATTAGTGTACTGGGTTCAATAAAGTAAATCAAATAATCAGCTTAAACATAACTTATTTTTTTCTTTGTGATCCTATTCACGCAAGGGAAGCTTTTGTGAATGCTATTAACCCTTAAAGTGCTTTATTTTTACTCACCCTGTCCCTCCAAAAGTTAATCACGCATTATTTAGTTAAAAAATGACCTTCAGACGGACTCACATATATTTTGCACCTTGTGTGACTATTGCAGTAATTAGCAAGGGTTAATTCAGCTGACATTACGCAATATTTCCACCTGCGTTTGAGAATATGCCGTTTTAAAGACCTTTTTAAATACAAAATAGCTTCAAGAATGACGGTGATAGAAAAGACAGATTTTTTTTTTGACTGCTAAACACACAGGCATGTCCACATACTTTACACACCCAGACTGGCATGTTAATTTATGTGGTCGAGGTTAATTGAAATGCATGTCAAAGATAAGGACATGCTTCAGTGAAATGCAAGCTAAAACTGTCTGACCATCTTACCATCTGTAAAGAGCACACTGTGTTCCTAATGTGTGTGTGTGTGTGTGTGTGTGTGTTTGTGCGTGTGTGTGTGTGTGTTTGTGCGCGCGTGTATGTGTGTTTGTGCGCGTGTTCGTTCGTGTGTGGGGGGGGGCAGGTGTAAGATGATTTACTTACAATATGTTCCACTAGAATGCCATCCTAGTTCATTGTTCTTTACTGATTGACATGCTTTTTTAGTGTCAATGTTAAGCAAAATTGTTTCTGTTTTAAACAATGACATCAAACACTTTCTTTTTTTGCTTAACTCTCAGACATATTTGCTACCTTTTTCCTGGATTTACAAGGACAGGTTGGTTTTCCATTTTTCTGAATTCATTATCATACCATAAACCAAATAGTTATCTAAATTTGAGCTGAAACTTCCACTAATAATTGCATATTGCTCCTATGTCAACACATGAAGCAGTAATTTTCTGAGCACCAGTCATATCTTTATGTCAGAATCAAAAAATATGTGAATAATTTGTGCTGATTCCATTCAGTCATGCTTAATGCTAACAACTGCAAATTGCATGCCACATCACATAAGAACGGCATTCGCTCTTTATTAAATGAATGCACACAAAAATATAAATTAGAAATTGAAATACAAAATTGCCTCTCTTTTTGACTGCTGTTGTTTGTGTTGTAAAGCCGTATACGATCACTGTAGGTGTGTAAACACCAGCCGTAACACAGCACTGAACTTCTTTATGGACTTTTTACAGGAGATGCCCTGTTTGTGACACTACCATCTATGTTTTATGAACGTCTTTTAGAGCTACGTTTAACATCAAGGTTGACCTGATATTCTGGTCCTGGTGGCATGAGACATTATACACAGTCTGGATTTAGTGTGCTTACTGGTTTTCTGAGCTGCCTTTGCGCTAATTCAGCTGGCCACTGGAAAAGATAACATGAGCTCGCATAACCAGCGATGACCGTGAAGATTAACAGGCCCATGATCCCTAGTGAACGCATAAGACTCCCGAGGAAGAAATCCCCATTTCCTCTCATGGGGAATCTCTGTCAACTCAGCACCTCAAGCCTCTGCACAGGTTCTGGAGACTGGAAACACAGTGAAGAACACAATTACCCAGCAGACCGTTCTAACGGTCATACTCTGAGGCTTTAATAAGCAAAAGCAAACACGTTTTTAAAAGAGCTTGAGAGCTCGTTTATATATCTCTTATCGGGTGGCAAAATATCAGTTATAGCTTCATTAATTAATGCCCTGCTAAATTTCTAGCCACGGGATGTTGGCAAGATCACCTTTTGTTTTTATTGATCTTTTAGTTTTTTTTATTTTTGTTTTCTTTTTATTTCTGCCAAAAGGAAAATCCATTTTTGCTGTTAAAAGGGCTACAATTCCAACGGGATCAGCATAAAATGGACACAAATATCTTCAAATTAAAAATGAAAGTCTCTAATCTCATATAACTTCCTCTGAAATCTAATGCGTAGAAGCGAAGAACCGTAATGCAAAAAAATGTCATTGCTGTCAAAATACTTACAGTCTGCTCCATGTTCACGTTTTTCAGTTTAGTTCATAAGCAAGCACTTGGATTAAATTACCGCATCGTGCAAATATAGAAACGAGCTTTGAAAGAAGTAAAGGAATGAATAAAATAGTGCGAGACTGTGTGTTTCTTACCTTCTCTGAACCTCGCTTAATTAACAGGTCTGCATTTAGCTATAGGATGCAGATATGCTGCATTCGGGCTTAGTGAAGTGCATGAGACTTCACATGCTAACACCTCTGGAATCACGCAATGGCAGCAGGTGAGTCTGTTACTGGGGCGTATCGCTCCTGGATCATTTTCTTGACCCCGTCAGGTCTTCTGAACCATTCTGTAATTTGCTCACCCTGAAAAAGCCCGTTGGAGTCACAGCTTCCTTGAACAGATTTCTGAAGTCATTTGGGCAGTACGGCTTATAGGGTCATGTTCCTCCAGGGTACCATCGTACTGTATCCAGGATACAGTCAGAAACACTGTCTGCCCAAGAAAAACAAAAAACTCAAATATTCTCAACTCAAAAAAAAAAAAAAAAAAAAACTCAAATCTCGCACTCTCAAATATTTAATTGGAACTCCTGTAGTTTTGATTACAGTGTTAATTCATTGTGACATGGTTTTGACAACCGTATGCACCATCAGAAAATGTATTCTCGATCAGAGGTTCACAAAGTTTTGGCTGAGGTCTTGTTTTGATGACAGGATAGTTGAACCAGGCTGTAGGTTTCTGCAGCACATCCCACAGACTTTCAGTGCGGTGAGGTCAGGACTTTGTGGGGACCAATTCATGTGTGAAAATGTTTCCTCATGCTTGTTTTTCTCATTCCTTGTTTTCTGTGCTTGATGCAGGTCAGAAACTTGCCCCCTCTGAAACACTGTGACATCTTTTCTGCCACCAATTGATATGTCCTCCAGCATGATTTTTTTAGGAAATGGGAAGTTACATGCTTCATCAGTTAGGGGTAAAATAATTATTGCCAGCCAAAACACATTAATTGCTGTAATAATGATCCAATTATAGTATTTGTTGACTTAAATCCAAAAGGTGACTTTTTTTGGACAGGCAGTGTATATCAGAACATACTTACCTTGGTCTCGGTTGCGTCTGTCCGAACGTATCCCAGTTCCATTGAAAAGCACCGAAACTGGGGTACGTTTTGACAGACATTTAACGAACTGAGGTACATTTTGATGCACTTAATTGTACCCTGGGTACAGTTCGATGGTACCTAGGTTGACGGTGACCCTAGTTACGAAAGCATCCAACCGATTCTCACTCTCAAGGCATCAAATATGGAGGCTTGGTCAGGAACTCTGGGTGCCATTACACAATAGAAAATCAGACCCTGTTTTATCTTTTTTCAGAAGCCCTAGGTATCCGAAAGGACTTCAATACAAAGCTGATAGTGTAACATGACAAAACATTATTCCAGAAGGGGATCAAACTCAAAACATCCAAATAATGAAGCCACCACACACCCCAGATACAATCTCTAAAAATGCCTGACCTCCTACTAAATCTCAGATTAATGCAATCAATGAATGAAATTATTACCCCCTCTCTACAATCCCAATCTCAGATCGATGCAATAAATTTATGAAATTATGATTCTCTATCCCCAATCACGGCAATGGAGTAAAATAATGACGCCAAGGGACTCCCTTTGAGTAAACTGTTACTTGGGCGTCCCTACATGATGACTTGAAAGTGAAGGAAGTACCATGAGGGAGTACCCACTCTTTCCCCTCTCATCACAAAAATTGTCAACTCCTCCCTTTCCTCTGGATATGTACCCTCTCCAGTAAAGATTGCTGCCATCACACCCATCCTTAAAAAACGTGGCCTTGACTCTGAATTCCTCCAACACTTACCAGCCCATTTCCAACCTTCCATTCCTATCAAAAATCCTTGAACGCGTTGGTGCTACTCAAATCACTTTATACCTGGAAACAAGCAACCTATATGAATAATTTCAATCCAGTTTTCACTCCAAACACAGTGCAGAAACTGCCCTCCTCAAAGTCACTAATGACCTCCTGCTCTCCTCTGACACCGGCTCACTCAACATCCTCATCCTCCTTGACCTCAGTGCTACTTTTGACACCATTAACCATTCAATACTCATTACTCGACTGATATCCACCCTCGGCATCACGGATACTGCACTTTCCTGGTTCAAATCATTCCTCTCTTACAGACATCAATTCATCCACATCAACAACTGCCAATCAGGAATAACCCCTGTCACCCATGGTGTCCCTCAGGGCTCGGTGCTCGGCCCACTCCTCTTCCATTTATACCTGCTCCCCCTTGGACAGATACTTTGCTGCTATGGTCTCCGGTTTCACTGCTACGCCGATAACACCCAGCTCTATCTCCCTGCCAAGACCATTACCGCTTCCACCCACTCCACCCTCACCACCTGTCTGATCGATGTCAAAACCTGGATGCAAATCAACTTTCTAAAACTTAACTGCAATAAATCTGAAATCCTCATCATTGGTCCACCCTCGCTCACCCGTTCCACTCAGGACTTCACTCTTAATATTGATGGTCCCATTGTCTCCCCCTCCACCCAAGTTCGCAACCTTAGTATCATCCTTGACCCCACCCTGTCCTACCAGCTTCATGTCAACCAGGTTACCAAAAGCGCCTTCTTCCATCTCCGCAACATTGCCCGCCTGCGTCCCAATCTGTCCAACACTGCTGCAGAGACACTCATTCACGCATTTATCACATCCAGACTCGACTACTGCAATAGCCCTATATGGTGTCACCAACGAAGTTCTCAGGAAATTATAGTATGTTCAAAACTCTGCTGCCCATCTACTCACCAGGACCCAATCCAGAGATCACATCACACCAGTTCTCTGCAACCTTCACTGGCTCCCAGTTAAATACAGAATCAATTTCAAAATACTACATACCACCTACAAGGCCCTCTACAATGAAACTCCTAGCTGTCTCTCTGATCTCCTTCACCGCCATGCCCCAATCCATTCCCTCCGGTCTGTCGACGCCAACCTTTTGGACATCCCCAAGACATACCGGAAAACCTGGGGTGACAGGGCTTTCTCAGTTGCTGCCCCCTCTCAATGGAAATCACTCCCAGCTCACATCAAAACTGCCCCCACCCTGTTGGGCCCTCAACGGCCCTCAAAACCCACCTTTTTAGACTTGCTTTCCCTACTTATTTTTAACGCCCTTTTACTGCTTGTTGCTTTGTTTTGTTTTTTTGTTTTGTATTCCTTTACTAGTTTTATCCTATTAAAGTTGTTTTCTTTTCTTTTTGTAAAGCGACTTTGAGTATCCTGAAAAGCGCTAAATTAGTGACGTATTATTATTATTATTATTATTATTATTATTATTATTAATAGTTTTAAATTGTTACTGAGGAATATTGAGATCACTTCAAAGATCTGCTCCTGTACTCCAAGTTGACCCTCTCTCCCTTTTTAGTATTTTACCCTGATGTCCTTGTAAGGTATCTTAACTGTAAATTTGTGTATCTTGTTTTTACGTTTTAGTGTTTCCATTTTGAGTTTGTCTTGTTATTATTTTTTCGTTTGTCTTGTTTGATACAGGTCGCACTTGTAAATGAGTCCCTGGGACTCAATGTGATTTACCTGTTTAAATAAAGGCTTATTATGTCAGCGGGGGGGACACAGAAACAGCTGCTAAATTGCTTAGTGATATCATAAATCGGCAAAGATAATAATGACTGCTCAATCATACAATAATCTCATCGTCCACCTCTCCACTTTCCACCAGTAATTCTGCTCTGCGTGCCGTGTAGACTACTGCAAATCCTTGCTGGCTGGGCTACCATCAAGTTCCCTCCGACCCCTGTACCTCATCCAGAATGCAGCTGCTCGTCTGGTCTTCAACCTCCCAGATTTTCCCATGTGACTCCCCTGCTGCAATTCCTGCACTGGCAGCCAGTTGCGGCCAGAGTTAAATTCGTAACTCTGGCCTTTGCTGCAGCAAACAAGACAGCCCCTTCCTATCTGCAAGAGATGATGATCCCTTACACACCTGCCCGGCCACTTCGTTCTGCAGCAGCAGGACGACTTAGCCCCCCTACCCTGGGTCTGAAAGCTGGTCGTTCTACCAGATCACTCAGCTTCTCCCATCTTGCTCCCCAGTGGTGGAATGAGCTCCCCACCTCCCTACATACTGCTCCATCCCTACTGCTCTTCCGCTGTAACCGTAAGACTCACTTGTTTAGACAGTTTCTGACCTGATCGCCCCCCTCCCCTGCTTTATTTAAAAAAAAAAAACCATCCTCTAATGTTTGTCTCCATTTGCTTTGTTTCTTTTTCCTGTGTGCTCCTGCCTTCTGTATAGTCTTTGCTCTACATGTTCATGACTTCAGATGACTAATGCTTGAAGTGAATTGTACCTCGTCCAGTCTGTTGGGCTACAGTGTCAGTGACCTTACTGTATGCACTTACTGTAAGTTGCTTTGGATAAAAGTGTCTGTTAAATAAATGTAATATAATGTAATGAAGGTATTTGGTGTCATTCGTTGGTGAGGAACATCTTGCAGTATTCAGTGCAGTGCATGAGTATGTGCTCCGGGTACCCGAATCAGATTTATCCAGTGCCAAAGGAATAATAATGCACTAGATCACACTCAGTAAATTGCCATTCATTTTAATTTGTGAGTTGTCCGAAATGAACTCCATTTGAGGTTCATAAAGGTGTGTGTTTTAGTATAAGTGCATTTTACTAAGTTCACTGGGCTGCTGTCTCCATTATAGAGCACAATAACACGATTTTTACCACCTTATGCACTTAATTCAAGCTGTAGCAAAGCAAGCACTGATTCTGTAATACCATGATATGCTGATCAACGTATATGGTATACCTCTTTGCATGTCTGATGAGTGAGTTTATTGCCACAACTTACTCTGCATTCCACGAGTACAAGTCACACCATAACCTACCTCATGTTTAAAAGGGCACATATTAATTAGCGATGGAGTCTTTCCTTCCACAATAGATACGGGACAATTTATTATCTATAATCTGCTTTCTATTTGTCTGAACTGCTAACTACGCAGACCACAACCATTTTAGCGCACTTAGAATCTGTATATGGAAAATACATGCAGGGATGGAAATTAAGATTGCCTGTATGCTCGAGGTGTGCAGATTAAACCAAGGGCCGAGCACTGTGTTCCTCAGCGACTAGCAAATATAAAGTACTCAAACAAAACATCACACTGAGTTGCGTTTTGATTTTTCTTGTTTCTGTACTTTAACGTCCACTTGTGGTCCCACCTTAATTTTCGGTACCATAATGAGATTCAACTGGGGCTTCCCAGCCAATCATTTTGAAGGCCTGGGTGTGTTTGACATCTGTATTCGACACTGTTCTGTTGAACAGATGTTTTAACAGAAGCAAGACACACAGTTGTCTGTTGTGTCCTCCATGAAATGAATAGCGACTAAATGTTTTTTGTTGTTGTTGTTGTTTTGTTTTGTTTTTTGCTAATTCCATTGCTGCCACTAGCAAAGAGTTCTGCACCAAAGAACATAACATGCCTTCGAGATAACTAACATTAAATTTCAGGCCAATTGGATTAGGAGGTAAGAAAAATGTCAGTTTTTCAGATTTTTTTGAAATGGTGGCCATATAACAAGTAACAAGGCTCAGTTTAATCAAAATAATTGCATTACTTAAAGGGAAATGTTGGGAGTAAATATAAAAACAGTCATGTCAATAGGCCAAAAGGCTGTTTAGATGCAGCCAATTTCAGATTCTTTGTTAATTATAGCCCATTCCACATAGTCAACAGGCAGCAAATTTGTCATTGGGCCACAAGCAGTGGTTCTTAATACTTGTCAAAAGTTTGGTGTGAATAAGACAAAGTGTACCCAAGTTTTGACCTCACCTTCCATTATGGCTTCATAGCTGTCTTTGTCATCAAATTCAAAATGGGGGAAAATCTGGTGAGGTGGAAATCCTGGAATAGGCTGCTTTGGACTCAGTTTGACCTATAGATTCAAGGGATGTCAGGTTTTTCAATTTTTAACGGTAGGTACAATGGAATAATATTTTCACGCCGTCTACAGGAAACACAAATTACGTTTACAACTCTGCCCTAAACGTGACGTGCAGTTACTGTGGCCAATATAGTGACCCCAGAAACACCCAGAGAGCACTAAACCAAAAAATAAAACTTATAAAACTTGGGACACAACCAATTTCACTCCCTTAGTTCTCAGCCCTCTAGGCCAAATCAATTGGAGCTCTATTCTCGTGCCCCCTCACTCAGAGCCTGCTCACACTGTACCGCTGCCCCAGCGGCCGAGAAAACAACACGGGCTGGTGCAAACTTTATAAAAAAAGTCCCGATTTATTAAAACTGCCAACAAAATTTTCCAAATACACTTTAATGTGCCTGAAATGTATTTGTTTGACGGTGGGAGTAAACTCACAGGGAGAACATGCATACTCCACACAGAAAGGCCCCAGGCCCCGGATTCAAACCCGCAACCTTCTTGCTGTGAGGCGACAGTTTGACCCATTGCACCATTCAAAGTTTTTGTTATAATAGTAATTCTATGAGTGCCATAGCCAAAATTCATTTTCGGGCATGATTATATGCACAAATAGGATTTGATTGGTTTGTGTATTATTAGCTCTCTGAATTTAGATGAATTTATTAAGGTGGAGGCACTTCTTAAACAGTCCCGATTGAAGGGCATAGAAATTGTACACAGTAACACAATGAAATAGGAGTGTTTCGTGCAGCACCTGGACAGGTGCAGACAGGAATTCGTGCTGAAGGCGGATGAGGAAATAGAGAGGTGTTTACATGGCTTTTGGATGAAGATGGTGGGGTGTGTGGCAGGAGAGAGCTAATAGTTCTTTGATCGCAGTGTATGGTAATTAAAGTTAATAATGTGTAAAGAAAGGAAAAATTAAAGCTTACTTATTACTTTAAAAGTGGTTTTTTTTGTTCAGTGAAAAAATAAAATTATAGTTTGGGAACTGATAAAAAAGCTATTCAAAGAGAATATGTTTAATTTTTTTACTTAAATTACTGGAGCCTGTGAAATTGCTTTAGAAGGCGCGAGTCAAAATAATCCACAGCGGCGACCCTGCAGAATCTGATTTTTAAATTCTCAGGTTTCCTGCTGCACGAAATTAGGATAATTGAGACAAACACGTGTTAATTATTTATCCTCGCCATTTTATATTATGTACAGGCCTTTCCCCTACACAACACATGGTTAAGAAGTTATGACCAAAAATGTATGTAAGTGCAACTTTGGCCAGATGGTGGCGCTAGAGCACTTGAGGCATAGGTGCTAATATTTGGGCTGTGTTCAATATCTTCTGCTCAGGAATGTTCACAAGTCCTTGGAAATGACCTGTAAGCATTTATGTTAGAGCCAAGTTAAGGACTGTTTCAAATCTCCAAATGGTAAGGTTTGTCTCCTTCAGCATAGAATACGCTAAACCATCCTTCATAAAAAGAAAGGAGATAATGCAGTTCCCCTATGTTTACAGCAGCGCATCATCCATCAGACCGTTCTCGAAAACAAACAGATGACAAAGTCACCTATTGAAAATAATAACAATGGTAATATGACATCATTTGGTCCCAGCTGGCATGGCATTTATTGCGTACATCAAGCAATTACCTGCTTTAAACCAAGGAAAGTCCTCATACGTATTTTAAAATCCATTACAGTTCGGAATGCATGTCCAAGTTCAACGTCAATCAAGTCAACCTCGTTTCATTTGAGAATTTGACTAGGCAGTATGTTTTACTTGGATATAGATTAATTAGACAGAAACATATAGACACTTCAATGAAACCTCCCTGGCATACACAGAATGCAGGAATTTTACAATTTGAAATATCTGAAATTTTAATCAAATTCAGAATGGACGTGACTTTCACGTTTCATTTGATTGCATTTTTGCCCACCAATATTACTCCTATTAGTTTCATTGAGCCCTTCAGTCAGGGAGGAGGTGAAGAGGTATATAAACTGCTGACTAAGTTTGCCACTTACATAGTTCCTCCATTCACAGTCAATGGGTCCAACGAGGTAAGTTAGCATCTGTGATTTCGGGAAACATACCCCAAGTCTGTTCGTTTGTCAGTCAGTCAGTGCACGTACACGCACAGTAAAACGCTGATCCCAGGAGAGTGTGAGCAATGTTAAAGATTCATCATTATTAACACTTAAATTAATTAATGAATACATGGACATGTGTGGGCTTCTAAACACACCCTGTTTGATTTTGAAATTCAGCAGGGCAGTATAAAGCAATTGCTGCCTTTGATATCCTCTCATTGCATGACCAGGGTAAAGCACCGAGCCAATTTCATTCACAAAGAGAAGCTTCAGAGAGAAGTATGACAACATGTTTATTAACTGGAGAATCTGGTGTTAGATATAATAGATGTAAGACAAATTGGAAATAATTGGTTTTAATACATGAAAAGAGATGTGAAGATCACAAATGAAGGTGTGAAATCATTTTGATGGATGAAGCTTTAATGCTCCAGGAACTGAATTTCACTTTTTTTTTTTACACAATATTTTCACTTTGATATTTCTGAAAGCATTTAGAAAAGATCAATCGAGCATTTCTGCGGGATTCTGTGCCTGTGTCACACAATTATTGAGATGCGTCATAGTCTCATAGTCTTCTAAAGGTTTCTAATAGGATACGGCTCCCCTCTAGTAATGCAAACCAAATTAATATTGCATTTAATAAATATAGCAACAGTAAAATATAGCTAGTTATAGCTACTGTTATAAATTAGATTTGTTATGTATGGTACGCTATTTAATGACCGTGAAGTAAATTACACGGTGTCAATTTGAGACTAATGATAGTTACAAGACTCCACGAGAAATTGCGAGTGTGCAGTATTGGTTTAGGATGGACTCTATCAGAGTCAATATAACTCTAAGCATTTTTCTGTTGAATGGGGTGGATGCATTATTCCCTTACCCCCAAAACGTGGCTCTTTAGTACATTCTGAGAGCCCAGACATGGTTTCAGGGCCTGTCCAGTGTATACTCATGTCTCTGCCTCCCTCTCTCTAAAATGGTCTCTCACAAAATCTCAGGAGATGAGGGTTTGGCCACTGCCAGGGTGTCTGTGCTTATGCCCAGGACAGAAGCTGTTCTCACTCGCTTATGGAGTCAGCCATACCTGCAGCACAGTCCATCTGCTGTCTGTCCATCTGTCTATTACCTCGTTACACACACACATACGCACACACACACACACACACGAGAGCACACACACACACATGCACACACAAAAAGAGATTAATTGTGTATCTTTGCTTCATTACAGCAAATTGCTGCTTTGTATCCATATCTGTGTGTATGTGTTTGTTTGTGTGTGTGTGTGCGTGCATGCATATGTGTGTGTATGCCTATGTGTGCATATTAATTTGTGTGTCTGAGTGTGCGAGTGCATGCGTGTGTGTGCGCTCGCATGAGAGTGTGTGTGTGTGTGTGTGTGTGTGTTTGTGCGCGCGTGCGTGTTTATGAGTGAGTGGAGAGATGGCAGCTGGACACACAGACAGATAGCAGATGGATTCTGCTCCAGGTGGGACAACGCATGGAGGAGAGAGTGGAATATGAAGTGAAAGAGAGTTTATGTTTATAACATTTTAACTCTCTTTAAATGTAAAAATTTAAGAGCAGCATCTCTGCAAAGAGAAGTGATTTTCTGGGCAAATTTAAAGGAATTTACCAGGATGGGAGATTTCAGTCTCAAGCTTAAAGCAGCAGCCTCTTCTTCCTCTCGTCTTCAATCACGTCAATCCAAGCGGACGCTTTAGCGGTGATTTCTTGAGTATTCCAAATTTGGCAAGTTTTCAAGAGGAAGCTCTGCCTGAAATAATGGGCTTCTGCTGACCTACATTTCTGTAGTGCTGAATGCGCGAGA
This sequence comes from Gymnothorax javanicus, assembly GCA_029692085.1. Classification (NCBI taxonomy): domain Eukaryota; kingdom Metazoa; phylum Chordata; class Actinopteri; order Anguilliformes; family Muraenidae; genus Gymnothorax; species Gymnothorax javanicus. Next base: position 109,226,975 of record CM056201.1, on the reverse strand, counting down.
TGGTATGACATGCTGCATGCTAACGGTGTACGAGATGGAAATTTAAGAGATTGGTCAAAGTTAACTTGCCTACTTTGATCTATTATCCCCAAAGAGGGCAGGTAAGTTATCAGTGACCCCAGATGAATCTCTCAGCTGTCAGTCAAACTTAAAACTCATTGAGCCAATTAACTAATCTATAGCTGAAATAACCAGTAAAATGCCTGGCCCATTTGGTTTCGAAAGCATTTTAAATGCTAATGAAACAATTCAGACAGGACTAAATTTGTTCAATTGGCTCACTGCCAACTAAAGCCAACTCATACAGCAATTAAAATCAATTATTCACCATTCTGAAGGCTGATATAATACGCTAAACAGACTATTTTCTGCTTTGATTGTTTATTTGGAGTCGTAAAACTACATTAACTGCTCAAAATCAATTTATATTTCTTGATTTGAATTCATTTTAGATCGACAAAAAAAAATTATTATTATTATTATTATTATTATTATTATTATTGCCATCCTTACAGTCTGACATTGCAGCATAGCTATGTTTTTGTCATTATCATCTCTAAGTTCTGGTGAGAGAGAGAGAGATAAATGACAATTACTGGAAATTAAAATGTATTAAAAAATAAAATGACATTAGCTGGCGTAAATCTATTCCAAATGTGCCAGTTCCATCCAGACTTAGAGTAAATATTTCCTGACATTATCAGTGTGAGGAAAAGCTGTGAGTTTGTACGTGTCTGTGCTGTTTACCTGCTGGTCTCCCCCTCCCGTAGCACAACTCATATTTCATCCCCATTAGAGATCTGAGGCCAATACGCTCTCGGGACAGAAGGATGGTCATGGCCAAGGCTCATGGAGAGAATGACCTCTTCTGAAAAGAAAACAACAGGAATGCGTTTCATCCGTGCGTCGTCATTATGCTCCATAAAAAAAAAAGTTGACTCAACTTAAAAATCTATCAGCCAGCTGCAAGTTATTTTGAGTTGGATCAACTTAAAGTTTCAAGCTCTTTTAAAAATGAGTTTGTGCAACCATTGGGACTTGAAGTTGAGCAAACCCAAAAATAATTTGCTGCTGGTTGCCTTACTTCTTTAAGTTTAGTGAATATTTTATTTCGTACTGTATGGTGGAGTTATTGTGAAATGACTTTATTAGAAAAGGGTATCATATTGTATGTCTAAGTTGGCTCCACTTTTTCACTATGTGACTGAAATTACCACGAATAAGACTGAGAATGCTTGCGGGAGATGGGGATTCTGACAATAAACTGCTGTTCCCTTAATGAATTGAACTGAAATGCGATACGTGCTTCCTTTAGAAACACATTTAATTAAGTCTGATCTGTTTTTTTTTCTGACATGCCCTCGTAATGCAATTATCATAAAATGCCCCATTAGGCCTGGGCATGTCCGTATGTGTGTGAGTGTGTGTGGCTTTACACGTGAGATGCGTAACAATTTTCTGTTCATGCATTTGTGCATTAGTTAATTGGTAATGCTTTTTATTCCCAGGTTTGGATGACAAAACACACCATATATGCAGAAAAGCACACTCTATTCATAAAGCATTACTTCTCATCACACCACAGCTTGTAATTTGGGCTCACACAGAGATAGTATGCAAACAAGATGAGGGTACTTTACATGCTACTTAGCATGCAGACTCGCTAGCCCACTCAGCCAACGAGGCCTGCTATACACTAGCTGAGCTCGCTCTGCCTGACCCGGGGCGTGTCAAAGATCAGTGTTCAGTGTTGTCATTCAGTGCTGAGGCAGTCAGGCGATAGAGGTCACAAATGTGCCAGTAATACGGCCTTACATGGATGAGCCAACCAACTACCCCTGAAAGTAGAGATATATACAAATACTCTCGTGTTTATGTATGTTCGCGCCAGCATGTGGCTCATTTGTGTTTTCAGTGAATGTTTTGGCCTTTGAGTGCCTTTGTGTACTGTCTAGTATAAGCGTGTGTGTGCGTGCACGTGTGTGTGCATGTTTGTGCACGTGTGTGCAAGTGACAGCTTGCGCATGCATGTTTACAGTCTGTTTGCTGTGGTCATATCTCACTCTTTATTGCAGGTCTGTGTGGGTGAGGAGGGGGGCCTAAATGAAGGATTATGTGAGCTGCAGTGGATTTATTGAAGTTTAGTGAGATTTACTCTTTTTGTAATGAGCGCTCGGGGGTGTGGAGAGGCTAAGCACGCTCGACAACACCCCAGCCTCCGTTTTCCGTTACTGGCAAACACAATAAATATCATCTTCGGGATGTCATAGTGTTTGTGACAGGGACTCTTCAGGTTAGCTGTGCTCCATCAAAGCCACAGCCAGTTAGCAACCACAGTCAATATCGTTCTTTGAACATCACATCGTGGACCAGAGGAAATCTACAGGAGCCCCATTACTCGTCCGAACGGAGAGCCCAGCTGTGTTTTCGATGCTTTATTTAAATCACAGACAATTGAAATCCTCTCCTTATTGGCCGAGTGGATAAATTTACAAAGTAAGCGTAAAACTGGAACCTACAATGGGCTGTATGTAAAAACACCCACAAATGAGAATTGATAGATTTTATTCCTGAATTTTCTGCAATGCTCTGGCACATGACAACATCAACAACAACTAACAGAAACAACAACTCCAACCACCTGGTAAATTGGTAGTAAAATCTGTGGGTGAGGAGTCGTAAATTCATTTGCAAAATACCGCGCTGTATGTTGAGGGAATAGTGTGGTAACCATGGCGACAGACTATGGCAAACCTTTATGTTTTACTGAGGAAGGGAGCGGTTCCTTTGCTCTGGAATGCAGTGGCTCTGTCCTGTGCGGTTTGGTTGGCGGTTTTAGCGCTGCGTGGGGACAGACAACTGGAGATCTCCCTGGCACTGAAACGTGTCAGCTCTCTCGGCCTCCGTCACATGACAAGCGACCGAGACCGCAGATCCGGCCCAGTCAAGCGTACCGCGGCCGATCCTGACAAGACTGGAGAAACGAACAATTCCGCAGACACGCTCTCTCTTTCTCTCTCTCTCTCTCTCATGCCCCGCAGAAGATAGCCGTGTTCTTTTAGAAAAAAAAAAAAAACCGTCCATTTCGAGTTTGCCGAAAGAATACATCTGTCATAACAGCCCCGCTGGCTTATTCTGCTTGAGCGTGTAAGGTCAAAGATCTAAACTGACCTAAATCTCCACACTACATCTGTGGCTCTTAGGGGGGGGGACTGAGCGCGTGCGGAATTACATTTTCCCTCTCTCTCCCTCTCCATCTTACTCTCTCCTTCCACCGGTCTTTCTTTCCGTTACACAATAGATTGCGGGAAGAGGGTGGGGAGATGAAGAGTGTTCCGTCAATGCCCGGGCCATTAAAACTCTCCTTAAAACACTTTTCCTTTGAAGTTAATCTCTCTGGAAAAGGTGATGGCAGCGGAGACAGCTTTTGTCACACAGTTGTGCGTCAGTCTATTTGTAAAGGCGGGGACTCTAAGGAACTCGCAGTGCACAGAGACGGCTGCGGCCGAGAGTGTCATCTCCGCTGTCCGGATTATCTCTAAACTGGAGAATCACCGCAGAGACAAACTCCTCCCGAGTTGTTTCATCGAGACTTTTAGCCATTAAACGTAGTCTCAAATCAGCACGGGCTCATGTACCGATTGGTGACCCACCCCAGAGCAGCAGAGGGCCAAAACACACAGCAGAAAATGCATTTTTACTTCATTTTACTCACACAACAAGAATTCTTCTATAGATTACAAATTGCGGTGACATTAAGCCCGAGGGCACGCCGATATCTCAAAACAACACATGCCCCTGTTGTTCTATAGTTTAGACACAAATCCTATATCCGCTGCCGCTGTAAACGGTCTCGTTAAAATAGAAACGGCGAGGAGGGATCGAGGGAGGGAGGGATAAGTTTCAGGATTGCAGATACCTCAGACACGCTACGCGTCCGGTGAGACGGGCGATAATGGCACACCTTTAACGGAAATCCCTGGGCAGAAAACTCGGGTGCAAACACTCGCCGGTCTCCGATTCGGTGATAATGACCGGGTTCTGCCACTTCCCCTGTTTTAAAAGGAAAAGACTCACGACGGATTTGCGGTTGGTGGCAATGTATAAGTTTAGCCATGTTTCGTTTCTCACCTCTGCCGCGGTGTCTACGGACTCCTTCGCCATTATCTCACCGTGAGGCGCCGAGACTTCTGCTCTGTGGGGAAGAAAACAAAAAAAAAGACATAATTAGTGGGGTAAGAAATATCCCACATAATTATGTAAGTGCTGATAATTAGTGACAGTTACGGTCATCAAAGCGCTAATGACTATCTAACCTCTAACAGTAAGGCATGGGAAATGAATGTCTTCTGTTTCGTAGTTTGTTTGAATTCCCTGTGGACGATCAGAATGGTCTCTGTTTTTACATGTCAAAAATTCCCCCGAGATACTACGGCTCAGCAATATCAGGTGCAGAGGAATTAGTTCCATTAATTAATAATGTGAATAATGTTGGATTTTTGATATCCAAAGCCCTTAATAGCCTACGCATGTTTTTAAAATCATTTTGCTTTTAGATTTATTTTTTTCCTTGAATGTGTGCCAATGTTGGTCAAGGAAAAAACAGAAAAGCAGAGGAAGCGGCCATTCTGATCATTGCACTTCTGTCTAACGGGCCTCTTGGAGAGTAAGGGCTTAATGTTTTCAGTAATGAGATTTTTGTCTAGTGTGACAAAGGACACGTGCAACAGTCATTCTATACTTACTCTCTTACTGCATAATCTCCGGCAAGAGCGATCTAAAGATTAAACTGTCGGGGGTAAATTATTTCATTTGTACTTTGCCATTAATGAAATGCCTCAAGGTGTAATTTCTCATAAAAAAGGGTTTATAATTATTAATGAATTACTACAATGAATTACTAATTACCATTATAATCGCACTTTGAATAAAGATCATGACTGATGATTTTTTTGGCAAAGTTATTGGCTCAGCTGTGTGTATCTGTATGAATTTTCATTAGTGTATATGCGTGCGCATTCGTTTTTTGTTAATGTACTGTATGTTTATGCGTGGCTGTGAGTGACAGTATAGTCTGACAGAAATCAGTAAATGGACTGATTCTTATTTCCCATTTAACTAAAATTCCTTGATTTCACCACATGAACTCTTCTTCCTGTTTTTTGATGCCTTTTCTGGAGTCTGTTTTCAGCCAATGGTACAGGGCTACAGTCATCACACAATCTCCGCAGCTAAACTGACAGGTTGTCAGAAACAGTCTCCATCTCCCCCGGAGTGCGCGGTGCCATCAGCGGAGTGTTTCCCCGCTGCAGTCCGCGAGCCGCGAGCGAGAGTCGGGGGTCGGTACACACAGGCGAGACAGAGCATCCCGGCCGGCCGAACCCTTCCGTAACCCCAGGTGACCCTGCGTCCAATTACGCTTCCTCTGACAGCTGCAAGATTGCCACCATTTACACTGTGTCAACCTCCCCTTTCATTATTGTCATTCATTCAGCAGATGACCAGCCCTCGCCCAGAGTCCGAAATGGATTCAATCGATGAGTAATGTAGCTAACAGGCAAGCGGACTATCTTGCTAATGCTCACTGCTATTAGTACGGCTGAAGTAAACTTGCACTTTGTGCAATAAAACTATAACTGCAACAAACATTCAACTAAAAAAAAAAGTTGTGCAGTTTAGGTCAGTTGGTCATTGTAAAATTTCCTGTAGGTATCTATATTTGGCGAGTGAATGATAGCGTACTGACCTCAGCACCAAAATGGCGGCCTGTCCGGAGTGCACTCCTGCCTCGTGCCCACTGCATGCTGGGATAGACTCCTGCTGTTCCCTCAGACACAGAGCTGGTGCAAAACGGTGCGATAATGAATGAATGGAGGAAAAACACCACAGCTGGAGCGTTTGCGTTTGCACTGTGTGAATCACCGAGGCGACTGAGGATATAGTGTTCGGCTGGAGGAAGGAAGAGGCTTTGCCGCGTCCCTGGAGGGCAGTGGGGAGCTGTGGCCATTTCTTGCGCGCGACCCAGAGCCGCACTCCTGGGTCTGTCAGCCATTTGGCAGGGAAGGTGGGGGGGGACATCTGCCTGTGTGTTTCGAGCGGGATAAACCGCGCTGGGCTGTCGTGAGCAAGCTCTACCGGGGCCGCAAACAGCGGTGAGTTTGGCGGTTTGGGCGATAGGGGACCGAGGCTGTGCTTGTTGGAGAGGGTGGGGGGATATGGAAAGGGGGGGTCTGGGGGAGCTGGCAGCTTTTGACAGGCAGCTGGGGATTCTGGGTAAGAGATAGGAATGTGTGTACGGCTGGGTGAGGGGGGTGTGACATGTGCTGCTGGAGGCTGGGCATTGTGCTCCCACTGATGGTGTAAGTGCTGGGTACGAGCGGACGTGTGTGTGTGTGTGTGTGTGTGTGTGTGTGCAGTATGAGGGAGGACAGAGAAGCAGCGTGTGTGTGTGTGTGTGTGTGTGTGTGTGTGGTGGTTGCAGTATAAGGTATTGTGATTGTGCGTGCCTTTGTGTGTGTTAGCAGTATGAGGGAGGACAGAGAAGCAGCGTGTGTGTGTGTGTGTGTGTGTGTGTGCGTGCGTGCGTGTGGTTGCAGTATAAGGTATTGTGATTGAGCAGTGTGCGGCTGAGTAGGGTGTTTGTGTGTGAGTGAGTATGAGTGAGCAGAAGAATGTAATATCTGAGACACACAGCAGAGGCTCGGTCTCTCTCTCTCTCTCTCTCTCTCTCTCGACGCACCGCTGGATGTGGGAGAGCACCTGCGTCCTACAGCCCCAAGGACCTGACATTCCCCACCGTGAACACACACACCACACACACAGCTCACACACATGCATGCTCACACAACACAACACAGATGTAAACCCTACATATGCGCCGATCCTTAGATCCACAGATGTGCACTCATTCATGTGCGCAGAGTAATACGTTCACATGTGCACACATGAATGGATGGATGAAGGCTAGTGAATGAACAGGATAGATCATTGTAACCTCATTCTTCTTCCATAATGTCAAAAAATAAAATAAAAAAAACAATAAAAATACATTATAAATCGCTGGCCATGTGTATATCTAGCCTCTACTGCAACAAAGCAAAAAGATGAATTTTCATTTTTGAAGAAAAAATGTAATCAAATTTCCCATAATCTTGCACTGTAAATACTGTTAAAATGGTTCTCAATCTGTCTTTAAAAGCAAATTTAAATGCCCTGCCTCCGAGAACCAGTTCTGACTGAATTCTGATTCTGATTCTGAACTGATTCTTCGTTTTTGTTTTGTACATTCATTCATTGTTTTCTGAGTAATTCTTTGACCACATCAAGTCAAACAAGTCGGTAAAAAAGTTAGAATACATCTGTACTAAATACAACCCCAATTCCGAAATAGTTGGGACGAAGTGTGAATTGTGAATAAAATCAAAATGCAATGACTTTCAGATCACATGAGCCAGTATGTTATTTACAATAGAACATAGATGACATTTCAAATGTTGAAACTGAGACATTTTACATTTTTATCCACAAAATGAGCTCATTTAAAATTTTCTGGCTGCAACAGGTCTCAACAAAGTTGGGACACAGGCAAAAAAGGGCTGAAAAAGCAATTAATATATAAGAAGTAATCACATTAACTGGCATCAGATGTTTCCTGACCAGTCTGCTAATAATTTCTCACTAGGCACATGACACTGGACGGTTTTTTTATTAACATGCAGTAGTTTTATCCAGTGCCTCACCCCCCTTTTTTCTGTGTCTCTTTCTGAGGATCTTTTCATCCTCTACCCTGAGTCCTGGACCGTCCGAGCCCTGTCCCTCACCATGAGCGCTGGCTGCTGCTGTCCTGCTGTCCTGATCCGGTCCTGATCCAGTTCTGCACCATCCTCGACATGCCACTTCCTGGAGCTACCAATGCCACTGTTCAGATGGACTTAAATGGAGCTCTTTTGCCATTTTATTCTATTTGACTTTATTTTGTTATTAATTAGCTAGCCCGCGGAGGATGGGCTTCCCCACTATAGTCTTTCTTCTTGAGATTTCTTCCCCCTGGGGAGTTTTTTCTCACCACTGTTCCCCCCTTCAGGATTTCTCTTCCTACTGGGAGTTTTTTGCCTCATTTGCTGTAGTGGGGAATAGGCTGGGCACTGCCCTTTCATTTATTTAATCTCTCACAGTAAAGCGTCTTTGTGACAGTCTCTGTGAAAAGCACTATACAAATAAATTGAATTGAATTGAATAGATTTGTAAAATGATTTGCTATAAAAGGGATGTCTTAGAGAGGCTGAGTCTCTCAGAAGTAAAGATGGCCAGAGGCTCTCCAACCCGTGAAGGCTTGCGTAAAAAAAAAAATATGGAATACTTTAAAAACAATGTTCCTCAACATCAAATTGCAAAGGCTTTGAAGGTCTCATCATCGACAGTGCATAACATCATCAAAAGATTCAGAGAAACTGGAAAAATCTCTGTGCGTAAGGGACAAGGCCGAAGACCTTTACTGGATGCCCGTGATCTTCGGGCCCTCAGACGCCACTGCATCACTCACTGGCATGATTCTGTCATTGACATCATTAAATGGACCCAGGAATACTTCAAGAAACCACAGTCTGTAAACACAGTCCACTGTGCCATCCACTGATGCCACCTAAAACTCTATCATGCAAAAAGGAAGCCATTGTTGAGCATGATCCAGAAGCCCCGCCGTGTTTTGTGGGCCAAGGCTCATTTAAAATGGATTGTAGCAAAGTGGCAAATTGTCCTGTGGTCAGACGAGTCCAAATTTGACATTCTTGTTGGAAATCATGGGCGTCGTGTCCTCCGGGCTAAAGAGGAGAAAGACCACCCCTCCTGTTATCAGCATTCAGTTCAAAAGCCAGCATCTCTGATGGTATGGGGATGCATTAGTGCATATGGTGTGGGACACTTGCATGTTTTAAAAAGCACCATGAATGCTGAAAGGTAAATAAAGGTTTTAGAGCAACATATACTCCCCTCCAGACGACATCTATTCCAAGGAAGGCCTTGTGTATTTCAGCAGGACAATACAAAACCACATACTGCAGCTATTACAACAGCATGGCTTCATAGTAGGAGAATTTGTGTGCTGAGCTGGCCAGCCTGCAGTCCTGATCTTTCATCGATTGAGAACATTTGGCGCATAATTAAACGAAAAGTCCGTCAAAGGAGACCCAAAACTCTCCAGCAGCTGGAAGCCTGTATTAAACAAGAGTGGGATCAAATTTCAATGGCTAAACTCAAGAAACTTGTCTCCTCAATGCCCAGACGCCTCCACTCTGTGTTAAAAAGAAGAAGGGATGCTACACCATGGTAAACAGGCCCCTGTCCCAACTTTTTTGAGACCTGTAGCAGCCATCAAATTTGAAATGAGCTCATTTTGTGGATAAAATTGTAAAATTTCTCAGTTTCAACATTTGCTATGTTATCTCTGTTCTATTGTGAATAAAATACTGGCTGGTGTGATTTGAAAGTCTTTGCGCTTTGATTTTATTCACAATTTACACTTTATCCCAACTATTTTGGAATTGAGGTTGTAATATGCAGCAGCCAGCTCGTCGTCGGAGCAGAGGCACTGCTGTTGCGAAGCTCCGAGACTCATTACAGACATCGGCACATTAAAGATAATGAGTCAAAGACTGTGGGACCTAAGAATAGAAGTAAGTGTTAACTAGCGGGGGGGTACATGGAGTATGGAGCAAACGTTATTCAAACCATTTATTTAACAGCTTTCAGGAAAGTGCTCCTTTGATATTCGCTGCATAGCGCACAGTTTCGAATCCCAGTCGAACGAGGTTTGGAGACTCAAAACCTTTGTAGATTTGCACACAAACAGCGGTACGTAACCTCACACACTCCCGCGCTGATGAAGGTTAAATAAACAACACCGAAATACAGTGGTAGTAGAGTGGGATGGTGATGACAAATAAAGGTTTGTGATCCAAAGGCTCATGAATATGCAAGCGCTATTGTGGCAAATTTTCAACCAAATAAAATAGTAAGACTAACATACTTATCAGACTTTCAGACACGAGGAACCATGAGCAAAGCCAGCGGTGACAGAGAACAGGAATTGGAATTGAGAAGCAGCGCTCAGTACACGGTAGCCAGGTAAATACAGGGAGGGCAGGACGAAACGGAAAAAATACGACAAAAGACCCTGTGGTTGATTGGCTAGCATTCAAAAGCAGGCTGGGCAAAACCCACATGAATCTCATCATGTCACGGTGTATCGACCAGCCACTAGAGGGCACAGCTGCATCACTTTTAGCCATGATTTTGCTCAGCATATTTTTAAAATGGGGAAATATTCATTTAGAGGGGAAAAAAAGTTGTGAGAAATCCAAAAATGACTATTTTTAAAAACTGCAAACAAACTTGAGAGCTGGTGCCAAGGAAGCCCCATGCGAAATATGAAGGGAATTGGGCCTGAAGTTTCGGATGAGAAGATTGTGATAAATTTTGCTGACAGAACACGACCAAGACATTAACGCCAGACGCTGCCTGATCCCAATGGCCCCGGTTGCCTGTTGCCCGGAGAGATAACAAAGAGCAATGTGAAAGATAAAATGTGAGAAAGTCATTTTCATACTCATAAAAGCAATCAGTGACCCCTTGTGCCTTGTGGGGTTTGGGCCATTATCATTCTGGAAGAGACCATCCCATCATGGTAGTAATGCACAGGATAGAAAGGTGATTCATACAGAATAACTCTGCACTGATCTGCAGTGACCCTTCTGCCTTTAAGGGGACGAGTGGACCCAAACCATGCCAGGAAAATGAACAGAAGCTTCTGCATTTGTTAAGTTTTTTTCACACATTTATTCAGATTTTTGCTTAAATTTTCACACTTCTGCATATTTCAGTCACTTTCTTTTTCACCTCTTCCGGAATTTCTTTTGATCCCGGCATCATGAACTGGTTAGTAAGACCTTTAAGCCTATTTTATGTCATTTAAAAGGTTCTATTTAAGTGATGTTTAGGTTCATAAGGGCTGGCCATAATCAATCCTGGGTGTCTGGCCTAATTTAGCTGAATTATCAATCACATTTTTTGAGTTGATTGAGTAATTAAAGGGAGGTTATTTTTTCATACAAGATCAGCTGCTGTCACAATAATTTTTTTTCTGCAATAGATGAAACTAGAGATGCAATATGATCACAACTGAATCAAAACTTATAGCAACAGCAACCATGTCTACAACAAAACTATTTCAAACATAGATATGCATTCGGTAAGCAAAAGAACAGACGAGATTAAAAAAGAAACATGAGAATGACATTTCCAAAAAAAACGTAGTACTGGCACACGACACAGAACCACGACCATTCTTCAGCCCTAGAGTGGACTCAATAACCGTAAAATTCTAGGCGGAGATGTGGGCAAAATATTGTGTGGAATAATAATAATAATAATAATAAGTAATTGCCTCACTGCAATTACTTTATTAGAAATTTAAAAAAAATGTAAACCTAAGACAGTGGCAGAGCCGGAACTGAAAATTTGGTGGGCACAGAACATCCCTTTGAAACAATTAGTTATGGCTTGTTCTCAATTATTTTCATAATTAACAAGAGATTCACTCAAAGTACACTCCGCACTATCATGCCTTGCTAGTTCTCCCCATTAAAGTAAGACAACAATTATTCATTTGGACACGCACTTTGATGCATTTAAATCAGCTTTATTCAAAATTGCATAAAGGAGTTTCAAATGGTTTTTTATTTCATTTCAACAATTTAATTGATCAAGAAGCGAAGGTTAGATCACCTGATGAGCTGAAAAAGTAGTGCGGAAGTTCTAGAGTAGTTTGTCTTTCGTAAAGCATTGGCCTATTTATGAGTAAATTATTCCGCTGTAGCCTACTGAATTTCGCTCATTATATTGTCACTGTTTGATTGGATGGGGAGAGAAGCCATGTCTTCAATTGCCAATGTATTATACTATAATTGGAAAATGTGTTAAGGAAAATGACTGAGAATTAGCTAGGACTAATTGTTTTTATAAAGGGATGTTCTGTGCCACCCCAATTTCCAGTTCTGCCCACGCCACTGATTACAGAAACAAGTTGGTGAAACACATCTGTAAAAATATAAGCAGTCAAGAAGATAGCAAATATAGTGTTATTGCACCATACAGATTGTGTGCGAATTAATAGCTGTGTGAGTTTACTCAGAAATCTGATGGACCTTTGAAACAAGATATATCAGGAAATGTTATCAGAAAAGTAATGACTGATTATGTGAATAACAGCAAATCATTTATAAAATACTAACATTAATATTCAAATATTTTTCAAAACAGTAATCTCAAGTTAATGCCATGGCTTTTACAATGATTTTTTGGTAAGATCATCATGTTTATAATTTTATTTATTTATTGATTTTGAGAATTCGATGGTTCACATTTCAATTATGAGAAGGCCCCTGAAATGCCCCGCAAGGATTCTCTCCTGTCTAGACGGGGAAAACAAGAGCTTTTGTGAGACTGAAAATGTAAATGAAGAGGAGTTTTGGGTGAGATGCGTTTCAGCTAATGCAGTCAGTGATGGGATCCTATCCCCATTACGGGAACCTCACTGTCCCAAAAATGTCTGCATTTAGGCTCAGTGCTGTGAGGATTCTCTCCTGGGACCATTCGCCTCCTGATTTATGGAGGCCATGGAGATTTTCAGAGCAGTCTATTCTTCCTTTCTTACAATTTCTGCTTAAGCAAGACACTTTGGCAAATTTCTGTTTCAATGCAGTTGAGACAGTGGATATAATCTCTTGATTTGTAAAGACCTTAAACGAACAACACAACCGTAGTTTCCATTTTTAGATATTGTGTTTAAAGGTTCATTGCACAATGCTGTAAGTTTAAATGTTTAGTCTTTTTAACCGTTCAAATAAAGCCATGATTTTGCTATTCCGTCACTGGCTTTCCCCATAATTCCGAAGCTCCCCCACAGTAGTGACAGTAACTTCATCTCACCAGTAGATGGTGCAAAAGTTGCAAATGGTAGGATCTGCCTTCAAGCCGGAATTCCTGAAATATACCATCTCCGAAATATCATGCCAGACGGAATTAATACGCTGAATTACTTTTTCAACCAAAGGGCACTGTGTGGCAAATTTAATGGTGCGCGCGCACACAAACGCACACACACACACACACACACACACACACACTCCGACACAGACAAACACTGCCACCCGTGACAATTTCACACCCTGGAAACGTCAACATTTGGAGTCAAAGACATACACAATTGTACTGCTCAAGCGAGCGCCTCACCGTTGCCAATCCGAACATGAGGGGAGTCGTTCACACAGATTGTTGCCTGCAACCTCTCAACGAAGGAAAATGTACTGTGAGGTGTGCGATGGAGAACCAAAAATGGAATAAAGGAAACTTTCATGCAGAAAACAGTTACATTAAAAAAAATCAAGTTTGCTCTTTATTTACATTACTTATGACCCCGTTACTCATACATGACTTATGACTACTTATATGTGATGAAAAAAAAATATTTCTAATATCAGAAAGGCCCTCCTTTTGCCTCTAGCCTGAATTCTTCACGGTTTTTGTTGGAAACATCCCTGAGGTATGTTAGTCTGAGTATTTGACAGCCACACATGTATACTGAGAGACTCCTCTTCTACCTCATCTTAAAAATTCTCTCGTGGATTGAAATCTGAGTCCGCACACCAAACTGGGCATTGTACAAGCCTGCGATGACATCCTGCCAGAAGCATCCATTTTTAAAAAGCTTGTAAATTGTCTCCTCTGGTTTTTTGGAATGGCTCTTTCCTCTAGGGGACACTGAAGCTTTGTTCCTTCAAATGGACTTTGTGTTCTTGCCATGGATAAGAGGATCTGCTAAATGTATATATATATACACACACACACACTACAGGCCAGAAGTTTGGAAGCAAGGCCAATACAGGTCAAAAGCATTCCTCCCTTCGGGCCCTAAGCATACTTCCAAGCTCTGTCAGGGTTACCTAGACAAAAAAGAAGAGGAAGGTGTTCTTCGAAAGATGGTTTGGCCCCCTCAGTCTCCAGACCTCTCTCCAATTGAGCTTGTGTGGGACGAATTGGATCAATCTATCAGAAAAGTGCGTCCCACGAATCAGCACACTCTCACTGAGGAACTTAAGAAAGCTTGGAATGCAATTCCTGGCACATACCTTAAAAAACTTGTGGAACGAATGCCTCGTATATGCCATGCTGTTGTTAAAGCAAGAGGAGGTTATTTTGAAGAAAGCAAAATCTAAAAAAAAAAAAAAAAAAAAAAAGGAAATACCTGATAAGTTGAGTAAAACTGCATTCTGATAAGTGACTCTTTCTATAATAATCATGTTTATTTTGTTGCAAAGTATGCCAATGAAACTATGATCTTTTTTTGTACAAATTTGATTGTGCTTCCAAACTTTTGGCCTATAGTGTGTGTGTGTGTATATATATAATTCTTTTTTTAATGGAACGGACCCTTCCCAAGCCCCATAAAGTATGGTAACCTCATCAGTTGGACTGGGGACTAAAGTGACCCAAACCCCGGCAGTTTCACTTCTCTCACTCAGAAAAAAAAAAACTGTATGAAATCCTTTGTCTCTTTCAGCCTGATGTCACTCAACAGACAAATCTAAACATATGATTTATTATCCTACTGTATTTACAATACTTACAAGTGTGAGTTCTGCGAACTACTATGCGTACTAAAAGGAAATGTGTATCAAATGATGTACAAGATCTAGATATTTTCCATCTGACGTAATGTTGTGGCCATAAAAACATCGCATCCTGGGTTTGAATATTTTTCTCAATCTGAGTGTGATGTAGCTTCAGTGAAGCAACAAGCAGATATAGAAAATTCATTAATTGTCCAACAATATTTTAAAAAAATGGTTTTCCTGATTTTAAACCAACTTGAAGGAAAACCTGAGTGAAAATTAGAATTAAATGTCAGTTTAATTAAGGGTTAAATGTTTAAGCCTTGTGGGTAAACTTGCACAAAAGCATTTAAGAAAAAAAAAAAAAAAAAAAAAAAAAAAAGGTCAAAAATAACATCTGATCATTCCTCTTTAAAATAAAACATATCAATTGTGGGAAGGAAGCCTTTCTGCAATATTCTCATGAACTCCACAGCATTAATTTACTTTTCACAGGGAAGCAGTTTCTAGCTTTTTTCAAAACAGTTCACAGCAGCAGAAGTTAATGAGCAAATTGTGTCCCAGAAGGCCTCAGGAGGGCATTTGATTTTTGAGGGCAATCAGGATTTGATTTACTCTGGCTAATTTTCTGACCAATGCTGTCCATTAAGACCACTAAAAGATGAATATTTAGCCGTTATGGCTTGGCCCTTCTTTGTGAGGGAACAGGAGGTACTGATATTATGGCCATGTTCCTGTAAGTGATTGGCGTAAGAAGCGCTGGTAATTTAATAAATTAATTATTATCGGTTGACAGGGCAACAAGACCGCTACTATGCTTCCCTGCAAATGCAACCTATTCTTTGGAATTCAAAAAAAATTTTATTAAGTGCAATCTTAAAATGAATTAGGTTTCACTGCTGAAAAATCCCAGAACTGGAGATGAAATTCAGAGATCCGTCATTTGTTAATGCTTTGTTAATAATCACAGGTTTATATATTGGTCGTGATTATTCAGAAAATAAATTGAATGATTATGACTCGTGGGATCTTGAACAGGAACAGCTAGAAAGCAATTATGCATTTAAGGGTCAGAGGCTCACGGCAAATCGTTTGAGAATCCCGTAATGCTGGTGTTTCCGCTAGAGGGACGTTGGGCTTTAAGAAGTTATGCAGCAGGACAAAGATCTGAAGAACACGAGCGAGACCATCTCTGAATGGCTCTGCAGAAACAAAATGAAGGTTGTGGAATGACCCAGTCAAAGTCTTGGCTTGAATCTGATTGAAATACTGTGGCATGACCTTGAACATGCGTTTAACGCTTGAAAACCCTCCAATGTGGCTGAATTCAAACAATTGTGCAAAGAAGGGTGGGCTAAAATGCCTCCACAGCAATGTTGAAAAACTCACTACTTGTTATTGCAAACGCTTGATTGCAGTCGCTACCGCAAACGGTGGCAAAACCAGTAATAAAAATTTAGATTTTTTTTTTCACAGGGGTGATATTGGTTTGACTACCTTCTATATATGAAATGATCATTTAAAACCTGAATTTTTGTTTACTCACATTTTCTCTGCCCAATATTAAAATCAGTTGGACAGCTTGAAGCATTTAAATATAACGAATAAGCAAAAATACAAGAATTAGGAAGGGGGCTAATACTTTGTCACAGCATAGTATTCACTGACTGTGGTCTGAGGAGGGACAAACCAT
Organism: Gymnothorax javanicus; assembly: GCA_029692085.1. Taxonomy (NCBI): domain Eukaryota; kingdom Metazoa; phylum Chordata; class Actinopteri; order Anguilliformes; family Muraenidae; genus Gymnothorax; species Gymnothorax javanicus. Next base: position 109,210,616 of record CM056201.1, on the reverse strand, counting down.
GAACCCCCGACAGAAAATTAGGCCCAAAGCTCACTGACGCGTGAGGGCGATGGAGGCTATTCGATCTGCTCTGTACTGACAGAAGGGCGACTGTGGCAAAAGTAGCAGAAAAATTTAATGTAGGTTACAGAAGGAATGTGTCACAACACACAGCGCATCACACCCTGCTGCATACGGGGCTTTTGTTGTTGTAGGCCGGTCTGAGTGCCCATTCTAATCCCTGTCCACTGTAAAAAGCGCTTACAAGGTCACCTGGTCCGATGAGTCCCGATTTCTGCTACATGTACATCGACCGGTTAAGTGTGAGCACCATCTCCCAGAATGCACTGTGGTAAGGAAATATGCTGGTGGAGGAAGAGTGATGCTCTCAGAAGTGTTCTGGTGATATTTTCACCTTTGATACGGGCATTCATGAGGACGCCAATTTGACAGAGCAGTTTTTCAGCACTGGGAAGACACACAGCATTTTTAGGACCCACAGCATATTTGGCAGCTCGGCATAATGTTTTGGCATATCAGCGGTACAATTTGTATATTCGGTTGGATAATGGTAAAAACAAAAACACCATCCTTTTTTTTTCAAGTCAAGCAGTTGGATAGTTTTCAAGATTACACATATCTTACATTTCAGCGGAGCAATCTGTCCTGATCAGTTACTCCGTATGACATGGGTTTGGTCATCTGCTGATGTTTAAGCTGAATGATCTTATTGTTGTACTTATCTGACCACCAGTTCAAACTTCACAGGAAGCATTAATCATGAACCCCCATCATTCCTATCAAGAATTGCACATGTACTGTTCTTTCCTGTCACTTATTTGCATTTATATTGAAACGAATTTTGTTGAAGAAGCATCCAAATTTTGCAAATGCTGGCAAGCACTCCATACTTGGAAAGGAAACAGACTTGCTCACCTGAAACAGTAAGAAGTACTATAGGTGCATAATAAGTGTTATAGGTGCGTGATAAGAGTTATAGGTGTGTGATACGGTGGATTGATAAGGACAAAGGAAAACTTGCACTCCAGGCAAAATAAATCTACAAAAGATTTTGATGAAGCTCAAGAAAAGACTAAGGACATCCCTACTGTTTCCTTATGTTTCATTAAAATCATTTCTTTGACCTTTTTTTTTCCTGGAGTGCGGTTTTCCTTTCATGCTAACTGAACTCTATACCCATAACCCTTCAATTTACACTCCACAGATTCAGTTTGTGTGTGTGTGTGTGTGTGTGTGTGTGTGTGTGTGTGTGTGTGTGTGTGTGTGTGTGTGTATGAGCATGTGTGAGTGCATGTGTGTGTGTGTGTGTGTGTGTGTGTGTGTGTGTGTGTGTGTGCGTGTATGAGCATGTGTGAGTGCATGTGTGTGTGTGTGTGTGTGTGTGTTTGCATACCCAGGGCCGTGTTTGGTCTGTGCTGGTGAGAGTGGTTCCTCAGGGCAGTGCGATTACAGACCCTCACAGGGCTGTGTGCCAGACCAGCAGCTGTGTAACGGTAGCGGAGTGTGTGCACCATATAACCACTGTACCTCTCATGGACACGGGGCCTGTGCCACTCACACGTTTTACATTCCAGTCAACATGTGAGCATATGTTATTCTTTTTTCAATCTGTTCGAAGGAATCGCAGTATATACATCATCACTACGTTCATCATTGTGATCATCATTATCATTGTCATAATCATTATCGCCATCACCAACAGCACCATAATTGCCTCCTTCACTACATATCAGTCCATGCCGGCAGACCTGCATAAAACAATTAAGGGGACCTTTAAGGGCCAAAAAAAAAAAAAAAAAAAAAAACACAACTGTGATTCTTGTTGTTATCACACAAATAACTCAAATACAATCAATTCTCAGCAGCATTACATCATTCAGTTAGGGTTTAGACCTGCCACTAAGATAAAACCGTTTACATTGAGCGGGTTTGTTCAATCACTGTTCTCTATTCAGTGCATCCAAATCTGACATATTCTATACTTCACACATTTGTTTTGCAGACTTTCAATACTTTGTGATTGCCAGACATTTAAAATGCTATTATCACTGCTGATCGTCAGTCATAAAATTCTTCTTGTAGCACTTCCTTTGCTTCCAAATGATCAAAATATCATCTGGGACATGGTGCTACGCATTTTTGTGGAAGCAAAGCCATTTTTTAAACAGTTGCTTTTTGAATCCCACAGTCTCAAAGGCATCTGAAGGTTTTGTATGCACACAGGAAGAGAGCCTGAGTATCTGACAATACTTTATGAGAGATAAAAACAAAATATTGTGAGAAGAGATTATGCCTGCAAACAATTAATTCCTTTGGTATGTACACTGTTGATTTTTGGGTCTATGGAATGAAAATAAACTACAATATCAGTATTTTTTTTTTTTTTGCAATAATGGCTGGAACTTGCACGCGTGTATTTGTGCACACAAATTACATAGACACAGATGCCAACTTTTTGGGTTATTGTAGCTGGCAGACAGCAAGCAGGCAATGAGTTGCTCCAAGCTCATTTCTTCCCCATTCATTTTTATGTGAATATCTGATTTATTACTTGGTCCCGCATTTAAATCCCAGTTCATTACTTTCAAAATATATTGGCTTGGGGTGGCATTATAACTGTGACATTATATGCCATAATTTTCATTTACTGTTCACTGAATACATGAATTACAAATTCAGTGATCTTTAAAACACAACAGCCCTTCCTTTCATTACAGTGTTGGAAATCGACATTCATAAATGCACAACTAATAAAAGTTTGCATTGTGATCTTTTGTTGCGCACTTCTTTCAATGATAACAGAGAGTTTGCAAATGTCCAGAGGACGGTGAGGAGATTTAGCTATATTTCTTTCAGTATGTCTGTCTTTGTTACCAAAATGTAATCTCCCAGGGGTGCTCAATCTTACCCAAAAATGGCAGCTGTGGGGGCAGGATTTTAGTTTCGCCTGGGCTATGACTCATGGCTCAAGTAATTGACTAATCTTGGTCTTCAAACATTAGCTTGATTGTAAGAATCAGATATCTGAGTGGCAGGGTTATACCGCGAAGCAGGATTACTGAATTAGGGGAGTATCAGAGGAAATACTAAAACCCTGCAAAGATAAAAAATGTAATGCAGTAAAAACATTCACGTCAGGTTTTACTCTGAGAATTTATCTTGCTTAACCTGATAAACCATGGATAGTCAACCTAAGTTCTGGAGAGCCACAGAGTCTGCTGATTTTCAGTGTTACCCTGAATATAATTGTTCAACTAAAGCAGCTAATTAAATAGTTAATGCCCCTCTCCTGCTTTATTAGGTCACAAGAGGGTGGAGTGAATAAATAAGCAGTGCTCCCCACAGCTCTTCAGGACCAGGGCTCGCTACCTCTGATCTAAACTCACATCATCGGATTGGATTGCCTGAAGTCTGCTTTGGACTGTGCGACAAAAGCAATCTTATGAGATCACTGCATGTCACGACATAGGAGAAGATTCTTCTAAAATGTTGATTTTTGTACGCGTCACACTGCGCGATTCCAAGTTCTCTGCATGCCGGACTATTGGATTCATCTACCTGGAGTGTCGTGACTATGAACCCAGAAAAACGTACGGCTACAGTCATCGTGGTGTGTGTCATCTATCTGAGCTGCTCTCTGCTTAGCGTGTGAACAGAGAGGGGAAAAACACTATCCTGGGGTATAATTATTGCAATCTCATTTGTTTTACCTCCACATTCATGCAGCACGCTTTACTGTTTTAGTGATATGTGTTGCACCGGGTCGGCATATTTATTCTGCATAATCCCATGCTATGTTCTGATTGGTAAGATAACACACATGGGTTGTAGCAACAGTCACATTGTGAGATGGTTATTCTACTGTAAATCTACACTACAGACCCAAAGTTTGGAAGCAAGGCCAATACAGGTCAAAAATTTGGAAGCAACTCCAAGTTTCTGTTCACAATGCCTTTCTTAAAAACCAGTATGAAATCTATGGATTTTGGGATGTATTTACTGCATGATTAGACTTTTCTTTCATTGATATGCACCATTTTCCTCTATTTACCTTTAGGTACTGTATACATTGATGTTACCAGACCATTGCTGAATAAATGTTAACAAAAGAAAGGAGGGGCTTAGTTTTTGGGTTGAGAAGATTTGCAAGAGTCACAACTTCAGTGAAAAAGTAAAAAAAAAAAAAAAATCACAGTTCACATTATTCACTTTATGTCATGGTTTACAGCCCACCGAATGCCAACGGCAATCCGGCGGGCACTAGGACCATGGGCCTAGTAATATGGGCCTGATAATTTGAGTAAAAATGTATTCTGATAAGTGACTCTTTATATAATAATCATGTTTATTTTGTTGCAAAGTATGCCAATGAAACTATGATCTTTTTTTGTGCAAATTTGATCTTGCTTCCGAACTTTTGGCCTGTGGTGTAAGACACTCTTAGAATTTTGTTGCAAGACTGTGACAACAACCAACTTTGAACCTCTCTCACAACACATAATAGGATCACTTTTTTGGAGCCATTACCAAAGATATCGCTACATGTCTTTCACACAGGACATCTTTCGTCTGTGACAGCCCCAAATCGTACAGTGTATGTATACCAGGCTTAAGATTGTACACCGCTCGTCTCAACCGTGTGTATCATGTGCTGAATTCAGAGAAGGATAAGGGCAATAAATCCAGTCTAAACACAAAATAACAGTTTCACAACACACTTTTTTTTTTTTTTAGATTTCTGGGAACTGGCCTTTTGAACAATCAACTTTAGTGTTTTACCGGGGTTTTGATATACTATTTAATTACATCCCTTAAACTGAGCACTTTGATTCTGTGATCAGTCTGCCACTCACAAGTTGACAAAAATAGAAGTTACCAAGCGTTCAAAGAAAGTCAGAACACTGGGAATCAAAACTCTGGTAAAGGCTCATAAGCAACAGGTCAAGAGCTGAAACAAACTCCCAACACAAGGGAGAAAACAGAGGTCTGAAATAAAGGAGGAGGTGATTACGGAAAAAAGAGACAGGTGTAGAGGACGCAGGGGGAGCAGAGAGGGGCGCGACAACAAACAGTTATAAGAAACTATGAGGGAACAGAACATGGAGGACGAGACAGGAGGAAAAGGGGAAATAAACTGTTATGGTTCTGCCTCGTGTGTTGTCTTTGTGCTTATTTGTGCTTGTGCTTACTTTCGTTTTATTTTTCAGCTTTCATTCTGCCGTCTGATGATCGATTCCCTCTCTGCCAAACTCCTGTGGTGTCGCGTGACAGCCTTCAGCATGTCTGGGTCTCGTTATCCAGTCACATTTCCTCTTTCGGTTTCGGCTGTGGTATTTCATTCATTGTTTCCACCTGTGCTTAATTCTGGGTCTCGCTAAACTGAGTGAATGCGTTCTCTGATAGGATAATTACTAACCGTACTAACCAGCACTTATTTGAGGGTGATTGTAAATATTTAAATCACGTAGTATTAACCTTTATTAACTCATTAGCGAATCGGCGTTTCTAGCTTTTTAATTCCTGCCTAAGCTTTCCCTGATTAACTGCGTTTAAAGCTGTGCTTTCCTTTGCTTCTCTCATGGTGCTTTTTACTCGTCACGTTTAGATTACCTCAATCTAAACTGTCTAGTTTGATTGATGGTCTCAGCGTCTTGTCTCGAGTCATTATGGTTTACCCGGTCCTCGTTAATTTGTTTATTAATCCCATGTGTTTCTGTTTCCTTTCGAGATTGCGTTCAGAGTCCCCGCCACCTCTCGTGACTATTTATGTGGCAGAGATGGGAGGGGACATCAGACGGAACTTTGCTAGACTTGTTCTGCTTGGTGAAATCTCAGCTCCTTGTGCCTTCCGAGTATTTCCTGCGTATGATTCCCGTGTCTTGTTTTTTGCTGCGCCCACGTCTTGTCTGCCCCTTGTTTAAGTCTCCCAGTGTTTCCGTCAGTGTAGTTAGGTTCAGTTTTTGTTTTTCTAGTTTATCCACTCTTGGAGTGAGTATTTCTGTTTCCCCCTGCCTTTGGCAGTGTACCTTAGTTTTCCCAATTGTTCAGTGCATGTGCACGGTGTTTTGTTTCTGGCCTGTGTGCCCATTTTCTCCTAGTGTTTTGTGTTTTAATAAACACTTTGGATCCTGCATCTGGTGTTCCCCTGACCTCTTCCTAACAGAAGTTCCGTCTCCTGAACACCAGCAGGATGGATTCCCGTGATGCCGAGCTCCAGTGCCAGCGGCAGCAGATCCAACACCTGACTGCTGCCCTGGCAGCGCAGCAGACCACCGCTACTGGGAGCATGGGGCAACCTTACCCTCCAGCTGGAGCTGCTGCATCGCCACCTCCTGGTCTTGGTCCAGAGCCTCAGCTACCGCCTCCCGAGCGCTACAATGGCAACCCTGGGTCCTGCAGATCGTTTCTGACCACCTGCGAGATGCTCTTCGCACTGCAGCCCAGAACCTACGCCATGGAGCCTGCCAAGGTGGCCTTCGTCATCTCCCACCTGACGGGTCCAGCTCTCCAGTGGGGAACTGCCGCCTGGTCAGCCTGCCTACCTCGCGTTTCCTCCTTCTCGGCCCTGTCATCCGAGATGGAGCGGCTGTTCGACCGCAACAGGCGCGGTACTGCTGCCGGAAGGGAGCTGACCCGGATCCGGCAGGGAAGCCGCTCGGTGGCAGAATACGCTATCGAGTTCCAGACCCTAGCTGCCAGTTCCGAGTGGAATTCCGAAGCGCTCCGTGACTTTTTTGTGGAAGGGCTAGCTGATGGCATCAAGGACCACCTCCTGTTCCACGACCTACCTAAGACTCCCGAGGCTGTGGCGGATCTTGCCATCCGGATTGACAACCGCCTGGAGGAGACTGCCACTCGCTTGGGGTGACGTCGGCCAGCTCCCTCCGACAACCGCATGGAGGAGACTGCCACTCGCTTGGGGCGATGTCGGTCAGCTCCTTCCAACCCCTCCAACGCTCCTGTCATCCAGCCTCCGTCACCAAGTCCCAGTTGTACGTCCACCCGAGTCCTCCAACCCGAGCCAGAACCCATGCAGCTGGGGCGCAGCCGCCTCACCAAGGAGGAGAGGGATCACCGCATGCGATCCAGGGCCTGCCTCTACTGTGGTCAGCAGGGGCATTTTGTTGCCAACTGCCCGGAGAAGATCCAACGCCCACTAGTGACCAGAGAAGCATTAGTGGGCGTCTCCCACACTGAAGCCTCCTCCAGCTGCTGTACCTGCATTCCAGTAACCATCTCCTGGGGCAACCAGAGCCGCCGTACCTCCGCCTTGGTGGATTCAGGAGCAGAGGGGAACTTTCTGGACGCTGAAGCCGCTGCCTCCTGGGTATTCCACTCTCCCCACTGGCGCGGCCTCTGACCGTCTTTGGCCTCGGGTGCCAAAGACTGGCTCAGATTCAACATCAAACGGCTCCAGTCCAGCTTCTGGTCTCAGGCAACCACCGTGAGACCATCACCTTCCTGATCATACGGTCTTCCAGATCCCCGGTGGTTCTGGGACACCCCTGGCTCCGCAAGCATGGCCCGGTCCTGGACTGGTCCACCCACGAGGTTCGTGAGTGGAAGTCCTCCTGTTCCGCCCGCTGCCTTCGCCACGCGGCTTCACCTGTGCCTGGGTCTCAGGTTTCTTCCGAGCCAGCGCCTGATCTCTCCCGAGTCCCTGCTGAATACCATGACCTGGGTTTGGTATTCAGCAAGTCTAGGGCGGTGTCTCTGCCACCTCACCGGCCCTATGATTGCGAGATTGACCTCCTGCCGGGAGCAGTGCCGCCCGGGGGGTCTTCCCTATCTCAGCCCGAGAGAGTTGCCATGGAGAAGTACCTCCAGGAGTCTCTCGCGGCTGGGATAATTCGGCCCTCCACGTCACCAGCAGGAGCCGGGTTCTTCTTCGTGGCGAAGAAGGATGGGTCGCTCCGGCCCTGCATTGACTACAGAGGGCTGAACAAGATAACGGTCAGGAACCGTTATCCCCTGCCGCTCATGTCGTCTGCCTTCGACATCATCCAAGGGGCCCAGGTGTTTACCAAGCTGGACCTGCGGAACGCCTACCACCTGGTGAGGATACGTGAGGGGGATGAGTGGAAGACCGCCTTTAACACCCCCAGCGGTCACTGGGAATATCTGGTGGTTCCCTTTGGCCTCAGCAACGCGCCCGCAGTGTTCCAGTGTGAACGATGTCCTGGGTGACATGATCAGTCGGTCCGTTTATGTCTACCTGGACGACATCCTCATCTTCTCACGCACCCGGGAGGAGCACATTCGGCATGTGCGCCAAGTCCTGAAACGCTTGTTGGAGAACCGCCTTTTCGTGAAGGCCGAAAAGTGCGAGTTCAACACCTGCTCCACAACGTTTCTGGGCTATATCATCTCTCCCGGGTCCCTGAGAATGGATCCTGCTAAGGTCCGGTCTGTCCTGGAATGGCCCCAGCCTAAGGACCGCAAGGCCCTCCAAGGATTCCTGGGTTTCGCCAACTTTTACCGCCGCTTTATCCGAGGGTACAGCACGGTGGCAGCTCCCCTGACCGCGCTGACTTCCATCAAGCAGCCGTTCCGCTGGAATCCCCAAGCGGACCAGGCTTTCCAGCAGCTCAAGCGGCGGTTCACATCTGCGCCTATCCTGATGACCCCGGACCCGGCGTCCCAGTTCATCGTGGAGGTGGATGCCTCCAACGTGGGCGTGGGAGCGGTGCTGTCCCTGAGATCCACGAAGGACGGGAAGGTCCACCCCTGTGCCTTCTTTTCGCACCGCCTCACGCCTACAGAGGCTAACTATGACGTCGGTAACCGGGAGTTACTGGTAGTCAAGTTGGCTCTGGAGGAGTGGCGTCACTGGCCGGAGGGAGCCACTACGCCATTCCTGGTGTGGACAGACCACAAAAATCTCGAGTATCTGAAGACGGCCAAGAGGCTTAATCCCCGCCAGACCCAGTGGGCCTTATTTTTCAAGAGATTCAATTTCTCCTTGGCTTACAGGCCTGGGTCCCGTAATGCCAAGGCTGATGCCCTTTCTCGACGGTTCGAGACGAGTACCGCTTCCGAGAACCCTCCCGAGACCATCCTCCCCCCGAGCCGTTTCCTCAGCGCTATCCAGCTGCCCATCGAGGAAAGGGTCCGGGCAGCACTGAGCAGGCAGGCCGCGCCCAGTGAATGTCCCGGTAACTACCTGTTTGTTCCCCAGGGCCTCCGTTCTGAGGTGCTCCAGTGGGGACATCGGTCCCAGTTCTCGGGCCATCCGGGGGTCAAGAGGACCATGGCCTTCATTCGGCGTCGCTTCTGGTGGCCGGACCTACCAGACGACGTCAAGGGCTTTGTAAGTGCCTGCTCGGTCTGTGCCACCACCAAGACCCCACACACACCCCCTTTTGGTCTCCTTCAGCCACTCCCTATCCCCAGTCGCCCCTGGTCCCACGTAGCCCTAGATTTTGTCACCGGCCTACCTCCCTCCCAAGGCAACACCACCGTCCTCACCATAGTTGACCGGTTTTCCAAAGCAGTCCATTTCGTTGCACTACCTAAGCTCCCCTCAGCCAAATTCACTGCCGAACTCCTCATCCAGCACGTGGTCCGTCCCCATGGTATCCCTGCCGATATTGTGTCCGATTGTGGTCCCCAGTTCACCTCCTGGTTTTGGAAAGCTTTCCTGTCCCTCTTAGGCCCTTCCTGTTCCCTTAGTTCCGGTTTCCATCCCCAAACTAACGGCCAGACCGAATAACCAAACCCTGGAGACCATGCTGCGGTGCGTAACCAAGAACCCAAGCTCCTGGTCGGCCCATCTGCCTTAGGTTGAGTATGCCTACAACTCCCACACATCCGCAGCCTTTGGTCTCACCCCCTTCGAGTGCTGCCTGGGTTACCAGCCTCCCCTGTTCCCCTCACAGGAGGTGGAGGTGGATTTCTTCTTCCGCCTTCTGAGGAGAGCAGTCGCACTCTATCTCTGCTCCTGCCTGCATCTTCTTTCTTTGATCTGTTTTGTCCTGTTACCCCCTCTTTTTCTTTTTTTTTTGGACCCTCCGTCTGCTTCTGATGCTCTTCAAGTAAAGATGGAATTAATTAGCTGGTCCCTGAATGCGATTGACAGAATTTTTTCACCAAGAAGCGGAGCACCTGGCAAACCGCGCCGCCTGGACGCAACTTTTGCTGCTGGCTACGTTCGGGATGCGTGGTCGAGATGGCAAGTTCTTTGTCTGGCGGCACTATCCCTTGAAGACGTGGAGGATGTTTACCTATTTGGATTTATGGTGACGGGATTTCTCCTAATTGGCATGGGAGTTGCTCTGATCTACCGCAAAATGTGCGAGCTGGGAGCGAGGAAAATGCCCAATGCGCTGCCTAGCACCGAAATTATTACGGAGCGCCTCAGTGGAGTAACGAGTGAACGGGCGATGGATTTACATCGGAGAGCATCATCTGCGGAAATGCACAGAAAGATGGACACTGTTTTGTGTCAGTGTGGGGAGTTTGTGCGTTTGACTGTGAATAAGAACTTGGACCTTGTGGGCAAGAGACAGGATGAGATGATGGGAGAACTTGTGGCCCTGAAGCGCGAAGTACAAAATTTACAAAATAGATAGCGGATCAATCGAAATTGCTTGTTCCACCCGAAATTGAATAGAATTCGGCACCCCCCCCCCCCGCGTCTCCCCTCTGTCTGCCTCAGCCTCAAACGGATCGGTTCTCAAGGACTTCTGGACTCTGCATTCCACCACCCCCCCCCCCTCCTCCTGGTAAGGGCAGAACACTCTGCCCCTGATAAGGACTTCTGGACTCTGCATTCCACCCCACCCCCACCTCCCTCTGCCACAGGCTGCCTCCGCATTTTTCATTTTTCATTAACCCCTTCTTCCCCCACCTCCCATCCCCCCCCATTCCCATGAAAAAATTCCTACGCGTTTCCAGCGTGTCGTGTTATAAACCTGATGTGTATTATGTCTGATGTCATCAATATGTGTTATTTTCTGTTAACTGCAACCTTTAATTTCGAAGAAGAAAGTGGAGTTGGCAGCGCGACGCACGTTGAAGCAGCCCAGAGCACTTTCTCTCCAAACTTAATTTCGTTGTTATTCTGTAACAATGACAATAAAGTTCATCTGAATCTGAGGTGGGGGTCCCCTCTGCCGAGGCCTTAATCAGGCGCTGTAGAAACACCTGGCACTCCGCCCGCCGCGCCCTCATCCGGGCAGGGAAGCTGATGAAGGACTCGACGGATAAACGACGCAAGCCAGCCCCCACCTACCGTGTTGGCCAGAAGGTCTGGCTCTCCGCCCAGGACATTCCCCTGAGAGTCGAGTCTCGCAAGCTCGCCCCCAGATTCCTCGGTCCCTTCCCAGTTGACAAAATCATCAGTCCCACCGCCATCCGTCTGAAGCTCCCCCACACCATGCGCCGCATCCACCCAGTCTTCCACGTCTCCCGAGTCCGGCCCTCCGTTACCCACCCCCTCCACCCCGATCCCGAGCCCCCACCTCCGCCGCGCATCATTGACGGTGGTGAGGCCTACACCGTCCGCAAGCTCCTCAAATGTCGGCGGAGGGGTAGAGGTCTCCAATACCTCGTGGACTGGGAAGGTTACGGTCCCGAGGAACGTTCATGGGTCCCTGCCAGATTCATTTTGGATAAGTCTCTGATTTCTGAGTTTCACAAGACTCACCCTAAGCCTTAGCCCCAGCTTTAGCTGGAGACCCTGAGTATTCTTGTTTATGTTCTGTGTTCTTGTGCTTTTGGTTAGATTTTTGGTGTTTGGGTTTTGTTTTCTGTATTTGGTTAGGTGTTTTGTGTTAGTCTTTAGGGTTTTGTATTTAGTTTTTGGTAGGTGTTTTGTATTTGTCTTGTGGGGTTTTGTATTTAGTTTTTTGATGTTTCTTGTATTTTTAGTTTCTTTGTTCCGTTTAAGCGCCAGGTGGCGCTTCTTGGGGGTACTGTTATGGTTCTGCCTCATGTGTGTTGTCTTTGTGCTTATTTGCGCTTGTGCTTACTTTCGCTTTATTTTTCAGCTTTCATTCTGCCGTCTGATGATCAATTCCCTCTCTGCCAAACTCCTGTGGTGTCGCGTGACAGCCTTCAGCATGTCTGGGTCTCGTTATCCAATCACGTTTCCTCTTTCGGTTTCAGCTGTGGTATTTCATTCATTGTTTCCACCTGTGCTTAATTCTGGGTCTCGCTAAACTGAGTGAATGCGTTCTCTGATAGGATAATTACTAACCGTACTAACCAGCACTTATTTGAGGGTGATTGTAAATATTTCGTCACGTAGTATTAACCTTTATTAACTCATTAGCGAATGCGAGCGTTTCTAGCTTTTGTAATTCCTGCCTAAGCTTTCCCTGATTAACTGCGTTTAAAGCTGTGCTTTCCTTTGCTTCTCTCATGGTGCTTTTTACTCGTCACGTTTAGATTACCTTAATCTAAACTGTCTAGTTTGATTGATGGTCTCAGCGTCTTGTCTCGAGTCATTATGGTTTACCCGGTCCTCGTTAATTTGTTTATTAATCCCATGTGTTTCTGTTTCCTTCGAGATTATTCAGAGTCCCCGCCTCCTCTCGTGACTATTTATGTGGCAGAGATGGGAGGGGACATCAGACGGAACTTTGCTAGACTTGCTCTGCATGGTGAAATCTCAGCTCCTTGTGCCTTCCGAGTATTTCCTGTGTATGATTCACGAGTCTTGTTTTTTGCTGCGCCCACGTCTTGTCTGCCCCTTGTTTAAGTCTCCCAGTGTTTCTGTCAGTGTAGTTAGGTTCAGTTTTTGTTTTTCTAGTTTATCCACTCTTGGAGTGTGTTTGTTTCCCCCTGCCTTTGGCAGTGTACCTTAGTTTTCCCAATCGTTCAGTGCATGTGCACGGTGTTTTGTTTCTGGCCTGTGTGCCCATTTTCTCCTAGTGTTTTGTGTTTTAATAAACACTTTGGATCCTGCATCTGGTGTTCCCCTGACCTCTTCCTAACATAAACACAGACTTGAAGTAAACAAAGAGAAAAGAAGGAAAGGACAAAAGAACAAAATAAACAGAAAAATAACTCAAGCATCTAAAAATAAAAACCTAATTAAACTTAACACTGACGGTATCCCCCCATGACCACCACCAGATGCCATGAATTTCTTATGTCATGGGTGGAGCCATCAATCGGTTTATTTCTAATTTAATGAGTAAGATACAATTTTTTTTTTTCTTGTGCTTGTATGAGCAGTGCAGGTTAACTTGTGATGATTTCTTGCTGTGATTGTCCCCTTTTCTACAATTTTTTTTTTTTTTTTTAATTTAACCCTTATTTAACCAGGGAAGTCCCATTGAGATTGAAATCTCTTTTTCAAGGGAGCCCTGGGGGTTGAGGTGGGGAGGGAGAGGACAATTTGCACAGCTAATTAGATCAGGGGATGATTAGGCAGCGGGTTGAAAGAGCCAGGTTGGGACTTTAGCCATGACACCGGGGAACCCCCTACACTTATCGATGAGTGCCATAGGCTCTTTAATGACCACAGTGAGTCAGGACCTCGGTTTAACGTCTCATCCAGTACAGTATCCCCATCACTGCACTTGGGCATTGGGGATTATTCCACCAGAGGGAAGATCACAACCTACTGGCCACCAACACGTCTTCCAGCAGCAACTTGGTTTTCCCAGATGGTCTTCCATCCAAGTACTGACCAAGCCCACACCTGCTTAGCTTCAGCCACGCGGCTGGTGCAGATTGAATAGCGGTATGGCTGCTGGAAAAATGTGCTGGGGGTCATTGGCAATTTTTGTTCAAGAGGAAGGGGCGGAGCCAGCAATCCCTCTTCCCGTGTGACCAGGTACTGGTGGTGAGTTAAGGGACTGGTGAGCCTAAATTCATCTCAGGGGGGATAATTTTATTAATAGATACTCATCATGGATTATTGGTGGCATTGAAATGTTTGCTCAGTTCTAAATGTTTATGGTCCTGTTAGAATCAGGTTTCAGTGGGGATTAACCCCTCTGGTTTACCACCATGTAGTGGTTTAGTCCAATTAGGGTGGGGTCTGGAGGGGTATATAATGCCACCTAGGCATTAGGCGCATTCAGCTGATGCAGTCAACTTAGTTATCTTGTTGTGTTGAAGGTAAATTTCAGACAGAAATTAGCTGTAAGCTAAATGGTCCTACTGGCTCACAAGATGATCACAGCGCCTCTGAACTCTCGCGAGATCATGTCAGATATGCAGTTGAGTGCAACTCCACAGAGGCAACTGTGCCAGTTTGGCTGACCACGTGACTCTTGGCATTTGAACCCTGAAAACCTAATCAATGAAAATAGCTTCTCAATCTCCCCAAGGTTGTAGACATTAGGATGTTCAGAGTTATACGCTCTAATGTTTAAAAGCATGATTCATCCACGTTTTACAGAAGCATCCTGTTTAGTTGGTTGCATTGTGTGAATTACAGCAAAGACAGCGAATGTTGCGTAACTCGCTATGGCGACTGTCATGTGACTGGTGAAGCAGCACACAATGCGGAACTTGTCCATCTTGATAACTGTTGGTTGGACTCTGCCCCAGATGCCCATGTCAAGTCTTGTGTATACGTCTGCATGGCCAGCTGGCGCAGAGAACGTGCCCGCAGTATACTACTGACCAAGTTTCAGCTCTTTCTTTGCATAAGAAAGGTCTAAAATGGACAACTTCAACATTTCAATAAGACCACCCTGCCATGCGCACTTTTGGGGTTGCGGAACTGAAATGTAATCACAAAGTAGTTTATGTGCTTTAGATGTTGCATATCAAATTTCCTGCCAAATTTGATCAATATTTGTGATCAATAGATGTCACAGGTTGAGTTTACGGACCACGATTAGTTAAAACAACTGTTAAACTAATATTCAAATTGTAACAAATTGCACAGACCAAGATCTCAATCTAGAAAGCGCACCATTGGGATGGCACTGAATAGGAGGTTAAAGAAAAAAAAAGAAATGGTCCATCTTGCTAGTGGAGTTCTGGAGGTTTGCAGATTATATGCTGAGGTGCATTGATATTTTCTTGGCCCAACTCCTTACTTAGACAGTTTATGTGGCTTTTTTCTTTGTCATTCGTGCAGCTATATTAAATACTCCACCTAAAGCATAATTGGTGCTTTGTTCCTCTTATTATTATTTTTTTTTTTTTGAGAAGGTAAACTCTAGAGTTTTGCAAACCTTACTTTCAATCTTGAGTTAATTGTAAATTGCTTTGTGTTAGCAGTTTCAATGCAACTAGATAGCTTCAAGTAGCCATGTTGTCGTGTACGTCTTTTAAAACAGGAACCTGGCACTCTATGTCAACAAATCACATAACAAACCATATTTGCACGCATAAATTTGGTTATTTCCCTGGAAGATGTTTATGTCCTTTCAAGCAAGTTTAAATAATACCAGAAGCCATCTTGATTAAACTTTCCTGAGCCGCAGCCTGAGCCCGTACAGCAGAGCATCATTCATGCGAGTCATGCAAATCCGGCTTGATCGATGCAAATGAGCCCAATGTGTTTTTGGGCAGAGTACCCCTTTAATATCGCTGGAATTAGTTTTATCAGGTTTAAGTGGCCATATTATGATGACTCATCTTTAATCATTGCTTGCTGTGAGGCGCTAGGTTGAGAGCACCTCTGTTTTACCTGCGTAGAATGTACTGGAATTAGACCATAGTCACAGAATGAGGAGATTAGCTGATTACAGTGTACTGTATATGCTCTTCTCTCCTGTACCAAGCCAAGCACAGGCGGTGTCCAGTCAAGCCAAGGTGTGGACTGATTTACAAATCCAACCGCATCATGTGAATCGGTCAAAACACCCACGGGCCTAATGTTATCAAGAACGACACTGATTTAATTCGAAGAGAGATTTTTCCTCACAAAAGGGGGAAAAAAAGTCACAAGCGTAATTATTATTTAGGGAAATAGGATTCCAGATCTGTGGAACATAATTGACTTAAGCTGCAAATAGTTTCCTGGCTGCCGCTGTAAGCTCTGATCTGGAGTCGTCTGGCCCTTTTACAGTCTGCAGACAGCCAGCAATCTGCAGCTCAGACAACCGAGAGATGATGCCAAATAGACGACACACCAGGGCCAAAAACACTATTTTGTCAGCTAGACTTTTCCTCCTTTATTAATTCAGATCCATGTTTTCCCTGAACATCTATCATCATACGGTCAAAAACGTATCAGCTGACTAGCTAATGGTACTGTAACGTGGACGGGCTAATTTCAGAATCATACAGGTTCTACCATCAAAGGTAGCCATCGCCAGTGAGCTTATGTTTTGCGTTTTACGCATTCAGCGAACACATTCGTAACATGGCTTCTGTTATAATTGATGGGTCCATGTCCTACACTTCTGCATACATCCTGAGGCCTAATGTACAATATCATTGCAGTTTACTGTCGCTCATTATTCGATAAATATAAAAAAGAGGAAGTGTAATGTGGCACATACTGTATTACGATATAATGTCTGATTCTCTGGGCAACTGGGCAGTCATGTGATCAGCCCTACTGAGAACACAGAGGCCTGAGAAAGAGCACAAGGCACTCCTGAGTTTTCACTGACATTCCAGTAAGTTCTGGACATTCTCTGCCATGAGCTAAACAAAATTCTGAGAGGCATGTAATTGAGCTATTCGTCGATTGAAGTCAAACTATTGATCTTATGTAACCGGATAATCGATATTCAGAAGAGGTGACGGAATCATTCAGTTACTCATCTACCCATTGTTTCCAAGAGAGAAGAAGAGAGAATCGCTTATAACTTGTGCAAATTAGCCTGGGCAATTCAGGAACAGAAAGCATGAATATGAAAAAAGAGTCACGTTTTGTTTTGAAGGGTATACTTCAAAACAAGCAGGCTTCTGATTTTTTTTTTTTTTTTTTTTACACATCGTCATGCCTTTCAAATGCCACAGTTGTGACTGAACGTGTTCCACATTTCAAACTAAAATGCACAATACAGACTGTGATGGTTCAGTCGTCATTTTTTATTTTTATTTTTTTTACATTAGTCGCAGCTCCCAGTTTGGGGAAGGCCATTTCTTGTTTCACTGCTAGCAGTGAGGCCCATACATGATTTGAACTGGGCCTGATTTCTCCACACTACTGCCCAGCCTCAGTAATGTGGTTCTGGCTGGAATAGAAGCCGATCCCCCCAGTAATGTATTAATAGCAAGACTTATCATCGGAGCAGAGGTAGTGATAGCCTCACGGGTAAGACCAGCTGCATATTGATGCTGAAAATCGTGAAATGTGATGTTGGATGTGCCCACGTCTGCATACTTTTGACCATGTAGTGTATTAATTAATTGTTTATCGAAGTTAATCATTCTGCACTCATTTATCCTCCCCAGAGCTAACTGCCATTTTACTCGCGCCAAATCTATTGCCAATATACCATGATGACAAGTCAGATGCAAAATTGAGCTGAAAGATAAATGTTGTTGAAGCAAAATATTTAATCAATGAGCGAGGTAATGGGAGACAATCATAATCAATGACATCTCTGTACCATATTATTGTACAGTCTAATCCCTGTCCTTTTATTAGATGCTCCACTCTTAATGTTCATATAGCTCTACCTCTCGACCGGTCATTCATTATTTGACATGACTTCTCCATGCCTGAGTATTTCTTCTGTAAAGTCTCAATTTTGAAATTGTATTGCACTTTCATGAAGAGATAACACACTGCATTTAAAAGCAGATACACACATTTATCTTCATATTATTATCATACCTAATATTTTTTCTGGCACGGATAATTTGCTGCACAGCTTTTGATGTCCAATAATTAGCTCTTTAGCATCATCGATTTCCTCGAGACTAACAAGCAGGGACTTGTGTCGCAATGTTGGCGAGTTAACTTCCTTTTGCTTCCGTTTATTTAAAAAGTGTACATTAATTAAACCCCAGAGGAATGGTTCCTAAAATATAACCTTGAGCAATAAATAGACAAACTAAACAAAATATAAAAATGAATAATACTTTTGTCACCGAATAAACATAAGGCATTAATCATAATCGGAGGAGAGAACTTAAGTGGAGCCAACAGCTTTAACTGCACTGCAACTTCGAAGGGCTCAATAACTGCCACTTGTCTCTTGGGAAATTGACCATAAACAGGCTCTGTTGTCTTTGAACAGGGCCTATCATTGGAGAGAATGGATCCTGCAACCTATTAGGATCTTCTGATACGATATGGGCACAGATCTCTGCTGTGCCAGATGTCACCTTCATGACAATAATATCCAGCCTTTGGCCTGTATGTAATCTTTTCATATCTTGACTGGAGGGAAACTTGGCAATAGAGAGCAAACAAAAAACCATGTAGGCATATTATGACCAGAATTCAAACAATGTTTGACCTTTGTTTTGATTTGCAACTGAATGCAGGCACTACTTTAACTCCCTCTGAACACAACAGTGTTAGAGATTATATTTGTTGTACCTCACAAACTATGAGTGAGATTCAGCCAGATAACTGTAGGCTGTTCAAAGGCAATATAGAATCTAATCAAACCTCTCCAGATGAATTAATGAGTAGAATAGCAGCGTAGTTGTGCCATTATTAAGGGAAAAAAATATTTATATAGCTGCAAGCAGTGATGAGGGGGCCAAGCACTGCGGCAAGGCAGAGTCGCCATGGCGACTTAATGTGATCAAGCTAAAAGCATGGCTGTAAACTCTGATAACAAGTGAACTGAGCAAAGATTGGGAGGAAAAAAAGGGGGGGCAGAATTGCGTCCTGTAAAAAAAAAAAAAAAATTAAGCTTTTTGATAAAATCTAATTTGGCCACAGCATCAGTTAGCTTGACATGACAAGCTGTCATGTCTCAGCCTTGGGACTATCCACTGTATGAACAGACAATAATTCTTTAAGCGAAACACATAAACAGTCATTAGCCAAAACATATTTTTGCATATTGCGGCGCTCCCTAGTGGTCAAGAGATGTAAAATATTTGGGACTTCCTCAAAATGGTGTCCAGAATTTATGTGCCAAGTTTTTTTTTGATATATCAAACCATTCTCTGTGATAAGCAAATCCTTTCAAAAATCACCGCTCCAGACAGATACCTTCTGTGCGGTTTGGTTTGATAATCATTTGTTCCAAAGTTGGTAAAAATTGAACAAAATTTTGGAATGTGAACCATTTTAGGACTTAAACTGTCCCCAATCAGTGTGGCAAATTTCACAATATTTCACTTGACAGTTCCAGGGACTGCCATGGATGCTGCAGTAAGAAGAAGGAGAAGAGGAGAAAATGAAATTTTAGGATGGGCACTCGATGTGGGAATAATGTTTTAAATGTTAACCAGGATGAATTTAATGAGGAAAAACATCTTGCTTACTGTGGTTACCTATACTGAGAGGCATTAAAAACACAAAGTGGTTTTTATCGTCTAATTTGAAAACTGATAGTTTTTCCTTTTGCTGATTGACATGATGACCATCAGGTATGGTAAGCATTGCAAAATGTCAAGTGCCTGGTTTCAAATCCTTTCTTGGTTTAACACCTCATTATGATTATCTAAATGCAGCACAGTTCCCCGGATCATGGTCGTGAATCACATTGGGAGAAATTATTTTACACATGAAAAGTTGAAGATCAGGGCCAATAAAAACACACATAAACAAAGTCACATCATTCCCACTTCAAATGCCCCAAACAAATAAATCTCAGAAGAATGAAACATTTTGAATGTTGAATGATGGCCAGTCTCAAAGAAAAGATTCTGGATGCATTAATGTCCATTATATGACGGTATCCAGACTGCAGGGATGACACAGAATGACCAGATGTGTCAGCTGTCGTCCCCGACAAAGTGCGTCATCTGTGACGCCACAAAAACACATTCCATAAAACGTCTTCTGCCATGTCAGATAATGCATAAGAACCGCTGAATTTACTGCCAGTGTAACGATAACAGTGAGGGCAAGTCTCATTACCAAAAGCACAGTTTCCCGAGACCGTGTTTTGCAACTACGAAAGAAACCATTTACCACTACTTGAAACAGTATATTATATTATGCGTTTTTAATGCCTCTCAGTATATGTTGAACACAACATTTAAAAGCCTTTCACATTGATTTAAAATGGCTTTATTACGAGTGAGTCTTTCATATTCATGTTGCATGTCATCAGTAATATGGCAATGATAATGCTTCAAAACTTTGCAATGAAATGAAAAAATAAAGCTAGTCTGGACTAAATTGGCCAGCCATTCTACCAATTGGTATTAGTTAGTGAACTGATCAGTTCTTTCATGTCTAATCTAAAAAAGTGAACTGGAACAGGTTGAGACTAACAGTGCATTTACAGGTGAGGCTAATGCAGGTCTTTCATACCTCTGATGGCATGTATCTGATGCTACTTCAGTCTTAGAATATGATATCCGGGTAGGCTCAGCACTGGAGCATGGATGTATTGCACAGTTATCGAGGTTTGGTCTATTCATGAACACGAATGATCCACACGGTGCGGTATCAGTTAAAGCGGATGGATGACCTCCAGTCCTGTTATCTGACAGGCCGTGTTTTTTACATTGATGGCTCTCACTCGTTGGTATTTGTAAAGGCTCTGTTCTGTTGCAGGGTGTTGAGTCTACACTTTGGTAATGCAGTCTATCTACAGCCACCTCTCAGGGCGGCCCACAACTGATACCGGCTCTTCCCAGAGACTGGAGGAGTTCCAAGCTGGAGGAAAATTGGGTTAAAGCATCATAGTTAAAGTAATAAGCAGGCAGGCTAAGCCTATTTCACACTCGTAGTGTCAATTACAACACTTGAGTACAGCCTCTACTCGTTTACTTTTATTAATCTTAATCCTATTCTAGAAACAGAGTGAAAGTGAATTATCTCTGGCACTCCTGAGTGAAAATGGCCCCTTTGCCCCCAGAGTTGTCACCTGTGTGTGTACAGGAAAGGGCAAACTGAGACGAAAGGCAGTCCTTTGGTATTCTCTTGAAGAGAGAAGTCTTTGAAGATGCTTTGTTTATTGCCGGTGTTTCTTTTGATGTGTTGTCCCCTGAAAAAGAGTCCTAGTGCTTCTATCCTGACAGTTTCTGAGTGTAATGCATGGTTGTCCTTTGACTTCTGAATGGCACAGTTTTCATAGAGCAGAACCCAGGTCTCGTGCAGAGATTAGACCTCTAAAGAAACTATCATTTCTGAAAATACACAAAGCCCATTCGTGACACAGATTGTCCATTGAGGAGATTGTTAATTCAAAGTGTTTTCAGTGTTAAAATGAATACATTTAAAGTGGGAAAAGGGGGAAAGAGCTTTTTAAGCGTATCGAATTACGAACATTGCAATAAACTGGCATCACTTATAAGCCTAGCTAACAATTATGTACCGTTTTATGAGCCACTGAAATTCAGAATCTTCGAAAGACATACAAAGACTTTGATGGCCATCTGCCCAATATATTCAGCGCTGTCAGAGGTAAGATCAGTGGCAATTAAACATGCTGAAATGTAATACCAAACATTTTACAAAGTCATTTCTGCCTGCAGTGGTAAAGCTGGCTTGTTACCTTTGACTTTATGTCCCAGAATTTTATGTATTTATGGTTTTTCATGTCTACCTAGTTATAATGGCTCTAGGACTCTTCGTCCCTGGACATTTTGTCCCCCAATATTTCGTCCCCCTGGAATTTTTGTCCCCGTGGACTTTTCCTCCCCAGACTGTTCGTCCTCGATATTGCTTTGCCCTCTTCCTGGATTATAACTATTTCCCTAACGCTAGCCCTAACCATAACCTGAACCCTTATATTATGGTGATTTGTCTGTCCTCTGTCTGTCCATCCATCTGTCAACAATGGTGGCACATTTTTTTTATTATAAGGGGAAGAAAAATCCGGTGACAAAAAGTCCTTGGGGACGAAGAGTCCTGTACCCAGTTATGATTGCATTTGCCCATGTATCCAATTACTTTGAAAAAATGTTTGTTTTTTCAGAGCCTGGGTGACTCATAATTGGTGTAACCATGAATTCTGCTCTCTAATAGCCAATCCTGAGGAAACATTTTCAGTCTTCAGTTCTTCATCTGATGCTCAAGTGTAATTTGATTATGCAGCAAGACAACAAGCCAAAGTGTGAGAGCAAGTCAACCTTTTAATGTCTCAAAAGAAACAAAATTACAATTTGAATGGCTAAGTTCAAGCCTCGACTCGTACATCAATGAGATTCTGTGGCAGGACCTAAAATGGGCTGTTCTTTCTGGAATATCCTCTTATGTGGCTGAATTAAATCAATTCTGCAAAGAAGAGTGGGTCAAAGTTCCTTCTCAGCAGTGTAAAAGACTGATCTCCAGATCAGGAAAGCATTTGGTCGCATTTGTTGGTGCTAAAGGTGGAACAAACTGTTAAGTGCTGGGAGGCAATTACTTAACACATCGGTCATATGGGTATTGGATGACTTTTTTCCTTCAATGAATAGAAAGATCATTTCTTAAAACTGTCTTTTGTGTTTCTTCTTAATCTACATGTGCATTACATCTTGTTTGAAGATCTGTATTTGGAGTGACTGCTATTTGAAAGTAGTGGATATTAGGTCAGGTGCAAATACTTTTCCACAGCACTGTATACAGCTCTATAGATTAAGCCTGGAGAATCTTATCCCTTACGAGGGACAAAAATTAAATATATGGGGCAGATGTGCTTATATCTGACATGACTGGTGATCATGCTTTTCGTCATGGGAGCATAGCTAGGAATGCAAATTTCAGATTGCAGTTTTATTAGCAATTTCGTAGCAGTTAATTTGGATAGTAGCAGAGGACAAATTCCAAATACAAATTTACTGCGTATTTAAAGACTTAATCTATAAATGCTGAAAGGTCACAACTTTCTTCGCAACAAAAATTAAATTAGCACCCCGTCAATGTTCTCTATTTGTCTAATCACTAAAAAGCGACAAATAAATGCATTGTCTCTTGCATGTGGAAAATTCATTCGGATTGTATCCCCTCTTACACAACATAATGTGGCGAACGGGGATATTAGTTTCTAATTACTCTTGTTGCTCATAGTCTGGTATTAGAGAACACAGGAGGACCAAGCCATTACTCAGAGGTGACCTGCTGGTATTTAAAACCCCACTTAGTCTCTCAAGCAGGTGTGTCCTTGGCAACAGAGCACAGTTAGCAAAAACAAATGACTCATTTCAGGTTCTCACAGTAGCATGACCCTGCGTTAACCATTTCCTGCATTACCAAAAAAATGCACTCACATACCACATCCATTCCTCCTAACATGTCTGCATAGCGTTAGCATGATTGCTAATGGCTCCCACAACTGATTACAACTGACCTGACACAGGATACTTGCTCCATAAATTAATGACACATTACCTCCTAAAACCCAACCCAATCTCATACACGCCCCAAACTTCAGACTACCCTTATATACCCTCACAAAACTACCTCAATCCAGACCAGCTACATGCTAATCCAACCTTTACTAGAGGCCAGGGGCACATTCACTCAAACTCCCACCCACATTTAAGCCACATACTAACCCAATTGACTGTAAACACTAACTATGCTTTAGTCCACCCTCTTAAACATACCAAATCCACCCTACTCATGTCAAATGCATGCGCGCACACACACACACACACACACGCACGCACGCACACATGCACACATGCACACATGCAGACACACTTTGGCTTGTTCTTGACTCCTGTGTTCAAGCAAGATCAATGGAAGAACCACATATGTGAAGGGAAAGCCTCACATCCCTCGGTATTGTGGCTTTATAACACACAATGTCTCTTAGCAAGTGGCAGAATAACCACAAAGCTGGAGGGATTCTCAATTTACACAGCAATTAAGGCTAAATTAGCCCCTCGCCCTACCCTAGCACCCCAGCTAAGGAAATGCCAAATGTATCTCTATCATCACCATCTGGCTGAATTTACATACCAGTGTCACATGACTCTTGAGTACATATTTGCTGTGCTGAAATGCATCTGTCCGCTTGACAAAGTCGTCTAGGGATGCGTGTAACTGGACTTCTGCGAAGGCCACAAATCACCGCGGCACTCAAGAGTGTGTGAGCCGAGAACACACCTGCGCTGGCTCGTTTCAGTCGGCCGTCCTGTCGTTGTTTGAAGTACCCAAAGTGGGATTTAATCCTGAAGTGTTGGCACATGCCTGAGCAAACAAAATTAATCTGAAAGAAGGCAATCACTGGGATTTACACTCTGAGAAGATTTAATGAGAGACATTTTTTCCTCAACCTTTTTTTTGGCGCCATTTTCATGTCTTGTGCTACCTTATCACAAAATTAACCTTGTTATAATAATAATAACTAGATACCTCGGTCGCCACAGGGACCGAGTCGTGTATCTCCCCGATCCCCAAATTTTGAACAAAATGGCAGCTATATTGGACGTCCGAAATTGACGAAAATCACTCTTGAGCATTGTCGTATATATATCTTCGCCTGTGTAAAATTTGAAAACATTCCTGAAAAAATTGTGGCTTCCAGAGCCTGGAACATAAAAAATTTTGGACAAAATGGCTGCCAGCAGCCATATTGGACGTCCGAAATTGACGAAAATCGGTCTTGAGCATTGTCATATATATATCTTAGCCTGTGTAAAATTTGAAAACATTCCTGTAGTAAGTGTGGCTTCCAGAGCCTGGAACACAAAAAATTTCGGACAAAATGGCCGCCGGCAGCCATATTGGATGTCCAAAATTGACGAAAATCGGTCTTGAGCATTGTCATATATATATATCTTCGCCTGTGTAAAATTTGAAAACATTCCTATAATAATTGTGGCTTCCAAAGCCCGGAACATAAACAATTTCGGATAAAATGGCTGCCGGCAGCCATACTGGACGTCCGAAATTGACGAAAATCGGTCTTGAGCACTGTCATATATATATCTTTGCCTGTGTAAAATTTGAAAACATTCCTGTAATAATTGTGGCTTCCAGAGCCCAGAACATAAAATCTCTGCGGCGGCGGCGGCCCCAGAACTAAACCATAGTATCTCCCGACTATCGTCGTCGGGGAGATGCAATAATACCCCACCCCACCCGAAGGGTGAGGGCAAGGGGTATTGTTTTTGGTTCAGTTTGTTTGTGTGTTTGTGCGTTTGTTTCTGTGTTTGTTTGTTAACACTTTAGCAGCAAAACTAATGGCCAGATTCACCCCAAATTGGGTTTAGGGATTGCCACTCACCCAGAAAAGATGCCTATTGAATTTTGGAAAAGTAGGTCAAAGTATGTGCGAGGGGTGGGGTTTGTTGTGCCTGGCACCACTTGTTAGGGGCCAAGCACCGAAGGTGTTGAGGCACCTATTGTCAATGTTAGAATTTTTCACTATTATTATTATTATACTTTCTGCCATGGAAGTCTATAGTAGCCCATAGAACCCCCTGGTGGATTTTGATGAAATGAGGCACATTGATAGAAGACAGTCCAAGGTATTGGGGCACCAAATTTGGGGTCAATCCATGCATCCCTGCAGCGCCACCAACAGGCCAAATTTCAAGATACATTTCTGCTTAAAGCTTTTGAAACGTTTGTCCAAGAGTTGTGTTCTTTTTTTCCTTTTAATCGTTGGGTCATGCCGAGTTGAGTGCACCTATTGTCGTTAAAGTCCGCCATATTGGATTTTCCGCCATTTTGAAGTTTTCAAAAAACCTACTTTTGCAAACTAGTCCTAGACCGTTGAACCTATCGCAACCAAATTTGGCATGTATCATCTAGAGAGTGGTGTGACAAAACATTACTAAAGAAATTTTGCTAGGGTAAAGTTTATGGCCGCAGTCGTCCAATGAATTTAGATGGCGAAGACACCAAACAGGAAGTGAGCCATATCTCAGCAATCTTTCTTTGGATTGATGCCAAACTTGGTACAATTCATTGCCAGTAAGAGTACTGGGTACCCACTAAGTTTCATGAGATTTGACCACATGGGGGCGCTACACCAGAAAAACTCAAAAAAAATAATTAAAATACCCATTACTCCACGACAAAAACAGATATTCCAACCAAACTTCTTGTGCAACATCACAGTAGAGAACCCTAATTGGGGTATTATGAACCCTATGTGTCAGCCATTTTGCTTGTCGGCCATCTTGGTATTATCTTTTTTTCAATGTTTTTTTTATGGCTGACCATAGAAGCCCTTAGTGCATCATGGTGAAATTTGGCACCCTCATAGAGCACAATGCATAGATAGATAGGCACCAAATTTGGGGTCAATCCATCATTTCCTGTAGC
This sequence comes from Gymnothorax javanicus, assembly GCA_029692085.1. NCBI lineage: Eukaryota > Metazoa > Chordata > Actinopteri > Anguilliformes > Muraenidae > Gymnothorax > Gymnothorax javanicus. The sequence continues at coordinate 109,184,401 of CM056201.1, read as the reverse complement.
ACCACCAACAGGCCAAAGTTCAGAGTACATTTTTATTTATACGTTTTGAACCGTTTGCACTGGAGCTGTGATCTTTTCTTCTGCTGAATTCTTGGGTCATAATGAGTGAAATGGACCCATTTGAAGAATAATGACCAAGTTGGATTTTCCGCCATATTGAAGTTTTCAAAAAACGTACTCTTGCAAACTAGTCCTAGACCGTTGATCCAATCGCTACCAAATGTGGTATTCATCATCCACAGACGGGTCAGACCAATAATTAACAAAAGAATTTTGCTAGGGCAAAAGATATGGCCGCTGTCGTCCAATAAATTTTGATGGCTCTAAAACAGGAAGTGAGCCATATGTCAGCAATGCACAGTTGGATTGATGCCAAACTTGGCACAATTTATTTGCTAAGGGAATATTGGATACCCACCAAGTTTCATGACATTTGGCCACATGGGGGCACTACACCAGAAAACCACAAAAAAATGTTTTAAAATACCCATTACTCCAGGACGAAAACAGATATGTCAACAAAAAATTTGGGGTAAAAGACGCTTGTGGGTCAGTATGGATTTCAATGAGTGTTGGGTGGCATGACCTGAGCCAGCATAGATATTAACATGCAGTGGCTGTCGGACTTAATGTGATGGGCTGGTAAGACCATGAAAATGGACTTAAGTTAATTTGGACCATGAATTAGCATGCTATCTGAAACATGAATGATAGACTGTTGTCTTGTTTAGGGGTTGTTGTGATTGTTTGTCTACATGGTGGCCCTGTCGTGCTTGGCCCCTTCATTGCTTCTTGCAGCTATATTTATTATTATTTTTTACATCAGAAGTTTTCCCTGCCCGGAGCAGTTGTAGCAGATGAGGCCCCTTCTATTGGTAGATGACTGTTGGCTTTCTGATTCACATATCTGTCACGGGTTGATGAAAATTAAATCTACTTTTTATTTATACAATAGTACTCCATGTGCTGCAAAGACAATGAAGTTCATTTACATATGCTTCAGTCTCGGAAGCAATGAATAACATTTACTCAACTAGATACACCTTGGGTGTCACAATCACAGTCGTTTTATTTTATATTATCCCTTTTTTTAAAGTCTGACTTATTTATAGTTCTGTGCTTGAGGGTACGCTTGATGATATTAAACTCACTTTGAGCTGAATTATTTTTAAATGTCAAATGACAAATTACATGAAACACGGAGAAAGTGATTAAGCGATGTACGGACAGTTAGCTTCATGCAAAGGGAGCCAGGAGCAGCAAATTGCTCACTCATGGGTATTTCTTAATTAATTTACCAGCAATCACCAGCAATCTCTTATTCTTGAATGTCAAGTTACGAGTTGTTAATTGAAAGTTGGAAGGCAAGGGGTGATAACTGCGGTGTCCTGGCTGAACTCCCAAACCGACCCTCGCAATATGGCCAACTAATCTCACCTCCTGCGGCTGGCTGGCTGGGCTATCGGTCGCATTCTAACCCCGTGTGTTACCCACAATCCCCTGCCACATTTTTACTGTTACATACAAGATCAGGAGGTCATTGGTTATAATAATAATAATAATAATAATGAGTTTGCAGTCCCATTTGAGTGAGAAATATCAAGATTTAGCCAGAGAATTAAAACAAAATAATGATAATAATAGTTATTGAAGCACTGAAAACTGCCCCTAAAAAACTGAAAAAAAAAAAAATTAAGGGAATTAAAGATAAATTATTATGTAGAGGAACTGCAGAAAACCATCATCTTCGACTATACAAGGGTCCTTGAAAGATGCTTGAGATTTGCGCAGTCTTGTCGACACCAAACCTCAAACAAAAAATCACTCTAAAGAAGAGCGTGTGACCTTTGCATGCTAGTAATAATAAAGCTTATTTGTTTAACATATTTTCGAAACAAAGTTTGCAAAGTGCTTTACAGAAATTGAAAAAATACAAATAGTACATAACAAAACAAGTAATAAAATTAAAACACAAGTTATAAATAAAACAGCTAAGATTATGAACTCTCTTTTATGCATTCACCGTAGTGAAAAGCAACAGTAAATAGATGTGTCTTAACCCTTAGAGCATTGAAATACATTATTAAAAAGAATACATTTTATTATCTTGTGCTGTTGAAAACCTTTCATGTGGCGACTTGTTTAAAAGAGCTCAAGTTGCCACATGATAGGTTTTCAACAGCTTTGATTTTGATTTCTGACATCATTTAGCAACAATAGCTGCATTTAGCACTCTAAGGGTTAAGTTTCTTTTTAAAACTTCTGATAGTGCCGATGGGTGCAGACTGCGGGAAGGTAAAATAAATTCTGCATGTAAAATGATTCCAGCTGCGGATGGGCAGAGCCTGGAGTCAGAGTGTTCTCTGATTGGAGGGGAGTGATTGCTGTTCTGCATGGAAACTCCACCTTTACGCCTCTCCCCTAACCCGTCGCCGTGGAAATGGAAAGCAGTAACCTTCACTGCAGTGGAGCCACCGTGAACTGTAATCCTGTCCTCGCTCCCAAAACGGAAATGCCACCAGGAGTTAGCGATTAGCTCATGGATCAGCTCCCGCCCGTTACCCCGCGGTGCACTCGCTGCATTTAACGGCGCCAAGCGATTCCGGGGCGCATCTTAGGAACGAGGTCCCCATTCACCCGCTCGGCTAAGCACAGTGTCCCTCTCCTGTCTCCCGGCCAGGAAATACAGCCCCTCCGACAAAACCACAAAAGCAGTCAATCAGGTGGATCCGATCACGTCCAGCTCCGGGATTTGGAAAATTGCTTTGATTTGTAGTGCTTTCTCTCTCGCTTTTCTTATTTAAATGATCTTTTATGCCACTGTTTCCACTGGCTTTCTCCAGACTTATTGCCAGGCAAATCGTGCCCTTTCCAAATGCCATTTGTATGTCACCCATTATTACTGACCAGCTGTGAGAAAGCTGCTTTGCTCTGTGTGTGTGTGTGTGTGTGTGTGTGTGTGTGTGTGTGAGTGCGTGAATGTGATTCTTCTGATTATGAATGACTCAGGCTGTAATACAGTAACTCTACTCTCCATTCAAATAATGTCATGTTCCGTGTCCATCATTTACTTTTTATGTTCTTTATTGTAACGGGCAAATTAGTTTGTTTAGGGAAGAATGTGTTTACTTTTGAGACGACCCCAAGGTTTATACCACACAAGCATAAAATACGGGTATGGTGGGAGGATTCTTGGTATATTATTTGTATTTTTTTTTTTTGATCTAACCAGGAAGTTAGGTTAAGGGATGTCTTTTTACAGTGATGACCTTGGGATCCAAAGTTGGTAGGGAGGTCACTGGAGTGCACAGCCAATCAGACAGAGCGTGATTAGATGGCCAAATGTTGAGAGGCAGTTTTTGACCTGATCACTGGGGATATCACCCCTGGTCTTATAAAAGGCACCACAGAACCCCTGATCTCGAAGAGTCAGGACCTTGGGTTAAGATCCCGTCCGACGGTTGGTTATCCGAGGAGTAAAACAGAGGAATACAGGAGATTGAGTGGTGGGGGGCTATGAGGGGTTTCTTGCTGCGGGTGATGACATTTGATAATTTAATTTGAGCTGATAGATAACGCGGCTGTTTTTCAGCCAGCCTGTGGATATGTATGTGTTTGTGTGTGTCTAAACCCTGCTTTGAGATCAGACTGGCAAAGATCATCGTAATGCTTTTCTGTGTTGGCACAGCAATGTGAATGTGTGTGTGTGTGTGTGTGTGTATATGTATGAGTGTTCGCTTGTGTTTATGTGCCAGTATCAAGCACGCATGCTTGCATGTGTGTGTGTGTGTGTGTGTGTGTGTGTGTGTGTGTGTGTGGTTTGTATGCGTGTGCATGCATGTGCGCACAGAAACACCAGTGGGCACTCATACACACACGTACACACGCAGCCTCGCACCCAAACGCATGTTAATTGCAGAGCCAACTCAGAAATGCATTTTTCAGTCTAGTCTCTGAGCCTGCATCAGACACAGGCACACATACATCATGCAACATATTGTACATACATCTATAAGACAACAATACGCATACTGTACTTGATCGTAAGCAGAAGTGCCATTGGACAGGGTGAGTAGAACTACTACCACTAACAACCACCGGTGTTTGCAGGTTTCAAGTTTCGTTTTTTTAAATTTAATACAATCCGACGTTCTCAGAAAGGATCCCGTCAGCAGAATAGGTACAGAACAAGTGTTTGCCACTAACATGGCAATATCCCCCGCCGTCCGTACGATACGTGTTCGTACGGACGGACGTGACGGACGTGACGGACGGACGGACGGAGCCCAATGCTATATCCCCCGCTTCGCGCTAAACGCGCGGCGGGGGATAAAAATAAATAAAGCTGCACATTAAAGCCAACATGAACCATGTTCACATGACGCATATTCATCCTGATTGCATTAACTACAGCGCATTTACAGAGCTCCATACTGCATCAGCCTGCGATGTGAGTGCAACTCCACGAACGCAGGCCTGGATGTGGAAGCCTGGAATAGCCCAGCAGCACTTAGCTGAAAGGCTAATTCCCTCTATCCAGCTCCGCACTGATCGATACCAGCTTCCACTCTTCACATTAGCCCAGCTCCGCCAGGTCCATTACTCCTCTCAGTCATACCCGGAACACGCTGTGACATCGAAGCTTTGGTCTTATCTCTACTGCGAATATTCCTGTCTTATTGTTAACCCTTAGAGCGCTAAAAGCAAGCTATTGTTGCTCAATGATGTCAGATATCAAAAATCAAAGCTGTTGAAAGCCTATCATGTGGCTAGGCAAGTCGCCACATGATAGGTTTTCATTTAGCACAAGATGAATACATTTATATTTTTAAAAAATTTATTTCAGTGCTCTAAGGGTTAAGCAATAGGACTGTCCATTAGCAGTTCCTGAACAAGGAAGAACAACCACAGTCCATCTTCAGAATTGATTCATGTAATGAACATGTTTGTGTCGTGTATGCGCACATGTGTACAAACGTATGTAATATATGCGGGAATGTTTGTGTATTCTTGTGCATCTGTGTGTATTTGTATGCGCATAATTCACGTTCGTGGACGTGTTTCAGAATGTCTATGCGTGAGCTGGATGTGAATGTAAACACAAATCATAGTACCGACGCTGAGCTTTGCGTTGCTGATTTAATGATAGATGCGAACACATTAAATATCGTTAGGAGGGATGGATAAGCAAGGCTTCATTAAGCACCGAACAAGCTAAGCTACGCTGTGCTGTCTCTAATTTTACCCAGTTTAACTCAGTTTCATCTGCACTGCAAAGCACTGTAATTGGTGTATTCTATTGGTCATTGATGTCTCCGGAGTCATTGATGTCTCTCGGCTTAGCTGCTGGAGGGCTTGATTAAGCTTCAGCTTATAATTTTTATTAAGTGAGCCAGCACTAATCCATAGAACTGGGGTTTCACTGCAGGAAACTGCTCTGTGGAGAGTCCTAGAGTGTTGCACTGCTGTGGGTGGGCAGTTGGTGAGGGTGGGCAGCTGGGAATGTTGTTCTCCAGTGATCAAGCACTTGGGACTAGTGTTTTTCTCAGGGCTAGGCATGTTTTAGCTGAGGCTAGACCACAGGTACACAGAGTTTAAGGATATTTTACAATAATGCAGTCGGCCAGTTCACTTGTAAATGGTCAGTTGAAGCATTAACAGTGAGATACAATGATAGTTTTGCATCAAAAGATCTTATTCCGTTATCTCACCCTTTTTCTTGGCTCATGATTGATTAGTTTGTCACGATAATGTATACAGTGCACATACGCAAACCACATGTTTACACATAGGTTACGCATAGGTTTTCCATTACATACCCAAACTTTAATGATCTCATTGTTATTACGTGTTTGATGTTTCTAATTTCAGTGCATGCATTTTAGTCAAAAATGCTTTTATTGATTTGTTGATACTCACTTTGCATTCATATAGCCTAAATAATACACTTTCAGCAAACAATTTCCCAGCTAATATATTGTACTTGGGAGATAATAATTTGTACGTTTAACACTTTTTTTTTGGCCGATATTGCCTTCATTTTTTTTCTCCCTGCCTCTCAGGGGCACTTACATGCCTGTAATGTTGGAATGTCCTTATTTTGGCCTGAAAAATGAAAGTCTTGGCTTTATTTGACAGAGGTTTGATGTTGACTGGATTACAGATTGACATGTGATTTCATTACGATTTACAGTGAGTATTCCTCGAGAACTTCTGATTTGAGATGGTGAAAGGGAATGCTTATCCTTGATTTGACTCAGTTTTCAGTGTCTCTTCTGGCATCTGTTCTGTAGGAAACATTGCCTCTGCATTCGCCTACAAGTTTGGTTACCCGGAAAAAAATGTGATTTATGAAATGAACGCGAATGGAATTACAAGCTCATCATACCTTCACAAAATCACTTCAAAATTCTTCATCTCCCACTTAGAGCTTAACTCATTACTTGGCGATCAGGGTGAAAAAACCAAACTGCTAATGAGAGGGCAGCAGTGATGAGATTGATTTGGGCACAGATTCTGCACTGTAATCATTAAACTCTGCTGACTCATCAACTACCAACTCCACCCCCGACACACACACACAAACACACACTACACCAGAAGGTAGGATGCCGTGGTAACAGGAGGAAGCAAAACCACTTTAAACCTGTCCCCCTCCCTGCCACAGTCACTCCTCATTGGCTAAAATCTCAGGTTTCCCATAAAGCAGGAAGGAAGTGGGTGTCACTGTATCTTTTAAGTATGGGCAGCTTTACTTTTCTTGTTTTCAGTGTTTTTTTTTTTTGAGATGTGAGATATTTGAGATTCATCACTTTTTTCAGTGAACCGCAAAAGCAGGTTCCTTCCGTTCCTGTGGCCATAAAAAGGAATAAAGTAATCTCAGTAATTGTTGACCCTTGTTCTCCACACAAACATAAGCAGATTGGTTCGCTGGTGGTTTGATTGGCGAACAAAAGAAAAGCTAAAAATAATGGCTTATTGCCGTAAAAGCTGGGCTCGATTAAACTGCAAACGTGGGCACCTCCGCATTGTGTTTTAATGGCAGAGGACCTGCGCTAACGGGGCTAATGGAACCGCTGGAATGGGTCCCAGGCCACGGAAACCTGAGTACTGGGAGGGAATGATGGCAGAATCAGATCGACAGCACAGTCCAGCTCCAGCGCTACATGCACTGCTGCGCAGGTCATTAAGATGGCTGCCGCATGAGTGCTGTTATATGCAAATTATTTTCTACAGAGCGTGTGGATCTCAGTCACTACAAACAAACAAACAGATACGCAGAGAGACAAATGCATAAATAGAAACAAACATAAACTCATAAATAAATGGCTGTAATTTTGTCTTGGATTCATTGTCTATTTGTCATGAGAACTGCATTCATGTGCAGTCTTGTGGCTCACCATTAAGAAGAATAATTTAGTTAAAACAATTTTCAGTCACTTGCTTTTTTCATATTTTTTTCCCCTCTGAAACGATATTAAACCTACGACTATTCATCAGGGAACTTGGTATCTACTCATCTTAAACATATTTTAAACACGGATCTGCTCCTTAAATTGATGAAGGTCTGAAATGAATGAGGATTATGGAGCTGCCGATAGAGATATAACCTTATGATATGTTTTTCTGGGTCAGACTGCAGTGTCCAGACAGAATTGAGCAATATCCGGTTCCTCTGGTTCTCCAGCTCAGCAGAAATCACTGTGATATTCATGTACTTTCATTTATCCTTGGCTGCGAGCTCGCTCGATAACTTCACAGGAAGTGAAAATAATAATGATGACTTGGACTCGGTCCAGGTTTGACATCATGACATTTTAAAGCGGCAGAATGCGAGCATAGAGATTATTTATTTATTTATTCATTACATTACGCGCGAGTAGAAGCGGAAGCCATTGTAATGTTCTTTGTTCTTTGTTTAAATTGAACATTTTTGTCAGCTTAAATGGCTCATATTGTTGAATAATAACCTACCGATGTTGTTTTTATGAAATGCAGTGTTGGTGATCTGTATATAAAGTCTTATATGTTGCATTTTATGGTCTTCAAGTGCGGAAACCCTATTAGAGGGTCCTGTTTTCATCTGAGGAAAAAGACAAAACCAAAGAAGCACTATAACCAAGAGCTATTTAATGAATTGGCTGCTGGTCGTGAGGAGTTTATATATGCAAGAGTACTATGTGCACGAGCATAGATATGCATGTCAACTGTTTATATGTTGTGTCAGCACATATGTATGTCAATATACCATGTGAGTCTCTATGTGCTTGTGTGTGTCAATAAAAACTTGCTTGTAAGCCTGTTTTAAGCACCAGCTTATGTGCTTGTGTTTATATGTGTGTGTCTATTAGTCATTGATAACACTGTGGGAAAATGCCAGCACACTGGTAATGCAGTAGGTCACATGACTTTGGCTCTCGGAGTTGAGCTGTCAACAGCGACCCTCTTAGAAAAAGAAAAATCTGCAGCACTTAGCACTGCCCGTACAACAGTCACATGAAGTAAATATCATTAATATCCATAACAGTCCCTAACATCTTCCTGCAGCTATCCAAGACTCTCCCGAGCATAGCTAAAGTGGTCCTTTCAGATTAAGACCATCCATCTTACATCTATGATGCTTATTCTTAATGTTTACAGAATCTGGAAAACACACTAAAGCACGAGTAACTGCTTGAAATATTCTCATATTCCCTGACCTTCTCTAAGATAAGCAACATTTATGATAAAATATTTGTTGATTCCTTCATAAGCTGTTTTATAAAGAGCTGTGCATATTTCATAATTTTCAGTTAAGTGATCGGTTTTATTACTGATCTGCGCTTGTCCCATTTGGGTCGTATCAGCTGGGACTGAGGCCAAAGCCCAGCTATGCCGGGTCTCTTCACAGACCTCATGAACAGCATGACCAGCTCTACAAAGAATATTTGCCTGAGCCAGCAACATGGTCTCTTGGAAAATCAGCATTATATCGCCGAATGTTCATACCCCGAAAATATCGGTCCTCGTGTGCCGCGTCAGTTCCAGAAATTGGTCCTTGTGTGCCGAGCCATCCCACGCTAATGCCCTGTTTGAGAACATACATTAATCACGTCCTCTCAGTATTGCTTCTATACCAGAGGTGAAATATATAAACAATATGTATTTATTTATATTTATAAAATACAAAATACTTGATCTATATAATCAATATATAATGTGCACGCATTAGAATTATTATGGTAGCCAAATTAAGCGTTAGTTAACTGTAATTTTGACAAAAGTAACAAAACAAATGTTAGCTAGGAAACATTTTGTTAAATGTTTATTGCTAGCACTGGCTACTAATTTGATATTATTAGCTAGAAAATGACTAAATAGATAATTATATTGGTCTGATATCATATATTGGTGAAAGCTTGTTACGAATCAGAGCTGTTTGTAAGAGGTAGCAGCCTTCTGTAAATGTCGAGCTTTGGCCACTGGGAGAGCTCATCAAATTTGGAAAACAGGCTAATTTGAGTGGACTGAATATTCGGCCTGCTGTTGCCGAATTGTGGGTGTGATCAGGCTGGAACCAGACGGCACTGGACGGCAATAACAGGCCTATGGACCTATACACCTGAAAACCAGTATATTCAGCTGCTAGTGAAGGTTTTGAAAGTTATGAAATGGGGCTACGTCCCTCCACCGTTAGCAGTTAGCAATAATTGACAACAATCGCTCAAAGCACCGTTTCCAACCTCCTTAGAGTACCATCATGCTCAAATAACAAATTAAAATGGCCATATTTAAGATATCAGTCAGAGGAAAACACAGAGGTGCACAGAAGAGAACACCCTAAACAGCACTGAATGTGGTATAAGGAGGCATCCTGGACCAGTAAAAGACCATTTAAAAGACCTCAGAACTCCCCACGCCTGCTGTTATATTATTATTACCTGAGGATACTGTTTGTCAATCAGTGAGTTTAAATCCCAAACCCCGTCTAATGTTTAAACACCCAGATTCCCTGGGCTTTCTGCTGAAATTATGAGTGTTGTTTGGTGAAAAAGGGAATCAAGTGCTTTGATTCGGGGAGCCAAATTCCAAGCAGAGAGTATAATACTGTTTACATTTGTTATTTTTGGTAGTTTTGGTAGTTCACTTTATTTTTTCAAATTCACTATCTTAAAGATTACATATTTGTGCTCCAAAGCAGTTGTGTGTGTGTGTGGATGTGTGTGCTTGTGTGCACGCATGTGCGTGTATGTGTACGTGTGTAAATGTATGTGTCTGCGTGCGTGTGTGTCGTGTTTGTGTGTATGTGCGTATCTGTATGTGTGTGTGTATGTGTGTGTGTGTGTGTGTTTGTGTGTGTGTGTGTGTGTGTGTGTGTGTGTGTGTATCAGTGTGGATAGGGCCGCAGGGCAGAATCTCTTGTGTCACCTCCTGCAGAATAACAGGTGTGGAGGTGATACAGTGAAGCGTGACAGCACAGTGTCTCCGGCACTTTCTGAGAGGATGTGGGAATCGACGGGGCCTCATCACTGTTTTTACTGTTATCTCTGCTGCCACTTTTATTTCCCTCTTTCATCATCTCTTCAGTCAAGGTACACAAACACAACCAGTCATGCGGTCGTCTTGTTTAGCCTGTGCATCAGTCATAAAGACACGACACAAGCTTATTATCCCACTCTGATATTGTGACTTTTCTATATTTTGTTGTTGATAAGTTTGTTTTCATAACTTTCTTGACAGTAAAGACCGACTGTAATGGCACACAATTGTCTGGATATAATGCAAGCACTAGGATTGACTTCATTTTCATTTCTAGTTTTAGAGTAAAAATGAAAAAGGTTGACGTTTAATAACTCGGAAGCATAATAAAGTAATAACGAGCTCTAAAATGTTTGATAACGCCATAATGATGAATTTTGCATCAATAAATTATGTAGCATCTGAAAAATCAAACCGTAAACAAAATTTAATCAGCAACTTCATGGCTTAAATATGTGATTATGTTAATGACAACATCTACGTGAATTAATCCAAATGAACGTTGCATATGTGGAATGCACAATAAAACAACAGAAATATAATCATTTATACAATGGTATGCATTAGTAATGTTTCAGGTCATGGAAAATTGTTATTGTTATTTACTGACAGATGTGCATTACCATGCATACATTATCATACATTAGCATACATCTCATGCATTAAAACATGTTTTTGCCTGTTAATTTAAATTTGATCACAATTCAAACTCTTAACAAGTTTGGACAGTACGAAAAAATACATAAATCAGCCAACAGTGATTTATAAATGTATTTTGGATTGCATATCATTGCAGACAGTGTGAAGACAAATTTTATGTTTTTTCTGGTCAACTTCATTTTAATTCTTATTATATACACCCGTTCCTGCCATTTAGGTGTGCAATACGTTCCAAATAAAGTTGAAATGGGGGTAATTTAGGGAGTAGTAATGAGGATTTAAAAAATGTCTCTTGCAAAGGCTGATCTTAACAGGTGATGTGATCATGATCAGCGACATAAGTAGCATCCAGGAAAGGTCTTATCCTTGAAGAGCAAAGATAGACTGAAGGGGGCCCACAAGTTTGTGAGAAACTCATTGAGGGATTTAAAAAATGTTCCATTAATAAGGATGGGAAGGGATTTGGATATTTCACCCTCTACGGTGCATAATATATATGAAATATTCAAGAGATCTTGAGGAATTTTTGTGCATAAAGGGCAGGGATGCAAGCCTAAGCTGAATAACTGTGATCTTCGATCAATCAGTCAGCACTGAATCAGGACCCGTCATACATCTGATGAAACGGCGCTGCTCAAAATCACTCGGCAAACCTTTACCAAGTACCACAATATGCACTTTACGTCCAAAAGGGCCATTTAAAACTTTGCCGTGCAAAAGGAAGCCTCATGTTTGCAGTGACCAGAGGCCACTGTCCACTTGTTCAGTCTTTTCTGGGAAGAAATGGACGCCATGTGCTCCAGACGAAAAAAGAAAAGGACCGTCCATACTGTTATCTGCAACAAGTCCAAAAGCCATCCTCGGTCATGACAGGAGGTTGTGCCAGTGCCCTTGGCAAGGGTAGCTTGGACCTCTGTGAAGGCATCATTAATGCTGAGAAGACATCAGAGTCGTTGGAGAAACATTTGCTGCCTTCAAGATGACTCCTTTTCCAGGGACGCCCATACATATTTCAACAACAATAATTTTAACCCTTAGAGCGCTGCACACGACTAAGGTCACTCAATGATATAAGATATCAAAATCAAAGCTGTTGACATGTCGCCACTTGATAGGTTTTCAACAGATCGAAATATTTAAATTAAAGATTCTTTCTAATTTATTTCAGTGCTCGAAGAGCTAATTTAGCCCAACTTTTCCTGATGTGTGGTTGTATATAAATACTGTGCAAATGAGAGAGAAAGTAAAATAAGTAAAGTTATATGGTTATTGTACAGATGCTGTACAGATAAAATCTTGATGAGAAACATCTTTGGCCCTCAGACTCTACCCCGAGCAGCAGTTTGATAAATCCCCCTGAGGAGTCCAGATTCTGGTGGTGTTGGTGGCTGATAACTTCAGATGATGCTGTTGAAGCTGATGACGCTGATGCAGTGGGGAAACTGATGAATCCTGCAAAAACAAGGCGGGGATGGAGAGGTGGAGGGGCGAGAATTACAGCACGAAGCACTAAAGCACGAGGAGAGATGGTTAACAGGACTGCTGTAAGATGATAGGTTAGCAATGACTGATGCACGTCTATGCTTTTAGGTGGACATGAACACCTGATCATGGCTGAATTGATGGCTCCGGACAGTGACCGCTCGGGATATTATAAGAGTGCCTGTGCGAGAGATGTGAAAACGGCATTATCCATGTATGAGATGCAATATATACACATATAAACCATAATGTTCTTGCTTAGCTTCATTTCAATCAGAAGAGACAAAAGTAAGCCCATGAGACTGATCTGACTATACAGAAAATTGGCAACCAAGCAAGATGTAACATTGCTGTAGTCTCCTGCTTGATGACCAATCCGCACATGAAGCACTAAAGCATTGACACAGACGTTTATCGACACAGCAGTAACGTAGTAGGCCAGCAGCGGCTGGTGCATCTCTGTGCTATGATGGACAGGGAGATTATGAGCGAGCATGAGAGAGAGAGAGAGAGAGAGAGAGAGAAAGAGATGTGAACGGCAGGATACAAATGTGAAGTGTAGTATGAGCCTAAGCCTGTAAAATATAGTGATCTTGACTGAACTTTCACTTAGCTTTATTTGCATGCTGAAGATTGGGTATCCCGAGGCAAAATGCATGATAGAATGAGTAAGCAAGTGAAAGAACACTGAGCTGACCTTTAAACCATATGATGCCAAACAAGACCCAGTTCTACAGAATTTTAACCTGTATTCCTTTATTATCTCACTTTCTAAACATCTCCAAAATGGCAAACAAAAACATTTACTGTCCCCGGAGTAAACCCATGCAAAGATGGGCAGAACATGCAAAGTCCAATGTTCAAGGCCACTGGCCACGATCAAAGCTGTAACATTTTTGCCACGGGATAAGAGAACTGCCCACTTCACCACCATGCAAAGTGAAAAAATAATGCTAACCAGAGGGCACACGGAGAGCACATACCTCCACCGGTAGGTTTTGATCCACTAGTCCGTATAATCAGCTGCAGAATCTGGATCTGTCCCTAGATTGATCTGGAAATTTCATTGCCTCCTCCCATTCATACAGTCCAACTTCCCATAACATTTCCTGGGAATCCGTCAAATAATTTTTGAGTAATCCTGCTAACAAACACACACACTCACGCATGCACGCACGCACGCACGCACACACACACACACACACACACAATTGATCACAGTACCTCCTAGTGGTGGTAATATTATTGTATCTCTGCTTGTTGTTATCGCTGCTGCTGAAATATCCATTTTTCGGACATTCATGTTTGGAATATGCTGAGAGATCCTGTGCACTCTTGAGAAAGCCAGATGATTGCTGAGACACACTCGGAGTCCTTGGAGGCCGGTGCTGTCCTGCTGAAGATGAACTCTCCGCCGCTGATCTGAGATTCGCTGAAATCCCTCAGAAATAGGGCTGTCATCTGAAAACCTGATTCCTGCAGCCGACCTCAGCTCTCAGATCTGTGTAAATCTTGATAATCTCTCGGGGAGACGAAACTCCAATGCAAGGGCTTATGTGTGATGCGGTTTTCAATTTGCAGTTGCAAATGTCTCTCTCTCTCTCTCTCTCTCTCTCTCTCTCTCTCTCGGATATTGGGGATTTTAGACCAAAAAATGCACAGCAAATATTAAAAATCGAGGCATTATAAACATTTTGTGTAATTGAAGTGTGCAAGAATGTTGCTCATTATATCTGAGTATGTGCTGGATTTAGTGCTTGTAAGAAAGTGATGGCAAATAATCTATCTCTCTCTCTCTATTTATCTATCTATCTATGTCTGTCTGTCTGTCTTTCGGCTTATTTATTTATCTGTTTTTGTATTTGTTTGCTTGTTTATTTATTTTTTTTCTGTATGAAAGAAATGCTGATTTTTTTCCAATGACACAAAAAGGAAAAGGACACACTTCCATAAATATTCTCAGGCTGTAATATTTTCAAACAGTTTCTTGTCTGCAGTGCCTTTTTTTTCCCAGTTTTCTCCATTTAATCTCAGTTCCATTAATTCTGTCTGATTGCACTCTATACACCCCACTGAATGCAGTCATCATCACTGACCAATTTAGCATGGGCCATGCGATTCTACGAGTCGACTGTCAACAATAAAAGTACAATTTGGAGTTTAATTGTGTGTTAAAGTGATCAATATAACCCCATTTGCACATAATGCACTCAGGCAAATGAGCACAAAGTTCATTTATAATATCAAATTCAAAAGAATTTCTCAAGTTGACAAAGTTGGGCGGCTTTAGCGCAGCCCTCTGTTACATTAGGTGTGCGAACATAAACTCCTGTTCATTTGGAAATTGCTCACTCTGAAATACAATACTGCACATTTTTTGCACACAAATTACTGTTTTCAAGGTTTATGACCCACATGATGCTTTAACAAGTCCTGATGAATGTGCTGTAAAGCGTTTCGTAATGTGAAAATGATTACTCCGCTCTTCATAGTGGAGGTCAGCGATATAGAGAGGGCATACAGTGCACGTGTGCAAATGATTTGTGTGGCAGGCCAGTGATAGATCCTAATGAAATGTTTATTAATTAATTCTGTAATTCAAATAACAAACATAAAACATTTCTCCAACATATGAGGGGGGTCATTTACTTATTTAAAAACTACAGCATTAAATTAGTTATAATAATAATCATAATTTACTTATTTAAAAAGTACTGCATTAACATTTAATAATAATTAAATAATTAAATAATAATAATAATAATAATAATAATAACAACCACAAGCAATAACAAGTGTTGCCTGGCTAAACAAACTACGCCCACCAGCACTTATTTCAGTGCTTTTCAGGCTGACTCAGTTTTACAAATGTGACCTCCACCATCTTCAACTTATTGTCCTTTGGAAGTCTGTGACCTTGACTTACACCTTTCAAGGTCACTCAAGGTGAAAGGTCATGGTAGCAAATGAAAGCCCACATGGGACATCCTGTATATTGATTATGGTAAATATATGTCTACCATGAACTGTTTTCAAGTTACAGCCCTCTGAAAATCCGTAACCTTGAGTTTGACCTTTCAAGGTCAATCAAAGTGAAAGGTCATGGTGTCAAATAAAAGCTCATATAGGAGTTCCTATACACTCATAATAGTAAACATCTGTCTATCTGCAACCATTTTTTTTTTTTTAGTTAAAATGGTAGATTTATTATTTTCACCGATGATCTTGAACCGCTACGGAGACTATCAAAGCAGCATATGGTTAGAAGCAGAATTTAAAGGTGCACATTTCACAAAGAAAGGCCTCAACCCAGATTCAAACCAACAAAGTCTGTGAGGTAACAACACTACCCACCGTGCCACTGTTACACCCCATCTAGGCAAACACTGAAGGTAATTAAAGATGCAAAGTGTTTTTTTTTTTTTTTTCTGGGAGTTAAATCTAAATACAAAAGGAACCTGAGCACCACAGTTGCCGCCCCATTTTGATATTCCACCTCACTCATTCACCATTTTTCCATGCCAATCTGTCCACTGATACAACTTATTTCATATTTGATTTGTGCATTACTGACTTCCCTCTGCTCCACCACAACCTGCCTCAAATATGATTACACTCTTCTGCTGACGGGCCACTTTTCCTCTGCATGTTTTACTTCTGATTATCATCGCCTCACTGGCGGCCCACTGAATGCTTCAGCTCAGAATCACACACCCACACACCCACACACACACACACACACGCACACACATAAACACATACACACACACATATGCACGCGCACATACACACACAAATACAAACATGAACAAGCAAACACACATATGTAGTATATACGTACGTACATGTGCATGCATGCATGCTCCCACACACACGTAAACACAGTTTGGCTGTTACATTTTGTCATGTCAAGCTAGAAAATACCAGTATATACTTGTGTGTAGAATAATAAACTGTGTATGATTTACTGGGATTAACACATGTTAAAAGTGCATTCAAATTATGGCGCAGTCGCCTACTGGTGGCGAATGCAATGCAATTTCCATGTCCAGACATGATTCAGTGCATATCAAACGGATAAATGGCCAGTGTGACCCCCTCAATTATTTTAAAAAGGTCACGTTTCAGAAAAAGATTAACTGCTCCAACCATAATATATGTAAATGTTTGTGTGAGGGAGCCTTTTATGCTGAAACAGCAGAAGCCATGACCAGGAGCTGCGTGATTCTCCATTTTACTTTACAATTTCAAATTGTACATATATTACAGATGTGAGGGAGAGTACTTTGTGTGTGTGTGTGTGTGTGTGTGTGTGTGTGTGTGTGTGTGCATTTGTGTGTTTGTATCTGTGTGTTTGTATGCATGTGTGTGCACGTGTGTGTGTGTGTGTGTGTGTGTGTGTGTGTGTGTGTGTGTGTGTGTGTGTGTTGTTTGGACATTTTTCCATTAGATATTCTTACAGAATGCACATACGATAGTGGACATACTCAGATACGACCAGGTTTGAAGAGGATCAAAGTAGGTTTTGATAGCACTTTGTTGACACACAAAAAAGGGTTTTTCATGATCCAAAGAATTACCAAATCGCTCTTTTCCATCGAGACAAGAGATATAATCTTGCTAATGTCTTGGCGCTGTGCAAAAACAAAAGCTCACATCCCGACAGGCCCTTTTTTGAGCAAGACAATACCCTTTCTCTGCACGGTTGAATTTTATTCCCATCTGCACTGATACTCAATCCTGGTACTGGCTACAGTCTGATGGGTTTTGTATTTTCATGAAGATCTGTGACCGATTCAGACCCAGGAAACCAGGACACCTTAGTTTACGGTGTGATCACCTGCCGTAACTGACCGATTGCTGTGACTCCCACCATTTCAGTGTGTTACAGAAGCCATCTTACCCTGTGACCCTCCATGAACAAGAGTAAGGACTACTTATTTCAAATATTTTTGGCCCTTTTGCCCACAAACCAAGGGGCAAAAATAAGTAATTTATATATATATATATATATATATATATATATATATAGGTGTGTCTGTGTTTGTGTGTGTGTTTCATGGAATTATTCAATACAATATTTTATATTATTATTGTATATAAATTCATTTCCCTTGCAAATTAAGACAAATTTGCAATTTCATCAGGAGAGGGACCAACAGCTCTGATTACAGTGAAACTCATTTCAGTGTTTCATACCCTAAGGGATATTACACAAACACATACAAAAATGTATTGCGAAGCACCATAATTCAGTGGACAGTGACTCATTTCTTTTTATTTTGGTTCTGCTAGATTCTTCCCCAACCTAGCTGTCCCTGTCTGTCACAGTCTTGTTTCCGTTCATGATTCTTTATATTTAATTATTATACTCCCCTCCCTCCTGGTTTTATTCCCCGTGCTTCACTAGTATTTCCCTCTTTGTTGATTATCGTCTTGTGTATTTAAGTTCTTGGTCTTTGTTTTCCCTTTGCTGGATTGTCATATTCTGTCCTGGATGTTATCTAAAGAACTCTAGTTTATTAGTGATACCCTTCCCTGAGTCAGCCGTTCAGGTGAGTGGCCTCTCCTGGTGTCTCTTTCATTCCAGTCTGACGGTGTGCATCTGCTCACACGTGCCCTGGCTCATTCAAACAAGATTTTGGCTTTAGACTGTGACACCTGGAGTGAATGTAAAATTGGTCTGGTAGCAGTTTAATAGAGCACAAATATGTTTTGCATCCCTGAAAAAATGTTGTGGCTATCTCCTGTAGCTCAAAATGCTGGAAAAAATAATACAATTTACAAAAAAAAAAAAATCAACCCACCCCTATGTACGTGGTTTGAGGACCTGTAACTCAGAGAATATTCATAGTTTGTAGGTAAAAATTTTGCATGGCCATTTTTGCAAATATAATATCAGCAGATTCTGAGGGGGGGTGGGTGGGGGGGTGCTGATTGATTTTTCATGCAACGACCCTCTTACACACTGTCCAACTTTTTGGGATATGGGGTTGTATTATTTTGCATATTTCTCATATGTGTGCTCCAGCAATATTTACTGGGTGTGGTTCCTGCGAAAAAATGCACAACGAATTGAATTGAGCTGAGAAAGAGAAAGTGAGAGCGAGAGAGAGAGAGAGAGAAAGAGAGAAAGATTGGGACAGAGAGAGAGGGAAAGAGAGAGAGATTGGGACAGAGAGAGAGAAAGAAGTCTCCCGAAAAGCAAATGACATTCAATCACAAAGGCGATGAGACCTTGAGTAAAACCAAACTGCCTCTCAATCTAATTCTGAAACACAAAGAGACTGAGAGAGGAGCTGAGATCCAAAGAGCTTACTCAGTACTTCAAAGACCACTATTTTTATTTCGAGGGAGGAGGTGGCTTTTGGGTGGAGGACAGCAGACTGAGGTTTGCATTCCGCTCTCGATTTTTAGCAATCCGTCCTCGAATTCCGCATTTAAACAATTTTAACGGTTCTCGAAAGCATCAGATGTCATTCCCCAATTAAGCGAATGTAAATGTCTAATTAGCTAAATCACATGCTCCGGGCTCTTGTAAACAAACCATTTAAAATTTAATCATGACCCCCCCCCCCTACTGAATTCCAAATAAAATAGATGAAAGGGACTGAGTTAAGCATGGTACTGCTGAAATCAATGGAAGAAATAAGAGAATAAACGGCTCTAGCTTGGGGTTCATGGGAGCCTATTGTTTTGGGGTCTGGAGAATACTGGAGGACTGTGGCGAAAGGGGATGAATATAAAATGTTGGGAATCAGACATTCAATGGCAAAAGAGGTTGATGAATGTTACCCTCAACATACAGCTACCTACTGCCCAGGGCCCAGTGTCACGAAGCATGCCTACTGCATTAGCCAGCTAACCGCACTATAACTCTCCATACTTCAGTCCATGCTCCAGATCTGTGAGAACTCTGAGTTTTACTTACTGTAGTTACCCAACTCAGTCAGAAATCTTATTCACGGAGTATCCCTGAGCGCACAGACAAAATCACCAATCAGCCTAAAACAGAAATTGTTTTTACAGCTTATTTATTTGTGCATAATTTGAAGTTGTTATTCCGAAATCTGCATTGACAGCAAATGCTGTTTCTGCAAAAACTGTGGGCCCATTTTTGGCTTTTCTATTTCATGAGATAAAAATCCACATGGAATATCCTCCGAGGCACTGCATCAGGCCATATGTCAGCATTATTGGTTCTTTCAGATCTAGAATCCAGAATATGTTCTGGATCACTTCCAAATTTAAATCAACTCATCCTTGGACTACCACCCACCATCCTACCAAATTCTGCACCAATCCATTCATAACTTTTTGAGTTATCCTGTTGACAGACAGCCAGACAAACAAACATGCAATCAGGGGTGAAAACATAACCTCCTTGGCAGAGGTAATAAAAGTATAGATGTTAAAAAAGGTAACGTTTTAAAAATTAGAATCACTCGTTACTTGTTTTCATGAATATTCCCAGTTTGATCCTTTTCTGTTAGATTTCCCACAGTTGCCCTCATTAGGTTCAATCTCCATAAAGAAACTATAGAGCAGTCATAGAATGCATGACCTTTGCTGTTTAGAAATTCTTTGGTTGAGGAATTATTTTCAAAAGTGAACATAAAACGGGTCTCGACAGTGTCATCTTTGTGTGCAGAGAAATTTTTTCAGATCCTGGATCAAAAAGAAGTGTTGGATCTTCACTAAAATTTAATCCCTTTCTCCTTGACACAGTATCTATCAACCCACAAAATTTCATTGACATCCATAACTTTTGGCGATATTCCACTAACTGACACATGAACAAACAAACGCAGGTGAAAACATTACCTCCAAGGGAAGGTATAATAATTGACAGGGAGGCAGGTCAGAACTTGCACACAGGCCAATGTTCAGTTCAGGAGTTTTATTAAAACCGTTAGTCTTACTGTCCAGATCATTATCACACAATGAGATTTCAACACAGAAGGCAATAAGCAACTTGTAAACCATAAACAGTCCAGTAATCCAGGAACCAAACAGGACTTACATCAAAACAGAAGAAGAATCCAAAGGAGTGGGCAAAAAAGCAAGGTGGGATCATACACAGTAAATCCTGATAAACTAAGGACTGGACAAAATCGTAAACCAAGTGCGAAAAACAAACCGTGACCAAGAATTCAGAGATCACTCTAAAAAGGCTCATAGGTAAGATGAAATGAAACAGGTAAACAAATTTGCAATGTGTGCATGGGAGAGAGGATATAAAGGGAAGACAAGGCTGATTATAGAGGGGAAACAGGTGAGTGTGAGGGGACAGGGCATGCAGAGAGGTTTGGGAATAGGTGTGCTGATTAGAAAACAGAAAGGAGAAAGTGAGTGCAGGAGAAAGGAAAGAATAGAAAGCATATGCACAGTGAGAAGAGAGTAGAAAACAAACAGAGTGATGCCTATAGTGAACATATAAACACAGTGCAGACATGGATAACAACAAAACTATAACAAGACTAGGTGCACCTAGTATATAGCTGGGCCGCCTCCTCCCCACCGGCCGATCAATCGCTGAACTTCTTCCCTGCAGGCCAGCCAATCGTTGAACTTGATCACTCAGTCGGTCAGTGAGTCAGTCACCCACACAGTTACTCAGACAGCAACATTTATAAGGGCCGGACCGCTGCTCGGCCCAGCCCAAAAATTACATAAAACATTGCATGAACAGATTCAGACTCTGACAATAACTGTCATTGAGAATGTTAAACCTCATTCACTTGACCTAGCTCTGTCCTCGGGGTAATATCAGCGTTACTTGACTTTTTTTTTTTTCAAAATCATTCATTAGTGCTTCAGGCAGCTCAGGTAACCTTGTCCACTGCTTTGTCGTCATCGATATCTCCAGCCTGAGGGGAACTGTCCTTGCAGGTAAGACCAATGAAATCTACTAACTGTGGAGTCCTCAGCCTTCACTCCAGAATGAGACTGTGCAATTTAGCTGTTCGTATCCCCTTCCTTTAAATTCCAGGAGCTCATGTCCCGATATAAAAAGAGGTATAGATGTGTAGGAGCGGCCTGCACTCATAATCACTCCACTGCTCCGCTTCCATCCACAACCGGCTAACTGATCATCCTCAATTTCCAGCTCCTGATTTTACACTCTCCTCTTCTTTTCGTGATTCAATGGAGGACTTGGTGATTAACTGTTTACAGACATTTTCCTTATGCGGAGCGTATAGGAAGTTCTGCGCAAAAATCTTAGGCACCTGATATTTGTTTGATTTGGGCTGTGATGTTTATTTTTCATTATCTGCATTTGCGCATGGAAGGGAAAAAAAAGCACATTTGAGATTTTCAAACATTAATTTTCCAAAAAAAGTAAATGTTACCAATGAATGTTTTTATTTTCTTAAAGGAAGGAGCAGATGGCGAGGCCCCCACGGATCCCCGTTCACAGCATCATCAGGGCTGCCTGGGATTTTCCGCCAGGATAGAACCGAGCCAGCCAGCCTGCAGAAGAACAGAGTCAAGTTTCCTAAACTGCTTGGTGAAACCTATCAGCCATTTTTTTTTTACTTAGAACTGATACAATTTCAAAGGTTGAAAGGTGGTCAGACCATATTTTGATTTCATTTAGTTTTTGACTATTTAGATTTGGGTTTTTAAAATCTCTTTGCAGTTCATTTCTATTATTTAGAAATTTTCCATTTCATGGTTTTCAAAAGCATCTCCAGCTTACAACAGTGTTCTCCTTGTGCCTAGAGGACTGTGACATGGTTCTCTTTCAGTAGTACAGATGAGGTTGTAAGATCTGGAAAGGGGATTGGAGCACCGCAAATGCTGATGAGTGGGGGAGCCCCAAGGCTGAAAGCGGCAAATGGCTGATAGCTCAGGAACTGGGCCTCAAGGAACTCCGGAGCCATGCTAGATAACAATAAAACTGTTTGGACTTCCTCCGTTATGAGTGGGCCCAGGATGTTAGCTCAGCCTCCGAGTGGAAGGGGTTAATGGTCTTTCTGTGTCCTTGGTGTCACTTAGTATGGGGGGTAGGTGCAAGGTCTCTGGCTGACAAAATGCCCCTGTGGGAGTCATTTTATTGTCCTCAGTCTTTCATGAAACTGGACCTTAACTTATCTGTTTAAAATAATCTAAACCTCTGGGAACTTCACAATATGCTCACATGTTCAATATACTGCTCTGAAATCACTTCCGTACTTATAACCCAGCTTATCTGTGTAATAATTCAGCTTAAGACTTTTTCATGACAACTGCATCATATTAGTACATATTCATATCATGTTTGGTCTTGTTATTCTCAGGAGAATCCAGGGAGTTGAACGGATTGTGTTTCATTCCCATTGAAATTATGGTTCAATCCCTTTTGGAAACTCCTGAAAATTGGTCAGAATCCTCTCAGGTAATCATTCTGTTCTTCTCTCTCTGCTAAATTGTTTTATTATATCCTCCAAATGGTGGAAACCCAAAATCCAGATTTGACCCCCCTTCCAGGTAATTTATGGCCATACTGCCTGGATCAAAGACGTGATTTGGCTTAAAGCAAAGAGAGACAATCCATTCTGGGAAGATCGTATCCGATCTCTCCCCGCGTACCTAAGTGCGTGTGTAGCCTTTTCACCAGGTATGACTCAACTCTCATTGTCTAAATTGTTTGTAACTTGTATTTGATTTAACTTTGATTTGTTTGATTCAAGCTCTTGCCTACCTGGTGAATAAATTATTGCTATTCCTTTAAACTTGCGTGGTCTCTGTGACTCCTGATCCTTTTATTCTTTCTAGCCACGTTACGACAGAGACTTAGGGGTTAAGCTCAACCAAGGACTGATCAGCGGCTTTGGGATGATAATTGGTTTTATTAAGTTGGAGAGACAATCATGATCTACTTACTTAAAGGGTTTATGTATTGCCGGTTCTGGAATTTTAACCTTCAGGAAACCCATGGACGAAAAGTCGATTATCTGTTAAAATCGCCTGAAGGAATCCATGGGCGTGCATAAATCTGGGTTCGCAGTATTCACGCCAAAAGATGCTGCTGCTGCGATAATTGACTTCCATCCCCTGGTATTACCAACGAACCTAAGATTTGGCAATAATGCTAAAACCCGGGGGCATATATTGAGTAATGCAGGCCTACACCTACGAGTCCGAGGTGTAATCACCCCGAGGTCCACGCATGTTTTCCTTAAATTATAAATTCTAATTTTAATTTGGAGTCAGATTGAAACGAGAGTAAATATAGTAACTGTTACGCTTCTTTTACAGTGATCACTCATATGTCTGATGCCCCGCCTCTTTCTGGTGTAATATTCTAATGCTCACATTGAATTATTCACCGCAAGGCGGCAGATTAGATATATCCGTGATTACAGCATGGCTCCGTTTGTGGACGGAGAAAGTTTATTAATATTATTCTATTTGCCTCACAACAGCCTAAGTACACGCATGAACCTTCGCTCCCAGCTTTTCCGTTGTTGGTTTAGCTGTGTGGGTTTTACAAGGTTAGTAGGGATAAATTTGGACAGTCACCCCAGCCGTGGAAAGCAATCCTCTGCTATCAGTCCAGGAGGATCATCGATAGCTTTCTTGAGATTACATGAGATTGCATTTCAATACATGCTGCTATAATTAATAAGACTTACTTACTGCACATACACCGTATAGCAGATTAGTTGTGTCTCTTTTTGACATAAATGGCACACAGTGCTCCATCAAGACCAGCAATTGCTATTTACTTTGACTGTGTGGGTCAAAAGCAAAGGTTTTCTGGTATTTTCTGCTCGCTGACCACTGTCAATTGCAGTTATTGTTATTACCGCCCCCCAAGGGTGAGGGAAGGGGTATTGTTTTCGGTTCGGTTTGTTTCTGTGTTTGTGCGTTTGTTTGTTTCTGTGTTTGTTTGTTAACACTCTAGCGGCAAAACTAATGGCCAGATTCACCCCAAATTCGGTACAGGGATTGCCACTGACCCAGAATAGATCCCTGTAGAATTTCGTACAAGTAGGTGAAAGTATGTGCGAGGGGCGGGGTTTGTTGTGCCTGGCACCACTTGGTTTTTTATGTTTTTAGGGTGCTGGGTTGTCATTGAAAAGTCATAATGACCTTATTCACAGCATCAAAAGTTTCCATCGCTGAGCGTATGACACGAAGTATGAAGTCACACTTCTAGACATTGAAAGTGAGCAGTTGGACTTCACATTCACTGAAGCCCCTTTCCAAATAAACCATCTGGTATCTTTCCCAGTGTTTGAGCAACAGAAACAGCCCATGGTGTCACGTTCGCAACGAGACCCCATCATTACAAATTATGCAGCCTGGCTTCGGTTCTCCTGTCTCACAATGGAAGCACAGAACCGTACTGTGAAATAATACGGCAAAGCTTGTTTTGGTTTATATGAACTTTTATCTTTATCGCAGCCAAGTTTCTTTCCTTTGAACTATACATATAAAAGATTTCAAGCCAGAATTTATTTATTTATTTATTTATTTATTCATCCCTCTCTTCTATCCTTCCTTCCCACAGAATGGGCGAAAAGTTTGACTAAGAAAATGAATGAGCTCTGGGGTCACATCCGTTAGTTCCTGGTGCATTTTACAAAACAAAATACATAGGGTCCACTTGCCTGATTCCTTTGTCTAAGATAAACATTTCTTTCCAATGACAGCACACAAAACTGAATCACATGTCTGCATCCAAACAGCAAGGGTCAAATGTTTAATGTGCCTGCTACTCAAGAGTTTTGAATCATTTAAGAATTATTCTCTATCATTTCTTGCTATATTATTCAATGAAAGTGTTTGCACTGCATTAAATTATACGAATCCAACAATATAATATATTTTCATAGATAATTTAGTACTTTAATTACTTGGGAGTATTACTTATTTTGAATAACATATAAATAGCGGTATATGTATATTTTGTCATGTCCTTTCCAGGAAATCCCTGCGGAGTTTGATTTGCTTTAAGTCATTGTCTGGTTGTAACACATAGAATTGTCCATTTAATCTCTGCAGAATAAATAAATAAAAAATAAATAAAATCACAGGTAATTCCAAACTTTTGAGTGATGTGGTATTTTTTAAACTGAAAGTATCCCTGCTCATTGGCCGACACATTGCCATGTATTTTCATAAGGTTTGATGGTGTTTCAGCACCTTGGACAGATCAGCTTATGATGCAAATCATTCTGTATTCATTCTGTCAGAACCTTCAACAGCATCACTCCTGAACAAATGAAGAGTTTGTTTCCAAAACGCAATATAACCATTTTACTCATTTTGAGTAAATCAGCTTTTTCTATGTTGGCGCCTATTGCATTTTACAGAAAAACACAAACTTTGACCATGAAAAAATATACAACCTTATGGTATGAATTTCTAAAAACAGATTTCTGCACCATGTGTAAGAAGCACAGGGCTATTGTTCTACAGTATTATCTCAATTTTCGTCATTTCGGCACTTATTCCGTTTTGGAAACAAACTCTTCAAATGTCTACATTCAAATGGGTTTGCAGAACCATGGATAGCTGTGATTATACGACAGAGAGGAGAATCACGAAAAACTGGCGAAACACACACCCACACCGCTCTCTCCATGTTGCTCGACTGACTTGCACAAGAAGATTGTTTTACCTTCTTTAATCTCCAAATGTATCCTCCTCCAATCCCCTTGTGCTGTTGACCTGATTTACAGAAATGTTGAAACAATATGGGAATTCAGTGCATGACATCCTGACCGACAGACTAGGCTATCTGAGAAAGCAAAAAAATTATATAAATAGATTATATGATGCTTGACTAATTAAATGTGTTCAAAAGTGTCTTCTATTCAAAAATAGACTCAAGGAGATGGACTGGGTGAGGCCAGTTGCGTGCACGTGTGTGTGTGCGTGTGTTTGCGTGTGTGTGTGTGTGTGTGTGTGTGTGTGTGTTTTTCCCTCATGAACTAACCTGCATGTCTTTGGGCTGCAGAAATAAACTGGATATCTGTTGCAAATCAAAACAAATATGGAGACTGCACACAGAAGGGACCCGGCCTTGGGGTTACAATCAGGGGCCGTCTTGTTTTAAAAACAAAAGAAAAAAAAGAGTGAAAAGTAGGCAGTTACTTTGACATGATGCATCAATCTGGCGCACGTAAGATTGGCTTCTGCAGAAAGCTATTCTTTGACACTAGACCACAGATATCTAGTTATTGTGACAAAACGTTTGAACCATTTTGTCAGTTCTCTTTGTCTGGCAGTCGCGGAATTCATCATAAAATGCTATAACAGATACAGCTACTTCTTTCAAGCTGTTAGATAAACCCATAAAGACTATGTCCATGAAATCGAGCACCAAAGTCTATTGCTTCTTCGCGCTGAAATGTCAGCCATAGGTCAATTCCCAGTCTCTGCTCTGGATGGATTTGGCAATACATTTATGGACAGAAATGCGGGCAAGTTGCACAAATCATTAAAATTGATTTGTCAGTTTATAAAATTCTGTCTATCCATTACAACAGCTTAATCACAGCACTTCAGAACCTTATAACTCCCCCATACCCCTCATTCTCCGTTTTCCACATACATAAGAACAGTTCAGGCTGTTTGCTTTTCCAGCTCGGTGCATTTCTACCCCTCCTGCTGTAATTTTCATTTAGTGAGTCCATTCATCAATTATCTAACTGGCGGGGGGTGTTGGGGAGGAGAGGGGTGTGGAGTACTTGAGAATATCCCAGAATTCAATGGGTGAGCGACAGGAATGCAGCTATCATTCCTGGATTGTAATTCACCAATCCGCATGCATCATTCACTCACACTGGCACTTCAGAGTGAGCCATTAGCCTGACGCGCATGTCTTTTGTCCTTGTGACAGTAGAGAAAAGAAAACCTGGAGAAAACCTGCATGAACTCAGGGAAAACAAGCAAAAACATGTCAGATTCGAACCCAAGACTTTCTGACCGTGAGGCAGCTTTTTACGCTTTTTTACTCTAACAAATTTTAATTAATCTCAATTAATGTTTCAACCTCATTTTGTAAAAAGGTGGGACAGCATGGGAAATGCAAATTAAGAATAAAAAAAGAAATCAGTGAATTACAAATAATCTTTAACTGGTATTAAGACTAAAGCACAACCAGACAAAATACTCCAAGTTGGAACTCAGCAACTTTTTTTTCAGGAAATAGATACACTCCATCCATCATTGCATTCACAAGCAGAGTCTAATGATTGGCTGTCAAACCACACTGTTCATGATGACCTCTAGCCTCCATCGTTTGTAAATTAGAGAAAATTGTGTTGCCCTGGCGATTATTTATTCAAGAATCATGGGGCAGAGGCCTTCCGTTATCTTTTTTTCCTCTCACTGGACTGCCTGATATCTTGGAAAATGTGTATACTCTTGCTGGATGGGATGTTTTGCGCCAAATATCGCTCAGTGTGTGCTGCGACTTTGGGATTTAGTCCCCCTGTGTCGATTTAACCCTTACAAATACCACGTATGACAACAATGCATCCAATGCAAATACCCTGTAAAAACTCATCATGTTAAGCATGCCAATTCACATATAATATTGATTGATGCATGCATATAAGTACTACAGTAATTACAGTTTCCAAATAACTAGATTGCATATGTTTTTGAGCTATTTTTTTCACATTAGTAACCATCATTATTCAGCAAAAGCTCTTTTCGTGTTTATTGCTTAGACTAAGAATGTAGTATTATTGATTATAAAATGTTTGGTTAAAAATTGGAAATTAGAGAATTATATTTGATTGAGGTTATGTATCAATGAAAGTGATCAAAAGGGGAAGTGGCTTTGTGTCGGGTCTATCTTGGACCACTAGGGGGAATCGTAAAATTCTGAAAACAGAGGCCGATTTAAGGGGACAGAATATTCGTCCTGCGGTTGCCAATTGTGAGCGTGATCACGCAGCACTGGATGGCATACCAGATGCCCAGGCACCCAGACTTGGATTCTGGAAATAAAAAAAATAAATTTATTAAAAAAAAAACAGATATACGCAGAAACAGAGAATCTTGTATGCACCGAACAGAACGAGGGCACTGTAACCAAACACCTGCAGTCAATATACCTTTATGTTTTATAAAGAGTACCCTCTCTCGCTATGTCTGCCTCTAATCTCTGAAGAATATGCTGGGAAACAGTTTAATGAGGCCAATGCTTACACCTCATGTGCTGTCTCCCAATTTCAATCCGATTTCCACGCTGTACCCACCTCTCAAATACTGTGCACCCACCTCCTGAACACTGTCTGCCCTGCACTCAGAAATACTGATATGCATTTCGGAGCAACATATGCTTTGTTCTTGGTTTTGGTCTATGCAGAGAAGCCCCATCTTATTTCATCTAGACAACGCTGAGCCATATTCTGCAGGAGTTACAGCATCGTGGCATCCTAATTGGAGGGTACTGCTAACAGACTGCAGTCCACACCTGTCTCCTATAGAAATATGCAGAGCTTTAAGAAATGCTAAATATAATAATGAAGACTCTGGATGACTGAGCTGCTGAAGACTTTCTGTATCTCGGTAGAAGGAGGAAAATCCTTCAAAACTGGAGAAAATCCTCAGTCACTAGGGTCCTCAGTCACCCCAAAAATAACCTGAAGGACTAAGGAAAGGGGAAAACTACCCCCTGCATCATCTTTTTTTCTAGAACGTGTCATAAGCATGAAGTTTGGAATGAGTGCTTATTTCCATA
Source organism: Gymnothorax javanicus (assembly GCA_029692085.1). Lineage (NCBI taxonomy): Eukaryota > Metazoa > Chordata > Actinopteri > Anguilliformes > Muraenidae > Gymnothorax > Gymnothorax javanicus. The sequence goes on along the minus strand of CM056201.1, from coordinate 109,155,048 downwards.
AAAATAATAATTAACCCTAAGAGCACTAAATGCAGCTATTGATGTAAGATATCAAAATCAAAGCTCTTGAAAACCTATCATGTGGTGACTTGTTTAAGGGAGCTCTTTTAAACAAGTCGCCACATGATAGGTTTTCAAAAGCAAAAGATAGTTAGATTTATATTTTTTAAAAAAAATAATTTTAGCGCTCTATGGGCCTGATTTACTAAGACCTTTAGCACATGCAAAATGTTTTTGCCCATGCAAAGCCAATAACATTTCCCATGATTGGCCAGGGTACTTGCCTTGCACCAATCAGTGGAAAGGTTTCTGGTTTTGCAGGGGCAAAAAGATTTTGCATGTGCCAAAGGTCTCAGTAAATCAGGCCCCAAGGGTTAAAAAGAGAAGGAGAAACATTAAATACTTGAATTCAGTCTTTTCGGTTTTTTCAAGCCAAGAATGATTTACAAACCCCTGTTGTCATTTTTATTTGCATTTTCCTACAGAGGATGGAATTCAATAAGAGTTGAGATTTTAAAAAATCATTATTCAGATTATTGCCGTCAGTAAAATCTCACACTGCAGCCTCTTCTCATTGTTACATCTTTTCTTAATCATTATCAGCTACATGTTTCCCAGAGTTTCTGTTGATAATACTACAGTTTGTAATCAAACTTAATAAATAGGGTAATCCTTCATTTAGTTCCTGTCTTCACTGACCCTTCAGCCACAAATAAATTTATTACAATAGATCACATCCAACGATTTTACAAATATATGTATAATTCTGGAGTACAACAAATGAGGCCCAGAAAGGCAAGGCAATCTGATTTTTTTTTCAATGTTTCAGTGTATTTTTGTGTATCTTCATGTACATAACCTTTTTAAATTTGTTTTTTCTTTCTGGGATGCAGCATGGGTATATTTTGTAACCCAGCTGTCATCAAACCTTTACAAAATGATGACAAGACTTTCATTTATTGCATTCAGGCACAATAAAAATCCAGTGCCCCTGAAAGGCAAGAAGAATTTATTTATTTATTATTTATTTATGCATGCAATGTTGGCCAACACAGTAAAACAACGATATCTCCTACATATTATCGCCCTTGCACAAGAAAAGCTTAGGTTTTGGCCAACATTGTCACAGAAAAATTAATAAGAATAAATAAATAAATAAATAAATTAAAATTAAATTTTCAGTTCTATAGTACAGAGACAAAACAAGAAAAAAAAAAATCTAACATATTCAGGGCCTCACTCTCGCTATATACAGAGACCTGATCCACATTTTCACTGTTCTGTCGGCTGGATCACTCAGCCTCCACGGTAAGCTGTAAGCTTCTTAACTGAAGTACCTGCTCTATAGTTTATATCGTGCCACAGAAAAACAGTTACTCCAGCTCCAGGCTTCATGTCCGACGCAGAGGACTTTTATTTATTTATTTCCCCTCAAACAGCGTCAAAACACTTTATTGTCATAAATAATATTGCACCTGCTGTTCTGACAAATGTCTCACTCCATTCTTCATGCCAAATTGTATTTTTTTTCTTTCTTCCGACTTCAGGAGAAAATTCACATCCAATATAAGAAATGACTTGTGGGAGGTAATTATGATCATTACTGAATTATATTTTCAAATTAAAATTAAACTAGAGCAAGAGACAGCTATCAGGAAAAAGCATTGGTATGCAAACAAGGAAATCTAACAATCGCGATTCATGCAAAAGTATGTCCTCAATCCCAGCTATATCCAGTGTAAACAACCAGATTACCAGAAACAACACAGCCGCCACCACCTGCATTATAAACAAGTGAATCTACTGACAGCACTGCAGTCTGTACAGCGTATTACAAACCATGCACAAGAGCTATAATGAGCCCAAACACACAAAAACAATGACATGGTATGGATCAATGGCTTCAAAAATGAATGCCAAAAAATGAATGAATGAATGAATACAGACTACCGCAACTTCACTTCTACCTGCATTTTTGCCCGAAAATAAATTCCGCCCTGTGCTGACCAGAGTGATATGACTGACTGAGGCAGTGATGCATGTGACCAGGCCATCTTCACCAGTAACGCCACATGCCAACACCATCACCATCAAACAAAGACGAACAGAATTTGCCAAGTGATCTCGAGCAAGTAACAAACTAGAAGCAAAGTACAATACAGGCCAAAAGTTTGGAAGCAAGATCAAATTTGTACAAAAAAAGATCATAGTTTCATTGGCATACTCTGCAAGAAAATAAACATGATTATTAAATAAAGAGTCACTTATCAGAATACATTTTTATTCAAATTATTAGGCCTATATTACTAGGCCCATGGTCCTAGTGCCCGCCAGATTCCCATTGGCATCAGGTGGGCTGTAAACCATGACATAAAGTGAATAATGCAAACTGTGATTTGTTTTTTACTTTTTCACTGAAGTTGTGACTCTTGCAAATCTTCTCAACCCAAAAACTAAGCCCCTCCTTTTTTTTGTTAACATTTATTCAGCAATGGTCTGGTAACATCAATGTATACAGTACCTAAAGGTAAATAGAGGAAAATGGTGCATATCAATGAAAGAAAAGTCTAATCATGCAGTAAATACATCCCAAAATCCACAGATTTCAAACTGGTTTTTAAGAAAGGCATTGTGAACAGAAACTTGAAGTTGCTTCCCAATTTTTGACCTGTATTGGCCTTGCTTCCAAACTTTTGGTCTGTAGTGTAGGTGTACTTTTGAGCAACCCTTGACCTAGATGAAAATGGGTACAGATCTCATGTGTAGCCTCCTTTTCATGAGGCGATACCCAAACGCTTCCGGATAATTTCCAATTCTCAACATAGAAGATGGACAGACAGATGAGATGGTAGACCTAGACTCCAGTAATAATTAAACAGATTAAAGCTGCCACACAGACAGTAACCAAAATCCAGCATGAACTCAACATTCCATCAGCCCATCATCACACTGGCTGTTTCCTGCTCAGGGACATTGGGGATGGTGATTGGTCGGTGGTGGTCGAGGGTTGTGGCTGGTGTCTATCCCATCCCACGCTGGGCAAGAGGAACACACCCTGGACAGCTCACCAGTCCGCTGCAGGAAACACCCACACCATTCACTCACACCTCTGGGCAATTTAGAGCCTCTCATTAGCCTGGTAATCAAGTCTCTGGACTGCGGGGGAACGAAGGAAACACGCACAGAGAGCTCAGAACTTATTCTGACCCACGACTTTACTGCTGACAGGCAACATCAAAACCCAATGTGCCACCACGCTGCCTGGATTAATAAAAACACATGATCGATAAATGCATAAAAACCTATGGTTTTGAGACTACAAAGTTGTCTGCAAGAAAATCTCCATTGTGATGATTATTAGAAGATTGATTCCTGATGTCGTAAAAATATGAATGGGTATGCTTTAAAGAGATCATTTGTACCCTTCAGTCAGGCCGTTAAATGAATAAATAAATGAATAAATATAAACAGAACAAATGCTTTATTATTCTAATCCTCTTAGTTTAGGTTCAGCTATTTCTGAAAATTAATTAGTGAATTAATAAAGGTATTTTAAGAATTAATGATTCACTGAGCACTTTTGGCAAAAGCATTACTTGTAATGCTTTGTAGTTCTAGTTGTTCTTGGTGGTGGTTTGTCTGTTATTATTGCAGTTATGCTGTTTTGGAAATGACAGAGATGATCCTTCAATCACAGGAACGCACAAAAATCACATTTTTTAATTGACAAAATAGACAAAACATGATTGGATTGCTTTATTGTATTGCATGATTTTGCATAAATATCTAAAAACCAAAAATAAGATTTCATCCCGAGTTGCCATTGTAAAGTGGGTCTGCTGCAAGGTCAAGCCATTTAATCATGAACATATTTTGAAAGTGAGCTTTGGTAGCATGTTTCACAAATATTGATAAGATGGCCAAAATACTCCGCATAGCAAAAAGTATGTGAAGGCCTGTGAATCCAGCATCTCACTGCAAAATAATGCAAAATCATGGAACATTACAATGAAGTTTAAGCACCACCCTGTGTTTCTATAACGACCTCTGCTCTTCTGGGAGGGCATTCCGATATATTTTAAAGCATAGAATATTCTCAAGATTGGGCCTAACATGAGTCACAATCCCAATGCTGTTTAATGAAATCAGACCGTCCTGCAGGCTTGTTAAGTTTTTCCAAACTGATCTCAACAAACCAGGTATCAAATTTGCTCCATTCATTGTTATGTTTAAACCAGAATGGACCATCCCCAAAACTAAAGGCTGGAGGCAGAAAATCTTCTGAAAACTCACTGTCTTTGAGATTTCTGAACTATATTCTCCATTGGCACTAACCCTAAGCCCCTAAAAAACTTTCCAAAAACAAGATGTGCCGGCAAAGTTTTTTTGGACATGTAGAGTATGTGATAATGATTACATGGCAAAGGGGATGATTATTTCAAAATTTCAAAGGGTACATTTTGTGTGCAAATTCAAGCAACATGGGGACTCAGTCACACTCTTCATGAGCGTAATGACTCATGTCAGTAACCAGTTTGACATCTGCCATTTTTCTTTCAAACATGTGCCACATGTATTATGTAACTATCCATTATGAAAGCCACCTATGAATAATGCACGCAATGAATTGCTCCTTAAACTCACAAATTCAAGCATTACATGGGTCAATGACGTGACATTGTCCGAGTGCACTACTTTGGTTTAAAATAATTTAAAATGATTCATAATAAGCATAATTTTATTATATAAAACCTGTTTAATTTGAACATATTTCCAATTTATCATAAAAATGATATATATTTCTTGTTTTGCCATCTCAAACCCTCAAAATGTCCGGTGGCGCAACCGTCCAAGCAAGTTAACACTATGTGAAATGTATTAAATATGTAATTTAAAATATGAATTAATATAATATTAATATGGGGGCATAATTTTATATTGAAAACCTTTCAAATAAACAAAGTGTAATAGTTTAATTGTTCTTAAATTGTTTGGAAAACCAAAATACCCGCCCCCTACAATAAAGAATCCATAACTTACTTTTAATACCCAGCTCAACTACAAAATAGTAATTTTTTTAGGCAGAGTAGACACTCTCGGGTATACTTATTAAAAAAATCACTTAGAAAAAAAAGAGGGACGTGTGTTTTTTTTTTTTCAAGAAACTTTTGGTTGCACCACCTGACATTTTTTGGCTGGTGAAATTGCAAATACAGTCTAAAACTGTACTAAAACCCTGTAAATGTTGTGCAACCATTAAGACTTGTTTAAACACACTCTTCCAACTTCAAATAAATGTGTTCTGTACATTTTTAAAGATTTCTTTTATAAAAAAAACATTTTTAAAAGGCTTATTTGTCATTGACCCACACACAGTTTGGCAACATGCTGTAATCTTGGTACAAATAAATACATGTATAAATAAATGATGCTTTAATTTCTTTGTGAGTCAATTTATGAACAGATGCTAATTGGATCCATGCCAATGTACAACAAACAACATTCTATCAGCTAATTACTTTACAGTAATTGGTTTCCAACGGCATCCGTGTGTTCGATTTTGATGCCAATATTGTACCAATGTGCATCATATTCTGACAGTTACATCATATTTTAGTCACTACTGAAACAACGAGTTGATTGACAAACTGGAGTTCAATCCCAGAGAGTGTAGAATGGAAGCAGGCAAGACTTACTAACCAGCATATTTTCCAGTCCAGGTCAATTCAATTATTTGTACAACACTTCATCAAAGGAGACATTATGCAGAGCAGCCAAAGGGCAGATACCCACCAATATAACAAAAATAGCTTATGACGCAAAAACTCCCAGTGAAGGACAATCCTTAAAAAGTGATGAGGGGGAAAAAAAGTCCCCTATATGAAAAATCTCAGGAGGAACCAGGTTACTGTGGGAGTCCTTAAAGAGGATGATCTTGAAGCGTAGCACAGAGAGTCATGAAGAAATGCTTACCTATAACCCCAAATTATATAAAGTTGGGATGGTATGTTAAATCAAAATTACAACTAAAAGCAGTGATTTGTAAATTACCTTTGACTTGTTTTATGTTATAAACAATAAAATGCACATTGCTGTTTTACCTTGGGAATTTTAGGATTTCAAAATAAGGCCGTATTTCCAATTTGATTTTTGCAATATATTTCAAAAAAGTTTGGACAATGAAATACACCACTTTGTATTGTTGGTGTTCTTTTTATCAACACTCAAAGATTTAAAGACTGAAGACACCAAGTGATTAAATGTTTCAGGCGTAATTTTGGATTGTTCTTCCTGCAAACAAGCCTTTGGATGCGCATTGCACAGGGTCTTCGTTTCCAAAATTTTCATTTCAAAATGAGCCATGTTTTCTTTGTTGAGGACAAGTCGGGACTGCAGGCAGGCCAGCCCATCACCAGCACCCTCTTTTTACACAGCCATGCCATTGTAATGCATGCAGAATGTGGTTTTGTGTTGTCTTGTCAAAACATGCAAGGGAAACCCCAGAAAAGCTGCTTTCTAAAACGCAGAATATTTTTTTTCAAAAATGTTTTTTTTCCAGCTTTATCCCTTGTCAATCTCCCTGACACAACCCCTTACCATTATAGAGCATAGCTTTTGGACTTGCTGCCAGTAAAAGACTAGATGGCTCTTTTCTTCTTTGGTCCGGGGCACCTGGCATCCATTTCTTCCAAAAGAGACCTTAAATAGTGGGTCATTTGACCACAGTACACATTTCCACTGCGTAATGGTCCATTCCCAGCCCAGAGAAGTCGACAGCGCCTCTGGAAACTGCTAACACAAGGCTTCCCTTTTCACTAATAATTTTTTAACTGCCATTTGTGGATGTAAGAATGTATGGTAGTAGTTGACAATAACTTTCCAAAGTAATTCTGAGTCCATGCGGCAAAATTACTTCTAGGTTAAATGACAGTTCTTGATGTAGTGCTAAGTGCTCAGAGATCACAGGTATCTAGCTCAGGCAGACATGCTCACCCTTCACGCCTGCAAATCAGTGAAATACAAGTCAAAGTACATTCAGAAATCACTGCTTTCTGTTTTTTTGTGCCTTTACTGTTCTGCCCAACTTTTTCACGGTTGGGGTTGCAGAAAAAAAAAAACTCAAGTATCAGAAAACCAAATGAGTCTGCCACTAAGTGCATATGCGAAAGTGTTTCCTGGCAGTTGTGAGATGATACTGCATGTGAAATAATGAGATAGATGCCAAAAAAGTATCTGATGGCTTTCCAGCGACTCCGCATGCTCCATCATTGTCAGTACAGTGTTATTCCATGGGCCCAACAAATGTTTGGTGCGAGTGCCAGGCTAGAGCTTAAATCCCACCCCAGAACCAGACAAATCTCTGCCTCATAATATTTATATGAGTATGAAAATGATCCTACCACCATCGTCTTAATCACCAGATCTAACACAACTGAACTCACAAGGGAGATTTTGGAATGAGTTAGCGCTGTCCATTACCATCGGTGAAATACCTACAGTCAGTGAGAGAGCATCTCTTGGACAAAAGGTACTCCATCCTGCCAGTGAAGTTTCAACTCTATACCAGGGTGTGCTGTAGCTGATCTAGTAGTTGCTTATAGAAGCTAAACACTGTGCTAAGACTGGCTGTGTTGATTTGTCCATTAATTTCTCACCTATCTGTATATATACATGTGTGTCATCAGAGCAAAGGATTGCCCCTGCGTGAATACAAGATATATAGTTGTGCCAATTTAAGACTTCTGCTGGCAAGGTTTGTCAGAAAACTGCGCTCTTAGTCAAGGTAACACAATCCCCAAGGCACCAATCTCTATGACTCAGGATGATGGCATGGCTGCAGTACCACAGAGGCATTTTATTTATAGGGTATTTATAGCAAATTATTGCAAAGCAGTGATATATCTTTGGGAGCTGTATTTACAATTCACATTTAAATACTTGCTGAGCTGTGATGTTTTCCTTGTATGGTGAACTGCATGTGCGTAACTCCTGCGCTAACACTGGACTGTTTTGGGTGATGCTCTCACAACACGAAACCAGACTTCCACATCCAATGACAACAATTCTGCCAACTCTCCCCAACATATACACTATATAGACAAAAATATGTGGACACTGCACTGAAACTTCATTGACATACATGCAAAATGGACACCATTAAATTCTAAATATCTGGCATTTTAATTGAATTTGGAATGAATTAGTTGGTATGGGCTAATATGACAGACTTTAGGCTTCAAATTTGGGGTATTTTCACTTAATTTTTCCCCAAGATTTGGAAAATGTTGCCTGTTCTCTGTCCCCCCTTTTTCCCCACAACTCCTTCAGTAAAGGACTGGTTGAAGGAGTATACAAAGTGCTACAAAATCCTAATGGAAAAATATATTTAAATTGCGACACCCTCAAATGGACACTGACAGTCCAGGGCACAGCTGCCCTTCACTCCAAACTGAACTTCCAGAAGGGCTTGCTATCACCGCCGACGGCACTTACAGTGACTTCTGCTTGCTCCACAAAAACCCCCAGGGTGGTGCTGGACAATCCACTAGACGTTTAGGAGCATGTTACGGCAACAGTCATGGTGCTTCAGATTTGGTAGAACATCAGAGGGATTCCACCATACGTGGCAACTTACACCATACAGCACCTCAATGGAGCCAAGGTGATCAACCACCAAGAGAGTGAAAACAGGAGTGTGTTATTGTTATTGTGTGGGAAAGGGAAGTAGCAGGAATGTTCAACAGATGGCACGGAAACAATTGTTATGTGCCATGTGTGGTCACGTGCAAAGCCAGTGGCTTTGAATTTAGAATTCTTTTCATAGGAATAAGGATTAATATTTGCAATCAAGGAGTTTGTTTTTGAAGAGTAAGTAGTAGTAGTAGGAGTAATAATAATTATTAAAAACAAATAAAAAAAAAAAGGTATCCATCTCTGATGTCAAATGGAAAAAGCTAGTACGTCACATCAGACGTTTTGAAAAAATGGGGAAAACGTCTAATGCCGTCAATAAGGCCTTGCCATTCTTTTGATTGGTGTTGTTTGGAAACCTGTGCATTATTTCTGTACAGCTCCAGTGTGAAATGAAGTGGAAGAAGCCAGTAAGTCCATAGTAACATCAGAATCATTTTCCCCAAAAAATGTGACTTACAAGCTTTTTCCATTAAATGCTGGACCTCTTATCTCACTAATGCATCAGAAAACCAACCAATGTGTGCAAAGTTGCACATAGGGTCCCACTCAAACATACTTTGCACCTTTAAGGGTAAAATGAAACAAAGCCATAAGGGAAGGAACGACTCTTTGATAAAAACAAAATACATAACCACAGAATTACAGAGAACCCAGGGCACAATCACAGTAAATAAGGCTGGGAGATGCAGATGGCTTCAGAGGGGCTTTATCTCTTAATGTGTGTGATGCTGATCCAGTCAGCGAGGAGGAGGATGTGATGGGACCTGTTAGTTCATGAACATTTACAACTGACTTGAGCAGAGGAACGAAAGAATATATGTTTATCATTTTGCATGTACAAAATAGGCTATAGAGAGAACCAATCGACAAGAAACCGGCATCTGCATATTCCCAATTAAGAATTTGTTAATTTGTTGCAAAAATGATAATTCTCTGAGGTGAAAGGATTGACATCAGCTGAAGCGGTGCACGAGCAGGCAGTGGTATAGAAATCTAATTACATGCAGCAAGCGTGTGGTCACAGATTCAGAATTAATTGCATTTTTTAAAATGACCTACGCTGTGCTCCTCTGGTGAGCCGAGAGCACAGCGTACATATCGGTCATCTCAGTCAGCAGTCATTTAATGAGAGAGAGAGAGAGAGAGAGTAAGAGAAACAGTTACGGTGATAAACTGGATAACTGCGCTCAGAGGCATAGTCCCTTCCAAAACAGACAGGCAGTGAGACCGTCCCACCACAGAACTCACTAGAGAAGCTTCAGCAATCGCTTGCACTTTGGAGCAGCCATTTAATTAACTCTCAATTAAGTGAAGGAGAGCAAGAGCTACTCATTTGCATCTGTTTGTCTCATTGCACTTGATTAGTAGGTTTTTCATAAATAGCATGAAATGAATGGAAGCAAAAACCAATGAGCAACAAAAACATTAAAACCGCTCACATATGAAGCAAATGATTTTGATTACCATGAAATAACCCCACATCTCGGTCAGAAGATAGAACAGTCAATGCCTGAAGTCGATGTGTTGTATGTGGGAGAAATGAGACTGGAGCGACTTCGACAAGAGCCAAACCATAAAGACCAGACAAGTGAGTCAGTGCATTTCTGAAGTGGCAAGACTTTTTATTTTTTTTTAAATAAATTTGGCATCTCCAAACCCCCCCAAATCTGGAATGTCCAATTGGGGAACTATGTACAAGGCTTTCGCATATGCGACCCCCTGTTGCCAATTCAGGAGAGTGAAGACAGTTCGCGGCTCTCCTCCGAAGCACGCGCCTGTCAGTCACCGCTTCTTATACACTCATTGGTTGAATCCTCGCGAGTTCAGAATGAGGGCGGAGGATACCCGACCATAAACAAGCTTAGAATCTTCCTGACGAGCGCCCGACTGGCCAACAGGAGGCGCCTAAGCAACGAACAAAGCAACTTATATTACCCTTCTCGGCAGACCCTTCCCAATTTGCAGCCCTGTCGCGCAATGGCCGATTGCGCGCTACTTCTGAAAAAGCTGCCGACCACTGCCGGTTGGTACAACCGGGGCTCGAACCCGCCGTGATAGTCACTTCTGCTTACCAATGCGATGCTTTAACCGAGTGAGCTATCCGGCAGCTCTGAAGAGGCAAGACTTGTAGGGAGCTCCCAGTCTGCAGTCGCGAGCTCCGACAGTGGTCCAAGAAGGAACAGACCGTGAACTGGCAATAGGATGTTTAAAAGCCTAAGGCTAATCGATCCACAGGGGCAATGGAGACTGTCCCGTCTGGTCCAAATCGACAGAAGGGATATTGTGGCAGAGAACTTTAATGATACCTTGGAGAAGTGTCACAACACACAGTGTTGCACCCAGCTGCATATAGTTCTTTGTAGCTGCAAACCAATCAGAATACCCATTCTAACCCCTGTCCACTGCCGAAAGTGCCTACAATGGGCATATGGGCATCAGAACTTTGGAATAACTGTAGAATTTTACCTGATCCAGTGAGTCTCGTTTTCTTTTACATTTTGTGTATTGACCAGGTAAGAATTCACCATATACCTGAGGAAGAGATGGTACCAGGATGCACTGAAGGTAGAAGACCAGCTGGTTGAGGGAGTTTGATGCTCTAGGAAATGTTCTGCTGGAAAACCCAAGTACAGGAATTCAAATGGATGTCAGTTTGACAGACCTGTTTTGGCACATGAGGGGGGTCGACACATTATTTAGTTGGCAGTTATTGTGGCTGGTTTGAATATTTCAGCATATGATTTTTGCCATCCCAAGTGGTTTCAAACTTGACATCCAGACACTCAGAATAGCTGTTATGTTTGATCAGTTGAGGATAATTTTACGCATTTTATTTCCTAGTTATGTTAGAATTCAGTGTATTTGTGCACGTAGATGAACCAAACACGAACACTTACTGATGAAATGTTGACCATCTTCTGACATCCGCATATGTCAAGGTCTGCAAACAGACCGCTGACAAGGGTTTGCCCAATCTTACCCACACAGCTGTGGTTACAAATGTTTATTTTATACCAGTGCCATAACACACGATTCCACTAAATAACTATTCAGGGTTCAATCAGGACCAAGATAATTACGATCAGGAGTGTTTGGCTATAACGGAAACCAACACCCTTGATAAGACTGAACACCCCTACGTTAAACATAATGCCAACGGTCAGCTCTCACCGTGAACGTGTTAGATGTGGGAGAAATGGGGCTTCATTATAACCAAACGACTAAGTTCGGGCATGTCCAAAGTGGCAAGGTGTGTGGGTGCTGCTGGTCGGCAGAGGAAAATACCGACAAACATTTGTTCTTGGGGGAGAGATGGCATCAGGGTGCACTGTGGGAAGAGGACAATCTTCTTGAGAGAGTGTGATACTCTGGGAAATGTTCTGGCTGGAAACACTGGGTCCGAAGGAGCCGTTTTCTTAGCATGGGGAGGGCCGACAGCATATTATACCGGTGATCATAATGTTTTGGCTCATTGGTGTGTGTATGGGTGTGTATAAGTGCATACACAGTATAGAGAGCACACGTACCTCACACATCTCTCTCTCTCCATGCTCCCCCCATTGCTCCCCTCTTTCTCATGCTCTCACTCACTCTCCCTCTGCTATCCTATTTAAATTGCCTCCTGAATCTTGGCTCAGACAGATTGTCATGGGATTTGGAAGAAACTGCACACTCCTTTTTTCTCTTCTTCTTTAGTTCTTCATCCCTGGCGTGAAAATCCTTGTTAGCTGCAGCAATAACCCAAACTCATGTTCTTCATTAAGATTACTTATTGCTTAGCTGGTTCCCCTGCACAAAACTCTTGGGCATTTCTTTTCTCATTGTTCAAGGGGAGAGTAAAACTCTTCACAAGGAAAGTTTGCCAGCGCGACACTACCATGAGCTATCTCTAAAGGCAAAAGCACATTGTGAGTTGGGCTTTAAATGATATGCAAATACAGTATGTGCTATACCTATTCAAAAAAAACTTTAATAATAAAGGGAAGACAGGTTCAAGTGGTTTTGGGAAAACACAAAACAGTCTTTTTTAGAACAAAAAGTCATCCATCTATTGTCTATACTGCTTCTTCCTCACTAGGGTCGCGGGGGAGCTGGAGCCTATCCCAGCTGACTGTGGGCGAAAGGCAGGGATACGTTCTGGATAGGTCACCAATCTATTGCAGGGCGCATACACCATTCACACACCATTCACTCTCTCATACACACACACACACACACACACACACGTGGGCAATTGAGAGTCTCCAATTAATTTTTGGGTTGCGGGCGGAAACAGAGGACCTAGAGTGAACCCACACAAACACAAGGAGAAAATAAAAACTCCACAGAGTTTGAATGTATAGGAGATCCATATAATTTGGAAATGAAGACCCCAATGTCAAATGTACTCAAGTCACAAAATACCCACCTTGAGAAAATTGAGAGAATTGTTTTAAGTAACTATAAATAGACATTTTTCCATCCTTACCTCACAGCGTGTGAAAATGTGACTAAAGTTGTTTTAGCACTAGGCTCTTCAGTTGCAAATCCTTCTCCAAAATAATGAATCTTCTCCCTCCAGTTTATATTCCTAAGATGTTCTAAGGCAAACATACATACACGCGCACACACGCACACATTCTCATGCACACACACGCACACACACACACTCTCACACACACGCACACACACACACATATATGAGCCCTTAAGAACCATACTGGGCCAACCCATGTTGGGCAACTTTTGAGAAAATGGGACTTAAAGTTGCCAGCCTCCTGTGTCATCTAGAGTATCTGGGAACTGGAAACACTGCTTCTGTTAAAAACTCATGATATGTACAATTACGTAATGCACTTCTTTTGCAGGTTTTGGATGCCCTTCTGTTTCGTTTAAAGTGAAAGGTACCTCCTTCTGAAGCGGAACCATCATCTTCTGATTAATTTGGGACAAACTGTGGGTCTCCATTATCTTACACTTCACCATCATCATCGATGATAGGATGGAGTTCCTCATCAGTGAGATACCTAGCATTTACATTGAATTATGGGAAGTTGTGGGATGGTCCACTATGGCTACAGTGCAGTGCATATGTACAGTGGCAGAGAGGATGTTTGCTTGTATGAACAATCCATGTGGGTAGATTGGGTTGGCTCATTTAGAAATGTAGATCTTAGTTTTCTGCACATGCTGACTACCTCAACTCAATTTTGCCAAAAGTGCGGGATGGCCCGGTATGGTTCTTAGGGGCTCATATGTACACACACAGTGCATAAATAAATTCAGACATACATACCTGTACATGCAATGTTGTCACACACCCAGCAAAGTCAAATTTTTTAGAAGTCAGCCCATACCATGCTAGAACTTCCTAAAACAGCATCACATCCACCTGTGAGAGATCTGGATACACTGGAAGGAGGAGTCCTCCAACTGACCAGGATGCATCACTGCGTTCCCAAGGAGAGGATGCAGACTGCATTACCTCAAACTCTGATGCAAAGATCTAGCCATCTCCTCGCTAATGAAAAGAGCCTGAACTTCAGCCTGGGCCTCGATTTAATCACGGTCTCTAATGGGAAGACTGATGTTCTTCTGTTGCGGGTGAATCTATGTTCTTGTAATGGTGCTGAATTCAGTAGCTTTCATGCAAAGGCTGATGCTGTTTCCTTTCAGCCTGGGCTGTCAACAGCAGTGCTGATGTCTATGAGCATCAAAGGAGGAACGCTGTTTTCACTCATGTACCAGTCCATGGCATTCAGTTTCTTGCATTACTTGAATTAATTTTTTATTATGTAATTTTGTTATCAAATATAAATATTCAAAAATAATTTAACTGTTTTTAATATAAAATAAGAAATTCACTGACCGCTACAATATGAATCCAACAATCTATGTCTAATCTCACAAAAATGTGCAAGCAAACAGAATAATGTGTCCATAATTGACGGCATTCGTATTATGAATAATGCATTAAAAATAGTGTTTCATCGTGCCATCGAAGTTTACTACTTCTAGCAGACTTTTGGAATTGATATTAATAATAACTGCAGAGTGTGTTTATTTTATCTCAAAGCCAGATACATTAACCACACATGTATCCAAGGGCATGGTTGGGAAATACTCAAAACGTCACTCGCGACAAAAAGTGAGAATAAAAAAAAAAGCATACACTGGATTTTACTTGATTCTATCCATGCAAACTGGAACAGTAATTAGTGAAAGAATAAATGTTTACTGTAGCCTATATTAGCTTTGATTAACAGAGTATAGAATACATGATTGCCTGGAGGCAGAAATGTTCAGGAGTTTTTTAAACTTGTGACAAGACATTCCACAGACATTTTTCTCTGTAGCTCGTGGACATGTAAGATCCAAACAATATAGTCCGCCACCATTGTAAAAAAATATCAGTTGCCCTGAGCACATTTTATTGGGCCAAAGTTGCCCATTTTTTATACATTTTTTACAAAGTTATATATTTAATTCCAGAATAGAGTTTTAGTAGTAAGTGATTGTGGCCGCAGTAGGGACTAGTAGGCTTTACAGTATGAACATCATGAAATTTACCGGTACGTCAAGGATACTTGGATCAAATACAACAATGGCTAATTACAGCGTAGGCCATGATACCAGAGCTTTCTTCACAGTATACTGCCACAATACAGTTCAATCAGCGGTGAATCGCCGAGCCCCTGGTGATTTAACTTGGCAGACTGTGTAAAATGCAATTTTATTCTTTCTTTTGTCAATGCCATAAATGCACCTAATAACTTTCATTACCATAATGCATAAATACATAAATAAAATAATTAGAATAATGTCCGCGAAATATACAAAAGAATAAAAATAAATTAATAAATTACGCGTGTGCCATTCTCTAGCGTGAACACCAGAGGCCTGACATGGGGTTGCAGAATTGGTGTTGATGTTTTCTCGACCTCATAAGATGAATTACCGCTCTTCAAATCGAGCCTACTTGCACTTATTGCATAACCCCTGAATGTATTTGCATGAAGAGTACAGAAGAGGCGCTCCCATTGATAGATTGGAGAAGAGGTTTCAGAGGTCCTTTCATGTACAACATACAGTATGATTGGAAAAATCTGGCCCTTAGAATCAATAAATGAGGCATAGAAGAACATTTTTATTCCTCGCCATCCAGGTGCACTCTAAAGAGCCATGTCAGCTCAAAATAAATAAAGGGGTCAAAGATCAAATCCAAGGTCACAAACTGATGCGCAATACATGACTTCCAACTAGTCCCTAATGCAAACCTTAGCCCTATATGCTACTGGAAGTGAAATATGGGTCATTTTGCTGCAATAATAAGCCGCATACAAGGTTTTTTTTTCCTGTTGGACTTTGAACCCGTGGTCAGAGGTCAAATCTGAGGTCACAATCTGATGTGTATTATACAGTCCCAAACACATGCCTACATGTAACATACAGTGAAATAAAGGCCATTTTTATGGGTTTGTGCCTTTAAGACTCTTAATTAATGAATTATTCTGCAAATTATGATCCGATTTCAACCACAATTCATAGGCGTTGAGACCTCACTACGACTAATGCCTGTGCCAAATATGAACAAAATTGGGTCATAATTGTGACCTGCAGTGTGAATGTATTGTAGCAGTGTTTTCAATACAGTAAGACTGACTTTTCAGACTTATACATTTTATTTATATTTGTGCCAACTTCTTTGGAATCGGGGTTGTATGAGAAAATTAATAACACGGAGAGAAAAAAAATCAGCTTCATTAAAAACAAATCATTAAAGTTTTATATTGGTTAACTTTGAAATCTAGTTTATTTGTATTTTGTGTTTTAAAATAACAGCTTGAAAAGAATGTTTAAATTGGTAAGCTAAACATGCAAAAAGAAATACAGTGAGTCATTGCTGGAACTAAAATCCCTTAATGGTACAAAAATATCCATTCTTTTGATGTCATTGGAGATGCAGTAAATGTATAGCGATTCAAACAGGGATAATTCTCATTTGCATTTTGCATGTGCGCACAGACTTATTTACAACTTACAACTGAACACGGATGACATTTTGGGAGCACACCTACAAGAGCTCAGGATTTTAATTGGGAACTGCTTGCTGATATTCAGTCAGTTCGCTCACAGAATGTGCTCATATTTAATCATGTGAAGTTTCCAGAAAAGAACCGCAAAATCCACAAAACCAATTTAACCCTGTTTAGCAGACTGCCTGTGTGTTAAGGATGATTTAACTTCTTTGAATACATTGTGTGTGAGCAGTTGTGCGACGCAATAATTATGTTTTTTTTTTTTTGTGTGTGTGTGTGCATGAAACAATGCTTCCATTTTGTATGTACTGTAAATAATGAGAAAAGGGATGAGATTATGTGTTTAGAAAGCCTTGAACAGTTTCATAAAAAAAAATAAAAATAAATAATAATAATAATAATAATATTTACCATGACTTTCTACATCCAGGACGTGCATGTTAACCCTTTCAGCGCCATGGGCAACTATAGTTGCCCCATGATGTAAGATATCAAAGTCAGATGCTGTTGAAAACCTATCATGTGGCAACTTGTTTAAAAGAGCTCCCGCAAGGAGCTCTTTTAAACAAGTTGCCACATGATAGGTTTTCAACAGCTCAGGATAACTACATTTTTAATTGCTTAAAAATGTATTCGGCGCTCAAAGGGTAAACTGACCCCACGCACACTAAGGAGCAAAGAAACCACTAAGTTTGCAGCTGAAGAACTGCAGAGGTAAAGACAGTGTTGCCATAAAAAGCCTCTGCTGTCAATCAGCAGCAAACTCAAGCACCCCCAGTTTGCCAAACATTACCGGGACTTTTGATGGACCCAGGTTATAAAGTCAGATAAAATAGAAAAAAAAAAAAAAAAAAAAACAAAATAGAGCTTTTTGCCAGCAAACTTCAAAGGTATATTTGGCACAGGTGGAAAGATTGTCATACAAAAAGCACCTCATTTCTACAGTGAAGTATGGTGGTGGATCTTCTATGCTGTGGGGCTGTTTTTCTTCTAAAGGCCTTGGACATCTTGTCAGGACACATGCTACTATAGAGCCAATCGAACACCCGCTGATGTTTTGAATGAAAACCTAGCAGCCTCTGCCAGGAAGCTTAAAATTGGCTGTGGTTGGACCTTCTAGCAGGACAGTGATCTGAAATGCACCTCAAAATCTACCCAAAAAGTGTTTCGCCGACAGCAAAATCAAGGTCTGCTATTCCATTGTAGTACCCCAACTTAAACCCCACTGAATATCTGCGAGAGGAGATGGAGAGGAGAATCTAGAACCATTAACCTCGGAATCTGAGGGATCTGGAGAGATTGTGTACGGAGGAATGGCCTCAGGTCCCGTGCATTGTGTTCACCAACCTCATCACACATTATCGGACAAGAATCAGAGCTGCTATCTTAGTGATGGTAGGCTGCCAAAATATTACATGAATACTTTGCATTAGTTGTGGCACACATATTTTTGAGAAAAAATATTTGTTTCATGATAAGAATGTTCTTTCAATTGTGCAACTTCAATCAAAGGTTAGACTTTTGTGAATATTATGACTAAAAGATCATGAGGATAAATAATAAAGACATTGATTTTTTTTTTTTTTGGAATTCATTTTTATTAAAGGGTGCCAATAATTCTTGAGGGCATTGAATATGCTCCCACAGCTTTTGAAGTATCAATGTCAATAAAGCAGGCCAACATAAGGTGCAAAAATCCATATAAACCAATGAGAGACCCAACTAAAGCATTAAATCCGAAAGAAGCATTTTGATTCATTGATATGGAGCAATAATGCATGGGTGAGCTCAATTATGGCAAATTATGTGTCATACTGCAGAGGACTGAGATACGACAGAGTAATACTTTCAACTATCAGGAGAAACACCTTTTTCATCTGTCAGATCAAGACTGCTCTCCAGATTTAGGCACAGTTATATTAATGACTAAGCCATTGAGAAGACTACACAAGGATTTCCTCAAAACATTTCACTGTAAAATGCAATTCTCTGGTAAACTTAAAAAAAGAGAGGCCAGGATGGTGTTTGCAAGTGGAAATTCATGGATGGATGAGATGAGTATGAACATGCATCTAAGTGAACAAAAATCAGCTGCTCATGATGCAGAATACTCCCTCCCTGATGTGAGAAAATGTTGGAGGTAGTTTTATGGCCTGGGCACATGTGACTGCTACTAGCTCACCTGTTTCCATTGATGACAATGGAAGGAGGGAACTGGATGGATTCGGAAATGTTCTAACATCTATAACCAGCCGAAAGCCTGAAAACTCCCCAGCACTTCACAGAGCAGTCAAATAATTATCTGAGCGCACTGGTAACTAAAATGGTTTCAGGAATGACTTGCTAAAACAATTTCCTGGTCCTTAATCCAACTAAACATGGTTTTTTCCAGCCAAAGATGTGGTTGAACACAAAAATTAAAGCCAGCACAAAGAGCAACTGACGATGGCTTCAGTACAGTTCTGAAAATTTCACACCGACAAAGATGACCAGCCTCAGATATTTCACACTTTGGCCAATTATTGAATGCAAAGCATTTGCAACCAAGTACCAAATATGAACTCTTAATTAACAATTATATGAATTTATGCATTTTTAATAGCATTAAAAATGTGAACATGCTGACATAGACATATTAGTACAAGAACATGAACTGGCATGACTGTAGGCGAGGCACATTGCTGGAGATGCCTGGGCAGTGATCTCCGCGGTTGTTATCATGAACTGAACTGGTCATAAACTGTACCCCAGCATTCTTCCACCATCTCCAAAAATGAAGCATCAGATAGTGACCAAAACCTTACCCAATCATAACCCATCTCCCCTGCTTCTTAATAAACAAATACTGACTAGTTCGTTCTGATGGCTGTCATTAGCAACGGTTGCCGCTAAGTCGTTAGCCACTATAATGCTCTCTGCTTGCGCACTATCATTTTGCATCTTGAATATTCCTGTTTTGGCAGTTGTCCTTTTTTTTACAGAGAGTAAAGGAAAAAGAACATAAAAGTGTAATACACATCTGTTTAATATGAAGAATTGGTTTTGAAAAGGATTTGTACACCATCATCAATTATTTTCCAGCAGGTCTGAAAGCCATGTTAATACCTGCAAAAGTAAAGTTATTACTGAATCTGACAAGCTCCTTTTTAATATATGTATATTCTCTGGTCTCTCAGGGAAACAGTACCTTCCTCTGGACCCAAATCTGTCACCAGCGACTGCTCTAAGTGCTGCCACTGCATTTCTCCCACTGACAGTAATGAGTACGTGTTTGCAGGCTCGCGTCCCACCTTTTTCACTCCCTTGTTCTGTCAGAGCCTCCTGCAGTGCGTGAAACAATGTGTTTCCATACCCTCCACGTGTGTTTTAACTTCATCCTATGCCATAATATATTTATTGCATGCACTGGATGCTGTTTGAGAGTTAACGGGAGATAATGCATCACAGAACATTAAATATAAATTATTAAAAAGCAAATGAGTGGAATTGAAGTTGCCCATGAGCCAGCTGGTCATAGTGGACAGTTTTAAAGGCCAAACCGTATGAGAAACGATGAAGGGTTGGGCGTGAATCACTTGTCCAGCAGAATTTGAGAAGCCGTTTTCCTGACAGAAAATCAGGGATGTGTCCAGGTATGGTGACGTCATTTGATGCCAGAAACGTCCATGAAAATGAATAAACTAATAAATCAAATTAGACTCTGACTTTCTAATGAGGACTTAAGAACAGCAGCCGAAACAAAGATCTCATTAGTGACCATATGAACTCAAATTAGCCAAAGGAAGAAAGCAATTAAAACCAAGCTCTTATACAGGGCATCTGGCTAAAATGATAAGCAGCAAACACACAGCTTCTTAAAAATATATTGAGCAGAAATAATCTGTCTGTTTACTAATTACAATCAGCATTTGGATATGGGGCAGCAATGAAAGTGACTGAATTTGGGAATAATTGGATATTTCAAACTAAGGAAGAGAATCAATTAACTAAAGAAGATAATAAATCTATGAATACTCTCTAAAAATTAACTTCATATAATTTTAAACTGTTTTAATATTTGTAATGAGAATAAATTAAATAGCTTCTGAAAGATGTGAAAGGGGACAATAGCTTGAAATATAGCCCAAGATAGTTTGCAAGCTGGAGAGAGCATGATAATGTAATGTAATGTAATGATATAAAATGAAGTTTACGACAGCTGGCCTCTAAACCAAAGGTTGTAGGTTTGATTTCCAGGTATATCCTGCAATTTTACACATGAGCAAGATAAATAAGTGGCGTGAATGCCTCATAGAAATGCTTACACAGATATAAACAAATTTTGAGCGGCACGACAGCTTAAAGGGTAGTACTGTCGCTTCACTGCAAGAAAGTTTTGGGATTGAATCGAGCCTTGGGCGGTCACACTTCAGATGAAGTGTTGCTCATAAAGGCTTTATACAGCATGTATCATGCCTTCATAAATGAGACATAATGTCTTCATAAATCATACATAAGCAAATGCCATGCTTTGTAAAGGGTGAAATAACTCATCCTTATTCAGAATGTGATGCCAGATGTGACAATGACAATGTCACTTAGCTGACAATGTCACCCTTTATAGCATTTAGCCACTACCTAAGTGGCATTATCAGTTATATCACATCTGGCATCACATGTTGAATAAGGATTTATTATTTCACCCTTTACAAAGCATGACATTTGCTTATGTATGATTTATGAAGACATTATGTCTCATTTATGAAGGCATGATACATGCTGTATAAAGCCTTTATGAGCAACACTTCATCTAAAGTGTGACCCCTGGGGCCTTTCAGTGTGGAGTTTCTCTCAGCGTTAGCATGGGTTTCCTCCAGGCACTCTGGATTCCTCCCATAGTCGACAACGACATGCATGTCAGGCTAATTGGAGACTCTAGATTACTCATTTGTGTGAGCGTGAGTGTGTGAGTGAATGAGCGATCCTCGCAATAGATTGGCGAACTGCCCAGCATGTGTCATAGCCTCAGTCCCATTGCATGCTGGGACAGGCTCTTTCACTCCTGTGACCCTGACCAGGAATAAGTGAGAGGATGAGGAATGGATGACTAAATCTCCTGAGCAGCTCTGTCAGTGACGCTCTGCGTCAAGATGAGGCTGTAGCTCATTAGGGGCTGATCGCACAAAATTTGCTTTATCGGCGTGGAAATGCAAGGCGTTTCTGCCCTGATATTTTGAAGTCTATGCTATAAAAAGCGCTGGATGTGTCTTTTTGCGGTTGCTAAGTAACGCTCCTGTCACTCACTTAGCGAGCATTCTGAACAATGTTAACGGCAGTGGCGAACTCATTTCACTGCGAAGTCGGGTCTGTTGTTAGATTCTTTTTAAAACAACTGAAAAGCTATTGGCGCTCGCTGTATTTGTGAAGAAGAATGAGAATTATTCTTGGAAGAAAAATGAAGCAACTTTTGTGAAATTATTACTGGGCCAAGACAAGGCTAATGATTTCTTCACCATCTTTGTTTACCATGGAACCTGAAGTAAAATAAAACTTCAGTTCCACTGTCACATGATTGGATGGCAGAGAAAAGATTGACGATGACATGCCTTTTTATTGAGTTGCCTCAAAGAAGTTTTTTTTTTTTTTTTAAACTCAATGCGTTCTCTTGTGTTATAGCACCCAGAGCACGTCCTAGCACAGAATGCGATGAGGCTCACCAGTTACATCTAAACGTGCCCAAATGATTAAAAACGTTAAACAAAAGTCGCAGGAGAGCTAGGAACTGTGTCATATCTGATCACAACATTAGTGATGAGAGCCACTTAGACGGGTTGTGGTTCGATCTCTGTCGTTTGCTCACCGTGATCTGAAGCACAGCTACACACATTTGTATCGGATGAGATGCTTCAGTTAGTGCAATATAAGGTCCCCCAATAACTCAGGGAGAGACTGAGGACTGCTGATCGACATCTCTCTACCTCTTTTGATTGCCATAAGTCCTCATTCCTGCTGTCATGTCGCCCATAGTTTGTAAATTCGTCATGGGGTGAGCACATTGGAGAAGGGTGTACTGAGTAGCAGCAGGGCTGATTGCAGGGTGTGTGTTGACATGGCAATGACTCCAGAAACACAGATATAGAAAAGTACAATGTTCAGAATGCTTATCTGAATCGACACGGTTATCTTGAATCATTTAAGGGCAACAGACAGTTCGGGACCGCAATGGTTGGGTATCGATAAGCCTGGAGGATTGGACTGGCTTTTTGCCATGGCCATCAACAATATTGCCATGCAATTAGTGTGTGTGTGTGTGTGTGTGTGTGTGTGTGTGTGTGTGTGTGTGTGCGCGAGAGAGAGAGAGAGAGAGATAGCAAGTTCACAGTACCATACAGGCATTACCATCATAATAAATTAGAATGGAGTGTGTTTCCATGAGCAACAGAAAACTGTTCTTAGAATTATTTTTTTTTTTTTTTGGTAATTGCTCATTTTTAAAAATATTCTTTTCTGCAAAAACAATGAAATTTAATCATTAAAATATAATGGCAAGGCTCTTTTCGGTTTCTTTGAGTGTCTTTGTCTTCACTGAGAATGTACATATTCCTGTTAAATGCAGAAAGCTTGAGACAAAGACGCCCATTGAAGTGTACCATTGAAGATATTACGCTTTTGCCTAATTTATTGTTTCTCTGCTCCAGCGTGTCCGCTGCATCTCTGCTCTAATTGGAAATGGAATCTTAATGAAACCTTGATGAGAGAGGCTCAAGCCCTCGACGAAGAAAACGAAAAACAAACACAGTAATTGTGTCTGCTTTCTGATTCATGAAAATGTGAGTCCTTGTTTTTTCGACAATCATTTTATCCACTCGCAGAATGCGGCCCTTGGGTGCTGCGGAGGAAATTTCGGGCAGATGTTGGAGCTGATGTTGTTGGTTTGGTGGAGGAGGGGGCCATGAGTTAAACCTTAAGTGGGGTTTGTGAGGGCGTTAGGCTAGGCTGCAGCTAATCAAGACTTGCACGAAAGTATACTTGTAACACATGCATGAAGAGCCATTTGATACTCGTAGGACATATGTTTACGGATGTCTAAGAAAATGTCGGACTATAAAGACTCATTTATGCTTAAACAAAGTGTTGGACAATGTCTGTGGCGCAAAATATCATTTCCATGGTAATTATAGTCATTTCATTACAGCCATTACTGACCAATCTATTCGTGAATGCTAATGTATCAAGGTTATTGTTTATCCGTGACAACTACCAAACTCTCGGTCCATCCAGCCAATTAAATTATAAAATGACCAATGACAGTGTTTGCGACGTTACGAATATCTGACCGGTGCAAGACACCTTTGGGCAGTACTTTCTCCTTTCTTGCTGACATCATTTTGGTAATCAGACACTGCCAACAGGCACACGTCTTACAAGAATAAAACGGCCTTAACATGAATACAGGTCATTTATGCTGAGCTAAGAAAATAAATAAATAATAAACAAACGACGGCTGGGTTGGCTCACAAGGTAACACACTGCGCTTGTGCTCAAAAAGTGACTGACACGGTCCCAGATCAAATCCTGCCGCAGTTTTCCAACAGGGGTCAAGAGCATCATGGAAGCCCAGCATAATGTGCCAGTGATATGTGAGGAATACCGAGGATTTGCCAGGCAATATTTGTCATTGCTTGTACATTTTTATTTTTCATACTAAGGTCTTAGTTCATTTCTGTGCCGTTTGATCAAGCCACAGACCCAAAACAAAGTCTTGACTGTGATAAATCACAAACTCAGTCTGAGGTAAACTTCGGTGGAGTCGGGTTCCTGAACCGTAGCCACTGAAACACATATGAAAAGAACATTTATGGATGTGCCAACGCTGTAGTCAGGCTTTAATGTACATGAACTTTAAGTAACGGATTGTGTCACTGAGCCGAGTGTTTGTGCAGTCTGCCAAAGAGAGATACGACGCCGAGTCACTTTCATTATCGAGGGAAGCTCAAATGCATTCTATGGAGGGTTTCATATAAAACTGCATCAATTTCATACAAGGAAAAACACTTCACACCCTTCACGAGTAAGTCATCATAAGTCACAATGTGAACATTCATATGTATGCACCCCCGCATAACCAGCAAGAACCCAAAAATGAAGCCATCATAATTCTACATAATTCCTTTTGCCATGAAGAACTGCACAATTATTCACACAAATGCAGAACGTAAGTAATGAAAACAAACTACCAAATTAAATCCTCATAGTTGCTACAAAGTCTATAAACTTCATAAATGGTGATGACAAAAATGGCCGCTTAAACCATCAAAAGCTGGCCTTTTAAGGACTACAGAATCCAGATGTGTCTGTGCTCCGATTCCATAGACTGACGAGCTGCCCCACACATATTTCCTGATACTTGTGTAAATTTTCCTTAGGCTACTTTTCATTGAGGTTCTCTCATACCAAGAGAACTCCACTGAAAGCTTTAGTTGTGTTTCATAATAATTTCCGTACTGAATATAATTCTGTCATCATTAATGGTTTTTTAATCAAAATATCCTGTACTCTCCAGAATCCTGTGTATTCTTTTTTATTGTTTCATGTAGGTACATTTTCACTTTCAGCCAGGGACGTGCGGTCAGGGTAGGCAGTGACTTCTCCTTTTTTATCGCTAGATTTTGTCAACCTGTTTCCACGTACTATGCCTGATTGTCAATCAATCAATTTGACCTTTTTTCTGGTCAATTAAGCCTGTAATGATTCAGAGGTGATATAGACAACAAGATTAATTTACCTTTATGCTTTGATTCGAGACTGCAAGGAAGTAAATATTAATAATTAATTAGGAAAAAATCTCAACTCTCTCGGTAATTCCGTATATGGTTTTGTTTTTCGGATTATGAAAGAAGACTGAAAATAAACACCCTATTTTTAAAAAATGGCATTGAAAAGTACGTGAAATATTATCCTAAACATATTGACCACACATTGAATGCCACATAAGAAAGGTTTTAATATTTTTTAATGATATTGCGTTAGCTTCCTCTAAGCAAATATGAACAAACTTGCTGTCTAGTGAGCATTTTAAGTTTGATGCACTGAGCAATAATGTCGTGGATGGAACTGGCACGCCATTCTGCTGTTTAGTCTTGTAAATTAGTTAATCAATCCTCAGATTGCTAATCAAGCAAAGCAACAGAGTTATCGTTTGTTTAACGATGAGGATTCTGCCTTCCCTAACTGACCTCTGACAGCGCGTCACTGCTTTCAGCATACAGTTTCACAATGTGACATTAATTTGGAAGGGCCCCATAGCATTTTTTTTGTACTTCCTGTTTAATCAGTTCAGTGTCTATGCAAAAAATGAAAAGGGTGTTTGAAAGTGAGTTGAAATAAGGTCTAAAACTAAATTAATCACAGAAAGCGATACACTTTTGCTTATTGTGATACTGTGGTTCAACACTCCAAACCTTTTCAAAAATGGAGGGCTTAGAGAGGGGTAAGCAACTTGGTACTCAGCAGCAACTTACGTGTGAAAATAACATTGTAAAGTAAGTTTTTTTTTTTCCACCATGTAATACGTATTGTCCACTATTTAGCGCCCATGCAGATTCGTAATCAACAACGATTTACTGTAATGTAACTGTGAGGGGGAAATATGGAAGAAATGAACTTAAAAGGACCTTGTCCTTGGGTATAGTGGCAATGATAAAAAATAAAAATAAATATGGAGTCCGGAGCCTATTGACTAGGCAGACAGTTCCCAAAGCAACTTAATAGGCAAATGAATGATCAATTGATGAATCTTCGTGAGCATACTGGCTTTGCAGTGTTTACAATCTGCCGCCATCCCTCCCGTATGCTGTTCGTCTCCTCGACACAACCCACCCTCCTGAAGCTCTCGAGGCTCACCACAATGTTGTATTGATCAGGAGAGCGGCATGCCGATGCGGACACTCGTTAGCTTTCTCCTGCGGTTTCGCTCCCTGTCGGAAAGGACCGACCTCCCTGCTGTCGAGTATTGGGACGGAGCTCATTACCGCTACAGAGAGAGGGTCGTCTCTTCTCATTGTGTTCTCCGCAATCTTGGTTTCATTTTGAGGGTCAGGCAACGCCAGATGAGCCAAGCTGGAAGTAGCCTCATAAAGGCTCGAGTATCAGCACCTCATATCGGGTACAGCGGGAAACCTGCAGTGCGACGGTGTTCAGAAGTTTGTTTAATGGTGGCTCTGCACTGTGGGGCCTGTTGCTTAGAGAGACGATGTGAAAGTGAGACAGACAGAGAGAGATACAGTGAGAGACTAACAGTAAACTTTACACATAACAAAACAAAATTGTTTATCCAGCCCATAGGAACAGCCAAATCAGACCTCGAAACAAGGGTAATTGCTGCCAAACCCGACAAAGAGAATACAAATTAGCAGACAATCTTTGAAATGTCTGACATAGGAATTTGAGGCAAGCCTTTACCAAGTACAGGCTCAGTTACTAAATTGCAGGCATAAATAAGCAAATAAACAAACAAACAAACAAACAAATAAATAAATAAATAAATCCTGGAGTCCAAACAAACTGAGATCTTTGCTCTGTGCTACAGGAGGGGATGACACTTAAATGCCAAAAAATATGATGAATTTAAAAAAATTTATTTGAAAAAAATCATCCTAACTTTTTAACCTTGAGGATCGCAATAAATTACAATATGTCCTTAGGGAAGGACCAACACTGCAAAACTCTAAAATTTTTCATAAAAATTTCAACGTGATGGACAATTATAACATAATACTATCATTTACAGTCAGTACACATGCACACACTCACATGCACAAAACCATTTCTCTGTAACGCAAACACAAGTATGCAGGCATGTACAAGCAAATAACCAAACGCATTATTTATCATTATTACGATTATTACAATTCATTTAAATGCATGCTACACATGATCACATTTCACTGTTGTTGTTACTTGTCTGATACAATGCCTCACATGTTCCTTGCCATTCTTTGTCAACAATAATGGAAATTTTGCCTTGCCAATGAAGCACTTTGAATAAATCTATTTGAATTTGCGAAAGACCAATAATTTCTGTGTATTTTGATGTATTTATCCTGTTGCTTATTGCCTATTAGTTATGAAAGCACTTGAAATTGAAATTGGATACAAGAAAACAAACTCCCAAGCGCAGGACAAGAATTGTAGGACAAGGATAAACTTTGAGAAAGGGAAAGTTTAAAATTGGATTTGACCATCAATGGTATTGCCTTGAAAATAAGGTTTTGTAAGAAAGAGGGAGACAGACAGCGAGACCTGTATTGCTTTGTACAGCAATACTGCCTTCGTCTTGCATTTCAAAGGAAACGGCTGGCTTCGCTTGCCGAGCGCGTTCTCTCTCCACTTCAGATTAAAATATCTTGAAATCTACAGGAGGAGAAAAAGTAAAAGAAACAAAATACTGACCCTCGAGTCCTCATTTTTATGTGAGGGCTTAACTGAATCACAGATAGAGATCATGCCCTTGACCTTCGGAGTCGCTTCCATTAATGGTGTTTGCTGGAGCGTTTAATAGGTTTCAGAAGTGCTAAGTAGATCACACGGGGTCTCCTCTCGACAGGGCGTGTTGTTTTGTCCACTGTTTGTTGTAGCTGCAATTATTAATCTCTTATCTCCTCTCTTCGGAAGTTAAGTGTCCCCCCCCACCTCCAGCCCTTGGGTCAATTCCGCTACATTACCTGTGCGGGAGGGGGGTGCTGACACTGCAGTAGTGACAAGGACCTCTGACTGGTGTTGCTCACACACAAACACTCAAGTATACAGGCAGACACGTACCCACACACACCCCCCACGCAAAATGAACTTAGATTGTCTGCTATATATAAAAAAGAAAACAAAAAAGCAAGTTGCCTGGTGTAGGCTAAATGCTAACCTGAGCTGACACCATGCTCCCCCTGGCTGCAGTTGATGGTAATTCGGCACTCCACCTTGTTCCTCTCCGTAGCGTTTTATAGATTTTCGTTTGGCAGCCTCCGAGGTCGACGTTAGAGCGAAGCTTCAGTTGTGGGTATGAATCTCGTCCTGCACTGCAGGCGGTGAAATGACTCCTTCACACCAACGGAGTGGATGTTTCTCTGAGCCATAACCTTTGGAGTTAGACAGTTGCCAAAATGTTTTGTTGAGTGAAATAGAATCGTGCAGATGTGCAGTCAGGTCCATAAGTATTTGCACAGTGACACTGTTTTCATATGTTTTGCCCTTTATGCCACCCCAATTGATGTTAAATAAACCTGACAAGGTGTGCATGAAGTGTCCACTTTTGGCTTCAGGGTTTTAATGAAAATTATTGTATGAACCATGTAGGAATTGCAACGATTTTATGCGTAATCCTCCCCAGTGTAAGGACTCCAAAATAATTGGCTAAATTAACACAAAATAAATTGTTATTTTTGCTAATCTTTTGTAGTCAGTGACAGCTTGATGTATTGATCCCAAACACATCTTGTGACACTGGGCTTATTATTCTCTGCCGTGAGGTGGATGGGGATATAGGAATGAGCGCTGTCATTCCGCGGGTCCGTTCGTCTGTCCATCACGCTTCTTTTCTGAGTCAGAACTCCTAAACCCTTCAATATTTCTCAAAGAAATGTGATATATGGATCCGTCTTTTTGTATAGATGTGCCTTTTCATTCCTCTGTCCGCCCTCCTGCCTGTCTGTCTGTCCGTCCCTCCACCGCATTTTGAATGCAAAATCTTAAAATCAATGGAGGATTAAAAATAACAGAAAGTACTTCAAAAATGAATTTTTCATAATGTCTATGGCTGAAATTAAAGGTAATTTTTACTTCTAACTTTAGTGTGACGTAATCGCCACTGAACTCACTGGAGACACTAATACTGGTGAGATAGAAGATGGCCGTGTAATCTATAACCCCTGAGATGCATAATGACTCTGAGTGCACACATCTGGTTAATCATCTCCTTTTAGATTTGACTTTCACCTCACATTAATTGTTTTATTTAAAATCCAATGAGTTGCAGTAAAAGTCTGACACAATATAAAAAAAAAAAAAAAAAAAAAAGTGTCACAAGTCTGACATAATATTAAAAACTAAAAAAAAAAAAAAAAAAAAAAAAAGTCATTGTCCAAATGCTGTGCACTGTCGCTAACCTGGCTTCATTTCATAGAAACAGACACAACACTACCAGGCTATATATGTTAATTAATCTCAAAATAATATCTTAACCAGGATATGAAGTTTGAAAAAAAAATGTGTCTATTGCAGATCTTTTGTCAATTTTCCCATTCAAACTCTGGCAATGATGTTTCATATTTCAAAAAAGAGGATTTCTCCTCTGGCAAGTAAAAAATCAAACAGAAACTCTTATTTACAAAGGTTCTCTTAAGCAGGAGCGAGTTGAAGACATGGACTGAAATTGCTGGAGCTGTGCTTCACTGCTTAGCATCTTGCCTTAAGCTAAAACATTGTACCTCAAAATATCTTTTATGTTTCAAAGTGTGTCTCAAACTGCTCTTGAAAAAAACAGTGCAATTGCAAGAACAATTGATTTTCTTCTCAGAATGTTGATCTCTTGGCAGGATTCATTTTTCCTGACATGACTAAAAATCTACACTGTAAACAGTGATATGCTGCTCATTTGTTGCAGTATTTGTTTATAAATGCAGGATGCAGCCTCCCTTTTGAAATCAGGCTGCTGCAAACGCTTCTCCTTTACTCTTACTCCTGAAACCTCATTCTTTCATTCCAGCCAACTCTCTCTCTCTCTCTCTCTCTCTTTCTTGCTCTTTCTCTAAATCTTGCTGTACATCTGTGGTTGACTCCTTCCACGCAAGGCTTTTATTGCAAGGCTCAGATGAGGGTTGCACCTGTGGTCTAGCTTCTGCCATCTTCCTCAAAGACAGGGCTGCAAATGGCAACACGGTGTTATATTGTTTTGTTTTGCATACTGTGTTCGCACGTTGTTATCCTCAGAGGGATTTTAAAGAAAAAGAGCGTTGCTCTCCGCACCGATGGCATTAGTAAATCTCATTACGGCTGAGTTTGAACTCTAATGAAGTGCTAGAAAATGCCTCGCGCCAAAACAATGGGAAATGAGGCATGGAGCAAGGTCATCCGTGGTTATTTTATCTGGTTTTATATTTATATATGTGTAGCAGGTAATCCTCTTTAACAGTAGCGGGTAATCCTCCTGAGTGAGATTGTAGCACTTCACCTCCACCTGTTAATGGGAACGTCTGTACAAAGAAGACAAGATGCAAAGCTGAGGTAAAGAAGTGTTGCCCAGTCTACTGTGCTGTGAATACATAATGGGACTTCACACTTAGTGTACTTACCTTTCAAACCTTCGGAGAATAAGATCAAACAAACAAGCAAATGTAAATGCAGAAAAAACAAATAAAAATATTGTGCAGAGCTCATGAATCCATGTGCTCTATAGATCTACAGAACGTTTCCTTAAAGGGCGAGTTCACCATACCAGCGCAGATGACCTTTTCATCATATTTAAAAGTACACTTGGTCCTATTATCCATTTATCCTCTGTTTGAGCTTGTGTATACAATAAGGGCCATAATTCCCTGGACAGTGACACATTTTTTTGTTTTGGTTCTGTTGGTCAGTCACCGGATCTGAGTCCACATGAACAAGCATTTTAAATGTTGAAGTGGAGACAACATATGAACAAAAAGTGTTTGAAACAAGTCAGAAATGATCATAGCTGCAGGACAGGCATGGCAGAGCATCACCAGGGAAGATACTGTGTCTGATGATGTCTATATGTCACAGCCTTTTAGCAGTGATTGAATGCAAAGGATATGCAACCAAATGACTGATTTATTCAAAATTCTGTTTAACTGTCCAATATTTTATGATGCGCCTGAATATGTTGGGGGGGGGGATTTGGTGGTTGGTGTGTGCCTGCGACCTTTTGAAAAATCTGCTGTCATTTCAAAACAGTGGAAAGAAACTAGGGCTGTATCAATCAGATATTCAGTATCGGTGTCAGTCTGTGAAAAACACTGGATCGAATATCGAAAAGAATAAAGATTAGAGTTCAATACAAAACACTGCATCTAGCCTGAATAACTTTTTTTTTTTTTTTTTTGGTAAATCCTTGTAGCTGCTCTTTGAGGCCCAGGACTGCAAAGAGGGGATTTTTCATGGTTAGTTTTCATGTTAAAGACATAGTTCTGTCTTTAGAAAATTGCTCACTTTTGACTGGGATTTCTCTGACGATGTGGTCATTTTACTGCTCAGTCGGTTAAAAAGTAGATTTTTATTGGACATTCTTAATGACGTTTTTGTTTCCGTATATTTGAAATGCTCCAATTAGTGAACTGCTTTTTGAAAGCTCTATTGACCACCATTAATTTTGTGATTGCGCAGTCTGTTTAATAGGCACCACAGGCCATCGGCTGAGGACATCTCAACCCCTACATTCGTCCCCTCATCTTCCCTTCCTTCCTGTCTCAGTCTCCAGCATGAGACTGAGTTTAGTGTCTTGTTTTATCTGTTGTATGTGTTGTGCTGTGCACCGTATACTGGAGAGGCTATTTATTTTTATGCTGGGTCATTCATCATTATGTTATTTCTTTCTAGTCCTGTCTTTTTTTAAACTGCAAATAGCATTTATGAGATGGTTGAGTTTCATTGATGTTGGAATCACTATTCCTTTATTTTAAATGCCCAGGTTTCAAATTTTGCTCAAGATGGCACTTTAACTTACAATTCTGTATGCAGTTCAATATTGAAGTGATGCTGCAGGCAGTGTAAAAGTTTTACAAAATAAAGAGCAGGCACAGTGTTGCATAACTGAGTCATGTGGCGGGCATGCATTTCTTCTCTGGGGGAGCAGAATATTTCAGAATACTTGTTTTACAGTTTGAGCATGATTCTTTTATATGGCAATATCGAAGCACTAAGTGGCTTATTAACAGGGAGGGGGGTGTAGAATCGTATCGGTATTGGTATCAGCAGATGTTCAAGGTTTCGATACTGGTATCGGTATCAGCGATAACAGTCGTATCGTGCCATTCCGAAAGAAAACACCGTTAAATTAAAGCTGACAGTCTGCACCTCAGCATAATTGTGATTGTATCCTTTCAAAACTCAAAGCGTTAGAGTACAGTGCCAAAATAAAACTGCCACAATCCAATAAAATATGGTCCTCATTCATAAACTGAGATCCTAGCCCACAAGGAAAGATATTTCTACAGAAGACAAAAAGGACATTACGCCTGTCGACTAACTGTGATGTGCTTTTTGTTAGAAAGAAAACAAGAGGTTACATATTTTTGCTTTCATACATTTTACTTATTTACTAATTTATTTTTTATGGTTATAAGAACAGCTCTAAAATTTAGAAACAACTCAAGAAGCAAATGGAACCCAGTCTCGAGGGCTGCCCACTATGGAGTTATTAGTACTGTAATTCCACACTGCATTCTCCTCCAAGACCACACTTTCACTTACAAACAGTCAGCAGTGCACTGCAGTGAACTTCTTTCCTGGGAACTGGGCTGTAATTTTAGAGATTTAAGGGGGAAAAAAACATGGCTGTAAAGAGCTGGCCTGTCATGTTCAATAAAAAGCAGGTCTAACGAGGAAACCGAAATGACGCAAGATGGTTTTAAGCCTACATCATCATGTAGCCCGTCCGCGCTGTATAACCCCACAATCCCAGCCTTCAGAATGCATGAGCATCAGGAAATCCCTGTGAGAAACTGAGAGATATACAAAACATCCCGGAGACAAAGCTATTAAATATGGACAATGGATGAAGGACACAATTTGTACTGTTCAGCAGAACAAAGCTTCCCCTGAGATTCAGGATGAAAAATATTTAATTGGAAAACACAACATTTTATTCAGAACTATTGCAAAGCTGTACAGACTGCTCTCAAACGTATGCCTGTTTGAGTTTTAAGTGTAAATTAAATATTAGAAATCTCTGGAATGCTATGGCAAAATGGGTGTGTGCGCGTGCGTGCGTGCGTGTGTGTGTGTCTGCCTGCCTGCCTGTTGGATATCTTGAGAGAACAATGTTGACCTTTAAAGCGCTGAATAAATTTTCAAGGAATTAAAAATATAACTATCCCGAGTTGCTGAAAATCTATCAAGTGGCAACTTATTTAAAAGAGCTCCCGCAGTTGCCATGTGATAGATTTTCAACTGCAACTGATTTTTATATCTTACATCATTGGGCAACTATAGTTGTCTATAGTGTTCTAAGGGTTAAGTCAGTGGGAAAAGGTACAGACTAGATGTGGAGGGTGGGATTGGCTGAATATATTCTGCATAAAATCAAGCTCAACACCAGCATTTTTACTGCATAATGAATATTGCTAAGTATTCTGCATGAAATGCACACTCAGCACTCTAATGCATGTGCTCACAATTACAGTGGCTTCTTTAGAACTTGCCTTATTTTTGTTTAATGCTTTTGCCTGTGCCTGGATTGCACTTGAACCCTAAATAAAGCAATGGTAATATTATACTATAAAGTCTGCATTTGCTTGAATGAGTATTTACAGGAACAGACCAAGAGCTCTTTTAACCTCCTTCGTTCCCCTTCACAAGGGCAGATTTAAAAGTAATGAAATGCATGTAATCATTTTAAAAATGGTGATTATGGGTAACATGCTGTGTAGGAATGCTCCTGAGTTCAACAACAGGCAAAGCACACGCAAAGCATTTCATTTGAATATTTGTTCCCAGCAAACATTGTATTTTCATTTTCTGAAGCCTATTCATATTCAGAACTGATTGTGATGGGGGAAAAAAAAATCAAATTGCAATCAATGCATTGTGTGTCCATATGTGAAATATATTACAAATTAATTATTGAGGAGGGCAGTTTAAGCCTCAAGTTTTGTCTCTATATTACCCCATTGGATTTGAAGCCTGAATTTTGTTGGCTGTAGTTTTGATATCACACATAAATCTTGTGATTTCATGTTTCATATTTGAACACACATTCTGTCTAGCACCCCTTAGTAGGGGCTTTAAGTAGGGGACAGTTTTGGGAAAAGTTATGGCAACCGGAAATAAATTTGTGCTGTTCTGAGCTTGTTTTGCCTCCCTTTGTGGATGTAGCTCACCAGCTTACTGAAGGAAAACCACAGTACTGCCGTATTTCCCACAACATGTAGTTCCGGTGCGTGAATTTTTCCTTCTTAGTGTGTTTTTTGTGAGTAAAACTAGTGCTACAATGGATAATGAAACCACACTGTTTATTAATTCAAAGCATTTTTTTATAATAATTTTGCCATGGTTTTTGGAGGCTGGCGAGCTTTCTTTGTTTCTCTCGTCCGGGACGATATTGTTTTGCCCACAGTCGGATTCTTTGGCCAGCTGGCATTAATTGTGGGCGGCGCCCGGACTCTATTAAAACCCAAGTTCCGCCTTGCCGCCTTTGCTAGAGTGTCAGTGTAACTTTGCGCTATAGCCGGTAAGGTCTCTAGCTAGAGAATTGTTTGAGGAATTAGCTGCAAAGAGGAAAGTGCTAGTTAGCGAGGGAATCTTTCTCTCTTTTCTTCCTCTTTCTGGGCACCGTCTGGTGCTAATTGTTTTATCTCGGTTCCCGAGATTTTTCCCTTTTATTTCGTTCTGTCGAGCTCGCTTTGCTTCCTTTTGTACCCGGACTAGATCTTTGTCTGTTGGAAGTGTGAGTCTCTCTCTCTCCTTTTGTAGGTTTGTCTCTCTTATTTTGCTGGACTCCTTTCGTTTCGGTCGCTGTTTTTGGCGTCTCGAAACACCAGCCATCACAGTACACTCTAGCCAAAATGGAGACATCAGCGGTGGCTGAGATTAAAAGGGCTGTTACCAGCCAGCAAGATATGCTGCCTGGTTTCGGCAAAGGGCTCTCCAGCCTGGGCAATCAGCAGGCTGGTTTAGCTGAGAGGCTCCGCCTTCAGGAGAATTTGCTTCAGAAACAGGAGAGCGTTCTGTTAAGCTTGACTGAGAGTATAAGATCCCTGTCTACACAAATTTCATAAAACGTTGCACAAGCACCACACCTTCCCCGAGAACCGAAGTTAGAATTGCCTCAAAGATATAGCGGCGAGGCCGGAAAATGTAAGGATTTCATCGCCCAATGGGAGATATTTTTTAAGGCTCAGCCATCACGATTTGTTAATAAGGATTCTTGGGTGGCATTTATACTATCCCTGTTGGCTGGCACAGCACTCACTTGGGTTGGCCCACTTATCAGATCTAATTCACCGGTCTTTAATTCTGTGGAGGCTCTTGTTAGGGAGATGGTGTCAGTATTTGATCAAGATGTTTGTGGTCAGGATGCGGCTACGCGTTTGATGCACCTTAAACAGGGCAAAGAAAGTGCCGCAGAGTTCTCTATCTTATTTCGCTCTCTGGCTACAGAGACAGGCTGGCCGGTGGCTCCTCTTATGACTATGTTCAGTCATGCTCTCACTGAGGAGATAAAAGACACGTTGGCTACATTGGAGCCCTGTTCGACTTTAGATTCTTTGGTTTGCACTGCCGTGCGAATTGACAATCGCATCCGCGAACGTAACAGGGAGAAGCTCAACAGATTGCCGCTTGCTGACAATGGGGCCAAAATTGCTAGTGGTGAGTGTGCGGCTCCTATTCCACCCACTGAAAATACTACTCCGGTTGAGCCTATGCAAGTTGATAGTTCGTTTGAGAGTCGGACTCATAAACCTACTCGCAGAAGAATAATCTGCTTTAATTATGATAAGCCGGGTCATACCCGTCCACGTTGCCCGAAGCTTCAGGGAAACAGGAAACCCCTCTAGCGGTTTGGGGAGCGCTAGAGG
Organism: Gymnothorax javanicus; assembly: GCA_029692085.1. NCBI lineage: Eukaryota > Metazoa > Chordata > Actinopteri > Anguilliformes > Muraenidae > Gymnothorax > Gymnothorax javanicus. Next base: position 109,118,552 of record CM056201.1, on the reverse strand, counting down.
GGCAGACCCAATTTCCCTTCCGAACACTAATCCCTGTTGAACTGACTGTGGGGAGCAAGAGAGTTATTATCGAAGCGTTCGTGGATTTAGGCGCCGTAAATTGTTTCATGGATGTTGAGTGGGCTAGGAGGCACTCCGTTCCCATCGTTCCTCTTCCACAGCCACGCTCTGTCAGAACTTTGGACGGTCGCCCACTTGGTACGGGAGTTACAAGCAAAGTTTCTGAACCGCTAAATATGTTCATTTCCTTTGGTGGCCATTCTGAGGAGGTTCGGTTTTTTATTATCAGTTCCCCTGCTTTTCCCATTGTTTTAGGGCATTCTTGGTTACAGGAACATAGACTTTGCATCATTTGGGGGAACAGAATGATCCTATCGTCCAGTGGGGCACCAATTGTAGGTCTCATTGTAGAGAGAATGAAACTTGTTTTCCCAGACATCAAGCTATGGGGCAGGCTGATTCCTGGAGCGAGTGTGAGGAGGTTGTCTCACCATACTCTCCTAAACTAGAAAAAGGGGCAGAGGAGGGGTTGGAATGGGATCCTCAATTTGATTGGCGACAGCCAGAGGACGATTACCTTTTAAAGGATTTTTTCTACTCTGAATCAGTCACCGAGACATTAGATTCTAAGCAGGGTGAGGAATTTGGGGCCACCCTGAACTTTGGTTTGCCGTCTAATGTTCCTAATGATTATGCTGATCTCGCTGAAGTTTTTAGTAAACAACGAGCATCGACGTTACCTCCCCATCGTCCGTACGATTGCGAGATCAATCTCTACCCTGGTACTACTCCTCCTAGGGATTCGCTATACTCGCTGTCAGGGCCTGAGCGTAAGGCCATGCGAGAATATATTCAGGAAGCTCTCGCTAATGGTTTTATCCAGCTATCCACGTCTCCTGCCGGAGCGGGGTTTTTTTTTTGTGGGAAAAAAGGATGGCGGTCTGAGACCCTGTATTGATTATAGGGGTTTGAATAAGATCACCATTAAAAACCGATACCCCCTTCCGTTAATGAATTCCGCGTTTGAACGTCTGCAGCAGGCGTCATTTTTTACGAAGCTAGATCTCTGTAATGCTTATAACTTGGTTCCCATTCGGAGGGGACGGATGGAAAACTGGCATTTAACACTCATGACGGACACTACGAATATTTAGTCTTGCCGTTCGGATTGGTTAACGCCCCATCGGTGTTTCAGGCACTCGTTAATGACGTCCTCCGAGGGATATTGGAGAAATTCGTCTTCGTTTATCTTGACGACATTTTGATTTTTTCGTCAACACTCTCAGGCATAAACAACAAGTCAGACGTGTGCTTAAAGCCCTCCTTAATGCCAAGCTTTTTGTCAAGGCTGAGAAATGTGTTTTCCACGCCCAAACTGTCTCATTCCTTGGCTTTATTGTTTCCAAGGGGTCGGTCCGCATGGACCCGGACAAGGTGGCTGCGGTCAGGAAATGGCCTGCCCCTCAAAGTGTTAAGGAGGTCCAACGCTTCTTGGGCTTTGCTAATTTTTATAGGAGGTTTATACGTAATTTTAGCGTGGTTGCTGCCCCCATTATTACGCTCACCAGGAAGAATACCTCCTCAGCGGTTTTTCTTAGTCTCCAGCAGTTGATGGTGCCTTTCAGGAATTAAAGAAAAGTTTTAGTTCAGAGCCCATTCTGGTTTTGCCCGATCCCTCCCTCCCATTTGTGGTGGAGGTGGATGCTTTGGAGGTTGGATTGGGTGCTATTTTGTCCCAGCGCCCTCGTTGGGATAATAAGCTACACCCATGCGCATACTTCTCCCGGTCTTTGTCCGCCGCGGAACGGAATTACAGCATTGGTGACCGGGAGTTATTGGCGGTCAAGTTAGCGCTTGAAGAGTGGTGCCACTGGTTGGAGGGAGCTGAATGCCCTTTTGTGGCATGGACAGACCATAAAAATCTCCAGTATATTCAGCAAACCAAGCGACATAATTCCCGGTAGGCGCAGTGGTCATTGTTCTTTAACCACTTTGATTTTACGCTGACCTACCGCCCTGGACCTAAAAACATTAAGCCTGACGCCTTGTCGCGGATTTACGACAGCTCTGACCGCAATCCTACCCCGGAGCCAGTTATTCCAGCTGCTCAGATTGTGGCGCCCATTCAATGGGAGATTGAGGCGGTGGTTCAGGAGGCTTTGAAAACCGATCCCAGTCCTGGGGGGGAGCCTCCTGGCTGTTTGTTTGTCCCGCCTAGAGCTAGGCCACAGGTCCTCCAGTGGGGACACTCTTCCCACTTGGCTGGGCACCCAGGCGCCCATCGGGCTAAGCAGTTCCTGGCCCGACGTTTTTGGTGACCGGGTATGATGAGGGATATTCGGGAATTTGTTGCTGCCTGTGGCATCTGCTTCAGGAACAAAACTTCCCACCTCCCTCTCTCTGGTCTGCTGCGACCATTGCCCGTTCCCAGGCGCCCTTGGACGCATATCGCGCTGGATTTCGTCACTGGGCTGCCTGTATCTGACGGCAACATGGTCATCCTGGTTGTGGTTGACCGTTTTTCAAAGGCCGCTCATTTTGTCGCGCTACCTAAGCTGCCTTCAGCGCGGGAGACAGCCATTGTTGTGGTTAACCATGTGTTTCGGCTGCATGGGCTTCCGCAAGATGTTGTCTCAGACTGAGGCCCTCAGTTTACGGCCAGATTCTGGCAGGCATTTTGCAAGCAGTTGGGGGCCACGGTGAGTCTCTCTTCTGGGTTCCACCCAGAGACTATCGGGCAGACTGAGCGTACTAATCAGTCTTTGGAAAACACTCTTCGATGTTTAGCGGCGGATAATCCATCCTCATGGAGTCGATTTTAGCATGGGCCGAGTATTCCCATAACTCGCTGAGTAATTCCTCCACGGGTCTTTCCCCGTTTGAAGCTCAGGTGGGTTACCAACCCCCACTGTTTCCTGAGACTGCAAATGATTCCGAGGTTCCCTCGATCAACCATTTCATTCGTTGCTGTCAGTCGGTTTGGACCAGGGTCCGTTCTTCTCTATTGCCCTCGGGGCTCAAACAAAAATCCGCCGCTGATAGAAGGCGTTGTTTGGCCCCATCTTATCGGGTCGGTCAGAGAGTTTGGCTGTCTACCCGGGACTTCCCCTTGAAGGTAGAATCCCGAAAACTGGCGCCCCGCTATATTGGCCTGTTCAAGATAGTGCAGAAGATCAATCCGATCATGGTCCAGTTAAAGCTCCCGAGATCTTTACGCATCCATCCATCATTCCATGTCTCCCGGATTAAGCCGGTTAGCACTAGCATCCTGGCACCTGCCGACACACCGCCGCCGCCACCGCGAATGGTTGAGGGGGGGCCAGTTTACACTGTGCGCCGCATTCTTGCCGAGAGGCCTGTTTGTCGTGGGGTCCAGTTTCTTGTGGACTGGGAGGGATATGGCCCTGAGGAGCGCTGCTGGGTCCCCTCTCGATATTCTGGATCCCACGCTTATTTCTGAGTTCACAAGACGGGGTTCCTTAGGGACTTCTGGAGCTGTCCCTTGGGGGGGTCCTGTCATGGTTTTTGGAGGCTGGCGAGCTTTTTTTTTTTCTCTCGTCCGGGGACGATATCGTTTTGCCCACAATCAGATTCTTTGGCCAGCTGGCATTAATTGTGGGCGGCGCCGGACTCTATTTAAACCCAAGTTCCGCCTCGCCGCCTTTGCTAGAGTGTCAGTGTTACTATGCACTATAGCCGGTAAGGTCTCTAGCTAGAGAATTGTTTGAGGAATTAGCTGCAAAGAGGAAAGTGCTAGTTAGCAAGGGAATCGTTCTCTCTTTTCTTCCTCTTTCTGGGCACCGTCTGGTGCTAAATTGTTTTATCTTGGTTCCCAAGATTTTCCCTTTTATTTCGTTCTGTCGAGCTCGCTTTGCTTCCTTTTGTACCCAGACTAGATCTCTGTCTGTTGGAAGCGCGAGTCTCTCTCTCTCTCCTTTTGTCAGTTTGTCTCTCTTATTTTGCTGGACTTCCTTTCGTTTCGGCCGCTGCTTTTGGCATCTCGAAACACCAGCCATCACAGATTTTCTCCATTTTCTCCATACTCCCATAGCAGCCTCCCAAAGGATTCGGTATGGATCGAAGACATAAACGTTCTTCAAATCAACAAAAACATGCAGATTGGATGGGCAAACTCCCACGACCCCTCCAGTATCTGTGCGAGGGTTAATAGCTGGTCCACTGTTCCACAGCCAGAACAGAACCCACATTGCTCGTCCTGGATACAAGGTTCGACAATTGAGCAAAGTCTCCTCTCCAGCGTCCTGGCGTAAGCATTCCCTGAAAGGCTGAGCAGTGTGATCTCCTACAGTTGACAAATCTGCAAAAATATCAGAAATTGGGAGGCGGACAACTTTTTTGCACAACTATGAGTAAAAGACAGCTACTCTGGAAGTATTATAAACAGGGACATCAGAAGTTAAGCCTGAGAATCGGGTGATTCCAAGGTCTTTCAAAGTCACTTTTTTGCAACTAAGCAATCATCAAAATTTTTAGAAAGAGAAAATAATTTCTCCCTTACTTCTTAGGGCCTTGAATTAGCATTTCAGTCTTATCTGAATTTAGCCACAGGAAATTGGAATGCATCCAGTCTTTTACGTACACAGTGCATGCCTGCAGTTGTACAAGCTGTAGTGCTTCACCTGGTATCACTGAAATATATTGCTGTGTATCATCTGCATGGCAATTGAATTTATTGAATTTTACACCATGTCTCTGTGTGATCTTACCAAGGGGAACACGAACCGTTAAAAAAAAAAAAAAAAAAAAAAAAAAAACTGGTCCTATTACAGGTCCTTGAGGAATACCATATTTCACCTTTGAGTCATCTGAAAATTCTTCATTTAATTGGGGGAAGAAAAAAAAAACTAGTTCCTGTCATGCATGTATGATCTAAACCAGAACAGTGCTTGTCCATGAAGCCCAAAAAAAGGAGTCTGTGTAATAAATTCTCATGGTCTACAGTATAAAAAGCTGAACTTTGGTTGAAGAACGAGAACAGATGCAGAGTTATGGTCTGAAGACAGACACAGATCATTGACAAGCAGACTTTCAGGACTAAGACAGGACCTAAAGCCAGACTCGAAAGTGTCATAGATATTGTTTACCCTCAGTAGGCACCGGGTTGCTTTTCAGTAGCTTTTTCTGAAATTTTTGATAGGAAGTGGAGATTAGAGATGGCCTATAATGTTTCAGATTTTCAGGATCATGATAAAGTCTCTTAAAGGCTTAATTCCAGCCGCTTATAAAGTGTGTAGTACATATCCTATTCCTAGGAATGAGTTTATGATTTTTAGCATGTCCTGGCTTGGTGCAGGAGAGAGTTCTTAGATCAAATTTGGTCGGATAGGATCAAGCAGGCAGATAGTTGGCTTTGAGGACATAACCAGTTTAGTAAACTCTTCAATTTCAATTGGGTCAAAATAGGTTAGTGCCATTTCTGATTCACACCCACAGAGAGACATACACACACACACAGACTCTTATGGGAGGCATCACTGCACTCAACGGTGTTCCATTTTCATTGATTAAAGTTTGCCCTGCCCCCTACCCTTTAGCCACGCCCCCTTTCATGACTCTCGAACTGTTTGTTGTTGCCTCTCATGGGTGGCATCATTTACTGGAGCTGGCAGCACCTTAATTCTTTGATCATGATGTATTAATTGCTTGTGGGGGAAAATAAATACAACCCCAATTCCGAAATAGTTGGGACAAAGTGTAAAAATGTGAATAAAATCAAAACGCAAAGACTTTCAAATCACACCAGCCAGTATTTTATTCACAATAGAACAGAGATAACATAGCAAATGTTGAAACTGAGAAATTTTACAATTTTATCCACAAAACGAGCTCATTTCAAATTTGATGGCTGCTACAGTTCTCAAAAAAATTGGGACAGGGGCCTGTTTACCATGGTGTAGCATCCCCTCTTCTTTTTAACACAGAGTGGAGGCGTCTGGGCATTGAGGAGACAGGTTTCTTGAGTTTAGCCATTGGAATTTGATCCCACTCTTTAATACAGGCTTCCAGCTGCTGGAGAGTTTTGGGTCTCCTTTGACGGACTTTTTGTTTAATTACGCGCCGAATGTTCTCAATCGGTAAAAGATCAGGACTGCAGGCAGGCCAGTTCAGCACATGGACTCTTCTACTATGAAGCCATGCTGTTGTAATAGCTGCAGTATGTGGTTTTGCATTGTCCCGCTGAAGTACACAAGGCCTTCCCTGGAATAGATGTTGTCTTAAGGGGAGCATATGTTGCTCTAAAACCTTTATATACCTTTCAGCATTCATGGTGCTTTTTAAAACATGCAAGTGCCCCACACCATATGCACTAATGCATCCCCATACCATAAGAGATGCTGGCTTTTGAACTGAACGCTGATAACAGGAGGGGTGATCTTTCTCCTCTTTAGCTCGGAGGATACGACGCCCATGATTTCCAACAAGAATGTCAAATTTGGACTCGTCTGACCACAGGACGCTTTGCCTCTTTTCTACAGTCGATTTTAAATGAGCCTTGGCCCGTAGAACACGGTGGCGCTTCTGGATCATGCTCAACAATGGCTTTTTTTTTTGCATGATAGAGTTTTAGGCGGCATCTGTGGATAGCATGGCAGACTGTGTTTACAGACAGTGCTTTCTTGAAGTATTCCTGGGTCCATTTAGTAATGTCAATGACAGAATCATGCCGGTGTGTGATGCAGTTGTGTCTGAGGGCCCGAAGATCACGGGCATCCAGTAAAGGTCTTCGGCCTTGTCCCTTATGCACAGAGACTTTTTCAGGGTGTTTTCACACCTAGGGTGTTTAGGTCGACCTAACTGTCTAGGCCGGCCTAATTGGTGCGGTGCGGGTAGTGTGAACACAACTAGCCGCACCCGAGGTCGACCTAAACAGCCGTACTGAGAGCGGCTGGAAGGGGTGGTCGCGGAGCGGCGCACCAAGCCCTTTAGTTCGGTGTGGCGCACCAAACCAGTGGTGTGAAGGCGCAGTGAACCTGGAGTCGGCCCAAGCAAACGTAACTGCATTTAACATCAATGGTTCGTTCATGTCTAACGTTACAACTTACCTGGCTGTTCGCCGATATCTGCGTATGGCGAGGGGGGCCTGGTTTTAACAGAATCAATCTGCGCCTTGTGCTGGTTTGTCTGGCAATTCGCATTCGCCGGCTCCAGTGTAAGAAAACATTGTTCTCCACATGCAGCCGTACCTCGTTTTCAAATTCAAACGTTATAACTTCCCGACACTGAACGAGACAAACTATATAGATGGCCAAAAACAGTAACGTTAGGCATATCAGACGGCGTTGCTGTTGAGTCTCCATCGTTCACGTGTGTTCTGTTTACATCTCGTGGCTTCATTTCAACCTTCTTTTCCGGATGGAATGGTGCTACACACGTCATTTTCGTCTGGTTGCCATGGATACATGACGCTCCATTCTGTAGAACGGTGGACTTGGTACGGTGATAAAAAGCATATGTGAAACCAAGCCGCTCCAGTTGAAAATTGATACATTGTATACTGGGTCGACCCAAATATGTGTGAAAACACCCTCAGTTTCTCTGAATCTTTGATGATGTTATGGACTGTCGATGATGAGACCTTCAAAGCCTTTGCAATTTGACGCTGAGGAATATTGTTTTTAAAGTATTTCACAATTTTTTTACGCAAGCCTTCACAGGTTGGAGAGCCTCTGGCCATCTTTACTTCTGAGAGACTCAGCCTCTCTAAGACATCCCTTTTATAGCCAATCATGTTACACACCTGATGCCAGTTAACTTAATTACTCGCTAAATGTTCTTTCAGCTGATTCTCTTATATATTAATTGGTTTTTCAGCCCTTTTTTGCCTGTGTCCCAACTTTTTTGAGACCTGTTGCAGCCAGAAAATTTGAAATAAGCTCATATTGTGGATAAAAATGTATAATGTCTCAGTTTCAACATTTGAAATGTTATTTATGTTCTATTGTAAATAACATATTGGCTCATGTGATCTGAAAGTCATGGCATTTTGATTTTATTCACAATTTACGCTTTGTCCAAACTATTTCGGAATTGGGGTTGTAAATAAATAAAAATTAATTTATCATAGGTCTGGAAGTTAATAATAACGTGTGATGCCTAAGAGAAGTGTGACATTTTTAGCTGCTATCAGCAGCTGTATTGCTCTCTCTTCCTCCATCTGTTCATTTGTCCACAAAAATCTATCTGTTCTGTGTTCTACAAAACTAGGCCCACCCTATAGCAACTTTCAATTTCACTTTAAAGTTTGAAATTTGCCAGGGCAGTTAATTGCTGGCGAGATTGTGTGTGTGTGTGTGTGTGTGTGTGTGTGCGTGTGTTTGTGTGTGTGTGCGTGCGCCTGAATGCATGCGGGTAAAATTTGCAGTCTATTGCGAATTTGGCCAATTTTTATTTGCATTTTTCATATTGTGTCAGCTTTTTCAGAATTTGGGATTGCATTATTCCTGAAATATTATATTATATTAATATTATAATATTAATAATAATATAATAATATTAATATTATATTATTATATATTTTTTTTCACTGGATATCCATGCCAATTTCCAATTCAAATCATGCCAACTTGAGGGTGTAAATGGGAATGTGTGAGTGTATATCATCGAACTGGGTTGGGAACCACAGCAGTAAAGAGCCTTGTTCACTGAAGTCAACCATAGTGACATTGACCTGGATAGGCCTGAAATCTTTACCACAGGACTGCAGTGATCTGCACATAAACATGGGTCTCATTCTCGGGGACAGAGTCCAGAGCCATAAACAGTGCTGTGCAGTGAAATATTAAATTGAACTCAGCTTGTTGTGCTAACTTCACACTGTTGGTTGCCTGATAGGCCTGCTCCCTATGTCAGCTGCTTTTGAATTCAATCCACCGAATCTCTGATCACCGCAGTCCCAGCATGCAGGCAACAAACAAACAATTAATTTAGCATCACTAAGTTTACTCAATAAAGTTTGGGGTGACAGAACTCTGTGAGAACAATTCATTTGTCTCCGGTGAACACCGAGACAGATTGTTTAGTGAGCCCTTAAGTTCAGAACACTCTGACCTGTTCTGATAGAAAATAGATCATTACTGAGAAGCTTTACTTTTACAAGAAGCGCCACAACCCCGCCGTTCCTTTCCAAATGTAAATGACAGAGCAGTTGGCTGTGGGCCAGAAATAAGTAATTTAGCGTACAGTACACTCAGCCTGCCTTGGTCAAGATATGGATGTGGACTATGAGCACTCTTCATTACGCCCAGCGTAGATCTATGATTTGGATCACATTTGCTCAAACCACTGCCCATGGCAGTTAAACAGCATTGACAGGTGCAACTCAGGCCATGTTTACATTTTGTGGAACGTTGAAGAATCATTGAGAAATGTTGGTCTTCGAATCACCATTTCGCTGTGGCACTTCACCCCGGCTCAACTCCACAGGAATTGTGGTGCTTCACTCTGTCCTGAAGGCACTGCCAAATCTTGGTCAGATATGACCGGTGAGCAGAGCCATCAAACTTTCTGTGATTGTATTTCTTCTATATAAACATTGGATTATTTTGTGTTATACATTAAAAGAAAGCTCAGAATCTGCACTTTCTGATTATACTCAAATGTATGGAATTGATTGGCTACCTTCGGAATAGTTAAACTCCTCGAAGCACAAGATGTCCCCTCGCTTGTCTTCTACACACTTCAAAGTATATATATTTTTTAACCTATTATCATGACTTTCAGTGTCATATTTCTTGTGGAGATCTATCGAGAAAATTAATTTTTGCTTGTTTCCACTCATTTCTCATCAATATTCATGAAAGCTAATTTCCATTATGTGTAATAAAATAGGCATTTTTTTCTTACTCATACTCAAAAAGAAAGCCAAAGTTCCAAGTTCTCTCACGGAGACAGTTTGGACGGAAATAGATCTTTTTGTGTGTAGTGTTTTTTCCTCGGCCATTCTGTCCTCATGTGGGCCAGTTCTGAAAGAGTTAATAAAGAGTGAAGGTGCTCATGACTGGGTGAGGAGATGGATTTCATCATCAGTCAACAATCTGTTTCGTGTTCTCTGGCACTTATTAAAAGAAAAGATCAACAATGCTTTCTCTACTGGCTCTGCAGAGAGGTCAGTAACGCCACACTGCAAATCTGTGGGCAAGGGTGGTTTCACTGTAATGCATCTCTCCAAATGTTCCATCTTCCGAGTTCACTCACTTTCCAAAAGCTTAGATCTTCCCAAAAAAAAAGAAAAAGAAAGAAGGGTTAGTCTCCATGAGCAGGGTGGCTTTAAAGAGCTTAGGGGTATCTATGCCATGGCACAAAAAATGGAGTCTGCTGGTCAGGAAGTTTGCCAAGTCTTTGAGAGGGATTCCAAGTTCAGCTTGGCCCAAACGCTGGTCAGTCTGCCGCAGGAGCCTGGCTCTCTGCTTTCTGGCGAGTCCAAAGCTCTGATCCCAGCGCCTCTACTGCCTCCCATTGATTGAAGCCATGTTTTGTCTCAATTAATATTTTCATCAGATAAGGCCCCAGCTGCATTTGCAGCAACACAATTTTCTAAAACCGCCTTCTGCCGCTCGCTCAGAAGTGGCCAAGAGAAATTCCAGCTGCCGTTGCCATTTATGCTGGCTTAGCCAGGAACTGAGTCCCACTCCTGTGCCCTGTTCAGAGGAATTGATGCCCAGTACAAATGCTGATTGTGTGATTTTTGGACCATCCGTATGTCTTATTTAATTCAGGGGACTCTGTGCAGTGTAAAACATCACCCTACTAGCACATAACTACTGTACATTACACATTACACATTACTACACTGTAAAAAAAAAAAGTTGTTTTAACTTAAAAAAGTTAGTGTAAGGGCTGCCTTAAAATTTGAAGTTAACGGAACTTAAAATGTCAAGTCGCGATAACCCTTACCCTTACTTATCATCTCAAATGCGGTAAGCTTAAAATTTTAACGGAGACCGGACACTAACTTTTTAAAGTTACCAGCGCTGTGGAACATGTCAACAAAGATTTATTTACAGACATGTACTTATAATATAAAGCATACTGTATAAAATACCGATGTACAACAAATTGTGCAGCAATTTAAGAATAACTACTCAATGACTACTGACACAACTCTCATACACTGCAATGTAAACAACACCATTAAAAAATAGTTATTTAAACTTTAAAAAGTTAGTGTCCAGGCCCCGTTAAAATTTTGAGCTTACCGAATTTGAGATGATAAGTTAGAGCTAGGGTTATTGCGACTTGACATTTTAAGTTCAGTTAACTTCAAATTTTATGGCAGCCCTTACACTTACTTTTTTAAGTTAAAACAACTTTTTTTTTTTACAGTGTACTGCCGCCGCCGCCACCATCATTGTCCTCATCCACAATAGTTGGCCATCGCCCACAGTTATTACTATTGCTGTGACTGTCACCATCATAAACATGATACATGCATAAGTTTGTGACCTTCGCCAGAAGATATTGTGATTACTTTTGTGTGTGTGTATGCGTGCGTTTGTCAGCAGTATTACTCAAAAGCTGGGAAGTCGATCTATATGAACGGGAAGAGGTGATTAAATTCGGACACAGATCCAGATTCTGCTGCTAACTAGTTAGCACATGGTGGAGGTATGTGCTCTCTGAGTGCCCTGTAGTTTTATGTTGAAATTTTTCTCCTCCTTATTGTTAAAGAATACAATGCAGATGGTTGACTGATTTTGTTGTCCATCCCAAACCGGTGTGCCCCACCTAGTGATGTGCACCTTCCCTATTTATGAAGGACCATCATTCTTACAGAGGTGAACTGAGGTCAAATGCCAAAACATCTCACAATGATTCAGAGACATATCAGAGATTTTATAACTGGCATGAGTTGCACCTGTCAGCGCTGGGTAACAGCCATGGGCAGCAGTTTGACAGAATTTTATCAAAATCCTAAGTTTAACTTTGACATAAAGGAATGGTGCTCTTAGCATACATTAATATCTTGATGAAGGCAGGTTATGTGTATAATTAATTTATTATTTCTGCCTCATAGCCAGCAGCTAAATCATTTGTATTCAGAAAAGACCAGCTGGGATGTGGTGCATCTCAGAAATGGAAAGCTTTCCAGTGATGATGTATTATCTATCAGAATAGGTCAGAGTTTTCTAAACTGAAGGGCTCACTACACAATCTGTCTTGGTGATCTCTGGTGACAAATTAATTGTTCTCTGAGACTTTTGTCACCCCAAACTTCATTGAGTAAACTGCCAGATAAATATGAAACTCAATAATGCTGGATTAATTGATAGCTTGTTGTCTGCATGCTGAGGCTGTAGTGATCAGAGGCTCGGTACTGTGAATTCAACATCAGCTGACAGCAGGAGCGAGCCTCCAGGGCAATGAAAAGTGTGCATTTTCTCAGAGCACAAAATGTTTAGTTCAATTTAATATTTAATTGAATAATATTGTTTATGGCTTTGAACTTTGACCCTGAGAATGATATTAGTGAATATGTGTTGCTAATCACTACAGTTGTTAATTTTTCGATTGTAGGCCTATCCCACAAAATGTTCCTATGGCTGGCCTCGGTGAATCCTTCTACCGTTGTGGTGTCCAACCCTAGTGTGACATACACTATCTAGCAGGTTTCCATTTACTCTGTAATACTGAACATAGGTGTCGATATCTACAAAAAAAACATAAACATGACAAAATGTGCAGGAAATTATGCACCCCCCCCCATTTCCTAAAAAGTTGGGACAATATGAAACATACAAATAAAACTAGAGCAAATTCACAATGGCTGCAACCATGTACGCGGAAGCATCCATGCGTCCCAGCATTGGCACTGACACACAACTCAAATTCCAGCCTGATAGGAGAGCAGTTGTAGTTGCTGAACTGTACTGTTCTACAAAGACAAAACCCTGAACTCTCCTGTGTGCAGAACTGAGAAGAAAAAGACTTCAATGTTGTTTTAGTGTTCTGCGAATTAATTGCTCATATTGTGTTGGAAATGTGGGCAATTCTTTGTTTTATAATCAAGTTATTTATCTAAGTAAAAAATCTTGAGCTTGAAAAAAATCTTTGTGCTTTGACCCTAATTCAGAAGTTAAGATCCTCAGCCTTTGCATTGTGTGTAAAATATAAGTGGTCATGCCAAGACAAAAGGTATTTACTTCCATTTTATCTCTCACTTTGCTGTTGAATACAGCAACCAATATACTGCATGATAATAATTATTATCATCATATAAACATAGATAGGACCTAGTGAAATAGCTTGGTTAACTCTGTTGCCTCACAGTAAGGAGTTTCTTGGTTCAAGTCTTCGCTGACCAGGACCTCTCTGGATCAACTTTGCTGGTTCTCCCTGTGTTTGTGTGGGGTTTTTCCCCCACTGAGAAAAAAACAAAACAAAAAAAGACATGCTCTATGGGAACACTCCTACCAGTGTCCCTGACTGAGCCTCAGGCTTTAGAAAGACATGTTCTATAGGAACACTCCTACCAGTGTCCCTGACCAAGGCTGTGGCTTTAGAAAGACATGCTCTATAGGAACACTCCTACCAGTGTCCCTGACCAAGGCTCTGGCTTTAGAAAGACATGCTCTATACGAACACTCCTACCAGTGTCCCTGACCAAGGCTGTGGCTTTAGAAAGACATGCTCTATAGGAACACTCCTACCAGTGTCCCTGACCAAGGCTCTGGCTTTAGAAAGACATGCTCTATAGGAACGCTCCTACCAGTGTCCCTGACCAAGGCTCTGGCTTTAGAAAGACATGCTCTATAGGAACGCTCCTACCAGTGTCCCTGACCAAGGCTCTGGCTTTAGAAAGACATGCTCTATAGGAACGCTCCTACCAGTGTCCCTGACTGAGCCTCAGGCTTTAGAAAGACATGTTCTATAGGAACACTCCTACCAGTGTCCCTGACCAAGGCTCTGGCTTTAGAAAGACATGCTCTATAGGAACGCTCCTACCAGTGTCCCTGACCAAGGCTCTGGCTTTAGAAAGACATGCTCTATAGGAACGCTCCTACCAGTGTCCCTGACTGAGCCTCAGGCTTTAGAAAGACATGCTCTATAGGAACACTCCCACCAGTGTCCCTGACCAAGCCTCTGGCTTTAGAAAGACATGCTCTATAGGAACAATCCTACCAGTGTCCCTGACCAAGGCTCTGGCTTTAGAAAGACATGCTCTATACGAACACTCCTACCAGTGTCCCTGACCAAGGCTGTGGCTTTAGAAAGACATGCTCTATAGGAACACTCCTACCAGTGTCCCTGACCAAGGCTCTGGCTTTAGAAAGACATGCTCTATAGGAACGCTCCTACCAGTGTCCCTGACCAAGGCTCTGGCTTTAGAAAGACATGCTCTATAGGAACGCTCCTACCAGTGTCCCTGACCAAGGCTCTGGCTTTAGAAAGACATGCTCTATAGGAACACACCTACAAGTGTCCCTGACCAAGGCTCTGGCTTTAGAACTAGAGTTGGCCCCGGGTGCTGCACTGTGGCTGCCCACTGAATAGCTAGGACCTGTCCTAGTCCTAAGTAAATTGGATGGGTTAAATGCAGAAGACAATTCAATAATTAATTGATTATTATAAATTAATGAATTATACTGACTTAATAAAACATTACACCCGGGTCTTGAGCTTTGGCATTGAAAAGCTACATGATTCAGCACACAGTGAGAAGTTAATGGAGCTTGCCCGTTGGAGTTGGAGAGGAGCCTTTTGCTAGTTCGAGGCTGTTAGTGGGAAACCTCACCAATGCTTCTAAAAACGGTTGCAGTTTTGCAAGCGGTGCATAGTCCAGGACATTGTGAATAGGTCACCGCGCGCTAAAGGGTATTCCGAACACGGGGAAGCAGTTTAGCAGAGTTTTGTCATTGTCCCTATAATTGCTGTTCTAATTTACATAACTGAAGTTATTATTGTGTCTTTGAGAGCAGTAAGCAACCCCAATAACCACATTAATCAGGAAAATGTCTATAATAAACAATTAACTGCAGCATTAAACAACTTCTTCCCCATATTTTCTCCTGTGGGTCTAGGTTATACAAATTTAAAACTTTTGTGTGGATATTTTCGCTGATACCAAGATCAAATTGCTTCTATTGCTCCATAGAACTGTGAGAACTGAACTTTGGCTTCAAACATCCCCTGTCTACAGTAGCACACAGGAATTTGCTCGCCACTCCTGTTGAAGCATTGTGTTTACAGAACCTAAGTCCATGGTAAAATATCTGAACATAGCACAGAATTGATAGTGTTAGCAAGAATTATCAGATTAAATATCTTAATTACGTCATCACTAATGCATGATATGGAATTCATAATGGATGTAAACAAAACACAGCTACACGAGATGCAATCTACAATGCTGACAAAGTTGTCAAGGAAATGCGTTGCAGGAGAAAATGTTATTTCATTTTATTATTTCCCTTTGAGACAAGGTTAAATAAATTATAGAGTGGAATAGAGTGCGGTGAACAAAATACTCTGAGACGAACCATTTTTGAGAACACAGTTCTGCTTGGGCTTTGTCTGGGGCGGGGGGGGATGTATGGTGTGGGGTTTTGGGGTGCATAGAGAAGACGAGGTGAAGATGGAGATAAGAGCGAACAGATGCTAAATGTTTATTTCTGAAGCAGCGGAATGGTGCGATGTTCTGTGGAGTGCGTATGGTGAGAGGTGTTGATTGATTGATCTGTACAGGGCTGTGGTGATGAAACTCTGGAAATAGACTATGGGACATATGGCTCCCTATCCGCACAGTTTCACTCGCAAGACAGTCTGTGAGAAACTTCTGGACTTAAAGTGCACAAGAATATTAGCACTGCAATGTTTTCTTTTTTTTTCAAGAACTTAAATGTAGAGAACTAAGGAAAAGTATTGCACAATACAGTTTGCTTATAAGGAAAAGAAATTCTCAGAGTTAATTTCAGATTTTTTTAGGCCGGGGCAGACAACTCGGTCACACTTTAGATGAAATGTTGCTCATGAAGGCTTTATACAGCATGTATAGTCTTCATAAATCATACATAAGCAAATGTCATGCTTTGTAAAGGGTGAAATAACTCATCCTTATTCAGCATGTGATGCAAGATGTGATATAACTGACAATGCCACTTAGCTAGTGGCTAAATGCCTTAAAGGGTGACATTGTTAGCTAAGTGGCATTGTCATTGTCACATCTGGCATCACATGCTGAATTAGGATGTGTTATTTCACGCTTTACAAAGCATGACATTTGCTTATTTATGATTTATGAAGACATTATGTCTCATTTATGAAGGCATTATACATGCTGTATAAAGCCTTTATGAAAAAACACTTCATCTAAATGCGACCGAAAACTTATTTATTTATTAAATGTTCAAACATAGTCGAGAAAATGTACAACTCAATGTAGACATGAGATCATACATGGTCATGACAGACCCAAAAGGAGAAAGATTAATTTTGTTGGTCATTTTATTTATCTAGCTATTTAGTTAGTTAGTTATTCTCCTGTAAACATTGAAGTTTCATTCACGAAGTATAATTAGGCTCAATAATTATGTTTTGATTTTGAAAACAGAAAATGAGTTTGTGACAGAGAGTACTGTGACTGGGTAAATCCACCAACAAGCATAGGTTCCTCATATAACCCTTTATAGCTATAAAGAAACAACTATATCGCATCACCATTTACGCGTACTACCTGACATTAATACGTTATCCGAGTTCTCTTTCAAATTTCTTCGTAGAACGGCCAAAACTGGGGCTGCCTTTCTCTTTCTTGCGGCTCAGCAGCGTAAGTCAGATCTACCATGCATGTGGGCTTACAGATAAAATAGTCCAGACATCATGCAATTAATAATGAGCATCAGTGGTGTGCGTCTCCTTGAAAGTTAATAAATAAGTCAACCAATGGAGGAATATTGTTTATGACAGGCTCTGATAAATGAATTATCTCACGAATCTTGGTCGCTCACACATATTTATGTCCTCACTAATGAACTGACAGCTAGGCTAGCTAGATAGCTGGGTAAGTATCAGTAAACAGTTGCTGACCTCAGCCTTTTCCATCCTCCCTGGTCATCCTGATGCTATTTTTTGATGAAGCTTCATAAGAAGGATAAATAACTGTATGTGAACTGTAACCTTCTCTTTGAGAAAAAAAAATGCTCAAGAACTACTGTTGATGCAACAAAAGAATGATTTCCTACGTTATTCATTAAGAACAGCTAATTTTTCATTACTACTGAAATGAGTTTTCTCTGCTTATATTATTTATGAAAAAATCCCTCTCTCTGTCTGTCTTAAACTGATTTATGCCAAATTTCAGCTCATTAACTGTACTGACCTGAAGGGAAATGCCTCACCCCCCCCCCCCCCGTATACACACACTCCAGCATCTTGCTTAAGTTCTACCAAACAAGACCAGCAAGGGGGGGATGCATTGGACAGTGTACTGGACAACCTAGATGGGCTGTTAGTGTGTTAAGGGACAACTGCAGGATGTTTGGGGTGTGCTGGACATCGTTCTAAAATATCAGACCTGACTTTTGCTATCTCTTTGCCCGTCTTTTTTTTCTGATGAATGTAGGTGAAAAACTTGACAACTAATAGAAAGTCTTAATTTTCATAGTCTTCCACTCAGCTTGAGAGAGAAGGGTTCAATTTCAAACACCATTCTCTTAATTTTTTACCTTTCTCAAACATACTGCATTACTGGACTTTCACATCAGATTAGTCTTTCATGGCCAAACTACAACAAACTATGTGCTAAACCGCAGAAACACGGAGGCAAAGTGCAAAAGATTTTCCAAAATATGCCAATACAAATCAAGGTGAGAAAATGAAGTGTAAAAGCAATACTTCAAGAAGACAAATCCAAAAACTGTAATTGACCTTCAGGGACATCCCAGACAATGAGCCATCGGTTTTGAAATATATTTTGAGGAAATGGCCCTCAAGTGAATTGTTATTCCGTGTCAGTGGCAAGACTGAGTAGTATTTAAGATACTTTGTTTTTTCAAGGAAACTGTTATGGAGGTACAATCTGTCAGTGTAAAAACCGTGATCCTTCAGGTCGTGAAGGACAACCCATCATCATCCTTTTCCAAGTGTGGTCAACTTGTCCATCATCCGTCAAGAGAATACGGCGATAGACAGCTTGGGAGACATAAATGCTTTTACCGTGCTCTTTTGGCTGCTTTATGCATTGAATAGCAAATATTGGCAGAACCTGAAGTGCGCTTTTTGAAAGGGTACAAAAGGTCTTCCTCAACCTTGGAAATGAGTGCAGCAAGAAAGTGCAGTCTGAGAAACAATTTTTTTTTTTTTTTTTTTTAAAGAAATACCTCACGTCTGCTTTAACGGCAAGTACTTTTGAGTGAGTTTTTTCATGAAGTATCAAGCAAGCTGCCTTTTCTGGATGCTAAATAAGGGCAGCTTAGGAGACCAATAAAAGAACTGTCAAGTCTCTGTTGGAAATATGAAAGTACACAGAAGAACAGCTGCTAGCTTGCTGGAAAAGAGTGTTGGAAGGATGGACATAATGAAAACACAACACCTTATTCGTTATTTAATTGTTTCCCATTCGTAGCCACACCTCCCTGCACCCTTTCAGCACAGCTCACCTGCAGCCCATTGTAATCAGTCTCTTCAGCTCCCTATATCAACCCCTTTGTTCAGCCTTCTAGTCAGTTTTTCTGTCTTCATAATATGAGTATTTGTCCATTTTTGGGTTGTGGTTTTGGCTGTTCTCTCGATTTTCAATTCTGTCTAATCCCTTGTGTCTGTTTTGATTACTCTTGTTTGATTTAGTGTTTTGGCTTTTTGCTTTCCGATTTGCCTTTTGCTTTGGCTTTGCTGTATCTCCTTCTTGATTTTTGGCCACTGGACTGTATACTGATTACGGTTCTGGATGTGCTCTCCTGTACTGCATCATCGCTGCTCATGTAGTCAGGAAATCCAGGTCAAACGATTCTGAAGAAAACCTTTGAACTAGAATATTGTCTGCACTTGAGTTCTAAGTGTGCCTCATGTCAGAGACATTTACTCTGAAGGACAATTAATATGTGTTTGGACAGTAACTCAATTTAAATGTGTATATCCCTACAACAGATTTAACATGAAGCAAACGAGAAGTCCTTGAAGATTACGCTTTCAACCTTAATTTCGGGACTTTATCAGGAATATTGTATGAAGAATTACAACCATAATTGATCTAAGGTTATCATGTATTGTGTATTTGATATTATGGGGGCTTAAAGGGTTAACTATGAGACATGATCAACCGTAGTCTGGACCCCCTCGAAAACGAGATGGTGCATCTCAAGGGGTTATCTATTAATAAACTTTCCAGTAGCACTGTACAGAGCTGTGAGGAAGTATTCCCCCCCATATCTGCTAATTCATATTTTAATGTTTGAGATCATCCAACAAATTCCGATGTAAGATAAGTGAATGAGAGCAAAAATGAAATGCAGCTTTTAAATGATCCCTTCATTTATTGAAGGTAAAGAGTTATTCAAAGCCTATGTCACCCATGTGAAAAAAATAATTTCCCCTCCTAAACCTAATGGCTGGTTGTGCCACCCATGGCAGCAACAAAAATGTTTGCAGTAACTGCGAAGAGCCTTTTATATCACTCAGGAGGAATTATGACCCACTCTTCTTTGCAGAATTGTCTTAATTTGGCCACATTGGGGGTTTTTCGAGCATGAACTGCCTGTTTAAGGTCAGGCCACAGCATCTCTGATTCAAGTCAGGGAACTCTAGAACTTTAATATTGCTTCATTTGAGCAATTCAGAGGTGGTCTTCATCACACCACTGTGTTTGCACTTCAGGTCACAATCTGATGGCCAAGGGCTCTCCATCAGGATTTTCTGAAAGAGACCAGAACTAATGAGCTCACTAATTATCACCCAGGTTCTGAAGCAGCAAAGCTACCACCATGGTGTTTGACTGTTGGTATGATGCTCTGACTGAGGAATGTTTAGTCAGCTATACGGTAGATAGGGGAGACTGGGGTCCGATGAGCCATGGGGACCAATGAGCCATATCACTATTTTGCGATCAATCGATGCAAACGGTGTTTAAAATAGGCAAAATAGTGATATGGCTCATTTATCCCCATGACTCATCAGTCAATGGTCAAATATTTTGCCTATTTCAAGCAGCTTTGTCATCGATTGATCGCAAAATAGTGATATGGCTCATTGGTCCCCATGGCTCATTGGACCCCAGTCTCCCTAGCAGGACCCTTCTCCTGCAAAACGCTCCACTTTTCAGTCCACAGAATATTATCACAAAGATTTTAGGGGTGATCAAGATTTCAGTTTTTTTTTTTTTTTTTTTTTGTAAATGTAAGACAAGTCTTTGTGCTCTTTTTGGTCAGAGGTGGTCTTCTCTTGCAGCTCTCCCATAGATGCCATTTTTGCCCAGTCTCTGTCTTACTGTGGAATCGTGAACACTGTCCTTAACCGAGGCGAGTGAGGCCTTCAGATGTTTGTCTTGGCTCTTATGTGACCTGCATGAATCATCGATGCACATTCGGAGGAATTTTGGTAAGTTGGCCACTCATTGGAAGGTTCTCCACTGTTCCAAGTTTTCTCCATTTGTAGACAATGGCTCACACTGTGATTCGCTGTAGTCCCACAGCTCTAGAAATGGCTTTGTAACCCTTTCTAGACCAGTAGATGTCAACTGGTCGAGGATCGCCAGTTTGCCAAAAAGGAAAAAAAAAAAGAACAAGCACGAAAAAAGGTTATTGGAAGGTTTAAAAACTAGGTTCCTCAAACACAGATGGGACGAAATTAGGATATTTCACCCTTTACGCTGCACAACATAGATTCACAGGAACTGGAGGAATTTCTTTGAATTAAGGTTAAGGACACAAGCTTAATCACTTCAAGGGTAATGTATCAAAAACTGTTAAAAAATGTGCCATAAACGCATGGGCTCAGGACTATGGCAAACCTTTTTGAAATACTGTAAAAGTTAAAACAAATTCCAGCTAATACATAACCATGCGAAAAGGAAATCTTATTTTTACAGCATTCAGAAGCACCATGAACTTTCCTGTGCTTGGCGCCATCTATGGTCAGTGCATTTGGTAAGGACAGCTTGCTCTCCTCTGAAGGCACCATTAATGCTGAAAAGCACTTTGAGATTTTGGAGCACCATATGCTGTCTTCAAGACAATATCTACTCCAAGGATGTCCACATTCCAACAAGACAACACTAATTTGCAAATGCACGGCTGCGTAAAAAAGCTGGACTGGCCCCCCTGCAGTCCTGATTTCTCCCCAATCGGTCTTTGTCAGTCACAGGAGTGACACGTCCCCCGGCGCCATTTTTGATGGTTACCAGAGGTAAACAGATAGAACAAACATGAGACGAGTGGGTTGGTTAAGTTGTTTTACGATTTTTAAAAACTGAAAAATGGAGAAGCAGAAGGAAAAACGAGCGAAAACCATACCGTGACAAACTCAACAAAGATGCCAGGGACCGGTATTTGGCCAAGTTGGCCACTATAAACAACATTGATCCATACGACCCAACAGCATCTGAAAAGCAACTAGAGCTGTCAAATAAATGTAGAGCACAAGTACTTCTAAACTGCTCTTGGCTTACCCTTTTTATGAAATGAACACAACACACTTGTAGAGTATGGGTGTGTGTGTGTGTGTGTCTGTGTGTGTGTGTGCGCGTTTCTGTATATAAGCACATTTTTGCGGCTCTGTAGAAAGATGGACCAGTTTCTCTTTCCGTGTGCTGTTCGCTAGTTTAACGTTAACGTGAGCTGAACAACAACGTCAAGGACATAACGTCAGCTCCAGTAACTTTACAAGACAGATAATCAGCACATAGTATCGTCACTTAAACAATAAAAACTCTTAGTTAACTAACTTTTGTGAAAATACCGAGAGCAAACACGCACATATGGAGATATTGGGCTCTAAATTTGTAGACCAGGCGCAGGCGCGGCGAACGGGGGGTGCGCCGCGCCAACGGGGTGTGTCCAGGCGTATGTTGCAATTTCGTGCCCGGTGCAGCCCGGCGCAAGTACTCCTCTGTCCCGCCTCGGTCCCTCCTGCCGGTGCAACTGGCAAAGAGGGAGGAGAGAAGGCCTGAATGGGTTTAACACAGCCGAGTCAAATCTTCACCAATCAAATGAGCTCCTCTCCTCACCTTTAAAATTGGAATAAAGAAGCCTCTGTTCTATATCTGCATGATGTGTGAATGTTGCATTTTACTTTGCTGCTTCAGGCATGTTTTCTGCTCCGCTTACGTCTATATTTAGCATTACGAATATGAGTTAGCTGGCTAGCTAGAGCATTAGCGAATTATTACCATAAGCGAACTTGAATGGAATTTCAAAACGAAACTATGTCAGATCATTCAAACTTCTGAAGTTGGAATGAAATACGACGGTTGCTCATTTATTTCTTCTGCCTGCATCATTGGGAAGAGAAACGATGGATAGCGTGTTCCTATTATTACACCCTGTTGCTGCTTAAAATTTTGGGATGAACATGAATGGACAACAATGCAAGATACGTCACACATTTATTTTCAATATGCGATCTTAACTCAGTACGAGATCATAGCAATCAGACTGTATTCCTTTCCCCACTAAAAACGATAAAACCTAAGTGACAATAATAGTATTAAGCCGCTTGCACAATGGACGCGAAACGAATTTTTCGCAGGACAGATTACATTCAAAGTCAATGCAAAGACGCGAATACACGCGTGTATTCGCGTCTTTGCATTGACTTTGAATGTATTCAGTCGTGGGAAAAATTCGTTTCGCGTCCGGTGTGAAAGCAGCTGAAGGACACATACCCACATAGCCTAAACACGCACTCGCGCCCACATGCACATCTCTCTCTCTCTCTCTCTCTCTTTGATCTGACATCAGGACAATCGATTTAGATACTATAATTTATGTGCTGATTCAGATAGTTACAATAAATAGTGGTTGCTGTAATTATTTATTGCATTGAAATGTGCCTGACATTCTGGAAACCTGCCTGTGAGGTTTCGGTGGCGTGTGCGCACTGTGCGCCGGTCAGCCAAATTACCGCTGCACGGAATGTAAACCAGGTTCGAGCTGGCGAGCTCTCAGCGCAAGTTTAGCGCACGTTCAGCGGAGGTTTGATCCACGAAATTGTAACTGCGTCTTGATGAATATGTGACACCTCCCCCTACTACGCCGCCACACCCATCTCGGCGTATGTCCGTCTACGAAATTGCCAAAGTGGCTGCGCACGGTGTTGCGCTGCACGAAATTACCACTGCGTGGGCTACGCCACGCTGCGCATCCTGCGCTGCGCCAAGAAATTAGAGCCCATTGTGTCAAAAGTGATATCCTTGCGTCTCACCGCGGCAACCCATGCAGCCCATAGCCTTTTTTCCAGGTGGGAAGCCTGAAAAATATAACACCACGGTCAACTTTTCTACTGTTTTGCAGCCTTTCACGCAACACCAGTGTCCCATTTCTCATCCAAAAGGCAATCCCCAACTCTGTGGTTCGTTTTGCGAAATCACAGATGCTAACTTACATAGTTGGACCCATTGACTGTGCATGGACAGTCTTTTGGGAAACGTACCCCTGGTCCGCGCTTGTTACGTCACTTGTCAGAGACCGATAGACAATGCGTGGCACATTCTTAAACACAAAATGAGACAATGAAGACCCCAAATTGCTGCATAAATAAAGACATGTTTGCAGGAAGAATGGGACAAATTACACTGGAGACACATAAGTGCTTGGTGTCTTCAGTTCATAAATGTTTCTTAAGTGTTGTCCAGAAGAATGGTAGCATTACAAAGTGATAAATACTTATCTCCTAAAAGTTGGGATAAGTAAGTTGCAAGAATCAAAATTGAAATAAACGTTTATTTAAAAAAAATTATGTGATGAAAAATCAAATTATATGCTGTAGTTTTGTTTTCAACTTAATTCAGGTACAACGATAATTTTACAAATGACCGCTTTCAAATTTAATTTTAATTCAACATACTTCCCCAACTTCTTCCGATTTGGGATTGTATATTTGGATGGATTAGAATGAAGGTAGGGCTTATCAAAAATCAGACTCTTTCCAGCATAGTTGCAGACTTGTGACAGACCCAATTAGACATAAGGCTAGTGAGCAGGAAATTTAAAAGGACTGTGTTGGGATGATTACCAGCACAAGGGATGGAGTTCAGTCATCGAGAAGGGTGTATTCATAAAGCAATTTTGGCATAATTGTATTATTATTCTGTGGACAGTCTATGGAAATAATGGGGGTCATACTGATTTCAGGTCTGGGTTGTTTCAAAGACTGCAAACATGGGAAAATTGGACCAATTAAACATGCTCCCCTAGAAATGACTACAAATGGCAGCTTCTGTTGAAGTTAGCCACCTTACTTTGGCTGCCATTTTTTGTCAGTGTTGTAACATGATGTGAAAACAAGGGGGCAGCTTCATGGGGGTAGGATACAGCAAGTCGAGGAACGTGAGTGACTGCATGGGTATCCAATCATGTTGCATTTTAAGTATCCGAGGGCTTCAGATCAGAGGTCACATATCAAGATGAGACCAATCAGTACATTCAGTGAACTGAGAAATGTGCAAAATAGCTTCAGCAGAGAACAACTTATGATATTTATAAACTATTCCTCCACCGTAGTGCAACTGCAAGTCACGATTTGGAGGCAAATACTGCAAGCGCCGACTCGGGTTTAACATTGTGCTCTCGGTAGATTTGCTGCTGTTCAATCATGCGCGATTCCTTTCTAAAAAGTTGCCATTATTAAGTGTACTTGGGGAATTGTTTATCTATGTGTAAATCATTTTGGATTCAACTGCCTGCTAGTATGATTAATTCATGTAAAAATCACCCCTTTCAGTGTTTATTCGCATTTTCCATTATGTGCCAAGTTTTTCAAAATTGGTTGTATATCAGCCAACAACAATGTGCTGCCCGAACTAACTGCTTTACACTCAAAATAACGGAAAATTTCGGTGTTCTTGACGAATAAGTCATTTGGATCACTATTTCCGCAGCTCAACATTCCTTCTAAGATATGAACGCACAATATGGCATTGTGAGAAAAAAAAAACTGCGCTGAGGGTAGAAACACCCACCTTCTTAGTCCCAGGCTTGTGTGCGAGTCATAAGGCTTCCAGCATCTGCTGTTACTCAGCGACAGCAACAGCTAGCAGCATTCAGTGCCATCCGAGCTATGGTTGTGTCATACATTGCGGCATGACAATGACTGAGGCAGATTCAATGAAAAATGAATCTGCTTCGACCAGGCCAAAACATGAAGGTCAGAACTTTCATAATAGCCACGGGCAACCGAATATATACTGAGGCTGTATCACTGATGAAAGATGGCGAGGTCGACCACAGACCTCTTATGGGATTCGATAATGCTGCTGTTGTAGTGAGTTTCCCTTGACGAGCAACAAAAACTCTGTCAAGATGGCTGCTACAGTGACTCACTATATTGTGGGACAGCGTTACGGGTCACCGTGGTGAAACAGAGCAGACATGATATCAGACCCATCTGTGGTTTACGGCCATTTCTTTCCCCTCATACACTCCTACAACAGGCATTAGTCATGGAGGAGGAAGGAGGTGATGCTCTGCTTCTTTTATCCAACGTCCATGCCGAGTTTAACCAGCTTTTCAATGTAGCTCTTTGCAACCAGCTTAAAGAGCTTAGGACATGCACTGAGCAAGTTTATGAATATAAAAGGATACAATTAAAAGAATTCCCATTGTCTGCCTAAAAAAAATGTAGAAAATAATTTTTAACAAAAATCGCAATTTTTTGTTACTTGCGTCGCCCCCCTCATTAATAAACATTCTGAGCAACACAGAAAAGCGATTCTGGCACTCCCCTGTGTGGTCACGTCATAAGTAGCACACGGTGAGCGATTGTGCGTCCAACAACGATGGCATCTGAGTCAGATTCCGATAGTTCCTCAGAATTTTCGATTGAATCTGTCCATTTTGATGAAGAAGAGTACTTTTTTATGGAAGATGAGGAAACTCAACATAAAGCTGCTTTCACACCGGACGCGAAACAAATTTTTTCGCACGACTGATTACATTCAAAGTCAATGCAAGGACGCGAATACGTTTCGCCTGTATTCGCGTTTTTGCATTGACTTTGAATGTAATCTGTCGTAAGAAAAAATACGTTTTGCGTCCGGTGTGAAAGCAGCTTAACACGGGATTCAGAACCATACAGATTCCCGCCTGAGTACTCGAGCAATGAAAACAGCTAATTGTCAGTGTCTCCGCCTGTCCCGAACTGTACAACACTTACCAGCCAAGTAGCGGAATGATTATTATTCCGGTTCTACAACTGTTTCTGTGCACGGCGTGTTGGATAACCAGCCTACTCACTTTTCAACCTTAAGTCAGTTCAATAGACCTGACGTTTGGTTACCTTACCGAACAAGACCATATATAATATATTAGGCTAAGAATAGCGTTAGTGGTGGTCGAACTCACGCCTGATATAGCCAGTAGTGAAATGATAATGTTCGCGGCTCTATTCATTTCTGTGCACTGTTTCATGAGCTCTCGAAACAATGCGTGTAAGCTTTACCTCGCAGCTTACTATTATTAGCTAGTTAGCGAGCGAACACGCAGTGCGCAGAAATATAGAGTCGTGAATGATATCACAACATGTGTAAACCATATCTTGCAGCTTGCAATTATTAGGTAGTAAACTAGCAAGCACACAGTGCTCAGAAATAAATAGAGCGCCGTGAATAGTATCATTTCACTACGTAGCTGGCTAGATGACACTGAACAGCGAGTTGGCTGGCTATTGAACAGGCAGTGCAGAGAAACGATTTGGGTTCTGCAAATAATAATAATAATAATAATATGTAAAAACATGAATACTCGAAATGTTGGCCGCATATCGTAGGTTTCAGTGACCCCGGCATGCCTGGGCCAGCGAAGTCGGCACTAGTACATTGCTCTTGTTTTGTCCATATTCTCGGTATCTCTGCATCTTTCGGCCACAGAAACATTCCATGGCCAAATGCATGCGTTGCACTGCATCCCCACGCTACACATCGCTTTCCGTTCACTCACGGTGATTTTTGTTGGTCCATTCTTTAAGATATTCTCCGTCCAGACCAGAGTCGTAAACTACGGCTAACCACCTAGACACAATCCGTGTACAACTTATGACGTCACGTGGCTGAGCTGGCCCAGCGCAAATGTTCTCGATTGAGGCAAAGGGAGCGTTCCCTTAAGTGGAAAATTTAGCAGATAAAATGCTGTTTTTTTAAACATTACGTAAAGTACACGACACTAAAACCATCACTAATTGTTCAAGATAGGTACTTTGTAGCATTTTATTACATAAAAAAACAGAGCTGAATTTGATGTCCTAAGCTCTTTAAGTCGAGGGGCTACCTGACTCAAGGAAATAAGGTATTCTCGCTGAAGAGTGGCTTGTTATGGTGCTTTCTGTATGTTGAACTGTGACATACACCAATGAACCTGTTTTCACTTTAGATTTCGCTTACAAGCTATTTTTCCCTCCATGTTGTGGTTTGTTAATCATTATTCACTTATTCGTGTACCTTTAGTGAGCTAAACAAAGTTACTGGGGCAATGTAACACTGAAAGCGGGCATTTAAAATGGGTACCGCAGTCCAATTTCGGAATATTGCGGAGAAACATATTCTCGTCCTGACTCATATATTGATGCTACCTGACCAAGCGTCAATATACAACTGTGTTACAATAAACAACTGTTTATTTCCCACTGTAAGTCATGTAGCTGGCTGGCTTTAAAAG
The DNA here is from genome assembly GCA_029692085.1 of Gymnothorax javanicus. NCBI lineage: Eukaryota > Metazoa > Chordata > Actinopteri > Anguilliformes > Muraenidae > Gymnothorax > Gymnothorax javanicus. The sequence continues at coordinate 109,090,737 of CM056201.1, read as the reverse complement.
TTTAATGGTGCTCTGCTAGAAGCTCCACCTTGCTTGATGTTCCTTGTAAACATTAAGGTGAAAGTCTCCAGTTAACATGGTCACTGGTTATACTGAACCACCGATCCTTCAACAAAGAAAAACACAGCTTTTAGATAAACCAAATAACAAAAGCCATGTGCAAACTTACAAACAGTGCTGGGCAGATTACTTTGAAAATATAACGTTAGCTAAAGGAGAAAAAGCTTTCTTTGTGTTTGGGCAGCAACAACAAACGCTATCTGTTGGTTATCTGTAGCTGCTTCATTTCAGAAAAAATATTTACTTTGCAATCTAATGCTAGCAAAATTTGAACACATTCATTGATCCAATCACAAAATTTAATAAACTCTTTGAAAATGGGTACATGGTTACTATTAGATTAATAGCTAATAGCAGCCATGATAACTTATTTAAGGTTTACTAACATTAGCTGAAGCTCATTGCTAGTAGGAGAAACATTACCAAACTACCTCGCAACCATCTTAAAATCATTATGAGCACTAAGCCATTTCCTCTTTTAAATGCATCTCCAATATTTAGGAAGTCTTTGGTCATGGTGCTTTTTAGTAGGATACAAAAGCTTTTCAAGTTAGGTAGAAACTAACATTACCTCTGTTGACTCAGTTTGCTTGCTTGCTTACGTACATAACTGCAGCACACTGCATTTTCCTGCCAATTTGTTTCATGCCTGGCAACCTGGGTGATGAGATGAACAATGGGCGGGATCACACAGGTCCAAACAAAGCGATGTTCCGTTCCGGAATGGAAATTTTAAAGGAGAATATTCTGGTTGTTGCATTATTTTCAGAGAAGCCAGTATTTCAGGTTAGCATGTTTGCTCAAAGACCGATGATATATCATGGCCATTTTATGGTATGGTGCAGTAAATAAATTACATATTGCTCCTAAAAATGGGCAAGTCCATCAGTCAGTAAGGAGCATTGTGCAATATATGCCAGCTACTTCTCGGACCTGTGAAAAACGAACAAATAAATGATATATTGTGCAATAGGTGTTTAGTTTTGTACATTGCACCTCAGTGAAAAGCATTTATATATCTTTTAGCCAAGATTCACACCATTTGCTCTTGGAGTCTGAACTGTGCTGGGCAAAAGTCTGGTTGCATTTTCGAGGTCTGAGTACTTGGAATCGGTCATGCACAAAAAATCTGGGTTGCAGTCACTGGTCATACCGGAAACGATGAGATAAATGAATACCAATCCAGGGTTTTAGGGAAAAGCATTGGTTCACTGGCTGAATAGCTGACAAAAGTAATGCGTTAGACATGGCAAGCAATTCAGTCCTTGGCAGTCTGTGATAAAAAAGCCATTCCAATACACATAGCTGCAATTGAGGGGATGCTGTATTTATGAAACTGATTTAAATGGGAAAGTGCGGAGCCGGGCTGTGAGAGCCCCATTAACCGCACGCATCTCATTTCCTGGAAGACGGTGGACGCCGGTGTGGAAACTCCATCGCTGCTTCATTCGGGCCGTGCGCCGCGACTCGGGACTGCTTTTCGAACAGCCCCATTCATCTGGGAGGCGCGGCACGCCGGCGGAATTCATTTCCAAATGCAGCGCAGCTTTGATCTTTTGGTAAGGCACAGGGTGAGACCGTTGGGGGTTCAGTGTTTGAAAGAAATGAGTCGGCCTGATCTAATTCACCACTGCCGTTGAATAAACCGCAGTATCTTTCTCTTTTTTAAGGAGTTTATTTTTGCTTACATGTTATAAATGTAGGCTCCATTGCTGCCAGCAAGATTTAGATAAAGCACTGCTGGGGGGAAGGAAGTGGGAAAAAGTACACTGGAAGTGCAGGTGCACCTTCCAGAACCTTCCAGAACTTCCAAAATCCCACAGGATACATGAATAGGGGAGACTGGGGTCCAATGAGCCATGGGGACCAATCAGCCGTATCACTTATTTTTAATTAATAGATGTCTGAGCTGCTTAAAATAGGCAAAATAGTGATATGGCTCATGGGGGCCAATGGCTCATCGGACCCCAGTCTCCCCTACTATGTATATCCAGTAATTGTATGTGTAAAAGTGGTAACGGTAGACAATTTTGCTGTTCATATGAGCAAAATAAAGACATCCCTGTACAGAATATTTCCCTTCAGATATAGAACCACATTATCCCAATTACAAGTCCCTTGTACAAAATATTCTTTACTTATGCTACCGGTCAAAAGTTTTAGAACACCCCAATTTTTCCAGTTTATTTTTTTTTTTAATTATGCAGTTCCAGTCCAAAGAATAGCTTGATACAAAGGTAAGTGGTGAACTGTCAGAAGTTTTAAACAAAAGGTAAGGTTACCCAGGTTTTTTGTACGCCGTCGAGTAGGTGAAAGGATGGTTCCTCAGTGTGTGACATCAACTGTCAAACATGGAGGAGGAAGCGTGATGGTCTGGGGCTGTTTTACTGGATCCAGGGTCAGTGACTCACAGAGTGAAAGGCACCCTGAAACAAAACCAGTGGCGGCTCGTGAACTGCCAACTGGGGAGGCTCAAAACAATCCCTTAAAATTAACGATTGGTCACGACCTGTTTTCAATCATCCATTTAAATTACTATTTCAGAAACTCCGAAAACTCTCAACATTATCAGGTGTGGCCAATTTTCATTTATAACGCATACCTGTCAACTCTCGCGCATTTGGTGTTAGTTTAAGATGCATATTTACGTTCCTCTGCTGTAGTCAGCAATTATTCAATCAAAGCGTAGGCTATGTAAGGATTCTCGGGCGGAATTGAAGTCCTTGCGCATGGAGGGGTTGGAAGCAATGTAATTGCATAAAGACATTTCAAATGATCTTATTTCATTTAAACGATCGCGAAACACATGCATTGCTTCTAACCGCTGAGTAAAGAAAAGCGCGAGAAGTCCGGAGTTGTAATCAGTATGCGTTATAAAGGAAAACTGGCCACACCTGATAATGTTGAGAGTTTTCGGAGTTTCTGTTATGGTAATTTAAATGAATGATTGAAAACAGGTCGTGACCAATCATTAATTTTAAGGGATTGTTTTGAGCCTCCCCAGTTGCCAGTTCACAAGCCGCCACTGACCAAAACAGCTACCACAGCATTGTGCAGTGCCATGCAGTACCCTCTGGTATGCGCCTAGTTGGTCAGGGGTTCATCCTACAGCAAGATAATGACCCAAAACATAAGTCCAAGCTCTGCCAGAACTATCTCAGGAAAAAAGAACAAGATGGTAAGCTTGAAATTATGGAGTGAGCAGCACAGTCTCCAGACTTAAACCCCATCGAGATGGTTTGGGATGAGCTGGACAGAAGAGTGAAAGCAAAGCAACCTACAAGTGCCACACATTTATAGGAACTTCTGCAACAGAGTTGGGAAGAACTTTCTGAAGAATATTTGATTTTCATTCTGCCCTACAAAGGCTAAGTGCAGAAACTACAAAATAATTTAAATAGTAAAAAAATGGCTTCAGAATTTGTTTGCTGTCCCTACAAACGAATAGTTGGCACATCTATGATAGATTATGGTTAACGGACTTGCTGGGGTATAATCTCTATCCAAATAAATCCTGACCTCCGTTTACTTTCAGGCCCAGAACTGCACAACTCACATTTTATCCAGTGTGTAGTTTCTGCACTTAGGCTTTGTAGGGCAGCATTGTAGAAAGAATACCACGAGTGTGTTCAGCTGTTATATCTGCCAAAGGTGGCTACTTTGAGTAAAAAGTTTAAAATACATTTTGGTTTATAAATTGATTCCATGATTTCTTTTTTAACTTCGATTGTTAATTTGTTCTATCGTGTCTATGCTTTCATTCCAGAGTACAATGAGACAATAAACTGCATAATTTTCCGTTAAAAAACTGGAAAAATTGGGGTGTTCTAAACTTTTGACCAGTAGTGCAATTTTATAAATTCATGACTTAGATCAGACTGGTTGTAACTATGACATTTAAAATAGCAATGCTTGTCATCCTTTACCAACTGCTGACTGCTTATAAACTGTGCAGCCCACCAGGGTTACAGCAGAGAGGGAGAGAACCTGTCATGCTCCTAATTTGGCATTAGCAGGTGAGTCAAGGTCTTGTCTGTGATTCACTTAAATTTCTCATTTTACAGACATTGTCGGAGCTACAGGATAACCAAAGTGTAGAATAGCTTTCTTTGGATAGGCTGTCAAAACTGTCATCATCATTGCGAGGAACGACTGCAATTACTGCAAGTTCAGATTTGTGGAAATATGTGCGGAGCAAACAAGATTGCATGTGATTTAGCAATTCTCTGTCCTTTCAATGGGCAGTTGCAGATGACAGCTGATGAGTTTGACATCTCATAGTACGCTGTTAGAGACAGTTAAAAGAGACATATCGGGTGCTAGCATTGGCCGTCACACTCGTAGAGATGACTGATAGCAACAGTTGGCAAATATTCAATTCATTCCGGTTGGCCGCACTGTGATTTATGAGAATCATAATGCTTTAAAGGAGTGTTCAGCCTGTTACTGGCCAAAGAAAATTAAGGGAAGTCAATTATGAACTTCCTTTAGTTAAAAAATACAGGAGACTGGCGGCTAATGAACCATGGGGTCCATATCCATTGGAGCCATATCACTATTTGGCTTATTTTAAGCTGCTCTGACATCTATTGATTACAGATCATTGTGGCTCATTGGTCTTCATGGCTCATTGGATCCCAGTCTCTCCTATGTCTTATTTCTGTATTTTCTTCTTGATCCATAAAAAAACAACCCAGCTATAAAAGGCCCGTTTGACACGACCCACCTCTGGCCCTGAAATGTTGTGCAACAGAAGACAACAATATGTATGATCTTGATCTTTGATCTATGCCATCTATGCAAGCGCTAGAGTGCCGTCATGCTTCACACATTCCGTTTGCTCATGTTGACGTCTCTTATTAGTGTCTGTGGCAATGGGTCCTGTTATGGCAGTTTAAATGCAAATAGTGATGTCACAAAGTGAATTTGGGTCAATAAGTTTCAATTAGACCTATTTTCTGCATCTTGGGGCATGTCTGAGACAGCCAATTAACTGCTGTGTCCTCGGAATATGTACTGCCTACTAAACATTACGCCAATTATCCTCTGTCCACCCGGATGCAGTCCGGGTCTCGTAGCAGCTGGAAAACACTGGACAAAAAGGTTGCCAAGTCTGCTGAATGTTCACTATACATAGTTTATGTAACATTTTGCTAGTTCAGGAACACACTTTTCAGGAAATGAACTCTCCTCTTTAGGTGGTCCCAGGTGGAATCGGGTTAAATCACAGTCTGATAAGATCATAGAAGGAGCAGCTGGGTGCTTCTTACAATACACCCACTCTACTATTTGAGAATAGTGTGGAGGGAAAATTGGACAGTTGGCACAGTATGTTTATTATATAGTGCATACTGAGGGCACTGGACTTTCAGGCTTGGCCGCACTCAGTGAATCCTTGGAAATGTATAGAGTTTATAATTCCGGTTTTTCATGTTCTTTCAGCCAGCAGCTCAGCGCATTGAATTTAAGTAAGCGCTAGTGTGCAAGTAAGCTTTTTTTTTCAGAAATAGCCCCAGTAGCATGTGGTGGATTGGAGCAAACATTACTCACTGTAAGTTTTCTATAGGGGCTCAGAGAGAAGTCAGCGAGCCAGCTAAAAAGCTTATGTTGCCAAATCCTCAGGTAAAAGAACCTCTGGCTGGCAGTGAGCTAATTCCATTACCGTAAAATCTGGAGCATAAGTCTTATTTTTGGGTCACCTTCATCAGCGCCACTGAATAAAATCTTAGCATAACTTACTCTGCAAACCGTTGCATTACTGCAGTTCCTCCAAATTGAGCCTCGGAATGGAATTCAGGGTAGGTGAATGATCCATAATTTATAGGAGACATAATTTGCATCAGTAACTTCCTCAAGCGAGAGAAATGCTTTGAAATATCTTTATGTTCTGCAGTTTTTGCCCCTTTTCCTCCAGGTTTTAATGTGCAATCACTTTATATGCAGCCTCCGTACCCCCGTGCTCCCAGAAATACAGTGTCAGCCTTTGCATCCCATGAGGTGCACCAGCCCTGTGCTAAAGGACTGTGATTGGTCAAATGCTGCAGGCGCTGGAGGAGAGCACAGTTTAATGGGGCAGAGGAGCAGCAGTGCAGTTTAGTGGGTCGGAGAATGGATCAGGTGCTGGTGCAATCGTGGGTTCGATTCTTAGGTATGACACTGAAACCCATGGGAAAGAGGTAACCCTGAATCATTTTACTGTACACATAGAAACATAACGGTTTCTGTACAGTACTTTGTCATGGGTTCAGGTACTGTATCGCACTACTGCCACGCAAAGAACTTTTCAAGCCCCTGTATGGCTCTTTATAGGTTCTCTGCTGGTTATACATTAAATCAAACTGCAAGTCCAAGAACCAGTATGGAAACCAGTAAGCCCATGTGATTTTTTTTTATTCAGAGGTTCCTCACTGGTTCTTCGGCTCAGTTCAGTCTAGTTTTCAGGGGAAAGACTGAAAACACAACATAAACATACAGTACCAGCGTGGATAAAGGTACTGCTAAAGTTAACAAGAAGTTGGCTTCGCGTTTTCATCCACCTTTCTCTGATCGGCCTGGCGGGTGGCGGAGGATTACAGCAGGTGTCGGTGTAGTTCCGGCAGGCAGAACTGGGGGGACTGTCGATAGGGGGAAGCGGTTTTTGGGTATGATTGGTATGTACCAGATGTTATTGCAGGCCTTGAATTTTGGCAAGAATAAACTACCTGTTTAAACAACTGTTTCGGATACGACTTATTTACAAGTCAATCAATGTTTTTGTTATTAGAGTTTTAAAATATCTAATTCTATAAGAGGCAGTTAGAAGTAGGAGTAGTCATGAAGTAGAAACGCTTTCCTTATGGATGACAACTTATGCATTGGCTTGCACACAATTCGCAAATTGATAACTATAGCCTAGCAATAAATCTGAATATATGAATATAAATGTTTTACACAGTATACTTAAGGTGGATAAGTGATCATTTCTCACAAATGTGAAAACATAATCAGTCCCGCGGTGAGAAAAGTTTTTAATCCGCGCTACCCCATGACTCTTGCAACTGAGAAGGGCTTTATCGCGTTAATTTGCCGGTAACAGCCAAAGTTTATTATTGAGATTAGCTCTCAAATTATGAGTAAAAGGCGACAAAAGTTAGCACACTTTACGTTCAACCGTTCGATCCGACTGAACAAGTCACCGCTTTCTTGACTGAGAGTTGTTCGGCTTTTACCGAACGAGGACTAAAACCTCCGGATTTCCAAAGGCCGAAACATTTCTTGCGGACTTAGGAAAAAGTGACCCGTTATTATAAGTTACAAGTACATAGATATTTGCGTATTTTATTTCTGTTTTCAGATGTGCAGGTTTTGTTCATAATTTAAATAATATTAACGTGGTGGCAAAACATGTTGTTGTTGTTTTGCTTTCTCCGATAACGGCGCTTTAGACCTAAAGGTTTCATTTCTTAATTCTCATCGGCAAATATTACGGCAAAAATATTATGGGAAAAATACATGAATTTGCAGACATTAACTTTCCTGGAAATAAATATATTGCCAACTGTGCGAAAGAAAATCTGTAGCAAAAATTACTTCAGGCCTTTACACTGTACTACAAATATAATGAACGTCATGTTGTCCGACGAAAAAAAATTCAACGCTGAACTTATTTGGACTTCTTTGCGACGGGGATTTACACTAAGATGTGTGAAACGGCCGGCCAACATGCCTTCTCACTCACTCTACTTCCCGGTTCAGTGAGCAGGGCACGTCTACCTGACTTTCGGCTGACACACGGCCAACGGCGCGTTGGCGAAAGTGGAACCTTTATCCACGTTGGTACTGCAGCTTACAGACAGAAATCTCCAAACTCCAAAACCGTTAGCCGCGCACATTCCATTTCTGTTTAGCACCATTTGTTTAAGTATTATAGCGCAACCTGATACCTCAAACGGATCCGTATGGCACCATTTGACAGAGGTGCTATTTAGAACATTTTTAAGATGGGAGTCATATGACACGAAAATGGGTTCCCCGATGATAGCAAGCTAAAGAACTGCTTTTGGGTACAGCTTTGCACTGTTTTTGTTTAGAGTGAACGTGTAACTTTGCACGTGGAGGCAGTGTAAAAATTACTGTGGAAATTTGCACCTGCTAATTGCCAGCAATGCAATGGAATGTGGTAAAATACCTTTCTAATGCACATGGAAAGGTGTGGCGAATCCTATTGCCCAGAATCCCCCCTCCTCAACCCAGTGAATATTTACCTCCCGATTGGGCCCGAAAAAGCATTTATCACTACGGACCTGATCAGCAGATTAAATTCATGCCAAGGGACATTCCAGCAGCACTGACTAATGCTGATGACATCCGACAATCCCTTAATTGAAGCAAATTAACAACATATTCCACTTCTTTATTTCTGTCTAATTGAGAAAGCTGTGTTCAGACATTCACCGTAAAAAAAAAAACTCTTGATAATCTCTTTATGACTTAATATTGTGCAAGGATGGCCTCTGTAATGACCTCTCGGTACATAGTGACTCCTGAGGGACACTAATGAGAGTTATTCAAGCAAAAAGCACATGTTATAAATCATCTTTATTATTATTTATATCATGGGTTTGACATTTTAAGTCAGCTGTGAGAAGGAGCCAGATATTAGCCGAAGATTAGCCGCGACTCGGAGGAGAGGGCGAGTCTAATGAAGGCTGTGGTCAGGGAACAGGCGGCGGTGACGTGGAGAGGTGCTCTTTCACGACAGGACCGTGACACCAGAGGAAGATTAAAGTGGGGGAGCTGAAAGGTGGTGGGAGTAAATGAATCACTACTGGAGGACGGGACTCAGTCGCGGCTCTCAAGGTCGCCAGGAAAACCGAGGAGAATGTATCATTCGGGGAGCAGGAGACAGAGAGAAAAGAATTGTGACACAACAAACAAATAAATAAACTGGATGGAATATGATTTGAGTGCTGCACATTTTTATATATATATATATATATATATATATATATATATATATATATATATATGCACAAACACACACACCCACACACACACACACATACACTCGCACATGCACACAGGCACAAACAAGCCTGTCAAAACGTGCCCTTCTTAAGTCGTGTCAAATTACCTTGGATGATAAATCAGTAAAGAAATAAATAATTGACCACATTTTGGTCATTAATTGTGAAGCACTTTGGACTTTAATACGAATAATGGATGAGAGTCAAGTACTAATTGTTCCAGTCAGTTACACATAACATATTACAGTGTTCACGGTGCCCAGAAATTAATTACACACAAAGGTGGTTGTAATGAAAGAATAAAAATAAATAAATAAATGGTAACACTTGGTTATCTCAGATGTTGTTGTGCTAATATTCATTCCAGTTCATTCCAGATTTTCCTATGGCTTTTTAACATCATAGTGATCTTCGGGTCTGAAAAAGATTTTCCTAAGGCTTTTTAACATCATAATGAAGTAGCAATGCATGTATACTGACAGGTGTACATCCGTTAAATGACAGATACAGCACAGAGGGTGACAGGGCGGCGCAGTGTATAGGTGGGGTCTCCCTGTGTTTGCATGGGTTTTCCTTGGGCTCTCTGCACATACTCCAAAAAGACAAAGGTCATGGTAATTGGAGACCACCCACTGGTACACATGTTTGAGTGAATGGTCTTAGCCCAGGGATAGGTTGGTGACTTGTCCAGGGTGGGTAGATTGTTGAGATATGTTCCAGCCACTCTCCATTGACATTAAAAAAGGAGCAAACCTCTTCTGCACTTGCTATTCCCAGCGGTGAAGCTGTATTGCAAGACTGAGATGCTCCGTTTATGCAGTCCCCATGCTATAAGGCCTGCTCCACAGGTTAACCTTTTCCCTCGTGCCTATTAGCATTAATGTACGGAGCTGTTGATTACCCTTTAGCTGCTTGCGGTATCAGAGTACAGGGAATATACCCTGTGAATCAGCGATCTGTGATTATCTAAAATAATATTTCCATTGGAGCTGTTTACAAATATTTCTTTATTTATTTTGATCAACTCATTTTTTGTCTATATGATGGGGTGAATCAAATTAATCATTTTTAAAGACAATTTTACTCATACACTAGAAAACACTCAGTGGGTGCAGTATCTCCGCCATCACATTGTCATTGAAGATGAATGTTAAACGAGTCTTGATAATGTTGTCGTCATGTGCAGAGAAATTCTTTCGGATCCTGGATCAAGAATATCAATCAGAGCTTCAACGAAATTGAATCACTTCCCCTTTATTACGGTATCTATCAACACACAACATTTCATTGGCACCCATCCATTACTTTTTGAGACGCCCCAGAAACTGACAAACAAACAAAAGGCATATAAACCCCGATGGAAACATTATTTCCTGCCGGAGGTTAAAAAAAAAAAAAAAATGAATGAATGTATATTCTCTAATTTGTTGCTGGTGTGTAAATGCTCAATGGTCTGTACTCTTTATTGCATATTCTCATGTTTTTACAAAATTAAATTTTCTACACTTCTCTTGCAACACATCATCCCGACTCGCCATATAGTGACGCTACCTGACCAAGTGTCGATATACAACGCAAAAGGAAGCTTTTGGTGTTTATATTTGACACTTAGGGCTCTAATTTCTTGGCGCAGCGCAGGGTGGCGCAGCGTGGCGTGGTAATTTCGTCCGGTGCAGCCTGCGCAGTGGTAATTTCGTGCAGTGCAACACCGTGCGCAGCCACTTTGGCAATTTGGTAGACAGACGTGCGCCGGGATGGGTGTGGCAGCGTAGTAGGGGGAGGTGTCACATATTCATCATGACGCAGTGACAATTTCATGGATAAAGGCTCCGCCGAAAGTGCGCAGAGAGCTCGCCAGCTCCAACCTGGTTTACTTTCTGTGCAGTGGTAATTTGGCTGACCGGCGCACAGTGCGCACACGTCACCGAAACCTCACAGGCAGGTTTCCAAAATGTCAGGCACATTTCAATGCAATAAATAATTACAGCAACCACTATTTAATGTAACTATCTGAATCAGCACATAAATTATAGTATCTATATCGATTGTCCTGATGTCAGATGAGAGAGAGAGAGAGAGAGAGATGTGCATGTGGGCGCGTGAGTGCGTGTGTAGGCTATGTGGGTATGTGTCCTTCAGCTGCTTTCGCACCGGACGCGAAACGAATTTTTTTCGAATTTTTCGTTTTTTTGGGGGAAAGGAATACAGCCTGATTGCTATGGTCTCGTACTGAGTTAAGATCGCATATTGAAAATAAATGTGTAACGTATCTTGCATTGTTGTCCATGCATGTGAATCCCAAAATTTTAAGCAGCAACAGGGTATAATAATAGGAACACGCTATCCATTGTTTCTCTTCCCAATGATGCAGGCAGAAGAAATAAATGAGCAACTGTCATATTTTATTCCAACTTCATAAGTTTGAATGATCTGACGTAGTTTCGTTTTGAAATTCCATTCAATTTTGCTAATGGTAATAATTTGCGAATGCCCTAGCTAGCCAGCTAACTCGTATTCGTAATGCTTATTATAGAGGTAAGCGATGCAGAAAACATGCCTGAAGCAGCAAAGTAAAATGCAACATTAACGCATCATGCAGATATAGGACAGAGGCTTCTTTATTCCTACATTTTAAAGGTGAGTAGAGGAGCTCATTTGATTGGTGAAGATTTGACTCGGCTGTGTTAAACCCACTCACGCCTTCTCTCCTCCCTCTTTGCCACTTGCGCCGGCAGGAGGGACAGAGGCGGGACAGAGGAGTACTTGCGCCGGGCACGAAATTGCAAAATACGCCTGGATACACCCCGTTGGCGCGGCGCTCCCCCCATTCGCCGCGCCTGGGCCAGGTCAACGAATTTAGAGCCCTTAGGGTTTAGGTCCAGGTTAAGGGTTAAGGATAAGGGGGTAGAGTTTGTTTTAAACCGGCATCAAGTAAGATGCCAAAAGCGTCCTTTTACATCCTATGTCGACAATTGATCAGGTGGTGTTAACATATGACATGTTGGGATGAGACTGGGCTCTCTCACAATGAGACATTTTGACATTGTTATTTTAAGTATGCCAGTAAATTGAATATGCTTGTGCACTGCTAATAAAATTGGAATTAACTGTAAATCTGTTGAAAAACAGACACATAGGGCTGGACTGTTGTTTGATTATGATCACAAACGAACAGTGTGGATGTCTGGGGAAAGAATACTTGTCACCTTCATCATGATTGCCAGATGTGCGGTCTGCAGTCGGTCCAATTGCATCAAATAGGATCACTCTGTGCTATGCAAGTGCTGTCGACGATAATGCCATCACATCAACCAAAACGACCAAAACTTTCAAACTAAATCAACTGCTGGAACATACTGTTATTTTTTGTGGTATTTGAATTGCCTTTTGAATTCAGTTTGCATGCATTGATACCAAATAAAGTTGCGTTAATTGCATTGTTAATTGTATGAGACAGTTTTCTGTGCAGGCTTTCCTTAGCTTTTGCATTCCATTGATGATAATTTTAGGCACTGTGCTTGTATAGAGTCATCATATCTGCAAGAACAGTGCTTGAATGAGAGACAGAATTAATTTGGGAGACCAGCTCCCCACTCGTCAAATAGTGCCAGACACTTAAATTAGTGTGCGCGCACTGGTTCATGTTGTGCTTATTTTTGCTGTCAGTGAAGTGAAATGAAGTAAATAATTTGACACAGCAGCATGCAGTAAAATGTGCAGTATTATATTTATTATGAGAGAGTTCTTATTGGCCCTGTTGGACTCGTATTCTGTCAGAGTTTTACTGTGAGGGATACAGGAAGTGCAGTAACAGGCAGGGATTTTACATTCATGGACCATGGGAGGGGTGGGGGGGGGTAGGGACTGGTGTTTGACAGTTGTTTCTCTGGTAAGTACATGATTTTGTGTGTGTGTGCGCGAGCGTGCGTGTGTGAATGTGGGTGTGGGATTTTGTTTGTGTTGTGTGTGTGTGTGTATTAATTGCATTTTTATGTCAATTTTTCATTCATTTTACTCGTTGATATTTAGCAATGAAATGTTGGTCTTTGAACGACGACTTGCTGAAAAAAAGTTGAAAAGATATATCATATTGACTAAAGAACAGAATCAAAAAAAATCATTTGGGCAAAAATCAAAAAAATTACATCACGTTGACAAAAAAATGACATTTTCACCTACTTACATCAAAGTGACATCATCGCGACCCCTAACTGCTAGAATGGTATTGCGTTGATGAAAAGAATTGCATTAGTTTCAAGACTCTAGCTTGATCAGAAACAAAGTTTTGGATGAAAATGTGTGACCTTGTGTGACCTTGACCTGTGACATAGAAACTTAAAAAAGCATAGGTCTGTGGCGAGTAACCTATGCTAACATGTCTCCAAGTTTTGTTAAGCTTGGTGCAGGATAAATGGCAAAAGGGTGCGTAACTAACAAACTGACAGACAAACAGATGTCTAACGCAACCAACTGATATACTTGCTGAAATCAAACAAATACTAACACTTCGAACTGAAATATATTTCTCCTTCTGGGAAAAGTAAATGTTGAATGAAAATGAGACTATTTGACTTCACCTTTGTTTTGAGATCAGTGAAATGCTTTGTCCCATAATGTCACCTCTCATGGCATGTTTGCTGTTTGACCATGAAAAAAAATAGTCGTAATTGACCCTGGCACTGAGATACAGTGCGTTTACAAGCATTAGGACCACCAAATTATTCACAGTAACCCAGTTTCAGTAACCTGGTGAAGTGCTAGGAGAATCCTGGTTAATAGCAGTAGGTTTTGCATGAGAAATGCAGTTACTCTGTCATGTAGACCCTTAACTGGGTCTTTTTTCTGATTACAAAGGGGGCACCAGTCTTTAACAAGCACCTAAGAAAAGGAAAGGGTGCATCACCAGATACAGACGCGCCGCCAACTGCAGATATGGTGAGCAGCTGCACCAAACCTACCTAATTACCAACACCAACAACTCTGGAGAGACTCAGAAACTTTTCTTATTTTGAATATAATGAAGGAGCTCAACATACTGACATCACTCTGCTTTATCTTGAATTTTGGTGATGATGTCAAACTTTTATGTCAAACGTTTTTGCTACATTGTCCTTATGCAGCCCCGCCCACTTTACCCACGTCCATACCTAACTTTTCTTGTAACTAAATTTCCAATTCGACAAAAAGCTGGTTCAAGCAAAGGCAAAGATGGTGTTGTAAATAGGTAGCTAGCTAAGCAAAATTAACAGAGCGCAAAATGTCGAGACAGCCCCTCCCACCACACGCTATACTCGTATTGATGTTTTGTTTCTAAGAGTCAGCGTTAAACCCACTATGTAAGAAGCAAAATATGGACCACTCAGTTTGTTCTGTTTACCGCTTGATCGTGCTGAACTGAGTTACTTGCTGAAATGATTGTTGTCTGACAATATAACCAGCTGCCGAACATCCCTTATTCTGTAGTAAAAACGTCAGTAATGTCAGCAGTTTTGGCATGGGAGAATCCTAGTTTGACACCAAAGCTTATATACAGGGGTTTTTCTGGAACCAGGTGTCTGCCATAACCCGGCTATGTGCAGTAACCACATTATTGAACGCCCTGTGTACTAAAAGAAGAATATTGTGCCACATCTGATTGACAATGAAAACAAACGGCAACTACAGGAGTCCCACTCTGATGGTCAGGAACTCTGCCAGAATGTGTGACCTGCTCTCTTACTCATGAAAGCATACCCAATCTTCTGCGAATCAGTAGCTGATAAGAAAAATGGCTCATTTACGTTCTTCTGTTGCGGCTCGACATTCAGAGGTGCAGTCACAAATTCACAAAGCTCAAGAGAATCTATTCTGTCTCCTGGAGTGAAAATTTGCGAGAATGGAATGCCTGCTGTCACACCGATGGTTTATTTTAAAATAATAAATTGGTGTACGGGGTTTGGAATCCCCACCCCTGTCCACACCTGCACCACACCTTAATGTTTCACCTCACCACACTGGTGAAAGCGTCAGGACCGTGGGCATGAGCGGTGAGAGCAGCTAGCTTCTCACCACCACCCCTCTCCACTCCTGCCTGGAGAGGGCTGTGGGCCTCAATCCCTCCATCATTCAGTCAAGCAGCTGGTTAGCTCTGTGCAAGGGGCTCAGCTCAAGCCCTTTCCCTTAATCAGCTGCCTAAGTTTAAGAGGGACCTTCTCCCCTCAGCCTGGGAGCTCCGAGACAAATCTGCTCACTGATGTTCCTGATTCTGTGGAGGTCTTGCTCTGCGGGCTAGACCAGGACCCTGGCGCACACCTCTACGCTATGGAGCACTTTCTTACTCCACAGAAGTTCCCCAATGTTCCTCTCAGTGTTAGTTATTTTCTTTTTGTCAAATAAGCCTCCCTTTTTTTTTTGCTCCAGCCCCTCCCTCATCCGTGCCACAGATCAGTGTCTCAGCACTACAAAGTGTAAACGATGAATTTATACATGAAATATATAACATGTAAGGCACTTAGGACCCCTCGGCCTCGTCAGTATATCAAACAGACTGGAATCATCATCACCCAAGGCACACGCATTACTTTTTACTTTTGATCTCGAATCCATGCAAAACTTTTGGTAACATTGTTACGTAAAAGTATTCAAGGTCATAGTGCAAAGGTCAAATGTGGAATACAACCAGACAATCCAATGTACAGGTCAATCCAATGTACTTCATATGTGGTCAGTTTTTACATCGCTGCTATTCTTATGTTGAGAAACAGACGGTGTAAAAGTTCCAAGGTCAAGGTCACTGCACCTAGGTCAAAGGTAAAAATCCCCATAATAGTAGATCTTAGCGCAACTACAGCTGAAGGTCCTTATATATGGTAAGTATGAGTTGATAAATATTGATAGCTACTGAGTACTGGCCAGCACCAAATATAGGACACACAGACAGACACGGAGAAAGACGTAAAGAAGCCATCATGATGAACATAAAGGCCGAAAGGTAAAAGTATATTTATATGTTGTTGTTTTTACCAGCTAACACACCTCCATTTTACAACTGTGCCATAGCTGCGCTTTGGTCTCGCATCACAATATCACCAATGTTGCACTAGTCACTCACAAAACTCGCCACATCATTAAATGATCACATGTCGACTGATCAACCCCGCTCCATGGTGTCAATCCTTTTAGAAAGTTAAAATGCATTGGGCATGTGCACAAGAAAACCTAATCTTTTAGGATGCTGTTGAAAACTCTATCAGGGAGTTAGAACATGTACAGTATTGTACAACTCTCAGCTTACTACCAAAAACTGAAGCCCAGAATTAAAATATATTCCTATTGTGACACTGGGTAGATCATACAGGGGAGGGATGTGAGTTTAGCAAGAGTACAACGTGTCAAAATTTGAGCCTCTTTTGTGCTAATGTTCGGGGCTAGAATGTGGTCGCACCATGTTGTAGCTTAAGAAAGCAGCACCACAGAAAATGATGTTTCTCTCTAAAACTGAGAGGTTTTCTGTTTCTCTCTCTCTCTCTCTCTCTCTCTCTCTCTCTCTCTCTCTCTCTCTCCTCTGTCTCTCTCTCTCTCTCTCTCTCTCTGCTTGACTGGGAAGAGGCCACTGAGGTAGCAGTATTCATTAAAATGTCTGCGCAGGCTTTGTAATATCGAAGAGTAGGCAAATATTGCCTTTGAGTGCTTTATCCGAATCTCAATTTGGCAGTGGGGCGGACTAATGGTTTGGCAACTGGGCTTACGGCTCCCTGGATGTTGCTTGATTTCCCTTCTGGGGACATTATTGCTGCACCCTTGAGCAACATGCTTAATGCAGATTGCCTCAATAAATACCTAACTGTATAAATAGAATGCATGTTCCAACAAAAAAGACTTCTTGGTTTGTATTTGTATTCCTCCTGATAATGTCTGATAAACAAATGGATCTGATTTTATATCAGTTTTAAAAACACGTATTTTTGTACAGTATTATTTGCAGTTTTGTTTTGTGTCTTAAATCTGATGAGATCACCCATCAGCTCAGCCTCACAGAAGCTCCGTTTATGCAGCCTGGTCAGGTCCAGCCCAATGGGGGTAATAGCACCGCACTGCACTGCACTGGCTGCTCGACTCCAGTTATTTTAATTTTCCCTTGAGAAGAGTGTGTTCTGCACTGCCCTCTATTGGCAGTTGATGTTATTATAACTTCAGGGTTCCATTCGCGCCTTGGAAGCTGAGGAATATGGTTTCCCTTTCAAAAAAAAAAAAAAACACTGCATTGCAGATGACTCAAATGTGTGTTTGTCTCTGTACACATACATGCATGTATTTGCGTACATGTGGTCCGCTGTGTGCTTATGTTTATGCGTGTGCATGAGTGTGTGCATATCTCCGAACAGTATTATTACTCTCTCCTTCTTTTGCTTTGCTTTTGCTTTTCTGCTTTGAGAGTATGAATAATTTTGATTGGCTGTCTGCAGGTATTTTGCACATTGGATTTGGTATTGAAAGTGAACTTAATTGTCATTGGTTCAGTACAAACAGTGTGTGCTGGAGTACAGAACCAAAACTATAAGTATATACTGAAAATTACACGATGAGTGAAACTTCTTTTGTCTTTAGCTTTCGATTTGTCTTCATGATTCTGAAATGAGTAAAATGCTACACATTTATATGGAAAAAAAAATTAATTGTAGCAATAGATAAACATTACAATACAACTATTTATAGGCTATTCAATCAGACATACTATTCCTCCTGGGTTCCAGGACATAGATAAGGATCGTTTGCCAATATTTAAGTTCAGCAATTGGTATGAAGTTTGGCCACCATTACACCACAAGTCATATAATGTGGCATCATGTTTTCAGAGACATCAGTAATGTTGGGTACACTTATGCTGCTTGTAGTTTGCCAAAAACAGTATTCTGGTCATCTGATGCCTGTATTTTAATGTGCACCTGATTCATGGCATGCAAACATCCCACGCATTTTACCAGTGCCAGAGAAATGGTGTTTTTTTTTTTTTTTTTAATGACTTCTCTGGTGAATGAAAATCAGTGCACGCACTATACACTACAGGCCAGAAGTTTGGAAGCAAGGCCAATACAGGTCAAAAATTTGGAAGCAACTTCAAGTTTCTGGTCAGGCCATTCTTAAAAACCAGTATGAAATCTATAGATTTTGGGATGTATTTACTGCATGATTAGACTTTTCTTTCATTGATATGCACCATTTTCCTCTATTTACCTTTAGGTACTGTATACATTGATGTTACCTGACCATTGCTGAATAAATGTTAACAAAAGAAAGGAGGGGCTTAGTTTTTGGGTTTAGAAGATTTGCAAGAGTCACAACTTCAGTGAAAAAGTAAAAAACAAATCACAGTTTGCATTATTCACTTTATGTCATGGTTTACAGCCCACTGGATGCCAATGGCAATCCGGCGGGTACTAGGACCATGGGCCTAGTAATATGGGCCTGATAATTTGAGTAAAAATGTATTCTGATAACTGACTCTTTATATAATAATCATGTTTATTTTGTTGCAAAGTATGCCAATGAAACTATTATCTTTTTTTGTTCAAATTTGATCTTGCTTCCAAACTTTTGGCCTGTAGTGTAAGTGTCATGAACACAGATGTGACTAATAGCTATAGTCAAAAATTGGCCATTTGCAAATTTTATTCATATGATTGTAAAATCTGGATCAACATGTCGGCCATCCGTCATAACATGGCGTTTTTTCATAATTATAATTTACATTGAATCTTAATATGGCATTTTTAACCATATGATTATTTGTACCCCTGGATGAGCAACATAAAATTACAATGAAAGGGCGATATTGCTAGGTTATGGCTGGCCAGAACACAAATGCACTCAACGGCATCAAAATAGCAGTACACCATTACGTAATTCCAGGATCAGCTCACTTAAACACAAACCCTGTCAAAATAGGAACATTTTCACCTGAGATTTTCACCGCAAGGCTGCTATAAGGGAAGAAAGGATCTTTACTTCACCAAACAAGCCAAGATCGAGGATTTACAGTTAATTGCACTCCTGCTGTTTCTTACATTTTTCTTCAAAGTTGGCCAAACAAGTACGCACTTAAGAATGACCTACTGCTGCAGGAAATGCATGTCTTTTCTACTGTCGTATGTACAGCGTATGTATTCATCCAAATTTTATTATTAGACCAAACATAAACATATTTTCTCTGGCCCAGGCTGCTGAATATTTTACATGCAAGTTGTTTAGCTTTGGTCTCTAAGGCCCTAAACGGATGTAAAGCTGAGGTCTCATTCACCTTCTTTCAGCAGGGACAGAACGGGTTTGTTTAGAAAAGATGTCGTTTCATAGCACATAACCTTGCATTTTTAATATCCTGCTACATATCACAATTTTCTCTGATAATTTTTCGTTGATTCCTGATAATCCATTGGATAAACTGGAGGGAAAACTCTGAAATGTGTGTGTGTGTGTGTGTGTGTGTGTGTGTGTGTGCGTGCGCGTGTGCATGTGTGTGTGTGTGTGTGTGTGAGTATGCGCGTGCGTGCGTGCATGTGTGTGTGTGCGTGTGCGTGTTTGGGTGCGTGTAGATGTTGAACAGAGGCTGTGTTGCACAAACAAAAGAAAGTCTCTCTGAACTGAGGGATGTTATTGACACAAACAAACTTTGGTCTCAGAAGAAAAGAAAAAAGAAATGCGAGCAGGTTGAGTTGTGACTCCATGTTCATACACATCACATTCTGTTCCTGTTTATCACCACACTCGTGTTTTCCAGCCAATCACACATGCAGAGCTGATGGGGGAGTCGGGGGGAGGGAGGGGTGGCTCTGTCGGGGTGGGAGAGGGGGCCAGGGGGGTGCTGGGAATTTGAGTGAATCACAGACTGGAGGAAATCATAGAGCCCGAGAACTACAGCAACAAAATACCGTAATAATTCACTGGGGTACCTTCAGCAAGATAAAAGAGAGCAGCAGTTTCCAGGTGTTAGTTAGATATGCTAATTTGACAAACTGACAGATGCCACCCCAGCTACTAACTTAAGCCAGAAGTTGATTTGACTGTGAAATGATGCATCTGATTATGAACCGTGAGAGTCATTTGCAAATTGAAACTTGTGGGGTGAAATGAGAAAGTGGCGTGCGGCAGAGAAACTGCAAAATAAACAAAATAAATAGAAGCAGAAATGAATGAATAAATCTATAAAAGAGTGCGACGGAGAAGCGAGGATTCAGGTTTTGAAGGTTGTCGCACCGCGTAGTCGATACTTCATTCCACGCCCTCAATGAGGTACAAAAAAAAAACTCCTCGTTTATCTCTCGCTTTAAGACATTTTGAATTTTGTCCTCTTCGCTTTTCCAGGTCCGTACAGGTTGTTTAGAAACGCATAATTTTGTCTCATAGTTTGTTACTGTAATGCCAAAACCAAATGCCTGTATATGTACAGCTGGGCTACTGAAACTATGATCCATCATCCACTGGGTTTTCAGCTTCGATTTACCTATCGGTCAGATTTGAAGCTGGTCTGACCAATTAGCGGCAGGAATTATTCAGTTAATTACTGCAGAAAAGAAAACGAGGGCTGGATTTAGATTTCAGGGCCAGATTTTATGATACCAGTTCTCCTGTGATCTGGAAATACCTAGAATGTGTGTTACTTTTGGTAGAAACTGAGTTTAACTTTCATGTGTAGTAATTAAGAGTGGTGAAAATCTTAATACACTAGCTATTAGTGTAATTTGAACTTTCAAAATCAAGTTTCTATTATATTTTTTTCTGTTAGGAAAAGTCCAGAACCTAAAATTTTTGTTCAATTGCGAGATCTTTGCCACTGATGAACTTACTAGGCTTTTCCAGATCACAGGAGAGTTGTAGGAAATGATTAGCAAAATTCCTAGCGAGTAAGAAAAATAATTATACTCCCTAGAATAGTGAAAAACATGCACATAATTGTTTGAGTTTTACAAGGTCAGTTTGAACATGTGTTTGTTTCTTCGCCACAGAGAAACAGATCATTTTGTGTCTTTTTCATCTTCTTATCGATTCAGCGACGCACCTCTCCTGCGCTTCCTTATCTGCTAATGGATTTGGTGAGAGCGAAGCAGGGAAAAAACAAATGGATGTTAGATGCTGTGGCACATTCTGCCAATGAGGAGCGCTAAATCACATGTTCAGCCAAATATACTTTAGTATATTTAGTCTGACCATGTTCACTGTCTCTTAGCATCAAGAATTGTTTTACTGTGGCAAACAATTTGTGGCCAAAATGCAGGAATTTGAAGAAAAAATAGAATCATATCTTAAGCCAGCAACCCAGCCAGTACTTGTAAGCTGTTGATACTAATTTCCAGATGCAAGAGCATAATATGAACTCCTGTTCTGGTTCAAGAGGGAAAGAAACAAACAGAAAAGCAAACTCTAGAACAACTCACAAGTACTGTGTGGCGCACTTGAAGCTCACGTAAGTTCTCTATACGGAAAAAGGCAAGAATATCTTTCAGCACATTTTGTATTCATGCATTACACTGACACAGAAGTAACAATCTACTTCAGTTTCAGACATTACCAACAATGCATGACAGACGGAAGCATGATGGATGAGACAGATCAAACCTGTGGTACCTTTCAGCCATGGAACATTCCGGAAAGAACAAGTTGCTCATTCCTAATGTGACTGTGTAAATTTGAATCCCAGTAGACACATGTCAGTTGAGTGGTTAGAGTCGAGTCGGAGTCAGCTGCATTTGTATTGCTCAATATTACGTACAAAGGTTCAAAAAGCTTTACAGAGCCTCACATTATCAGATCTCGACCCAGTTCAGCTCTCTAGAAGGGAGCCGGGTCTGGAATGCAAGCGGGGACGGGAAACAAACACATCAACAGATTAAAACAAGAACCGAAAACCATACGAATGTAAAACCCCATAGAAGTAGGGGAAGATGTGAAATGTGCGAATGTGCGCCATGAATGGCGGTTTGGTGCGCACTGACTGGCCAAGCATTGAGAGCTGTGCTGTACTGCAGTAAGCAGTATAGATCTGTGTTACACACCTTCAGACTGGGCTCAAGGGTTTTCAACCTCATTTCTGGGTCTTCCTGAGAGACGTCACTCACTGGTACCACTGCCACTGCCTCCAGTTTAACTCAAAGACAGCCAGTCTACATTCAGATCAATGGTAAGTTAAAGATAAACATTCAAAACCTTTTTTCTCTCTCATGAAGGTGCAGATTCAATATGTGCTTTTTCTGCCTCTATTTCTTCCCCCATGTGAAGATTTGTTGACCCCATAAAACCGATGGACCCACACACTGGTCTGTCACCTCAGCTGCTTATTAAAACCTGTGGACCTTTGAGCTTATTTTATATTCTAGCAGAAATCCCATGTTTTCCAAAGATCTTAAATATGTCCTGCTGAATTATATTATTATACTGAATTTTATTGTATATAATGATGCACAAGATCTTGATATTTTCTATTTGAGACAATGATGTGAAAATAGAGCGATGGTGTCCTGGGTTTGAATATTTCACTCAATATAAGTGTGATGTTGCCTCAGTAAAGCACTGCAACCTGCAGATTCAGAATATGTTTGTGACTTTGTCCTGCAATATGGGCCAACATGATTTTTTTGAGGGGAATACCAAGAGACAATCGGAGATTAAGGGGTTTAGCTTCTGTGCTGTTTGAACAATAAAGTAATGTTTTTTTGGTAAATCACGAGAAGGTTACGCGATTGCATCTCACACAATTAGTGGATGACCTGAGCAGCTTATAAGCAGACTCCAAATTGTACAACATCGCTGTACTCCACGGCTGCATTTCCCAGTGCTGAAATGTTTTGAGCCAAGCTGGCAGTGACTTGGTCCATAGTTTTATTACGGTATATTGTGTCTACATACACTGACAAACCACATACTTGGATTATAACAGCTGTATATGCGAGAATGAGGCTTTGAGGGCTGGTTTATCAAATACAATTTGAAATCCCTGATTTGGCTGGTTGTGGCTCCTGTTTATCAGTTACATGATTTTATTTATTTAGTTATTTATAATTTTAACATGAAGATAAAACTATAGGTACAATACCAAGACGCAGAGGATACAGCCATGTAAATTTTCTAACTGAGATTGGGTACAGCTC